>JACSVZ010000013.1:3610211-4251702 GCA_014706295.1 Lycocorax pyrrhopterus obiensis
TGTGCCTCAGCATCCCCCTTCTGGGAAGCTGCCATGTGATGATTCCTCCTACATGAACAACTTCAAATCACTGTCAGAGCCCCTCAAAGCACAGACTCTTAATGTAAAGAAAACAAAACAACCCCCCCCAAAAAAGCAAGCCCATAGAAACTGGAAGATATTTGGTCAAAAATGTCAAAGAGTGACCAGAGAGTTAAACTGGCATAAATCTAAGTGCCAGTATATGCTCCACACAGTCCTGGGTCAGATTCAAAATGCATTACAAGGCTCATGAACCAATAAAAATGTCAATGATTGATATCCTAAAAGCAAATGGGGGCAATAACAAATATTTTATATCAACAAGTTAATCCTAGATCTTCTTCCAGATGAAAATCCATTGCTTCTTCATACCTATTCCTTAATGCATTTTTAAAAATAAAAATAGTTCATACCACTTGTCCAGCATTTATTCCCCCCAGATCTGCCTGCTTTACTAGGACTTCAGTCTCATTATGCCCATTTTACGAGCAGGGAAATCAAGCTACAAAGATGCTAAAGGTGATTAAGGGTCATTCAGCAGGGAGGCAAAAGCAGGGAAGAGTGCAGTTCTCATTTGAGTTGACTCTGTTCTCCTGTTTTTCCTCTTTGGGTATACAGAAAATATGATTACTTCTCATTAAACTCACAAGGTTACATTAAAGAGGTGAACAAGTTTTTTTGCCAAACTTTTAAAGTATTCTTAGTTGTCTTGAAGGGAAATATATTCCCCACCAGTATTGCTTAAGGGTTAGATAAATACTCTGCTGACCAATAACATAAATGTGAAATATACCCCTGTTCTTATTAATATTTATGTAATAATCCAGGGCTGAAATTGGCTATCATTGAACTGACCTCAGATCTCTGACATAAATGCCTATTTGAAGCACCTGGCAATGGGCTGGGAGCATCCACACCCAGAAGTGCTTTGTCTGGGCTTGCAGCTCTGCCAGCCACACACCTTTTCCTACAAGGGCTGCAAGGAACGAAGGAACTGGAAAACATCAGCACAAAACGTGCTTATGTAGAGCAAGGCTACGTTGTACCATTAACTCTTACAACACACGTGCTTCACCTCCCTCACATGACTTACCTGAGCCCACAGCCCTCTCCTCGCTGAACAGAAACCTCTGGAAATCTGTGCATGCTGCAGCTGGTGCCTAGCTCTCTAAATACCACACAGCCACTTCTGGAATGGCTTTCTAGTTGTTCCCTATAAAAAAAAAAAAAGGTAAAATTTAAACCAATCTGAATTTCAATTCGCAGCCATCACAGCCTTTAGGCCTTTGCTTTAGTGTTGTCCTTTTATTCTGAAAATTCTCCTTCCTCTTATGAACTTGTTTTTAACATACTCAAATGTTATGGCTTTTTATATGTTTCTTATGTTTTCAGCAGACTGTAAACAGTCCTGTGAGCTGAGCAACCCATCTGCCAAAGGCACCGCCAGCTGCTCATGGACCTGCTCTAGCACACATGGGAACAGTGCTCCTGAGCCCATTGTAAAAACACAAGATCTCAGGTAGTGATCTCAGGATCCATGTGATCCAAATGATTCTGAGCTAAATTTTCCATCTCTTTTTCCTCCTGAAACAAGGGAACATATAGATGCTGTAGTGTTGGCAGCTGCATACAATTTTTACCACAGAAAAGAGGAAAGAACGGCAATTTTGAGGGGTTGAGTATCCTGATTCTTCTCCTGTGAAGTCCTGAGGGTCTGCTGTGGGTGAGACTGGGACATTCCCAGCCTGCGAGGGGACAGGGCTACCCAGACAGGGAGGAGCAGCTACATCACTGTGTGATAGCTCAGCTGGGATCAGAGATTAGGTTGTTGTTTATTAATCAGGTGGGACTGAGGAAGAGAAGCAGTTCAGTAGCACCTTCTCTAAAACAGAAGCCTTGAACTCTGGTTGTGCTTCCAGGCACCGTCCTTCCCAGGCCATGCCCTTTCCTCCCTACATTGCCTTCCTTGGCTCTTTGGCAACCCTAACTGCTCCCACACCATGACTCCAACACAAATGACTGTCATCCACAGTGAATGTTTCCTGTTCATTTGAATTACGCGAGCAGGCACTCTGTAAACTTCCCCACAGGCTCCACCACACTAATCCCTGGGAAGGAGCAACCTGCAGAACCTACTTTCACTGTTGAATGCTTTCTCTGTGTGTTGCTCCTCCTGTCAGAGCCATTACTTGAATTCAGACAGGTGTCCTTACATCTGTCACCCAGCAGCCACTGCTGACATTCAGGAACAGGAACTCGCTGTCCGTGTCCAAGCCCGAGCCCGCGGCACAGAGCAGGAAAGCTTGATTGCTCCCTGGAAATCCCTGAGCTCTGTGCTGCTTTTCACCGGGCAGTTTTGGTCTCACGCAGGCTCGCTTCCTCCCCTTCTCCTGTTGCAAGTACTGCTTTATCCCAGGTTGCCAGGAGCCTACTGTGCCAGCAGCTGCTAAGACAGAGCAAGGTGTCAACTTTGACAGGATGCCAGATTGTTTATTAATTAAAAATTTAAGTACTCTCTATCTGTCCTGAGACCCTAATCAAAACGGAGCTATTTTACCAAGGGCTCTGAATGGTTAAATCCAGCTATTCTGAGGCTTTCAGTCACAACTGGCAACCACAAATAAATCCATTTTGTTGACACTACTGTCTGTTTATTGAAATATCCCAAGACCACAAAGTTAACTTCAGTTCTCCACAGTGAACCCCCACCTCAGTAATATGGGAACAAATGCACGCTTCCAGCAGGATCTTTCCCCCTGAACACAATAAATATCTTTTCAAAGGCATTCACCTGCCTCCCCAGCACTCAGCAGCAATATGCTTCTATTTGTATGGTACATTTTTCCTGCTGCCAGCTCCCAATGCCAAGCAGAGCCGTCTGCTTCCCATATGCCACCCGTCCTCCAGTGCCTCCTCTCCTGCTTACCTTCCCTCTCTGGGCTCCCGCTGTGGATCAACTGCTACTCTGCCAGCCTTCTTGGTGTGTAGAGGATTTTTCCGACTGCAAGCTCCACGCGATGGGAACTCTGCCCAATTCTCTATTTCCCGGAGCACCAGCTAAGCTGTGGTATAGAAATAATGAGCACAGAGACATTATTGGTGTGACATTTAGATTTGTAACATCCCAAACATCCTCCTAGAGCAAGGTGTCCCTGCCCAGGGCAAGGGGGTTGGGAGAAGACGATCCTTAAGTTCCCTTCCAACCCCAGCCATTCCAGAATTCTAAAAAGCACAGGAAGCAAGGCCCCAGAGTTCTTTTCAGACTCATCTCTAGACAAGGTAGTTAACTTCTACTTGCTCAGAGTTTTGATCAGAAATTTAAAAATACATACAAGTGTTTGAATAAAAAATTATAAAGTTCACTACTTATTTGAAAATGTATTTCTGAGCACTTGCAGTGAGCACTGAAATCCTCTGTAAAGCCAGCTGGGAATAGGAAGCACAATAGTGAGAAATTTAATGTAACTATGGAGTGAAGAGGTCATCCCATCCGCTTTAGAGACAATCATATCACATCTTTCATTCAGATGTTGCTGCACAGAAACATCCAGGGTTTGAATTGCTCAGGCAGCATTCTTAGGAAAATGGAAAATGTTTTTAGTGGTTCCTCCCTCCCTTCTGCAGCCGTTCTGTGTGTTTACAGCACTGCTGTCCTGCCCCAGAGGTAACCCAACAGGTCTTGCAAAGCCTACTAACTTTGCCCCACCTCCATCATTCACAATCTTGTCTCTCTAACCTACTCATTTTCCCCCATTCCACAAACTATTAGTTTCAAAGAAATTCAGAGATTAATTAAAATGATTGGTGGGATGAGTAGGTGAGGGGGACAGGCTAAAGGGCTTGACAAGAAGAAAGATGAAAAGGACTAAGTGCGTATGGCTTGGTTATGCGATGACTAATGGAGGGTGGAGGAGATGGACACGATATTCATTTACAAGTGCCTGTGGTTCTGAGGAGCATTTTTCATGTGCAAAATGAAGACTCACTCAAGACTGGCTGGGTTTTTTCAGAGTTTTGGTTCCAGAGCCCTCCACGTCAAGTTGTGAGTCCCACTCTTCCCCCAGCCTATGCATTCCCACCTTTCCCTTGTGTCCCCAAATGTAGTGATTTATTTTTATTCCAGACGCAGTTCCTGGATCTCCACGTGGCCACAGGAGTCCTACTGGGAGCAAAGAGCAGGAGGAGAGGCCACGGAAGCCGGGGGTGGATGAGGTGGCAGCTCTGCCACACCTGTGCTGTGCTGCAGACTTGGACCCACTTGAACCGACGACGCAAACACACCCTGAGGAACCGGGAAGGAACTGGGACCAGCAGAACCTGGGAATTATTTTACTTCCACTTGGCCTAAGGAAACTCTGTTCCTCACACCCTCTCACTCCCACCTTCTTTTACTGCGCTTTGATGGAGTAAATAAGAGAAAAATACTTGTTCCTTCTGACTCTTCAAACTCTTGTCTCCCCCAGTTGGAAAAATCTGGTCTATAGTAATTCCTTAGGCAAGTGGAAATCAGTGTGAGAAGATCCAGTAATTTCCAGTTTTATTCACTTTAAGAGGTAAAGAAAGAGATCACATTTTGAAAGCATGAAGTGCTTTTTTTGAAAAAAAAAAAAGGCAAACAATCTATATAATAATTTTCTATGCAATAAAAATGTTATGGAAAATTCTCTGAGGATGAGAAAAAGCAAAACAGTCTAACATATCTAAAGAAAATTATACGTTTAAATATTTAATATACATGTAATATATGTATCTCTAATAGAAGAAAAACTATATGGAAAAAAGAAATTTTTTTCTGCGAGCACTGTTTCCAACATAAAAAAATCAGAAACTGATATCTAACGTTTTTTCTTTCTTTTTTTTTTTCCAAATGATTTTGAAATGAGCCAAAAGCATTTGAGATACAGGAGTGAAATAAAAAAACAAACCCATTTATTCCTGGACACCAAATATAATTTAGACGGATGTGGTGCCTATAAGAAATTTTAATTTGTCCCTGAAAAGCCATTTAATTATTCAGATTATCTGATTGTCTCACTCAGGCTTCTATTGATTGATCAGAGAAGTTTATAAATCAAAATCTGTATTACTGCTGCCCAACGCATGGGCCTCTCAGAAATACAGGGCAGGGATTGGCAATTCCTACCCACAAGTTTGTTTATTGAGCCATGTAAATGGCTATGGTTTGTACCTGGGTCAGGAAGTGTTCCTTCATCCTACTAAAGGAGTATTTTCTTAAGGACGTCAGGAAAGGGGGAATAAAAGCCCTGAATTAATAGGTGTTTAATAAATCAGGGCATAGCCACCAGAATGCCCAGCTCCTGGGCTAATGGCCACAAAGGATCACTATCCATGGGTCCCACTTCTGGATCTGCTCCACTCTGAAGGTCTCAGGTGCTGAACCTGGGACTGAAATCTCAGCCAAGCCCTCCCTAAGGTCCCATATTAGGCAGAAAATCCTCTGGGAGCAGCCAAGAAGTCTTTGATTTCAGAACTCTCCTGCTCTTCACGAGCACCTTAACTCTATTGCAGCCTGGACCAAATAACCCCCAGTGAGCAGCAATTAACGTAATGAGTGTCCCCCACAGCTACAGGGCCTCAGCTCCAACACGTCTCCAGCAAACTGGAATGTCTACTCCTGAAACTCTGCCTCTGCAAGAGGAAGGAAGTACAGAACTGAAATGGGTGGAGGGGAAAAAAATTAAATTAAATTAATCCCTCCAGCCCAATCTAACCCTCACTGAAGTTAATCAAAACCTTGCACTGATATCAGTGGGCTCTAAAGGCAGTTTTTCAGGTTATACAAATCTATAATAAATAGAGTGGTTTAAACTACACTGAGCATACTCCTCATAGTGTGAACTTTGCTTTCTAGGACAAAAGAAATACGCAGAAGAAAACCCTGAAAGATAAAACAACAAAACTCTTAACCAATTAAATACACAAAGTTAATCAGAATAAATTTTATTAGTAGTATTTGTCTATACAGCAAATGAATTGCATGGCTTCCTATGTACCACAAACCACCCCCCACTTTTAGCTTAATTTGGAAATGTTTAAAATATTTTCTTTCAAAATAAAAACCTCCACACAATAAACGACTTAGAATTCAAGTCTTGCATTTCTCCAGAATTTCTTCCTTGCCCTTTATAAACATAAAAACTGCGGGGTGACACAGAGAAGATCATTTATGGGCTATCCCCGGGAACTGTAACACATCAAGGACCGCCACATCAGGTCCGACGAGACACCCATCTCTGACAAGAGCCAGGAGTGGATCCCTAGGGAGGCACACGAAACCAGGGATGCCCCCCCAGGCACAAGTCATTTGCAGCTCTGGGATTTCCAGAGCCAGTGTAAATGTTCTGGGATTCACAGACCTTAGGTGATTTCTCTTCTGTGAATTCACGTTAAAATCCTTCAGTCCACCCTTGCCTGGGAGTTCCACCGCTGAACTACAGTTCTGTGAAGACATTTCTCTGTTTTTTTCCCAACCTGCTAGTTTCACTTGATGCCCCTTGGCTCTGGTGCCAGAAGAGTCAGTCACTGGTCTCTATTTATCTTGTATGCAAAGATTAAAAAGGAATTAAACAACTGCTTTGAGCGCCCACTGCACTAATGAATTTCAGGGACCTTATGCATGTGCAGTAACTTAGTGCTGTTTGGCTGAACTGTTTCTGCAGCTGGAGTCTGAGTTACCTGCAACCCAGAGAGATGCTGCCTCTCTGAAGGCTGTGCAGACACCAGCAGCACACAGCAAGCCCCCACATCCAGTCCAAACTTTGTATTTTGTGCCACAAAGTGTTAACACAAACACTGCATGTATCATTTCCATCATTCCAATTAACACCAGTGCCCACCGTGTGGCCAAACACGGCCAGGTGGGAACACCAGGAAAAACGCAGAAGAAAAAAAACCCAACAACTTCAAAGAGGGGGGCTGGACCTTCACTTTTCTTTCACAGCTGCTGATGTTTCTGTTTGCTTCATTGCTCCTTCTTATACAGTAACTGGTAATTATGTCATTATATCCAGGAAAAAATAGCACTGGAGAATTTGAAAGTGTGTTTTCAAAACTGGACCTAAGTTTGTCAGCTTCACATATCGTGAGAAGGGATTGAACCCGACAGACCAAGTTCTGCACTGACAAAAAGCTGAACAGCAGGTAACAGCTTCGCGTTGGAAGCATACGGAGCACTTGTTGCACTGCTGGCACTCAGACACAGCAGTACAGCCCTGCAGTCCCTGTGCCACCCCGTATTGTCACCGTCTGTCCTCAGATACCTGCTGCACTTTATTCCAGACGTAGCTGCCAGTCAGCATTCCCAAATCCCCACCACCCCGAGAGAAGGGTGTGTGCGGGGCAAGGTAAGAAAAACGAATCCCTTTTATCAGCGCTCTGCCCTGGAACGCCGCTCGCACAGAGCAGCTCCAGCGAACCAGACAGCTCCCATCTGTTGCTCCGAGGGGAACATGCCAGCACAGACTTTTCTCCTCCACCCCGACCCTTCGGCTCCAGCCCTTATTCTCCCTCCCGACTAACCTGCACTTCCACAGCAATACTAGGGCACTGTCTAAAATTAGGCCGTCGCTGTCCCCTCCCCTTGGAGGACGAGTTCAGAGAAACCCATCCGCAACCCGGCTTTTTCCTGTCAGGTTTTATTTCCCCTCTGTATTCTCCTGGTTATTCCTGAGGCCGGGAATTGACGTCCCGAGTCTCTGTAAAGGCAAAGCCGTGCCGGCGGGCGGAGGTGCGGGGGCGTAAGCGAACACCCGCGGCCGAAACCCGCGGCTCCCGCAGGGCTGGGCGGGCGAGCGGGGACTCCACAGGCCCCGCGGGGGCTCAGCCCGGGGCGGGGAGCGCGGGGTGCCCCCGGTGCCGCCCCCGGCGCTGCCTGGAAGCCGCGGGGGCGGCGGGACGGGGAAACCACGTGGGGCTCCCCGGGAGCGCCACCTGAAGGGCCGAACCACCGCCGGGGGAGGGAGGAGCGGCGAAGCGGGGGGGGAACACCGCAGCCCGAAACCCGGTGGAGGCACCGGCCGCCAAGCAAGCAAACAAACACAGAAACAAACAAACAAACAAAGGCGCAAACACACCGGGAGCGGCGGCGGGCCGGGGCCGGGGCCGAGCGCGGGCCCCCCGCGGTTGGTTCGGCGCCCGCTGAGGAGGCGCCCGGGCGGCCCCGCCAGCCAACGCCGCGCGCGCGGGACGCGGTAACCAGATAGTTCAAAAACAAAGACGTCAGCCCACACTGCCCCGCGCGCGCCCCCCCGGCATTACGTCATCCCACAAGGCCCCGCGCGCTCAAGAAGCTTCTGAGGGGGGGGGTGGCCATGGCGACCCGGGCCGGGTCCGCGCCGGGCCCTGGCCCCGCCCCCCCGGGGACGGGGCGGTGGCAGCCAATGGGGAGCGCGCGGGGTGACATCATGCGCTATTTTTAGCGGGCTCGCGGCCGCTGATAAGTGAAGGGCTGCACGGCGGGAGCGGGCGCAGAGCGCGGGGCGGGCGGGAGCGAACGAGCGCGACTGAGTGCGGGCGCTGGGACGGTGGAGCGGGAATAGCGCGGAGCCGGGCAGGGAAAGTACTTGTGACGGCGGAGCGGCGTCCCGGCACCACCGGCAGAAGGAGGAGGAGGGCGGCGAGGCGCCCCGCCAGGCCGGGCGGGCTCTCAGCGCGGCAGCAGCAGCAGCGATCCAGTAAGGCTCCGCGTTTCTCCTTCCTCGGCTCCGCGTTCCCCTTCCCCGGGAGGGTCGGGGTGCCCTCGGGGAGCTGAGCGGCGGCCGGGCAGCTTCCCCTCCCCGGACTGTGTTCTATGAGTGCAAAGATGGAGCCTACTTTCTACGAGGATGCGCTGAGCGCCGGCTTCGCGCCGCCGGAGAGCGGCGGGTACGGATACAATAACGCCAAGGTGCTGAAGCAGAACATGACGCTGAACCTGTCCGACCCCTCCAGCAACCTGAAGCCGCACCTGAGGAACAAGAACGCCGACATCCTCACCTCGCCCGACGTGGGGCTCCTCAAACTGGCCTCGCCCGAGCTGGAGCGGCTCATCATCCAGTCCAGCAACGGGCTGATCACCACCACGCCGACCCCGACGCAGTTCCTGTGCCCCAAGAATGTCACCGACGAACAGGAGGGGTTCGCGGAGGGGTTCGTGAGAGCTTTGGCGGAGCTGCACAACCAGAACACGCTGCCCAGCGTCACCTCGGCCGCCCAGCCTGTCACCAGCGGGATGGCACCTGTGTCCTCCATGGCCGGCAGCACCAGCTTCAACACCAGTTTGCACAGCGAGCCGCCGGTGTACGCCAACCTCAGCAACTTCAACCCCAACGCGCTCAGCTCCGCGCCCAACTACAACACCAACAGCATGGGATACGCGCCCCAGCATCACATAAACCCCCAGATGCCCGTGCAGCATCCCCGGCTCCAGGCTCTGAAAGAGGAGCCGCAGACTGTACCTGAAATGCCGGGGGAAACTCCTCCCCTGTCCCCCATTGACATGGAGTCACAGGAGAGAATCAAAGCCGAGAGAAAGCGCATGAGGAACAGAATCGCGGCGTCCAAATGCCGGAAAAGGAAGTTGGAAAGGATTGCCCGGTTGGAAGAAAAAGTGAAAACTTTGAAAGCCCAGAACTCAGAGCTGGCATCCACTGCCAACATGCTCAGAGAACAGGTTGCACAGCTTAAGCAGAAGGTCATGAACCACGTCAACAGCGGGTGCCAGCTCATGCTCACACAGCAGTTGCAGACGTTTTGAAGAGACTCTTCAGCGAGAACTGTGTGTTGTGGTACAACTAAACAGGAAAAATCCAAAGTGGCAGAGGCATAAAGCTAATGGCAAAAGCTGAGAGGCTGAGTCCTGCCTGTGCTCCGCAAAGCGCATGTGTGGAAAGACTGGCAAAGCCTTCAGCTGGAGCCGGGAGTGCAGCGGCCAGCGCTGCTCCGGGAAGTGCTGTTCCTGCTCGGATGAGATGTCAGATCTTCGTTTAACATTGACCAAGACCTGCATGGACCTAACATTCGATGATCATTCAGTATTAAAGGTTAAACTGCAATAGAAACTGTAGATTGCTTTATGTAGTATTCCTTAAGAAAAAAAAAAGTGGGAGGGAGGTTTGTGGGAGGCTGATAAACAAAAAAAGAACTGTTCTGCCTGCCTTCAAGTAAATCGTGTATGTACATATCTTTTTTTATTTTATTTTATGAAAGTTGATTAATGTCAATAAACTACTTCATGACTTTGTAAGTTATTTTTATGTTGTTTATTTGGGCACTGCCCAGTATTGTTTGTAAATAAGAGGCTTTTTTTTAGCACTCTGAGTTTACCATTTGTAATAAAGTATAATTTTTTAATGTTTCTGTTTCTGGAAAAAAATTCTAGAAGGTTCTATTATATTTAAGAAAAATAAAATAATTAAAATGTATTTTCCCCTCACACTTTTTTTTTTTTTGGCTAGTACCTGAGTTGGGAAAATGCCCTTTGAGCTGCACTCTGAAGGGTAGGGATTATGCTGAACTTACTCTGTAACTCCAGATATGTCCTGGAAAAGGTGTGAGGAGGGGAGGGAGAAGCCAGATCATGCTCACTAAACTCATACAACTTTTGGGGTTGTCCTGAAGTTGTATTTCCCAGCTGCAGCCTGCCTGCCTTGCCTGCCGCATTCTTGGGGCCCAGTTTAGACATCTGACTTCAGGCAGGGTTGTGGAGGGGTGGAAAGGCAGGGAATGAAATTGTTCCATAACTGGAGCGACCGGCTACTTGATCTGACATGCTTTTTATTAAATTAATGCCCTCAAGAAGATAAGGCAGGTGGTTGTATTCAAAAAAATAGGCTGTAGGCTTCAAAAATAAAAATATTCACCTTTATCCCTGTGTTTTCTCAGGTAGGAGGTGATTCTTGTCTGTTAATATTTATGACAATGCTGCTGTCAACAGTAAAATAAGTTTATAACCCTTTCCCTGTCTCTAAATCCTTTCCCTTTTGGGTGTTACTCTGGGTTCTAACCTTGGCAATAGAAAAGGTGGGAAATGAAAATAGCAACTTGTTGAAAAACAGCAACTGGCGTTGCTTGTTTCCAGCAATTTGCTGAAAATAGCAATTTCTCAGGCACTTCCCAGGTAATTTTAAAAAATAATCCTGATTTTTAGTACAATGACAATATACAGGTATATCTTAGAAACATGCTACTTTACTTGAGGGGGGGTGGGAAACAGCTTTATTACCAAGATTTTAAACACTGCACCCAATTAATTTTGTTTAATAAACCTATTTGAAGGAGACCAGATGTTTTCCTGTTTGCTGTTTGGAGCCAAACAGCTAAGGGAAAATAGATTATATCAGAAGACTGCCAGAAAATATACTAGAAAATCATT
This sequence comes from Lycocorax pyrrhopterus obiensis, assembly GCA_014706295.1. Lineage (NCBI taxonomy): Eukaryota > Metazoa > Chordata > Aves > Passeriformes > Paradisaeidae > Lycocorax > Lycocorax pyrrhopterus. The sequence continues at coordinate 3,621,604 of JACSVZ010000013.1, forward strand.
ATTCTCAAGCAGGCAGTTTTAAAAAAGTCTTTTTTCCTTAAATTGGAATAAGCCTAATTTTAATTGAAGTGACAGTGTTGGTTAAGGTCACTTCACAAAATGACTAGATAGTTTTTTTATATATATATTTATATATACACACCGTTACTGTTATCAAAATTCTACTCTGAAACTTGCAACTACTGTGGGTCAGTTCCTTACAGGAAGCAGGGAAGTATCTTCCTCTAACTTTTTTTCCCCCCCATTATACACATTTTATCACACAAGGGGTTATTCTAATGTCTAAAATCAGCTATTTTGGTAGTGTCCTTCCACATCCCAAGCACGGGTCAAGGTAGGCACCGTTTGGAGGGTGTTTGCTGCTGTCAGAGGAATACAACTGTAACAACACCAACCAAACAAAGGGTTACTAGGAGGATTCCCAAGTTTGCCAAGAGTACATTTTGCTGATGTCAGCAACCCGGAAGGTAAGTTGATTTTGACCATATGTAGGAATAGACAGCAGAGGGATAATACACAGCACTGCTGGGTGTGGTTTTACAGGGATTTAGCAAGTGCCAACTAGCAAAATAAGCAGGGCAAGGAGATTAATTACCTGCAAAGGTGCATGTTTAACTCTCAGCAGCGCTGGGTTATGGAAGAAATGTTACTAGCAAGCATTTTGCTTAATCACCTAATTACGTAAAAAATAAATACATTATATAAAATACTATGTTAATTAAACACAGCTGAGTGACAGTCTGCTCCACCCTAGCCTCATGTGCACACACAGACACTCAGCAGTGCAGTTGTGTGTTTTCTCTCAGGGTGACATTCTGTGGCATGGGTGGGAGTTCCTGAGCAATGGCACTGCTGGGCACCTTGTGATGGGTTGTTCCTGTCACACCAATATTTCATTGATGTCCAGTCACAGAATCTGCCAAGCAAGGTGGGGTTTAGTGCCAGTTAGGCAGCTTCACTAGGAGATGAGGAGCACTTTAAGATGAACCTTTTCATTGGTCCCTCATCACATTTGAGGATTAGGCCTACAAGAGGGCAAAGTAAGTTTATATTCTTTCCACCTCCATCTGTTTTGTAAACAGTGTGGTGGGCTGGGAGCCTGTTGCTATCTGGTCCACCTCAGCCTAGATTAAAATTCAGCACTCTCAGTGTATTTCTTAGTAGATCACTGTGGGATCAATACACACAAGGGTAATGAAAGATGCGCGTGCACTTATATGTGGTGAAATGCAAAGTTTTAACACTTACTTAACTGCCAAGACTAAAATTGCCTAATGCACTATCGGCCTTACTTCTACAAGGAATAGTCAGTTCTCTCTGAGATTCAGAGAGAAACTCTTTTTGTTGCCCCAGCTGTACTCACAAGGGAATATTTTGCAAATAACAGCATTGTGAACATGTATTTTGTTTGGCTGTGGGTGTTGTCAACGGATTCAGGAAGTGAAGTCAGAAAAAGGCAGGGTTTCAAACAGGGCAGGCTACACAGAAATGCCTGGGCAAAGAGCCTCTAATCAGAACAACATGTTTGGGACACAGGAATATTAATTAGAATTTGGGTCTCTATTGAAACCAATAGAGTTTCTCATATTGAAACCTCACACTTCTATCCCATGAAGAGAAGTGAGCTACGAAGAGGGGTTTGACCATCATTACTCACTGAGTAATTTTAAATCCAAAGTCTTTTTCATTAGAGGAAGAACAGTAACAATTTAACTTATTCTCCAGTGGCACAGAGTTAGAATCACCAGCCACTTTCAACCTCAGAACACAGTGGAAGTTTGTACAGACCCCCATGTATCTGTAGGTCTAAAAAATACCAACCTCAAAACAGAGGACTTTAAATACCAGCCTAAGGCAGCGCATACCCATTTAACAATGAAGTCTAACAACCAGAGATTCCTTAGCTATCTCTATTTTATAGGAAGCTGTCAGGAAATCCAGAAAATATCCCCTCAATCTATGTGAAAAACAGCTGACAGTTCTGTCCCATGCAGAAGTGTAAGAAATCCATTACAATAATTACTTTCTGAAAAGCAGCTCAGGCTGGAACAAGCTCAGGCACCGCTGGAGAGCACCATGGCGTGGGCTGTGCCATGTCCAGGAGAAGCACAAGGCAGAACTGAAAAAAATCCACTTATCTTTAAAATCAAGCCTAGCACGTTCTCTGTTCTCCACATCTTCTTCCCTCCCCTTGTTCCCAAGACTCCTGTATAACAACATGGAGTTACCCACATCAAGAACTAAAACCAGTTCAGGCAAAGTTGGCTGTGTAGAAAATAAAAGTTGCAAACATCATGAGTGAACACCGACTATTGCTAACAGGCAGATGGACTCAAGGAAATATTTGACATTACCATAAACACAAACCCATTATGAAACAGAATATACCTTAGGAACATCTGACATTAGCTGAGGGACAGGGGAAGGAAGGTGGTATTAGCCTTACAAGTAGAGAAAAGGAAACTTCAAAATGTAGATGGTTTGCTTTTTAGGAAGGCAGTTCTTCCAGAGAAGTGCTTGTTCCTTGGAATTACATGCACTGTCAACACCAGAGCCTGCACCCAAGGGCTGGAGGCCATCCTAATTCTACATAGATCTATTATTGTTGACATGACCAGGATAATGTATCCTCTGAACAGAGAATGTGCTCCTTACAAAGGAAACTTGTAGAAAGTCATCATATAATTTACCGTGAAAGCCTCTGACTACTGAAACACTTTTAGAGTGGTTTTGCACAGCAGGGCCCTCTTTTCCAATTCTGCACATTATTCTTTGCAGTACTTTTTTGTTCAGAAACAATGGAACTACAAAAATCAAATTAGATTTTCATCATAGTCCCTTCTGTCCTTAAATATCCGAAACACTAGAAGCACACTTACAATGGGGAAGAATGGCTTTTTAAAAAGTTAATTAAATATTGAAAACACTGCTAATTTTCTTAGTTATAGAGTAACAAGAGACATCAGTGGAAAACCAAACAAAAACCTAATTCAGAAAAATGAGCAAGTAATCTGTTTTTGAAATCTCATACAGAACTTGATAGGTCATGACTGACCTGATTAATCCAAATCTCTATAAAATACCTAGAAACTGTAAACAAAAGCAGAGGAAAACTTATTATTTGTTTTCCTTAGTCTCACAATTATTTTCTGATTTTGAGTCTTGTATTCTTCAAGCAATCTTTAAGTTGAACCCTTAAACAAAAGGACAAGCAACTTACTGAAAATTCCTCTGAACTGTGAATTTCATTCCTTATTCTCTTTTTAATTAAAACCAATTCCTGTGAGACCTGGCAGCATAATAACACCAAAGATGTGGGAAACAGGATAGAATTCCAGCAGATGGAGCTCAAAAGCAAACAGTCCTGGAACCAGCTGCACAGATGCCTGGAACAGGAGCCTCTACTTAGATGGTGTAGTAGCCAAAAAAGACTTCAGATGAAACCTGTTATCATACAAGTGTACTAAAACCAGAAAAATTTAAACAGCTTTCCTGAACTCTTAAAATAATCACTGCAATGAGGAGGGAGATCCTGCATGATTTTAGTCATAGAATAACCACAGTTATTTCAGAGGACACTAAGAGTTCAAACTGAGTGTCCATGGCTGTTTTTCTGAGTTCTCCTCCCCAGTGATGATTTAGCTGGCATGGCTTTTGGATGGCTACTGTTACCACACCTTTCTGCCTCAGATAAGTCATGAAAACACACACGACACAGGGACCAGCCAATACAGGTTGCTATCCAAACTCATAAAGCCTCTCTCTCACACAGCACTGTATTAAAAAGAGAAAACAGAAGAAATTTTGAATCTCCACTGAATGGATCACTGGTAGGTTTAAAAGCATGGCCAAGCACTACCGAAATTGGAGCCTACCTATTTCAAGTGATGTGATTCTCAAAGCTGCTGACCTTCTGTGACTGCAGATCAAAGCACCTTGGCAACTATGAAAAGTTCATTTTCATTTGTGTCCAAAAGTAGTTTTAGAACTTTAAACAGCAACAAAAATTGTGCGCTTCTGCACGCACCTTGCAAGCTCTGGTGGTTGTTTTATTTTCACCTTGAGAAATCAGACACAAAAATCCGTAACACTTTGGAGATATAGCTCAGGATTTATTCAGTCCAACTTCTGACACCTAACAAAGCCGGGGTAAAAGGCACCACAGGTTCTCCTTATGGTTGTCAGAAAAGCACAGGCCCCTTCAGAGCGTGATCTAGATAAACCAAATTGCTGGTTGAAGTGATCTGGGTAAACTAAATTGCCTGTGCCTCAGCAGTCAGGTTTTTTTAACTTAGGAGCCTCCAGTCAGATAGGACGAAACCAGGGAGCAACAATTACCTGATTAGAATCAGGAGACATTCACTACACAGAACATTTCTGCAAACATCCACCACGTGTTAGTGATGAACAAATTTCCATATGCAAAGCTTCACTCTGCTGCAGCCCATACATAATGTACACCTTTTTTTCCTTATCCAAATATTATCCCCAAATATTAACTGTGCAAAACTCCTTGCAAGAAGTAATTAAAAACAAGACTTACAATGAACCCTCCAGTGGTGTCTCAGGGCCCCAGTCAAGATATGATCTTTATCATGTTAATAATCACCAAGTGTCTGACCTAAATACCTGAAGGGGAAAAAATGAACCTGGATTCTCCAGGCAAAATCCATCCCCTATTTTCTTGTTTGGCTCTGCTCTCAATCATACAGATTGTCTGTTCTCCCTGCTTCCTGACTGAATAAGGTAAAGTATTTATAAGTACATATATTTTAACTAGTTAAGAAAGTGCTTTAATATGCAAATTTACATAAAAACTATGTAAAAATATACAGTGAGTACAGCTGACTTCAGAACTGACAGTACAGGAGTTTGCAGTTAAGTCTCCAAAAAGGTTACTGACCAAAGCCAACACCTGGAAAGTTAATATCAAATTTCCTTCTCTAAATGATGAATTGTAAGCAGAATTTAGTGTTCTTTGCCCAGGGTCCTTCTCCTTGAAGCAGAGATTTCTAACCAGTATCTTTCTGGTACAGCACAATTTCCAGTTTTCAGGAGCATGACCTATGGAAAAGCAGGCAGCTTTTCTCTAGGCAGATGTATCTGTGCTTGTAATACATCAGTGTGGTTAAAGACTTCTGGATTTTTTTTCCCACTTCTGCACTCCAAAAACCACCTCAGCTTCGTATATTTAGGGAAGTGCCCCTCACTACACTTCACAACTACTGACAGTTTAGGCTCCGTGTAATTTTAGAGAAGTAACAATAAAGTTGTCCAATTTGGCTGTTTCTCAAAATACTGACACTTACCAAAAACGTAGCACAAGTCCTGAAGATGCTGAATATCCCAGTTTTGGAAATCAGGCCACTGATAAATATTGGAAAGAAAACATGATTTGAAATTACAGTATTTTTTTATGCTGGGAAATAGGGATGTCGGAGGAAGGAAGGAAGGAAGGAAGGAAGGAAGGAAGGAAGGAAGGAAGGAAGGAAGGAAGGAAGATGAGAAAATGAGCAAGGGCAAAACACTTCATACCAGGAGTTGGGTTTTTTCTTATCTTAGTCTCAGACTAAACTTTTATTTTCGTACGAAAGTTACACAGCTCCACCTCTTTCAAAGAGATGGTCTCAAACTGGTCCAAGTGTGCACATCTGTCTTTTTTTGCAACCTGGGGCCTCGCTGAACGACCTCAGGTAGCTTTGGTGTTTGATGAAGGTACCAAGGAAGGAGTTCAGGTTTCTGTGCCAGTTTGTGGACTGCAGTAGCAAAGCACTTGGACACTACTGCTGCAGGCAAACACCGTCAGATGCACCTCCTGCCCTTAGAGAGCTCAGCTTTGATGTGCATAAGCATTTTTTCTACCTCACTGTCAGCCTGAGCAGCCACCTTCTCCCTTCTTTTCTTTTCCACTCCCTGCTGTGTGCTGGTAGTGCTCTTGGGAATATTTTAACCTGCACTGCTCCCCTTATTCTGTTACCCACAGAGCTCTACAAACCCCTGAAATGACAGGGAGCAACAGGGGAGGTGGAACATAAATGCAGGTACAGGCAGTGAGGATGTGGCATCTCCTGAAAGAAATGCTCACAGCAATATCCAGATTGCCACAGATCGAGCCAGAACTCCTAAATTCATTCTTCCCAATGGAACTTACAGTACAAAAATGCCCAGACAGATTTTGCACCAGTTTTACTAACTTAATTTGAATTCACACTTTTGGTTAAACAAGCTCAGCTTCCCATATGGACAAACCTATAAAATATGGTTTGACTTTCCCAGAGAACATTTTTCATGCAGCCATTAACTTGAACGAGAACTGTGAGACACTGCTATACCTGCTTATGAAACTGTTTTTGTTAGATGACTAACTTTATGCATATATGTTTAAAATTATTTAAGAGGGCAGTGAGGTTATTATTCCAAGTCTTATAAATGGAATTTCTTGCACATGTTCCTGATATTGGCTTCCATGTCTGTTTTGAATTTACTTACAAAGTACACTACCACACCCACAATTAATTTCAAGCTATTTCCTTGGCCCCCTCTGCTGCATTATCATCCTTAAGTGCAGAAACTGCTTCTGTGTTTTTCACTGCACAGGAAATGCCAGGCTGGCAACATGAGAAAGGCTTGGATTTTAACTAAATGTTAATGGTGCTGTGGCTTGAATGTGGCGACCATGAAAAGCTCTCACATTTAGGAACTACACCACCTATTTGCTACTGGCAAAGTCAGTTACATTTCCAATCAAACTCTAAAGGTAACAACGACAACATAGGAACAAAGGTAACAAAGTAATGAGCTCAGGGAAGGAAAGATCTTGAGAAGTGACTCTTTTTTTTTCTGTTACAAACAGCCCAATCCTCTAACCTGTTGCAAATTTGGAATACCAGCAGCTCAGTGCCACCTGATTTTCTGTAGCCTTTCTAATGGTGCTCCCTCCTGGAATTTAGTTCTACTGTTTTGACACTTGCACAGCCCAATCTAAGAAAGAAAAGCTCCCATTATCCGCTTTTTAACACACTGCCCATCCCAGCACAGGAGCACAGCCCCATCAATCCAGGAAAGCACTGCCAACCATCTCACCCCTTCCTGCCTCTCCACGAGGGTCTCACTTCTCTGCTGGCGGTCGTGATCTCAGGAAATTAAGAAGAAATAGAACTCCTTGTCTTTACAACTGTACAGAAACAGGAACAAGCAAGACCTCGCCTTTAACATACAAAAATAAACCCAGATTCTTCTGTGTTACTGGGGTTCAGCGGATACCACACCGGCCAAGAGCACAATCAGTAATGAATGAGTTCTAATTCCAGCTACAGCTTTACATGAGGAGCTCCTTCATAGTCCCACTCACAGTTTTCCATAACTGCTGATTGAGATCTGCAGTGTAGAAATACTGAGCTTAATTCTCCTTTTTCCAGGCAGTCCAGGTCTTGGCTTAAAAAACAAAGCTGAAAAGCCCCAAACCAAACAACTATGTCTTGGTCTAAATCCGCCCTCTGGTTTGGATCTTCAAAACGATACTGACTTCACAGGGATCTACTCCCTGATTTAAATGACTCCATGAGTCTATGAGTTCAAAAAGAAAAGTTTTATAAGTAAATGTTGAAAACCAACAGAAACTCTCCATGTAGTAAAAATTATCACTTTTGCCTTACAACTAAAAATGATCATTAAATGATGGTGCTCCAAAAATCTATGAAAGTCTCTTCAAACTCATGAGAAGAGTCAGAATAAAAGCAGAGCTCTCAATTACTGAGAATTTTTAATGGCTTTCTATTTCTTTTGTGGACATCCATCAGTATTTTCATAGTCCAAAGCCTCTCCCATATGAACAACGATATATTAAAATGAATTTTGATTCATTTATCAAACTAGATTAAACTACATTTAAACACTGCTGGTTCTAGATCTAAAACTGGAGTATTAAGATTCGCCACATTACAAAAAACCTAAGATTCTTCAAGTCCATTTGCCTAATATATGCTTGCCATGCCTAACATTACAAGCCTCATCCTAATCTGGAATTTAGCTATTACTTGATACTTTATGCTCTAAGATTCCTTCCTTAAGTCTGAAGCTGTAATTTAAGCCAGCTGTTCCACAATAACTCAATATGTGTGGGATTTTCCCACTAGATGAAAATGATAAGTAGGAATTTTTTTATTTTTAAAGATATATTATGCCCATTGAGAGATGGCTCCTTTTAAATAAAGGACAAAGAAATGGTCACAGTTGGTCCAGCCATGTAATGTGAAAATGATCCTGTGCAACACAGCTGGGTTTGTTACTGGTGTTGCCTTGGCCATGTTATGGGTTAATGTACAAAGTTATGTTGGCTTTTTTAGCTTTCCATTTTTACTGACCTGTGCACTTTGTTTCATGCTGATAATTAATACATGAATATTAATATAACAATGTAATATTCGAAATCAGTATTTTTTATTTAAATTAATTTTCTTCTGAACAGCATACACTGAAGACTATTTGTGCTCATAAGGGAGGGTGTATAAGTGCACGTCTGTACTAGAAAATGCTACTGGTGTATTATTAAAATACAGGCAATTTTAGCACTGAAATATATTGGTTTTCAATACAATTTTGATCACAAGAAAATGGCAAGTGGCCTCTAGAAAAAAAAAGCACTGTCATGGCAGAGGCAATGGCAGGTGAAGGGTTAAAATCAGTGCAGGATTCCAGAGTACCAGAACGTTTTCCTGCAAACTCCTTCTATGGTGTGATCCAGGGGAAGGTCCAACTCAAGTGCTGGATGTTCATACAGGATTTCCTATGACTAATGCTGTCAGCATTCAAGACTTTTGATTTAAAATGTGGGTGTTATACACAGATAGGAAATTTACCATTTACGATTTCTTATTCGAAAATGAATGGAAATTACTCTGATTTTCAGATTCATTTGCTGTACGTGGAATGATAGCATAAAATAAGGAAGTCACTAAGTGGCATATGCTGGGATTGCCTGCCAAGCTTTTACACAAGTCTTTTATATTTGGATGGGATTCACAGGAAGCTTGTACAGGAAGGCCTTTTCCTTCCTTATTTTTCAAAAGCTTTGCTGGATGGAAATTATGCCAGTGAGTGAAAGAGGGGAAGGGGGAACAAACCATCATCCTGGTGGTTTTGGTGTCAATTCAAGCAAAACTGGAAGTCTCATCTAGATGACATTGATGCAAACTGTAGTACAATAAACTAACAAAACCAAGCCTAGGGAGCACAAAAGATATTTTTGATTTAAAAGATTCAAAACCAAAGTAACACAGAAACCAAACCAAACTGGAAAATGCAAACTTGAGATGTAATCTGTTACAATTAAGTTGAATTTGCCAATATTTCTAACAAACCTGCCATGGCCATGTACACTCTCCAGTAGGTTTGCTCTGAATTCTATTGCAAGCTCTGGCTGCTTCAGATAACGTTTAAATAGAGGTATTTTATTGAATTAAACATGAAGTCACTAATAGCACTTGAGCTGTCATTACAATATCCCTTCTATTCACTTCTTAATGTCACGTTTATCCCATTTTCATGATGTAATATTAACTTTTAATTGAAACTGAGATTTCCCTATGTCTTGTGACACAAGGGAAAAAGAAGGTTGATTCCAGCTATTAAAAATCACTATTCTTTCCTTAATCTGGGTCTTCTAAAACCCCTTGTGGGCATATTACTGTTCTATTATTGAGCCAGGGATTTTGCTTCACTGGGAACCATATGATATAGAAATGTATTTACAGGTAAATTACAATGGGTCCAGATGCCTGTTCAGCATCTACCACGTCACCTGACAGGAGTCCCACAAGTCTCAGAGAACTCAATTTAAACCTCAGGGTCTTGTAAATCCTATTTAAGCAAGGAGAGGAAAAAAAACCAACCAAAAAAGAAAATTAAAAAAAAAGGATAGCACAAACCAAAAAAACTTTTAAAACTTTCTCAAACAGGGAATGCTTCAACTGCACAGTAAAGGAAACAATTTACAAATGAGTGCATTGAGGTTAGAGGGACAGTGTGGAGGAGACTCAAAAAGGCATAAGGTAGCAATATGCAAAGGATGAAGAGGAAAGTAGTGCAGGGACAGTGGAAGACATCAAAAGCATTAGGAAGGATGCCTGAAGAGATGCAGCTCTTGTAAGGCTGTTGGTGGACGTGTGCAGTTGTCTCCAGTTGGACACCAGAACCAAACATTCAAGTTATGGAAGCTATTATTTATTAAATAAAAAGGATGCTGAAATAATGAGTCAAACTTGTGCTTTGTCCACGGAGCAGCTGTGGCACAGGTATCAACCCTGTGTGCTGTGAGAAAAGGCATTGCTAGAGAAAAGAAAATCCATGCTGCTGTGTTTGCATTACTTCTGTGACCAAAACTATCTTTTTTTCAAAAAGCCTCTTTATGCAGCAAATAATTCTCTGCTCCCAGTGCAGACTAGAGGAGCAAGGAATAAAAGACTTAGTTCCAGGCATGGGAATAGAGGAGTCTGAAATGAAAGCTCCAGTTCAGATGGGACTGCACATGATCTGCACAGCGATGGAAACTGAGGGGGCAGCCAGGTCATGCCTTTCCCCTGCTGCATGAATCACTCTTTGAATGGAAATTTGAGTAGGAAGACATAATGGCTTGGGAACAAAGAGAGCTGCTGGAATATCACAGGTGCAGCCCAACACAGAAGGGTGTTTTGGGACATGCCAAGGAAAGCAAACACCATGAATCTGGAGGAGTTGTCAGGACTTGGTGATTTAGGGAGCTCTCCACATCAACAAGGGTGTTTCTCACGGAGTCAAACAGGCAGGAGGACAGCTGAGGTCCTGAGCCAGTGCTCCAGTTAATCAGGTCCTCAATGCTAGAACTTTATGCAGAATTCAGAAAAAATAGGAGTTGCTAATGTCCTACTGATGTTTCTGGGAGTGAAACTTGCACTCCTCTGAGGCACCTCTCTGGAGCTGGATGTGTAACCATATCCTTTGCTGAACTGGAGCTGAGGTGAGGTGCAGGAATCCAGACCCTGACATACAAGAAGACACTTTCTGGGGGAACCAAAATAGGCAGCTAAAGGCAGAGGATTCAAACAGAAGACAGGGGAAGCTGCCAGAACTGGGAAGAGGAGATAACATGAAAGAATCAACTCTATATGCCTCAGAAAACCCTCTGAATGAGAAATACTGTGAGACTGAGCAAAAGGTACCAAATTACAGAACTGAGAACAGTCCAGAACACTCGTAAGAAAGAAACAATTACATCCCTGTAATTTTCTGCTACAGCAGAAAAGTTAAACTTCATTTTGATGTATAACACACCTAAACAGAATGCAACTAAAAATCCAAGATTATTTTAACCAGTTGATCAGGTTGGAGTACCACTAAATGATAATAAAGATAAACAGAATTAATAAATAAACAAGCAATTGCTTCCATGTATTTTTTCAGAAGAAGGAATGAAAAGAATAACATTTTTTTTAAAATGTGGTTACAAGCAAGCTCCTTGAGTAATCTGAATTGTCTGAAGACTAGGAAAGTTCTATAGATGGAGAGATTTAGATAGAACAGTGAAGATGTACTGGTGATGGATTTTTACAATCACTAAGAACAAAATTCTCCTTGGTACTGGTGCAAATTCAGAATCGTTTTCACTAAGTACTCTACCTCTACAAAGCAAAGTTGGCCAAAAGGCTTCTAAGGGAGATGCAGTGACAGCACCACACCCTTCTGGGAGCAATGCTGGGGTGTGAGGAGGATCCACACTGTCTTCAACAGTTACAGAACTTCTATAAAGTATCTTCTTCTGTAAGATTTCACTGACAAAGTGCATGTTCCTGACTCAAAACCACAAGGGCTTGTTTGGTTTACACTGCAAAAAAATCTGCCATTTTGGAGAAAAACCCCATCCCTCTCTCCATTTGGTTTTGCTGATCCTTGAAACTGCCTCAGCATTTAGTAACTCAGTACTTCTACACCATTTATGTCTTATCCTAATGATAGGAGGGCTTGCGTTTTGCCATAGCTGTTTTCTGTTAGCCTAGGTCTGAAAGGACACATTATAGCTCTAAAATTACAAGATAAAATGATAACACTGATAGAGCTTGCAGCCAGTTAGTGTCCAGGTTTAGCCAACAGATTGACAGGTGATTAGTTCTTAAATTTAAATTACGCTTGTGACAGGAAATATGTCTGCAAAATAAATACGTATAGAAACAAATAACCAGTAATACTCCTCAGTTAGACACAAAAATTGCATTTTTTTTAACTTTGCATTATGAAAGTTGCAGTAGCTAAATACATCATTCATCATATCACAACTAATGTTTTTTCTGTTTCTTTCAAAACAACTTTTATTTTATTATGTTCTGAAACAAGAACGTTTCTTTTCTTTACCTCTGTGAAGCAAAACTAACAATTTTTTTTTCCTTCAACCTCCACCATGTAGCTTTGTAGAAAACAGCCTGGCAAGTAATGCCATTAAGAACTTTGGAAAAATACTTTAATTATTCAAAACCTGAATGGCAAAAAAAAAAAAGGTTCCTAAGTAGTTTGGTCACTCTTCTTAAATTCAGTAATAAATGTATGATAAACTGGAAAACAATCCTAATCCTCACTTTGGCTGAGTTATTGATGTTAAGCCTCACTCCTACAGTTGGATGCAGCCAGCCTGCTCTGCCGGCATTTACAGCCATCAGTGGCACTTTGCAGATGTTCATTGTCCACTCACAGTTACCCTGGCTTGGGAACTTCATAAAAGTACACGTTAATCTTCGGGAAAAGGAACAGTTTGCATTGCAGGGGTGCAGTGCTTAACTGACCTTCATTTGTTTATGCCAGAGGAAACGGCCCTACAGGGCTCAGATAAGACTGTGGGTTGTTTTGGAAATAGAATAAAATACCTGGGGTATTATACCAGCTGTTGCATTATTGGTATTTTGAAAGCATCCATGAACAGTGGGTAAATCTGGGAAGCTGTGCCTTCTGCAGGTCCCTCTTTCAAGCCCTGTGCCTGCCACAGGCTCCGCAGGGGTGGCTCCATGCCACCAATGAGTGCAGGAGGATGGGATGGGATGGGATGGGATGGGATGGGATGGGATGGGATGGGATGGGATGGGATGGGATGGGATGGGATGGGATGGGATGGGATGGGATGGGATGGGATGGGATGGGATGGGATGGGATGGGATCCCAGCTGCAAGTCAGGCACAGAACATGAGACTGCCCAGATCAGCTTTCCCTGCCCTCAGCGGGCCCCACTCAGGCCCTGATCCCTGTTCTGCATGTGCCACTGGGGATGGCAGTTCCCTAGGGAACACCTCCCATCTAAACACCAGCCAGGAAGGCCCCGAGCCTGCTCTCCACAGAAATATGACTGGCACAAACTCATCACTCAGCACCAAAGCTCCCCTTTGGACTTCCCTCATTTACTGCAGTTCATTTCAGGCAAAACCAAGCACTGCATTTTGCCTCTTGCAGATGTCCTGACTGCTCAGCTCTCCCAGTGTTATAGCAAGTGAAGCTCACTGTAATCATCACCATGAACACTTCTAGCATTGCTGTTTCTCAATCCAGCTCTACCTAAATATAGTTCTACCTCAACCAGCTCGGCCACACTCAGATTTCTGGTTACCCAAAACAAAGCTCTATTCATAAGCCATGTTTATTAAGAAAAATGCCTTGATTACTCAGACATATTTCTGCATCCCTCACGATGTTTAGATAATGATGTTGGCTGTATTATCTCTTACGTTATTGCACAGCCAGATAAGTTCCCAACCACCAGCTCAGCAAGAGGCTCGGTGGAGGAATGGTGACCTCTGCAGGTGCCTCACTCCCGCAGCCACATCCCCTCACAGGCTGCTCTCACCACACTCAAGGTGTACTTTAGGTTGCTTTCATCTTCGAGAAATTAAAATAGAGAAAATTAAATGTATATTTGATGATGACATGGCAACATAAAATCAGCTAGAGAACACGTTAATTTAAGAAATAAATGTTCATCGCTGAGAAGTCAGAAAACAATACTTCAAAGGACAAAAACTTCAAAGCACTCTATAACTTCAAAGCACTGCACCAACAGTAATAAACACTTAGGACGTGTCTGTGAGGTAGAAAAAAATTTCCTTTTTTAATGCTTGTGTAAACAGGGAACAGGGATTAAGGGATTTGCCCAAGGACATGAGTTAGGAGCAAAACTGAGATTGCATATCAGAAATAACTGACTCGAGTGTCCCAGCTACAGCTGGATTTACACAGTTCCCTGCACAGACACTCATCCAGCAGAGGCCAAAATTGATACCTTTCCTATCAAGGGCATCACTTGCCCTTCAAATCTACAAATTTAGTAAAGCCCATAATTTTCTTTTAAAAATAACTTAATAAATAGCCTTTTAAAATAACCTGATAATCCAGTCCTTGGACGCATGGAGCTAAAGAAGCCAGCAGAAATAAAAGTGCTCTGTGAAGTACCTTATGCCCCTCTGACAACAAATAAATATAAAAGATAACAAAGAAGCCCAAAGATTTGCCTCTCCTTCTCTCCAACTTACTTATTTTCTTAGATGTCTAGTAATATTAAATACTGCCATTTTTATTTTTAATGCAGTTTCCTGCTGATCTGACACATTTGTGGTCTCATGCACTTAATTAAAAGAGGTGTTGAGCTTTAATAATTTTCCCTTCTCTAAAACATTTACATGTCAAGTAAAGTGAGTTAATAAGTGAAATAGATATAAACAAAAAAGCACGCTTCAAATAGCCAATTCTGAATCTCTTTATGAAGTCATTGTTGGAACAAAGGCTTAATTCTAAAAGTAGTTATAATAATAATGTAAAAATAAGGGCTTTTAAAACATAATTTCTAAAAACAAATCTATACAACAAGCTTCCAAAATTTTCTTGCCAAATGTGATTCTTGTTTTAAGACAGTTTCCTCATAAGTCACATACTTATAATGAGAAATTTTTTTAAAAAAAAGCATAATTATATTTTGACAACTGTGATTTGCATCTCATAACACGTCATTTGCTGCTTATTACTTTCCAAAATAAAGTGAAGTGGCTCTGAAAGAGGTGCTGCCTGCAAATATTGTTCAAATGTTCCTCCTCAAGGCCAGGGAGGAGAACTGCACCCTTCCATCTGTACTAGGACCTGCTTACTAGGGAAATTCCTGTGTTCAGAACACTGGGAAATTACTGCCTTACTAATGGAATCTTACAGAATATCACCATTTCTTTTTTTAAATTTTTCAGGAGTTCTAAAAATTCCTGTGCCATCTATAATAACAACTCTGCTCAGCACCCACGTAACATTTTCCACTGCCAGAACTCACAACTTTCCTGTGAAGGTGATCAAGGATTGTTATCTCTATTTTGCATGGGAAGAACAGTAATGACAACATAAAGATCCCATTTCCCCAAACTAAGTAAGAACTGATTTACTCAAGGCACAGATAGATCTTCAGGATCTAAGAAGATCGAGTTAAGTCAAATCTGAAGACTAAATAATTTGCAGCTCACAGACCGAGTCAGTGGCAGATTTGGGAACACCATTCAGTGCTCCTGACTCCCTACATTAAACCATGGTTTTCCATGCTATGAGTTAACAATCATTAACTAAATGACAAAGGTTTTGCTATTCTTGGTGTAGTGCCCTTCTTTGCATTTCAGAAGAATTACTGGGCTCTTAAATTGGCTGTCAAATTCGCTGACTTGGTAACTGGCTGGCTTTCAAAATATATATTAAAAGTCTTGCCTTTCCCAGCTATTTCTTCAATAAAACTTTTTTTTTAATAGAATAAATTTTGCGATCTTACTTATAAAGTTAAAGTCAACAGCAAAAAATTAAAAATCTTATCAGTCACCTTGTACATACTATTAAAGAAAATACATGCAAAGGGAGCAGGACCCAGCAAAAAGGGCACTGAACTAAGAAACTGATGGCAAAATTTCCCACTTGCTTAAATAAGGTCAAGATTTCAACATTTTAGCTCATTTTACCTCCAGCTTTTCCCAAACTCTACAATCTCAATTCCTCTCTCAATTGGTTTCAAAACGTGTGGATAATTACTATTTTATTTCCTTCTCTTCCATAGAGAATTGAAACACCAATAAGTTAAATTAATTACAGCTAGATCCCAAGGTCCTACATCCATATGGAAGACTACACAGATTTGAAGCTCTAATTATACTTTAAATATTGCACACTGAATCACACACCTTGATCCATCTCATGTAAAAGAATTAGCTTTTCCAGACAGACTCTGGGTTAGAGCAGGAATGACAAGGTAAATGGCCTTAAATATACCCCTGGCTGGAGTTGCAGCTCATATTAGAAAGGCTGGATCACTTTTTATAAGCAGCTGCTTAAACAGTTTATTTTTATCTAGGTCTTTATGCTTTTATTTCATTGCATTATAGGGTTTTCACCTGCATAGCTGGCAGTGTGCACTCTTTCATTTCAGATCATACAAGGTGTGTGATCATGGCAACAGTAACTATGCTGTGAATTTTTCTTTTGTCATGTTTAATTGACTGGTCATTTAGGAACCAGCTTGGCCAGAGGAACAGAGAAACTCGACTAACAATTATCTTCTATTCAAATACCAGATTCACAAAAGCATTTTTTTAACCCCTAATTATGCACTAAAAACCTGGAAGAAGCCTTCCAAGTGAAATATCTCTACATATCACAGATTTTTGTTTTGTTATTAAGCTGTACTCGTTGCTAAGGAAGAACAGAGAAGATCAAAGGACTTCTAACAACTGGAAACTCAAAGGTGAGGGAGTTTTGATTTCTTTAAAGATTTATCACTGACCTACAACGGTTGTTGGGTCATAGTTCTATGAAAAGACTGAAATTATGTGAGCCTGCTTTGCTATTTCCTATTTACCTTCAAACAATACCTTCATTCACTTTTTGATTAGCAACATGAACATGCATTCAAGCAGCCTGTTTACAAATCCATATGCAATTGAAGTCCTAAGGACTAAAAAAGAAGAGCTTGTACAAGGCATAAATGACCCAGACCAGCTCCTGCACTGGCTGATAGAAAATGGTATTTTTACCCCAGAAATAAAGCTGGTCCTGAGTTTCTACAGGACACGAACAGAAAAGAACTCTCGGGTTTTAGACATACTCATTTCTCAAGGTGAACGAGCCTGCAGGCTCTTTTTTTATCCATGTTTAAAGCAAGTGGAGCCAAAACTTTACAGCAAGATAAGAAAATACGTCGGTGAAGTAAATGAAAGCATTGGAGATGCCAGAAGACAATTGGTTGGGTATTTACTTGAAAAAGATAAGGTTTGGGTTGAAAATAGCAGTGAACAGCACCAGGGGAAAAAAGACAGACCTGCGGAAAAAAAGCATAAAGGGGCTATTAAGAAAAAAGGAAAAGTAACTCCACTTTCAAGGGCAACAAAGCCTAGAAAAGACCATGCTGCTGTCGACATCTTTGCTGCAGTTGCTAAAGGCTCCCTTCCTGAGTTAGAGAAAACACTGAAGGATAATGATCTCAATGTGCTAAACCCTTCCAGTGAAACACTTCTGCATGTTGCAGCTGCTCATGGCCATCTATCCATCATGGAATATTTGCTCAGCAAAGGTGCAAGGACAGGTGTGAAGGACAGGAATGGGAGAACAGCCCTGCACAGGGCTGCTGAGAAAGGCCATGGAGGTGCAGTCAAGGTGCTTCTCCAAGGTGGTGCTTCCATGCACGCTCTGGACAGGGAAGGCAAGACACCACTTCACTGGGCTGCAGAGAATAACCACAGGCACATACTGAAGATGCTCCTGAAAGAAGAGGCAAGGAGCTGCAGGAACCAGCACAACTTTTTGCACATGGCAGCTCTTAGAGATGAGAGCAGCCTGGCCAAAATGCTCCTAGAGGCTGGTGCCTCCACTGAAGGAAAGGATGAGAGAGGACAGACTGCTCTCGGTTATGCTGTTTCTCAGGGATCTGAAAACACTGCAAAAGTACTTCTAGAAGCCGGAGCCACTGTTGATTCCAACATGGTTCAAAGAGCCTTCAACAGTGACCACCCATCCATCTTCAAAATACTGCTGGAATATTCTAAAGATCTGTCCTCTGACATAAAGAAGTCAGCTCTTTTTAGAGCTGTACAGAAGAATCTGCATGGTGCTGTAGCAGCTTTACTTGACAGAGGCACAGATACCAATGCCCGTAACGAAATGCATTACACTCCTTTGCTGCTGGCCTGTGAAATGGGCAAAGCAGAGTCAGCACAAGTTCTCATGGAAAAAGGAGCAAACTTGGGAATAAGGACTCCTGCTGCAGACACAGCTTTGCACTTGGCAGTTCGGGCTGGGGCTGCTTCCATTGCAGATCTGCTCCTGCGCAAGGGGATGGACACAAACCTCAGGAACCACGCCGAGGAAGCCCCACTCCACATCGCTGCCCTCCAGAATAAGGAAGCATTGGTTGGCCTTTTAGTCAATGCTGGGGCCAAAATTAATGCTGTCACTAAAGACTTTGTTACTCCCCTGCACATCGCAAGTCAGAGAGGTCACGCCGATGTTGCCCGACAGCTGCTGCACCACAAAGCTCATGTTAAAGCTCAGGACAAGCAGGCAAAGTCCCCTTTACATTTGGCTGCTGAGCAGGGAGACAAAACAATGGCAGAGATGCTCCTGAAGGCCAGAGCTGATCCCAACGCACAGGACAAGGAGAAGAAGACTCCCTTGCACGCTGCAGCCACAAGAGGACACCTCGGCACTGTGGAAGTGCTGTTGGCTAACAAAGGGAGAGCTGGAGCTAAGGACATGGACGGATGCACCCCGCTGCACTATGCCACCATGAAAGGAAACACAGACATCGTAAAAATTCTCCTGGCCTCAGAAAAAAATAAAAATATCGATGACAGAAACATTTGGAGGAAGACAGCCCTACATATTGCAGCAGAGTATGGACATGGAGAGTTGGTAAATCTCCTCCTGAGCCACGGGGCTGCCATCAACGCCTCGGACAGCAGCAGGGACACTGCCCTGCACTGCGCCTGCAGGGCCGGACACCTCAGTGCTGTGAGCGCCCTCCTCAACTGGGCACGAGGGGAAAAAGCAAGTTTACTCGCTGTGAACAGCCTCAGAAAGACTCCACTGCAAGTGGCAGAATTCAGTAAGACAGAAAATCAGGCTCGAATTGTAACCCTGTTGAGAAAGAAAATGTTAATAACAAAATGAAGCTGTAAAAAAAAACCACCTTAACATTTAAGTGCAGAATTCTCTTTAATGTATTTTGGGTAGTCCTGTTGTAGAATAGGATTGAGAATTACGCTTGAGCTGGCAGAATTAAGTTAGCAAAGGTGATCTTGGACAAAAAGGGATCTTAAAGACACTGTTAAACTTTTAAGTATTGATCAGTCTTCTACTTCTCTCATGAATCTCATACTTGGGACCTATTTAAAACGCTCTAGCCTTAAACACATTTGTGTTTGACCTCCTCTAGTACAAATCAAGACAAAGATAGAAAATATCTTTTCATATATCTGTGAATATTAGCCTGTATGGATAGCTTAGTTAAGCATTGTTTGGTAAAGCTACAATTTAAAAAAAAATCTATTATGAATAAGAATATGGCTGTATCCTCAAGGCATTCCTGAGACTACAACAATTATTAACAATTATTTTTCTTTATCATACCATTGTTTAGATTTTGCATATTTAAGTAGAGAGAACAAAAACCATCGCATTTGCCATTTATTAATTTCACTTTGAAATCCATTCCACCACAAAGATGAAATGTTCAGAATAAAAAGGTTGCAACGGAGTTTGTTGGTTCAAAATATTTGTATTGAGATGACAACACAACTATAAACAGAAACACTTTCTGAGTTAACAGAAAGTTCTGTGGGGTTATTTCCTATATAATGATAATTAACCCTTACACGTCCCTTCAGATTACAAACCGAATTACCACAAACATTCAAATACCTCTTGTGAAACGAAACACAAATTGAAGAATGTATGAGAAAAAAATGATTTTTTGTTATTGATAAAACAACACTTCAACTTGACCCTCGCAGTGCCCTGGTGAATGAACAGACACGACCACATACTTGAAGGACACAGGGGCACACAGCCTGTGTGGGTACCCAGGATCACAGAACCATTTAGGATGGAAAAGACCTCTGAGATCATCAAGTCCAACCTTTGACCGATCACCACCTTGTAAACCAGAGCACTGAGTGCCACGTCCAGTCTCTTCTTAAACACCTCCGGGGATGGTGACTCCACCACCAACCTGGGCAGGGTGTTTCAATGTTTAATCACCTCTTCTGTGAAGAAATTTTCCCTAATATCTAATCTAAATCTCCCTTGGTGCAACTCGAGGCCGTTTCCTCTTGTCCTGTCCTTCGTTCCCTGGGAGCAGAGCCCGACCCGCACCTGGCTGCACCCTCCTGGCAGGGAGTTGTGGAGAGACAAAAGGTCCCTCCGAGCCTCCTTTTCTCCAGGCTGAGCCCCTCCAGCCACTCATCACACTTGTGCTCCAGGCCCTTCCCCAGCTCTGGACACGCTCCAGCCCCTCCGTGTCCTTCTCGCAGTGAGGGGCCCAGACCTGCGTACATCTCTCAGGGTGCCCCTCACCAGTGTGGGCTCCGACCTTCCATCGCCGCTTCCCGCACTCCTCCTCAGCCCCCCCTTCGCTCTCAGCCCAGCCACGTCCCTTCAGCTCCCGGCCATGTCCCCTCACAGCCCGGTCGTGACGCCTCAGCGGCGGACCACGTCCCCTCACAGCCCGGCCATGTCCCCTCACAGTGTGCCGATTTCCCCTCATTGCCCGGCCTTGTCCCTCGGCTCCCCGCCCGCCCCTGCCGCCCCGCGCTCCGCCTACCCCAGCGCCATCTCCGCCTCCGCCGCGGCCGCTCCTCGGGGCGCTGCTCCCGCCCATCTCCGCGGCGCCGGGCCCGCCCCTTCCCGCGATAGCGGCGGGCCCGGTGTCATGGCGGCGGCGGAGGAGCCCGAGGTGGACATTGAGGGGGACCCTGCGGCCGCACCGGGGTGAGTGAGGGTCGCGAGGGTCCCGCTGCGGCTCCGACCGGCGCGTCCCGTCCGTCTGCGGCGGGCGGGGGTCGTGAGGGGGGAGCCGCTCCTGAGGGGGCGACCCGGGCCGAGCGCTTCCCGCCGCTCCGGGAGAGACCTTGGAGTGTCACGGAGTGCCCGTGGAGAGGGGGCAGCGCCGGTGCGGGGCATCGTCGGGAAGGGCACCGAGAGCGGGGCTGTGATAGCGCCGGTGTGAGGAGAACGCGGAACCGCCGTCATGGGGTCCCCCAGAGCCCGGAACAGCGCTGCGAGGCTGCTGGGAGAATCCTTAAAATACCCATGGAGAAGGTGCTGGGTTGTATAACTGTGTTAGCGAGCTCGCGGAGGCAGGGAGGCTCAGAAAGCTGAACGCCGGGAGGGAGGTGCAGAAAACGGATTCATAGACTCATAGAATGTTAAGGATTGGAAGGGACCTTAAAGATCTTCTAATCCCAAACCCCCCCGCCATGAACAGGGATATCTCCCACTAGACCACGTTGCTCAGGGCTTTATTCAGTCTGGCTTTCAACGCTGCCAGGGTTGGGGCATCCACAATCTCCCTGGGCAAACTGTGCCAGGGCCTCACCATCCTCAAGTAAATAATTTCTTCCTAATATCTGACCTAATTTTTCCCTCTTTCAGTTTGTACCCATTAGTCCTTTTGCTACAGTTCCTGCAAAGAGTCCCTCTCCAGCTTCCCTGTAACCCTTTCAGAAGGGAACTGGAAGTTTGCTATCAGGTCTCCACACAACCTTCTCTTCTCCAGGCTGAACAGCCCCTGCTCTCCCAGCCTGTCTTTGTAGGGGAGGTGCTCCAGTGCTCTTATCAACTTCATGGCTTCCTCTGGACTTGCTCCAACACTTCCATGTCCTTCTTATGTTGGGGACCCCAGAGCTGGATGCAGCACTCCAGGTGAGGTCTCACCAGAGCAGAGCAGAGGGGCAGAATTGCCTCCCGTGCCCTGCTGGCCGTGCTGCTTTTGATGCAGCCCAGGGTTCCATTGGCTTTCTGGGCTTCAGCAGATTCATGGATAGGGGATGCTGGAGTGAATGGGCAGCGACTTTAATGCCTCAGATCGAGCACTTGCAGGTGCTGGGAGAGAATGAGAGGTTTGTATCAGAGACACATTGCCCTCAAGTAGCCCCTGCCACTGCTGCAGACAGGCTGCTGGCAAAGGGGGCTGTTGATCCCACCCTCTCCTGGGTATGCTCCAAAAGAAGCAGGAGTTGTATTGATTTCTGGACATGGAGACTCATCCTGATCCTTTAGCCTATAAAGAGATGTTTGAAGTGCTGCACAAAGCAGTTCAGAGCGATAGGTGAGTTTGATTTAGTAGCACTGCAGGGAATATAGGGCTAATTAGACAAGTCTGAATGTTCTGGAAGCAAAGATTTTTGAAAACAAGTAATTACATGAATTACTGAGGAGATCTTATGCTGCATGAAAATAAAAGAAAGTTGATCAATTATGTTAATCAGTGACAGATCTCGAATCAGTAGTTACTTACAGAAAAGACTAAGTATAGACTGGATGAAGTCTGTAAGAGCACTAGATTAAATATTGGGAAGAAACTCTTCCCTGTGAGGATGGTGAGCCCTGGCCAGGTTGGACAGGGCTTGGAGCAACCTGGTCTAGTGGGAGGTGTCCCTGCCCGTGGCAGGGGGTTGGAATGAGATGATCTTCCAACCAAACCATTCCAGGATTTTATTCTATGGTTCTAACAACCCTGTATGACAGGATTCTATTAAATCTTGTGTAAGTAGGAGCTCTCCTCGGCAGGAAAAGCAGTTTGTTTTTACCTGACTGGGGGAAAGATGTAGAAATGTTAAGTGGAGATAATACAACTCAATGACACTCTTAATATTAAAAACATAGTTGTTCTGAACGCTGGAATTTCTTTCAGAGATCATGAAAACACAGCATCAAGCCTGCTGCAGGATCACTATCTTGATTCATCTTGGAGAACTGGCAACAGTCTTGTAAGTATTTTTTAGATGAATGCTGCTTCTAGCAAGGTTATCAGAGCTTCCGTGTTCTCTCTTCCCTCCATGTACACACTCTTTCAGGTTTTTAACCAGTGGTTTTTCCTTACTTTTAGAAACTATTTATTGTCAGTACTCAAGTACAGTGTGACAGAATTCAGATACTAAAATGTATTTTTGTTGTTTGCAGCCCTGGACGTTGGACAGCAGCATTAGTGAAGAAAATAGGGCTGTCATTGAGAAGATGTTGCTGGAAGAAGAGTATCCTTTTGCTGATTTGGTTTTATGGTTTCCTGTAGAACACTAAAAAACCTCTTATTTCCAGAAGAACTGGACAAATCTTTCTCTGTAAAGGTGACTGAAGCCCTGTTGTCTCGTAGCTAGATTGCAGAAATCCTGAGAGAAACTGCAGTATTTGTTTCTACAGCTGGGTAATTCTGAAGCAGTGTAATTTATATGATTATTAAAATTCTCACGTGTACAAATATCTCTGATGCTTTGAAAACTTAATGACTATTTCAGATATTATTTATCTAATAAATCACTTTCTGAAAAAATATGGCTCAACCAAAAGGAAGTGGAGAAAAGATCTATGAAAAGGTAAGTTCTGTCTGGGAGAAATTCTTAGTTAGCTGAGTAGAAAGAAAAGTCCTTCTAAAATAAGTTTATTTGCTGAGATATGCGCCAGCAGCACAAGTACTAATTTTTATTTTCACTCTTTCATTTGCAGCCCACATAAGAAAACTGGAAAAGTCATGTATGTACATTTTAACATTTGAATTGCATTTTTAAGTGTGGTGTCTGATTTTTTTACGTTACCAGATACTATTTTAAAAAAAATTAAAGTTGCTTAGTTTCTTTTATTTGGCTGTATAAAATTATTTAAGAGACCTTTCAACAGGAAGAAATATTGTTGTGTGTGACAACAGGCTAGAGTAAACCAGGTTTTGGGGGTTTTTTTGGTAGCACAGTGGTCCATATGATAAAAAATTGTTAATTCTAGTTGGCTTTTTTGCCTGAACTTTTCCGTTGCCTGCTTTTATGTATTTCTGTGCCATTAGTCACTGATGAGCATTGAGTTGCCTTGAATCTTCCATTGTGATGGAGCAGCTGATGTGATTCTCAGTAATTGATTTATGAGTCACATTCATGTTTAAAGCAATGCTTTGAGTTTTACCAAAGATGGGGAGTAGTCCTCCTGTCAGAAGGTGCCTTGAGTGACTGGGATTGGAGAATATCTGGATTTGGGAAAGCACTGATTTCTGCTTCCTGCATTCCCAGGGTGCGATCGCCTACAAAAGCACCTGGCTGCTCCTTGAAGTGGACATCAGAGGAAAAAGAGCTGTTTGAGCAAGGACTGGTGAGTTTGTTTATACATATATATATATATATATATATATACACATATATAATATTTTAAATTGAATTAATGAGTTTATCTTGAACAGCAAAGGAGTTAACATGTGTAAACATGTTGTACAATCACAATGCTGCATTAACTATGGGAAGTATAGTGCGTTCTTAAGGCAGATCAGGTAATCAAGTGAAATCCTTTACTGTTGTAAGGTCTGCAGAGATTATGTGGTTGTGCCAGTTGTAAAAGGGTTTGCTTTGCCAAGCACAAGGATTCCTTGGGATAGCAGGCTGCAGAGTGCCTGAACTGGGTGAAGAAGATCCTCTAGTTAAGAATAACAAGAATTCTTACTATTGGATGCAGTTTCAGTCTTGATAGAACATGAATAGTGAGGTTCTTTACCATGGGTCTGCTGTACTGTTTGTGTATTTTAATGAATAACCGAGGTTGTGAACTCGTTTGACACGTGCAGTGCCATGTGTGGGATGTCAGAGTTTGGGTGACTTCCATGTGCTTTGTTGTTTTAGGTGAAATTTGGCCGCAGGTGGACGAAAATTGCCAAGTTGATCGGCACTCGGACAGTTCTGCAAGTCAAGAGCTACGCTCGGCAGTACTTTAGGAACAAGGTAAATGGAGCATCCCTGGAGCTGGCAAAAAGGTGTTTGCCAATGGGTAGCTTGGTTTTAATCTGTCTTTTCAGGGCACTGCTGTCAAAGCAGGTACTCCATTCATTCCCATATTCATAATATCCTTATTTGCAGATTTAAATGTGAAATCAGACCTGATTTCAAATTCCTAGCATGACCAGTATTTTTATTGCTGGAATAACTAAACAATAAATGTAGTATAATTGCAGTCTCTTACACTGTTGGTTGTTAGTCTGAAAATACTGGTTTTCCACTATACAGCTGTTTCTGCTGTGTATTGTAGTTTTAGCTTTATCCTCATTTGAGATTTCGTGGGTTTTAAGAAGAAATAAGTATTTTCTAGGGTTTTTTGACTGGAAATACATGTAAGTTTCCACTTGGGCTAAAGTATCCCTGTAATGCTGTAAAAGTCAGTTGCAATGGATTAAAATAAATTAAAAGGATAAATTGAAGAAGAAACACTTCAGAATGTCTGCTGTTTGAATAAAATAGTTCTGATTATTTGGGAGGCAGATGGGTTTGGTTTGTTTCTCCCTCCTAAAAGTGTTTTATATTTTCCTAAGGCAAAAAATGGCGATTCTGAAAAAGAAGAGCAAAGTCAGTGTGGGAGCAGCCTTCCCGTTGAGGATGGGATAAGGGTAGAAGCTGGACATTTGAGAGGCCGTGCAGACCCCAACCTGAACGCGGTGAAAATTGAAAAGCTGTCAGATGATGAGGAAGTGGACATAACTGATGACATGGATGAACTACTCACTCCTGCCTTCCAGCAAGAAACTGCAAAATCTGAATTATCTGTTATTCCAAAAAGTCCAGTTGAAGAAACAAAAGCAGTGGAACAAGGTTTTTCATCTGCTGGACACAGTTCTGCAACTGCTTTACCTAAAGAAGATCCTCAGCATACCAGGCCAGAGACAGTGGATGCGTTGGTATTTCCTGCTGTGGCAGCAACGTGTTCCCAGCACCTGAATGGGGATAACTCTGTGAATTTGGATTACCAGCAGTACAATAACTTCATTGGGAAAGCTGAACAAGGTGGACCAGTCACATGTCGTGGGACTGCACAAGGAACTGATCAGGAGCTCAGTGAGGAGCAAAGAGACCCAGCTGATAATGGATTGCTTTTTCCTTCTTCCTGCCAAGTGGATGAAGATCATCAAGAGGAAGCAGAGGAGCTGAAGCCACCTGATCAAGAAGTGGAGGTTGACAGAAGCATCATTCTGGAAGAAGAAAAGCAGGCTATTCCCGAATTCTTCGAAGGGCGCCAGGCCAAAACACCAGAGCGTTATTTGAAAATCAGGAATTATATTTTGGATCAGTGGTGAGATGCATTAATTTCTTTTATTGAAATAAGTGATTAAGATGTCCTGGCTTGATGTAGTTAAAACACTACTTAGCACTAATAGCTTACTTCGGAAAAGAGTAAAATTAATTGTATGGTAGCTTGCCAGTGAACAGCATTCATTATTAATGCTTGTTCTGTATCTTCCCTATTTTTTCTCTGGCATTCTGGAAGCTGAGCAATGAAAGTACTTAGAAGCATTAAGAAAATTAATGTCCTGTACCAGAACAGGCTGCATTTATTTTGGCTATGCTATTTTCTTGCCATTTTTGCCATCCTGTTCGTAAGAACGGTTTTAATAAATGGTTCCTTAAAATAACCAATGGCATTAATCCTGTAGCCCTGCCTTTAAAGAAGGGCAGCAAGAAGTAATAATCTGTGCTACAGCAAATAATGTTGACCAAAATAATGCCTCAAATTAAGAATCAATTTGGAGTGGTGCTTGTACACTTAAATATTTTATATTCCGTATCCGAAGGACTGGTGTAAGGAACCATAGTGACTTGTAGCAGGCTCAAGATAGTTTGGTTGCCAGTTTTGGTTTGTGCTTGCTTTGAAGTAGAAAGAATTACTGAGTTTTACTCTGTCCTCACTCAGTTGTCTTGTGCTCTGACAGCTTGTTCTAGTTGCAAAGAGAGACTAAAATTCCATTCCACACCAGAGAAGTGTTGAACTGAAAAGTTTCAGTATCAGTTTGAGAGGAAGGAATAAGTGCCTAGAGAGTGAAAACAGGACCTCAGTTAAGGCTGCACAATTCCTTTGTCCCCCCGTGGTTTGTTCTGCTCTTTGACAAGGTGCTGTGCTTTGTTTCAGGGAGAGATGCAAACCCAAATACCTGAACAAGACCTCAGTGCGTCCTGGCCTGAAGAACTGCGGGGACGTCAACTGCATAGGGCGGATCCACACGTACCTGGAGCTGATAGGAGCAATCAACTTTGGCTGTGGTAAAGATATTTCTGTTGGGATCAATAAATACTCTTTTGGTGTAATGTTGAAGGACTGCCCAGCGTTAGGGTGTGCTGCTCCCACAGAGGATGCACATTCATCCTTGCTGGGAAGGACCTTCTGACAGATTCTCTCTCATTACCTTGGAAAATCTAGAGGAGCATGTAACCTGTTAACAGGATTATGAATTTTGGATTTACTCAAAACCTTTTTTCTTTCTTTTCTCCTTCCCTCCTGTTTAACCACCCACTAGTTGGTGGGATGTGTTTTTTGTTTCGTGTTTTTCTGTGTGTCCTGATACCAGCTGTATCTGAAATTCTGCTGTATCTGAAATTCTGATGACATGGAGGAACTACTCACTCCTGCCTTCCAGCAAGAAACTGGAAATTATTCATTTTAATGAATAATTGAGGTTACCAGCTGTATCTGAAATTCTGCCCTTCTTCTTACTAGTCAGAATTCAAGTAATTGTTTCTTTTCCCATCCTAAATTATAACTGTTTCCTAAATAAACACCAATGCCTTCATCCTCAGGGCTAGCTTTTAAACGATTGAAATGTTAAAATTAGGTGACCTGTTAAAAGTGAATATACAGCTGTAACTTGATGTTGGCTTAGAGTGCCTGAATGGATTTTGGTCCAAAGCTGAATGACAGTTACCTAGGAGAGGAGCAATGTGGCTTGCAAGTACGTTTTGTCTAAAGTAAAGTTGTTAAAAATTAATTAACAATAAGGATGGAGGTTTTGTTATTTTAGAAGTGTAGTGGGAGAGGGCTGTGTCATCACTCAGAATTATGACTGTCAAGACATGTCTTTTCCCTGTGGGGGTTTTGGTTGCTTTTCCCTGGTGCCATTTGCTGCTAACACTTACCCATGTCATTCCTGTGTGTGTGGCAGTGCTGAGTGGCCCTGAGCCCTGCTGACACAGGAATTGTCCCGTGTGTGTCCTGCAGAACAGGCTGTGTACAACCGGCCCCAGCCCGCCGACAGGAGCCGCTGCAGGGAGGGCAAGGACACGGTGGAAGCCTATCAGCTGGCCCAGCGCCTGCAGTCCATGGTACGGCCTGGGGCAGAAGAAATTGGGAAAATCCTCCCAGTTTGTGTTTCCAAGCCAGGGCACCTCAGGGAATTTCTCCTCTCATTCAGGTTGCAGTTTCATTAGAGTGCCCTGTGATTGGGGTGTCAGTGTAGGTACAGGTGTCTCACACCCACTCACATGTTCATGTACTTCAGTTGTCTTTCAGGTCTTCCCCTGCAGCCCAAACCCCCTCCTCCCCACCTCTCCATAATTTATTAGCTAGAAAATAGTGAAGTGCATTGCAGTGTGTGATTAAGTTGTTTGCATTTCAACTGTTAAATACAGTAGGTATGTGTTATGGCTTACTGAGAGCCCTGTGCACACAATTAAATGCAGTAGTAACTCATTTATAACTGCGTGAATTACCAAGGCTTGCCAGAGTTAATTTTTATACTCACAATTAATGTAGCATTTTTAAGTACTTCACAGCAAAGTAAATCAGTTGATGAGAGGAAAACTAAATCAATCCCACTTTAAAAATAGTAAATTGAAATGTAAAGAACTGTAGCATACACTAAATGTAAACACACTGAGTTTATAGCTTTGCGTGTTGTCTGAGCAATAATTCAGAGCTGGATATCAATGCCCTGTTGCTGTCAGGGATGCTGATATTCCAGGGAATGCCAACAGCCTTCACAGCCTTAAATATCACTGATGGTATTTCGGGACAGATTGTGAACTCCTTAATTCTACGGAGCTCGGGGTGTTCTCTCTCTTGTGGGAACATGTCAGAGTGTCAGTACCACTCCTGGGGCAGTGACCTTTTGGACAATGTCCTCATGGCTGCCTAGATGAAGGAAATGCAGTTTTTTCAGGATAAGAGTTTTGACTCATGGTGGTTTCTTGCCTCAGCGCACAAGAAGACGGCGAGTGCGGGACCCTTGGGGAAACTGGTGCGATGCAAGGGATTTGGAAGGACAGACATTTGAGGTAACCCTCCTGTGTTTTAAACGTGCCTTAAACCATCAATTCTTGCTAATTGCTGGCAGGTGGTGTTGCATTAAACAGACAAGGGAACAGTTGTGTCATAGGGGCTTACCCTCTCTTGTGGAAGTGTAATTTGAAAGTAATGCAGCAGCTGGTACATCTTCATGCTGATAAATACCACTGCATTTGGGGTTTGCACAGGGCTTTTATGCCCATAAAAACTCTTTGCCTTGTCTTGTAGGAGATTTCATGACCCGTTGCTTTCAGTTAACTGCCTTAAGGGTAACAGTTGGGGATGAGAGAATAACATTTAAATGTTATTTTTTCAGTCCTGTATGGTTTCCTTGTGCTCATTATGCAGGTGATAATGAGTTCCTAATATTAATTCTGCTACTAGCAATATCCCCAGTAATACTGTGGTTTATTAAGTGCTTTAAAAATTCATACAAGGTTAAATATTTTATGGGAGAATTGGAAAGAAAATACTTGTCCGTTCCTACAATTTCAAATTATATTAAAAGTAAAGAACTGTAAACATCCAATTTTCCTGTATAGAAGACTTTCCTAATTTGCAACCTTTCAGTAATTACCTGTAACAATTACTTCCATAATGTTATCACGCCATACCTCCTTTTGAGTAACTGTGGTTTAATAATTGCAACACTTCCTGCAAAATACATATTTGGATGGAAATAAAGGTTGAAAACACTCATCCCTAAAGAGGGGTCATGATAAATTCTGGCTGTAGTTTGTAATGGCAGATTGTCACACCTGGATTTATACCTGCTTTGTGATGTGGGCTGTGATTTTACTAATTTAATTGACTTGGGGAGAGAGAGAATTCTCTCATCGGGCACCTTGTGGACTTGATCTCGGATTGTCACTCCTTCCACACTGCTTGGTTCTGCCATGGCTGTTGCCTCTATCTTGAATAGTCTTGTAATACACAAATTATATCAAGAGGACAGGGATATCAAGAATTTATTCTGGGCTGGTTTTGCAATCAGGGCTGAAAAAGCACTTCAGACATTAAAACACTGAATTTTGTAAAAAAATCTTTTCAGCATCTCTCAGCTGAAGAATTAGCAAGAAGGAGAGAGGAAGAAAAACTGAAACCTGCAAAATCTTCTAAAGGTTCAAGACAAATCAAAAGGTATTTGATTGCATCGTGTTCAAAACATAGATCTGCTAGAAATTGAACAAATGTCCTGTGTAGTGTCAGGCTGGAACCCTGCAAAGCATGAATATGTATCACGGTCTGAAATAGCAGGGATGCATTTCAGATGTTCCATGTTGGAATTCAGGAGTGTGGGAAGTGACATTTCTGTATTTGGTGGAAGTCATCCTAATGTGGGATGAGAAAATCCAATGAAGAAAACAAGGTTATTCCTCCTCTGCCAAGGAGACAGTGGGAAACTTGAAAAGTTTCCTGACTGTCCTACATCTTTAGAGAAATTTTCTTTCATTTTATAGTTCCTTTGATCCCTTTCAGCTGATACCGTGCTGTTTGTTCACGGAAGAGAAGCAGGTATGTGCCTCTGAGTGAGCTACCAAGAAGGCTCCATTGCTTTGGGTTACTTTTCTTATACTCACGATTGTGTTTGTCATTTCAGGAACCCTTTCAGGTGAAAGTGTCTTCTGAAGCACTTTTAATAATGGATTTGGTGAGCATTAAGTTTTGTCTTTCAAAAAGCTGTGATGTGTATGCTGTGGGTTTGGGGGTTTTTTTAATGAGCAACATAAAAAGACCAAGAAAATAGAACAGTTTGCTCAGAGAAGCTGTGGCTGTCCCACCTCTGGAAGTGTTCAAGGCCAGGTTGGGTGGAGCTCTGAACAACCTGGTCTAATGGAAGGTGTCCCTGCCCATGACAGGGGGAATAATGAGATAATCATTAAGTTTCCTTCCAACCCAAACCATTCTGTGATTCTTTCCAGTCAGACCTAGCAGTAAGAATCTAGTATTAAATAAAGCTCCTAAAATGAGTGGGTTTTGTATTGTGCTTAATGTACAACTGTTGACCTTCTAGAAAAAGTAATAAGAGCTTTGCTACTTTACTGAGAGCTTTACTACTTACTACTCTCTGTCATACTTTAAATCTAACTTGCTTAAAGCTACTTTCTGAAACCGACTGCCCTTCTGAAATCTGTGGCTTCATTTTCTCCCGGTCTGGGAACTGATTTTGTGTTTGCAAAGCAATGTGTGGGTTTTTTCAAGAACAACAGGCTGTACCAAAATGTGTGCAGTTGTTCAGCACTGCCTAGGCTGCAGTTTTTGAAGCCAGCACTGCCTCATGTATTGCACCCTTGCACTACATCTGTGGTGTGTATATAATAAGCAAATTTAATCTTTTCTGTTTGCCTTAAATGGAAGTACTGGCTATTTGAGAGTCTTGAGTTGTCTTGAGGTTTCCTTCTGCATATCCTTGAGAAGTCACTGACTTGTGAGAAATCCCACAACTTGGACTTTCCTACTTGTTTGATCTCATTCCAGCACTCTCACGTGTCTCTGGCAGAAGTGATTGGGCTGCTCGGTGGAAGGTACTCTGAAGCTGATAAAATTGTGGAAGTAAGTATTTGTCTTTTCACATTTTCTCTATAATATTTAAACTGAAATGATCATAGCTATAATTTGCATAGTTGTAACTTATTTCTGAAGGGCAATTAATTAATTACATTAAAGTTGAAGTTCATTACTGTAGTCTTGAAATATGAGAGTTAAGCTTATGTTCAAGTGTCAGCTGCATCACGAGGAAGATCTGGTAAATGATTCTTAAAACTCTGTAAGTTTTATGTAACTGCTGGAGGTTCCTTGCATTGATGCAGCTGGAGGTTCTTTCCACAGGTGTGTGCAGCAGAGCCGTGCAACAGCCTGAGCACGGGCCTGCAGTGCGAGATGGACCCGGTGTCCCAGACTCAGGCCTCGGAATCGCTGGCGGCCAGGGGCTTCCAGGTCATCGGCTGGTACCATTCCCACCCCGCCTTCGACCCCAACCCCTCCATCCGGGACATCGACACTCAGGCTAAATACCAGGTACAGCAAAAACACTCAGCAAAGCACCCCAACAGCCCTAAAGCCTCCGTGGTGTGCACAGGTTAATTCACTGTGGCACCAATGCATCTTAAATCAGCTCAGCATAAATTGACATAAATGCTCTTTTTAGATTTCAGCATTGCCTGAACAAGATTGGAGTTTTGTATGTGGGGTTTTTTATGTGTTTTTGTTTTTTTAGAGCTATTTCTCCAGGGGTGGTGCCATGTTCATCGGAATGATCATAAGCCCTTACAACAGGAATAATCCTCTCCCCTATTCCCAGATCACCTGTCTGGTCATTAGTGACGAGATCAGTCCTGACGGTTCCTATCGTAAGTACCCCTCTTTTATTAACCAGTATCCTCATTTGCCTTCCCCTTTTGGATCTCAAGGGGAAAATGTCTGGTTTTGAACCTGAGAAATCGGTATTTATGTATTTATATTGGTAATATGATGGTATTATATAAATAGTGTAATTCATAATGGTAACATGTGCTGGACAAACCCATGAATTTCACTGAAAGAATAAACCTGAGAGTTGTCTGTGCTGTCAGGACAGGAATACACAAGTATGAATACACACAAGATTGATCTTCTGTATTAGTAGTTCCCATAATTCATGAAAGAAGTGGAAGGGTTGGGACACAGGTCCCTGTTATTTACATACAAGAATACAGAATATTATGAACAGAATCCATATGAACAGCTTAGAAACTGTTTCACATCTTACTTGGCCTTTGGTGAGTTACAGCGTTCCTAACAGATTCTCTGCTCGAGGAGACAGAAGTAAATAGCAAAGAATTGGCTGCTGTAGTGGCCAAAAATCCCTAATTTTTGATAACATGGCATTCAGAAGGTCAAAGGATCACATACATGTGCCAGCTGTCCAGGGGAACACAAGGCATGAAAGCTGAAATGGTGCTGGCATGAATCCCCACCTAAGGGAACAAATTCTTGATTAAAAATACCACTGGCATTTCATGAAAACAGGATCCTTTCCTTTCTTGAACAGTTCAGGACATACCACATAAAATTTGCTCTATTGCAAGTGATGATCAGATCTTCTGCTCTTTCCCTGGCATGGATTTGAGGGAAATTCCCCTGATGACAGTAGATAGTTCTGGTAGCTGCCTATTCTCTCTCCTCCCTCTATTTATAAAGTCCTGATTTTTGCATCCACACTCCAAGGTTTCCAGTTCTCTTGGCACAGCAGTAGCTGAGGCCTTGTGAGCCCTCAGTTCCCTGTGTTTTTTCCTGTGGAAGCAGGCAGGGGAGCCCATCTGCCTGGAGCCTCACTGCACAGTCCTGGGGCGGGGGGAGCAGTGGCCACATCTGATAGAAGAGCCCTGCACTTTTATCCTCCTTTCCCACTCATCCCACCCTTGTGGGGGGAGTTAAAATACTGACAAACTCTGTTGCCCTTAGAAGTAGACATTTCTGTAGTCACATGCATTTTCTGTCAGAGGATTTCAGATTTCTGTTTAGCTCCTGAAATCAAGGTTTTACAAAGTGCATCTCCTCTGGTTCTTTGGAAATGATTTACTGAAATGTACAGGCTCTTTCGTTCTCCCTGATTTTTGGTAAACAAATTGTGTTCTGCAAATAACTTTCTGATGCTCCTTTAAAATACTTTCTAAAATTCTTTTCCACCACGTGCAGTAAATTAATAGAATTTCTTCATTTCTGGGCAAAATTCTTTTGAAATTGAAAACAGTAGTCAGCACTTCACCATCAGCCCATTCATACTTAAAAACTAAACTTTTTTTATTAATTTAATAACCATATAAATCTTATAGAGACTACAAAAGTGCTACTAAGTTATAAACACTCAATTAATTTT
Organism: Lycocorax pyrrhopterus obiensis; assembly: GCA_014706295.1. Lineage (NCBI taxonomy): Eukaryota > Metazoa > Chordata > Aves > Passeriformes > Paradisaeidae > Lycocorax > Lycocorax pyrrhopterus. Next base: position 3,655,769 of record JACSVZ010000013.1, read on the forward strand.
TCCATTTCTGGGTGTGTTGTAGATTTCTGTGTCCTTCCTTATGGAATGGGAATTGGCAAGGGCAGGGAGGAGAACAGATTTGTTCCTACTCCCACCAGAATTAAATTTGGAATCCAAAACACGTCATCCTTTTACTTTAACCTCCTTAATGTTGTCAAGGAACAGGACTACAGGCTTCTGCAGTCAGTAATAAATGAGGAACAATTATGGGGAAGGAAGGGATTGCACCTAAACTAAACAGGAAACAAACAGTGTGTAGCAGAAACACTGAATAATGATCTTCAATTGATTGCAGGCCTGCCCTACAAATTTGAAATGGAACAGATGTTGGAAGAGCCTCAGTGGGAATTAATATTTGAAAAAACAAGGTGGATAATTGAAAAATACAGATTTTGCCACAGGTATGTGTCTACTTCTGTTACAAACACACAAGTTGGAATATTTTATGTTTATTGTTATGTTCCAGTCAAGACCTGTGGCTGCTTTCCCCAGCACTCCTGTTTGTTTTTCTTCCAACAGCAGTGTCCCCATGGATAAAATTTTTCATAGAGATTCTGACCTGACTTGTTTGCAAAAAGTAAGTTTCCTTCTCTTAACTTTTTAATGTTAGATGTGTTTTTAAATGCAAATCTGTTTCATATCAGCAAAAGTCACCTGAAGTTAGTTACACTTTTACAAATCAGAGGTGTAAATTGATGACAATAAATGAATTCTGTGGCACAGCTTATTTACTTACAACACAGTGAAAATAAAGATCCTCCTCTGAGACAGGTGGGGGGTGTGGTTATGTGCAGACACCGTTTTTGACCCTCAGTTTGGAGGAGAATTAATGAAAAATTACTCAGTCTTTCCTCAGCATTTTGTGTTCTTTCACTGTCAAGACCTGCACACGTCTCATGAGCAGACTTGGCCTTCCTGTTCCTTTGTTCCACCAGTAAAATACTGCTGTGCCATGTTTATCATGGATAAGTAGGAACCTTAATTTTGCAGTCAGTGTAGTCACTGCTCTGGAGCTCTGGCTAATGGCAGCTGTTCCATTACTGCACAACCAGGACAGAAACTCTGCCCAAAGCAAAGACATAAACAGAAAGCTTGCACACAGTAATTGCACACATTGACCGTTTTTGTTTCCTCTCAACCCATCTTTGCTTATAAACCAACATTGAGTTGATAGATGCTCTGGAATTTAGCTGTTGGGTAACTGGTTTTGAAGACTTGGGTTTAGGTCACCCATGTGACTATTCCTTTTAAATTTATGATGTACAAACACTTTTTGTAGTGTTAATCCTAAATAAATACATAAAAATTGCTTTGCAATACTTACCAGATAAAAGGGAGTAAAAATGGCAATTTAAAACAAATTTCTTTTTCTCTTGCCTAGCTTTTGGAGTGCATGAGGAAGACTTTGGGCAAGGTAACAAACTGCCTCATTGCTGAAGAGTTCTTGACTCAGATAGAAAACTTATTCCTTTCCACGTACAAGAGTGAGAAAAGGGATAATGCTGAAGGAAGTGAGAATGAATGTTCACACGAATTGCCGGTGTGATGGCTTTGGAATTTTGATTTTATTTTTTAATTTCTTCCCCTCCTCTCCATTATGTCAGCTCTTTCAGAATTGTTATCCCTTTTGATAGTGAGTGTTACAGAATCCAGTGTCATCTTATTGTTGTGGTTTAAAAACACTTTGAAAACTCCTAATGTTCGTGACCTGTGTGCCTGAGGAATGCCTAATGCTAATGAGGTTAATGACTGACCAGCCTGATGTTTGGGAAGGAGCACACCCTGTCAAGAATGCTGTGCATCACTCTTCCAGGAGAGTTTGTCCTCTCTCAAGTCCTTCAGTTTGGGAACTTTATTTAATTCTTTTATCTACAGGTGCACCTCTAACTCAGAATGAATCTGTTCCTTTGCTTTAGGGAGTGTAAGCTTGAATGAGTTCACAAAAGGGAAACTTAACTGAAATGAGAGTTTTGTAGCTCAAACTTTCCTGGTATCCAGTCTGAAGTTTCATTCAGTTGTAGCAAAATACATCACCCAATTTCTTTTTTTACTATTATTTTTCATATTACTTTTCCCCATTGATTCTGATGGTCAAGTAGCTTTTTGGCACGTTCTTTGCCATCCTGCTTCTATATTGGGGAGAAAAAGCTGACGAGTTTTATGACTTCCGAGTAGTGGCTGTGTTTGTTTCCAGTGGAAATGGTAACTCCTGTCTTACTACAGGTTGCATCTTTCTGACCTTCCGTTCTACAGGGAGGTTTTATGTTGTTCTCCAGATCATTGTGGTTTGTCCACTTCTAATTGCCACTGTTTCCTGTGGAAACAAGAGCTCCTGATTGATGGCAAACTGAGTGCAACGAGAAGAAAAGGATTTGTGTTTTTAAAGAAAAAAAATCCCCACTTTTATATTCAGAGTCTTCTCTATAATGTGCAGTTCAATAGGAAAACACTGGTTTATATCAGTTCCTCAGTTACGATTTCATACAGGTATATATTTAGATAAATCAGTCACAGATTGATCTTGATTGAGAAGTTTCCTGATTGCAACTTGGAAATATTTCATGAGCTGTATCATTGTGAATGTTTTTAGCAAAAATGTGCTTTAAATGTTGCTTTCTAAATACTAAGGAAACTTGACTTGTCTACAGGTATTACTATTTACACATGTTTATCTTGGGCAGAGTTTCTCAAAGAGGTCTAAAATATATTTGAAAGTCTCAAGCAAGACTTTGAGTTTATATCTAGAGGGGAGACAATGGACCCAATTTTTATGTTAAGAAAATATGTGTGTGTGTATATATATAGTTCTACATAACATAAATGGAATTTTAAGATTTTATATGTTTCAGCTTTTTGTTTGTATAAAGAGTTTGAAAAGCTTTAAAATCGTAGAGTTGCATCCCAAGGAGGGAACTCCTTCACAGGAAGTTAATGTTATATTTTTATCAGGCCCCATCAGTCTCTTCCTGTCACTAAGGGGAAGGTGCAGAACCTGATCAGACAAATATATTTGCCCTTGAAACTCAGTGATTTTCCCACATTTAAGAGCTGCGGTCTCGAGAGCAGTCTTAAGAGCTGCGGGTGTTGTGTGCTCTCTCAGTGTTCAGATGTGCTGGTGCACAGCTTTAGGTCCCACTACTGTGTGTAATTTACCACTTGGTGTACCCATCTCTATCTGGCCTGTTGACTCAGCCTGCATTTACTCTAAACTCTCATCTTCGGGGCTTCCTGACTACCAGTATTGCATGGATTCCTGGATTCCTGGTTAAGCTACACTCCAGGTGGGAAAGCATTCCTCCCTCTCAGTCCTGGGGTGTTGGGTTGCAGTTTTGCACAGGTTACTCTGGGAAATCCCCCAGTGTCAATGTCCTGACAGTGGTAATTAGAGCTGGTAGGAGGAGAATTTTGACCCTCTTGTGTTACAGCACCATGAAGTAGAAACTGTTCGTTGTCCACACGCTGTTCCCAGCCCTTGAAGGATGGGTCAGGATTACCCAGGTAGTGGTAACAATGTCCTGGCTGCTTCTCTCTGTAATAATCACTGAGGTAAAGTAACACAGTTGTATTACTGGATTTAACAGTGTTGTTACATAAGGAAAGGTTTGAGTAACCCCGACTTTTGAAGTGATTTGTTCTGAGGACGAGGCAGGATTGAGCCTTTGCCATGCACATAAAGGCTCCACATTTCCAAGTGTTTGTTGCAGGGTGGTGTGGGAGAAAACACAATGCTTGTACCATCAGGATGCAGTCTAGCACACAGAATTCTACAGGAATTGGAAAGAGCACAGCTGTGATGCTGAGTAATGATTTAGTTGACAGGAGCCAGGGTAAGAAAATAAACTAACCTACTTTTCATCATTTAGTTTCACTGAGTGGTTAATGACATGAGTTTGGAAGTTGCATGCTTCCCAGGTTTGAAAAAAATCTGTTTTACTAATATACTAGTTCTGCTACCAAACACACTTTAGGCATGAAAACTTTTTATTATAAAGCTTTTTTTTCCCCATCCAGGCTTTGTTTCAGTGGACCTGTGCAGACTAATCTGCTATTCCTTTCCATAGGACCAGTGTTACACCTTACTAAGCTGTTGCTCAGGACATGAGAAATTGTTGGGTAGTGAGTAGAATGATACAGTTAAAACTGGAATTCAGCAGTTCAGAAAAGGAAAAAAGAAACAAACAAAAACCCACAAAATAAACCCAAACAACCTCCCCCAAGATGTCAATTCTGGCAAATATCCCTATGGACATTTGTTGGCTGAATCATGTTTTGCTCTCCCAGTTACCAGCAGTGCTCCCTCACAGGGATGCAGATCTTGTGTGCAAGGGGAGGGAACATCCCTATTTTTATTTTTTTAAAACTAATTAACTTTCCAAAAACAATTCAGTTGAAAAAAATAATCCATAACCAAGCGAAAAGTTAACGCTGTTGCCACTGATATTCAGTACTTTTTTCCTTTGCTTGCTTCTCTGCTGTTTCTGACTGATGATACACAAGAGTCTACTAATAAAGACTATATATGCAGTACCCTGAAAGATGTGTCTGTATTTGTAACAGCTGCTTGTCTCCGAGCACCGGGTCTGGAATTTCTTTGTTCCGTGTCGGTGGCAATGACCAAGTGACAGCATAAAGCTCGGTTCCAGCAGAGGGCGCTTTGTTACAGCTGCTGCAGGAAAGCTTTGGAACTCGGAGCAAAACTCTTCTTACCGAGGGTGTGTAGACTTGTGGCCAGGGAGCACATTTAGGGCAGGAGCCGTGTGCCTCGGTGTGGAGTTGTTTCCTTCCTTTGTTTTACACCCCCTGTGCTTTAGTCTCCTTCAGAAGATTATCCAGTGGTACTCGGGGCAGGGATGCTGGGATGGTACCCCAGTGTTTGCCACACACATCTCACAGTCCTGGATCAGCAGCGTGAGGGGTTTGCATGGGCAAATCCTGAAGGTGCCCAGCCGATGCCTTTCTCTCAGCCGTGTTCCTTCCCCAGATCTGACCCAAGTGTGTTGGTTCCAGCTCTGTTAACCAGATTCTTCTGCTGTGCTGGAGAGAATTCACTCTGCTGGGCAGGGCTGAGCCATGAGGACAGAGTGTGGGTAGGGGAACGAGAGGCTGTGGAGGAGGACAGTGCACCCCAAAAGGGGGGTGTGGCACAGCTGAGCACCCCAAGTGTCAGCATGGGGAGAGAAAGGTGCTGTGCTGGTGCTGTGCACCCCCGAGGAAGTGAGGGATAAGGGACTTCATCCATCCCCACGGGAAGGAGCTGGTGGTTTAACATCCCAGTGAACACTGTAATCACATGTGATGCTGGACAAAGTATTTAATGGCCTAGATAAAAGTATTCGGGTTGTTTAATTGCTGCTTTACATAGACCTACTGCCCTACTTTTACGAGGTTTAGAATTGTGCTGAGAAATTGTTTCCATGGAAGCAGAGATCACTAAAGAAATAATGCACTCCACATTTCCTACAGGATTATTCCTTTTACAGCCTGCTGTTCTAAATAATTAACTCTTGTAGTACTGTTACAGCTTAGCATGGATTAAAAGAAATAATACTTTTTTTGGTGTCATAGAGCATTACATATATTTTGTAACATATATAAATATATATAAGTACATAGATAGTTGGAAAAACTTGTCTTTAAAGTAAGTCTGTTCCTTCCTTATTTACCGAGGGTGAAATCCACCAGTAAAAGAAAAAGTCAATGAAGAAGTGCACTTTTATTTTGAACTATATTTCACATTCAGCATTTAAATAATGTGAAATAAAATAAAGACAAGATATGAGGAGGTAGGTGATAGTTAAATGGATTTTGACTTTGAAGGAGGGATGTGAAAATTAAAAAAAAAAGGGGATTATTGTAGTGTGGGTAAATGAATGACTTAAAAACAGGAAAAGAGTTGCTAAATTATTATAGAACCATCAACATGATAAATTGACTTACCTGGCAATTTTAATAATACTTTTAGCTGCAGATCTCAATTATTTTCCAAGAAAGGTAACTACAGTTATAATTACCTGAAGGAATGTCCAGATTGTGTCCTGCTTTGGCAGAGGGTATTTACACCCTGTTCCATCTGATTTTACACCTACTCTGAGTTCTGAATACACCCTGGCAGGCAGGGTCCTTCCCAGTGTGCACACAGACAGGAGCCATGAGTGCAGGAGCTGGCATGGACTGCAAGTGGGGCAGTGCTCAGGTAAGCAGCACACAGGCAGGAGCTGACTGCAAGGCACGTGGCTGGCAGTACAGTGCCCACACTGCTCCGTGGTCATTACTGGTCCCAAAATAATGATTTATAAAGAGTCTGACAGGGTTTGACATCAAATGAATGGGACTCACTTAATGCAAACTGGAAAGTCTCTGTCAGCTGCTGCCAAAGCACATGGAAATGGTAATATGGGTTTGTAGTTCACTGGGAGACTTGGGAGCCACTGGAGTGTTCTGTGAAAGGCGTTACTAAAATTCAGATTGAAAAATTTCTTCACAAATAACAACTTTGTAAGGGTAACATAAACATGAAAATCAGCATTCCTAGTGCTGCCTTGGGATGAGCATGTGCCAAAGGAAAGGTGGGAGAGAAGCTTTCCATGCTGGACAATGAGGCTGCACTCCTGTGCTCTCTGTGCAGGAGAGCAGCCATCGAGCTGGTCAGCAGTGGTTCCTCATGAATTGACAGCTGCTCCAGGCAGCAAACGTAAAACTCCCAAGGGCTTTATTTAATAAAGCTATGAAAGTAGAAAGTCTATAACTGATAAGAATCTAGATAGTGGAATGATACGGATGCTGTGCTGTGAAAGACACAGGAAAAACCACAATGGAAGTGGAGGAGTAGGATTTCTTCCAAAAGAAATGGGAGAAACTCCTTAAACACCCATTTGCATATAGTCCATACAAAGTCTAAAGGAAAAGGGCCAGCTGTTTGTCTTTAACCCATAACGGAAGCCCATGGGAGGAGCTTGGCTGCTGTCTCTTCCCTATTGTTTCCTCATCAAGCAGGAGCGAGGGAGGCAGCTGGAGGCAGGTGCCACTCCCTGAGAAGTAACAGGGAGCTGGGAAGCTGTTGACTGGGATTTGGGAAGGAGATGCCAGTTGTTTTGGAAGAAGAACCTGTTTGGTGGGTCTGATTTGAATCAATAAAGGGAGCAGCACACCAGGGTGTAGGAATGAGCAGGCTCCATCAGTGGATTAAAGCTTTGGATGCTGCCTGCTGTCACTCAAGACTTTATCTGTGCTTTTCTCCTGCACTATGGAGCCTCTCTTCGGGGTTGTGCTGGGTTTGATTCTGGCAGTGGCTTCACCAGCCCACGACAGCTGTACCTGTGCGACCAACAAGTGGGCAGTGTGTGCCCAGGACGGCCCTGGGAACTGCACCTGCAGGCTGGCAGGTTCAGATTGCCCTGTAGACTGCTCAACCCTGACTTCAAAATGCTTCCTGATGAAGGCAGAAATGATCCCCCTGAAGGAGAAGCGCTTCTGGAGACCTCCCCATGGGCTGTCAGACAGTGATGGCATTTACAACCCCGACTGCGAGGACACTGGTGTCTTTAAAGCCAGGCAGTGCAATCAGTCCAGCACCTGCTGGTGTGTGAACACTGCTGGTGTGCGGAGAACTGAGAAGGGAGACAGGAGCCTGAGCTGCAGCGAGCTGGTACGGACAAGGTGGATCTACATTGAGCTGACACACAAGAGAAGCTCCAGTGCCTTCGATGTTCCCGACGTGGCAAAGGCCCTGACACAGCTGTTTGAGAGCAGGTACAAGCTGCACCCCAAGTACATCGCAGCCATCAAGTACGACCCCCCACTTATCCAAATCCGCCTGGACCAGAACAAGAAACCCAGGTGGGATGTAGATATAGCTGATGTGGCCTATTACTTTGAAAAAGATGTAAACAATGACTCCATATTTCATTCCAACAGTAAACTAACTGTCTTGGTCAATGGAGATGCTCTGGCTATTGAAAAGCTCTGGATTTACTATGTGGATGAAAAGCCCCCAGAGTTCTGCATGAGGCAGCTGGCAGCTGGCATTAGTGCTGTGGTCACCGTGGTGGCCCTGACTGCTGGCATTGGCATCGCTGTGCTGCTCATCCTCAGGTGGCTGCACACAAGGAAATATAAAAAATTTGAGAGTAAAGAAATGAGGGAAATTAAAACCCCAAGCTTAGAGCTGCCCTGAGCTGAAAGAAGAAAGGCAACTACAGGAAGAAGAGGGAAAAAAAGGCACAGAAGACAAATAACAGACTCAGCGTATATGATGCACTTGGATTTTTTTCCTTCCTACAGGAATTTGTACAGTGACTGTTCTAAATTATTCTTGTTTAGTAAGAATACATTTTTGGGGTATAAATGAATTTGGGAGTCAGTTACCTAAATATTTTAAATGACTCCTACTTTGGAGGGTAAGAAAACTGTTACTGCTATCTATTTAACATAGCACAGAATGCTTTCGCTCCTGCTGCAGGCCTGGCTCAGATTGCTTAAATACTTAAATACTCTGTGGGGTTCTTGGTGTATCTACTTACTGAAATTAAAACACTTGCCTCAACATATTTGGGCTATATTGCTGCTTTTCTCTTGGTAGACTTTTTTAAAATGCAGTTTGTTTTTTGTTCATGGGGTCTTTTAAAAAAAAAGTTTCTGGAACTTTTTAAATCAACAAATAATTTCATAAATATTACTAAATAACAAAATAAGGTAACGATGAGATACTCTGCAGCATCAGAGGTTTTTATAGAGTCATTTGTTAGGAAACATCCCAGGTGTTGGGTCACTTCCAGGTGCAGAGATCCCAAGTTCCTGGGTTTGTATTCAGGCAGCACAGTGAGCTATTCCCACTTGTGCTCTTTAATAAGGGTCTGACACTCCTCGTCAGCAAAGATCCCTTGATCCCCATGCAAGTGTAAGCTAACCTTGGTGTTCTGCCCACATTCCAACTCTGGTAATAGCTTTCTGTCTACCTAAATTCCCTGGGCACTTTTAATGGGAGGAGATATTTTTCAGTGTTGTACAGCTTCACAGAAACACTACACAATGCTCCGGGACAGGCTGAAAAAGAGCTTTATTCCAACTGAGCTGCAGGGGGAATTTAAGAGCAGAGTGTAATTACTGAACTTGGAATTTGGCCAACACACTACAACTGGACTGCTTTGCTACCTACTCATCTGCTGCATTCCTTGTTTGGGGAGTCATACCCACCGTGAAGGACATTTTAAAGAAAATAATGCTGGTTGTTGAATGTTAGGATATTGTCAGTTCCATTCTCTGTGCTGAGTGTGGATGTCTAAGTCCATCATTCTCATCTGCTTCCTTCAGCAGCACCTGCTCCACCTGGGCACTGCAGCAGGGCCAGCAGCTCTTTTTTCTCTGAATTAGCTTCACTGTTGCTCGTTTGTAATTCTAACAACAGTCAGGAACGTGTTGCTTCCACAACAAACCATTAAATATACGGCTCTGGTTCTACTGAATGAAAAGGATAAGGGAAGAGGCGTTGATTTTGTTTCTGTTTCTGCCCTTGTTTATAGACACTGTTGGGTATTATTTGGTTCAACATACATCATTTCCATTTGACCCCATACTTGATCACTCACCTGCTGGGAAATTCTGGGTCCATGGTTTGGGGCAGATGCATCATGTTTTCCCAAAATAAGATTTTTATGTAGTTGCAGCAGCAGCACTAATACATTCACAGTTTTGGAGCAGGGTCCATAATTTATTGTGTGCCTTACAGCAACACGTCAAAGTTGGTTGTTTGTCACTCAGGAATACATGCTTGTGCTGAGAGAAGATGAAGTGAGAATTTGAGATCTAGGCTGGATCTTTCCCTGTCATAGGAAAACTCAGAACTTAGCTTAACTCCACACAATTTTGCAAGTAGCCATTTATAAAACAGATTAAATTAAAAATCTAGAGCTGAACAGCCCTCAGATAAAGAAATGTAGGATGAGGATAAAAATTTTCCAAGTACATTGCTTAAACACTTTCTTAACTTATGCAGAGCAGATCAATGCTATGTGTTTGAGAGCCTGGTGCTGTCCTTCCATCAGGGGTCATGAGATTTGCAGTCTTTTCTGTGGCTTTCAACAGTCTTTTAAAATCACTGCATTTTTCTCTTTTCTGTCATAAGAAAAACATATTATTTTCAAGGTGAATTATGAGATTTTATATTATAATATAAACATTTAGGCATAACATTGAGTAGGACAGAAAAAAGTACTAATTGTTGAAAAAATCTTGACAGGTAACAGTGTCAGCATCTTTTCTTGGCTCCTGCTTTTCTTTTTAGTAGCTGAGATTGAGAAGAGAGGCTGTTGTGGTGCCATTCCTATTTTTATTAACCATTAAAGGACTGCCCCATGGAAGCCATGAGATGTGGTTGGTTATTTCTTTGCTAGTCCTTAAGCACCAGTGGACTGCACACTGGTCAGGGACTGGAAATGCACTAGGGTTGGTTAATAGGAGGGATAAGGTATCTGCAGTTAATCAATAGAATGAGAAGTGCCGAGCTCAGAGAGCCTCTCCTTGGACTAGATCATTCTACTTGAATAAATCTGTGTAGAGGTACTGTAGGATGTGGACTTGAATAAACCAAACAGACCCACTGCTCCTGCTGAGTACTCATTTCTCTCCTGCTACTTCTCACGCCAAATCTCTTTTGCACGTGCAGATCATGTATTTTAATGTAACAGTCCATCACGTTCTGCCTGTTTGACGTTCTTACCACTCCTGATGTTCTCACTGAAAAAGAGGAAATGGACCCTTTGTCAGCTTTAAACTTTGGAAAATTAAAATGCTTTTTATTATTCAGATTTTGAGGTTGTTAACTCTAAAATTTCTGGTTATCATTTTCCTGATTACATCATCCTGTTTTAATGGAATATTTGCTCATTTTATTTAAGTAATTAGGCCCTGTGCTCTCTGCCATGGGTTCTGTGGGTGATAGCAGAGTGCCTTTGTGCTGTTGCCTACTTGGGTTATAAAGTGGGGTGTGCTTGCTTTAACAATGCCAGAGCTGGCTGTCGCCTAAATTATATTCTGCAATTCCAACTGACTGCCTTGGAAAGCTCAAATTAAAGACAGGCAGAGAAAAAAATCCCCTCCTCACTCCAGCTCTGAAGAGGCCAGCGCTGCCCTTTGCACACAGTGCCACTACCCCCGTGCAACTGCACAAAGTGAGCTTTGGCCTTCGCTTTCAGCTAAAACTTCTGTAACCACTCATGATCTGAGGACAGTGCCAGAAGCAATGGCAGCGCTACAGCAAGGAATGAAAGATAAGGATTAAGACTCTCAAACTCTGTTCTCTCTACTCCCCCTGGTAAAATCCATGTCTGCCTCTACATCCGAGTATGTACCCTCGAACTCTCTGACCCAAAATGCCCGTGTTAGATTGTAGGTGCTGGTGTGTGCACACACCTGTCTGTCCCACACCTCCATTAAAGACACACACACCACTGTTTGTGAGAGCAGGGAAGCCCTCGGGAAAACCTCGTACCAGCAGATCCTCCTCTGCACCCACCACTCTGCAGCCTCCAGCTCTTATCAGTGGTAAAACAGTCAAACCTGCTGCTGTTGTGGAACAGCAAAGAATCTTCTTTTTTGTCCCATCTTCCCCTACTTAAGAATAATCTCTTAGGGATGTTTAGGCTGGGATTATGCCAGATTAGGTTACTGATGAGAATCTTAATGCCTGCCATGTAAATACACCAAGGTCTCTCTTGTTGGGATGGTGAAACACCTGCACATCTGGGATTTTACTGACAACTGGAGACAAGATCCCTCCAATAGTCCTTAAAATATTTAAACCTTGAGGAATCACCCTGGAAAAAGCCAAACCAATTTCTACTGCTTGAATATCTAAACCACTTTTTCAGGGAACAGTAAAGAAGTAACAGATTGGCCCTTCCTCCACTTCTCCTTAATTGGGCCAGTTAATGCTATTAAACAGATCTTCTTCCTTGTGCAGGTATAATTATCCTTTCCAAAGCATTTCCACTGATTTGCCTCAGGATTTTAAATACTGCAATTACTTTTTTTTTTAGTCAATTCTAAAATTAATCTTAAGTCATTACCATTGCTATCAAACCAGGAAAAATCAGCTTCCAGAACTTTTACTATTATTTTTCAGCAGTTCTAACCAAATCTCTTGTACCAGGCTTTACCTAGTTAAAATTTCATCCATGCCAGGCAGCCTGACAAGATCCACATCTCATTTGCACAATGACCCCTGGTCCCTGAGGGATAACACTCCTACAGCCCCACTCCAGCACCAATGAAGCGCCACAGAAACAATTAGGGAGACTTTGCATTATCTAAATGAAAGATTGAATTATGAAAATATGCACTGCTAATTTTCCACTGAGGTTTTTACATGTGGGCCCAACAGTGCTGGTGGTATATGCACCCAACCTTTTCCAGGTGTTTCCTTTGAGACAAATGCCTGTCCTTGTAAGGCTTGAAATGAGAAATCTCAGCACTTTGGCTGCTCTGGTTGCACCCCGAAAAGCAACATGGAACAACTAGGAGGCAATGAAAAGAGCACTTCTTATTGACAGCCTCTTCACACATGTTTTGGAATTAAACTTGGTATTGAATTTTATAACAACTTTTAGAGGAACCGTTTTACAGTAAATTTCTGCTTGGTTCAGTAACTTCAATTTCTAGATTCTAAATCTACTTTTTTTAAACATCAACAACAGAGATAATATGCTGCAACAGTTAATACCTATTAAATTCTTAAAGAGCATCCTCTAACTGGTATCTCAGTGGGGAAGGGGAGGGCAAAGGAGAGTACAAGACACAGTGGACCAAGGCAGAATATTCTAGTGCACAACATTTGGAAAAATCTTGATACTTATGAAAAGCATTGTCTGATCCTTTAAATGAATGTGAACTCCTGATATTTCCACTGGCCAAACAGACTAAGTGGCATTAAATCCGATTTCTGACTTGCAGAAGGTGATGGAGTGCATTTTTTCTGCCAAGATTTTAGCCCAGCATTCATGAGAAGAAGTGAATTACACTCAAACTTGAATAACAATACTATCAATTAATACTTAGTTTTTCCTTAGATTTATATAAAAAGAAAATATTTTAACATCTTATAGTGAGTTTTTTCATTTGAAGCTGAAGACTGTATATTTTAACTGAAAATTTTTAATTGTGATTATCAAAATTGGTAGCAGAGAGACTTTAGTAACAAATACAGAAATATTTGTATACCAAGCACAGAAAAATACTTTTTATATTCAGAGTTAAACTACTTTTCATTACATTTATTGGATTTGGCATTTGCTTGTGTGAATAATTTCATATATATACAAAACCTCATTCAGTTCAGAACAACTACTTATATAAAGAGATACACAAATACTAATGGACACATCCACACAGGAAAATTGTACCTGTTAAGGTGTTAATTGTTTAATTGAACTTAGGAAATCACTGATGACCTGTAAATAGGTCTTCTGCAATCTTAAAAATTGAAAACTTGCTTTCTGATCTTCTTCTGAAATGGGAATTAGTCTTTTTTTTGAAGAAGATATGAGCCTTGTAAGCAAAAACTCAGCTACAAAACTGTCTTAATCTACCTCTCTTTGCCACAGAATACTCTATTTTATTTCCTCAGAGAAAAAAAAAGTTATATGCACACATCTTCATTAAAATTCAAGAGAAGCAATAATATAAATTGCTAGTTAGAACGTTTTTTCCACTACACATCTATTTAGAGGAAAAAAACACTACAACTTTCCAATTGCTCAACTGTTTACCAGATTTTCATCTAGAGATATATTTAGTGCTGGTATTTGATAGATCCTATAATTACCTGTGCTGTATTTGCTGCTTGTCTTCTTTGAAGTTTTAATTGCAAGCAATGATACTTGGGGAAACTTTAGAAGTGCAGAATGTAGAACACCACTCTTAGCCCCATCCCTGCACACTCAGAACATCCATTGATTTTAAGAGGAATTTAGCCAAGTCAGGAATACAGGAATAGCTCCTATACCCTCTATGCAGACAGAGTTAAATAATGCAATTGGAGAAACAAATAATTGCAAAAAGAAACATGCAAAGAAAAAACCCCAAACCAGTGTGTTTTCAATAGACTCGGTAAAAAGTGGAGACACTGAGCTGGAAAAATGACAGAAGAAATGGTAGAAAGCCTTAATGCTTGGCTTAGGAATGGAGCATTCTAGACAAAGAAGACAAGAAAAGCAAGCAAACACAAAGTTTAATAAGGACATAAATGAGAGCTTTCATCTCCGTTCTTCATTTCCTGACAGCTGGGACACACACGCACCTTGGGTTACACAAAGTGCTTTACTGCTGCTACAGCTCAGCTGGTTTTGTGACTGGAGCAGTCACAAAAATTAATGCTGTGTTACTGACTGACAGATTTTACTCTTCGTGCTTCTTATGATATGGAGCCTGGGCAGGTCTTAAAGGAATTGTGTCAGAGGAAATTATAAGATTATCACTAGATAAAGTTCCTTTTTGGCCTGGACTGCAAGAACTGGTCACTACGTATTTCCCTTGGCAATGAACATCAATGCTTAAGAACTGTCACAGAAGAGGGCTCTGGCAATAAAAAGAGGTGGACTAAGGAGTACCTGAACAAACACTGAACAATACTCAACTGTGCTCGTACACAGAGGATGCGGCTCTGGAAGGCAAAGATGTGTGTTTCTTTACCTTCCACAACAACAGGGCCTCTGTTTACATTCAAAGCACCAGGGCTTATGTGCAGCCTGCGCTGCCCTGTCATTACCACACATCCCAGCCTCACCCTCCCTCAGCAACCAACCTGTTTTTCACATCACATCACTCAAGATATACTTGTCAGCCAGAAGAGTAAGACAAGAGCTATACATTAGGTTAGCAGCTTGCCATTTTCTTGGGAAAAACATCACCTCTGCTCCTACCATGGCAGAAGAGCTGACTGCTCCCTGCCCGGGAGTGTCACCAGCCCTTTGACAGCAGGAACCACTTCAATAGTTCAGGTCCCTAAAAACAGAACCGCAGAATCAATTAGGATGGAAAAGACCTCTGAGATCATCGAGTCCAACCTGTGACCAATCCCCACCTTGTCAACCAGACCAGAGCACTGAGTTCCATGTCCAGTTGTTCCTTGAACACCTCAGGGATGGTGACCCCCACCACCTCCCTGGGCAGCCCCTTCCAAGGTTTAACAACCCTTTCTGGGAAGAAATTCTTCTTGATGTCCAACCTGAATCTCCTCTGGCACAACTTGAGACCATTTTCTCTTGTCCTGACACTTGTTACTTGGGAGAAAGACTGACCCCCACCTGGCTTCAAACTGCTTTCAGGGAGTTGCAAAAGTGAGGTCTCAGCTGAGCCTCCTCTTCTTCAGGCTGAAGCCCCTCAGCCACTCCTCATAGGACTTTTTCTCTAAAACAGCAGCAAACAAGACAAGGCATAACACCCGTGAGCTCTGAAAGCTCTGGACATTTTCCTAAGGGCTCTCGGGACCCTGTTTGAGGGGAGAGCTTGGACTGGATGAGCTCCAGAAGTCCCTCCCAACCTCACCCATTCTGTGAAAGGGCTTTAAGGTCTGGGACCTCTGAACTGCCAGGACTCAGGGCCACCCTCAGCCATGAGGTTGTTGCCCACAAAATGAGATTGTTACCTCGTGTTCAACAAGGCCATAATTGCACACTCGAGGTATTTTTTATTTCAGAGCTGCGCAAGCGCCAGTGCTCGGAATCCACAAATCAAGGTGGACCACCAGACTTTTCCCACCATTATTTACACACAGGAATTCAGAGTTAGTAACTTTCCTAGCACAGTCGCTCTATTATGATTGATTACTAATTTCCATACAAATTACATAGCTCCAGCTGAGTTCTACACATGTTCAGGGGAAGGGTCTTCACCTGGACAGGGTCTTTTTGAGCTGTAGACATGATTTTTATTATTATAATGATCATAGTTCAGCTATAGGGTACACAAACTTTGAGTATTCAGCCGAGTTACCAATGTATACACAGATAGACATCAACACCTTTATTTGCTACATCCTTAAAGCTTCTTAGTTCCCGGATGTCCTTGACTAGGGGAAGCTGGCTGCTGCCTGTTCCACTGATTTAGGCTTGAAAGTATACAAAGATCTTACATCAAAGAACACCCTGACTTAAAATAATCCTGACATATTCCACATTTTGCAACCAGGTGACACGGAAACACCGCGGTCAAAGCCAGGGTTAAGGCACTCAGGCGAACGGGCTCTGCACCTTATGAGGGGCGCCCCTGCTCCCCGCGCTGCCACAAAATGGCGGGCGCCGCCTGAGGGGAGCGGCGGCGGCGGGAACGGCGGCGGCCCCGCCTGAGGGAAGGGACGCGGGTCCCCGGCAGCCGCTGCAGCGGCGCCGCGCCCGTCCTGCTTCCCGTTCCCCGGCTTCGTATCGACACCGGCTCCGCGGTCCGGCCCCTCCGCTGCCGCCTCCCGCGGTGGTGAGTAGGGGAGCCCGGTGGAGGAGGTCGTTCCCGGTCCCTGGGACGTGCCGCTGTGAGGCGGCCAGAGCCGTCCCCCGCCTCCCCGCCCGCCATTACCCGGGCGGGCGCCTTACAGTAACTCGTCTCCTTCATTCCCCACCCCATGCTCCTCACATCAGCCCATGTCGCGATAATCGCGGTTCCCCGCGAGGGTGGCGGGGGTGGAGGGGAAGCAGAGGCCGCGATCGGAGCCAGAGGGTGAAAATGACAGCGGCGGGGCCCCTCGGGCGGGAGGGCCCGGGTCTTGTCCGTGCCAAGGCATTTCCATGTCTATGAGCCAGAGGCTCCCGGCTGGCGGACACTTGGTTTCGCTGTGTTTTGTTTCTAGGCCGGGAGCAAAGTACGAGCAACGTGCTCACAGATCCTGCTTTTCCTCATGTATAGGAATGGCACCGGTGGGCGGAAGCCCAGGGCGGAAAGGTGATGATCCACCAGGGACACCTGCAGTCACTCTGATCTGGTGGTAATAAAAGTGAAAGGAAAAAAATAAATCACACCTTGTTTTGTTCTCAGTGATGCAAGATACTGATGTCTTTCACAGTCGGAAGCAGATTGATGTCTTAAAACTGTAACCGGATGCAGTTGTGACTGTAACCTTTTTTTGTGCAACGCAGCTGTTGGCAAACAAATACACAGTATTTGTTCAGGGAAAATGAAATAGCGATGCAGAGTTTCTTGTTTGGGTGGGCTTCTTAATACCAGTGTGCTATTTTTTTTTTTCTTTGTTTCAGGGTAACCAACCAAAGAAGTTATGAATATCATCTGTGGTCTAAAGCTGCCGGGCAGGAACTGTGTTTTCTCTCAGTTGGCTTCTTTGTGCAAGCAGGGGAAGTGCAATAATCTCTCTAGGTCTTACACAGGATGGTGCCGAACTCCAGTTGACAGAGATAGATGCCAAAGGTTGGATTTCAGTGGGAATGCTAGGAACTGGTTTTTGACTGGAAACCATGACTCCTATAGAAACTTCGCTGGTAGAGGACTGAGATGTCTTTTGGATGTCCCAAATGCAGAAGTGTACAGGAATGCACACAATAGTTCAGGAAGGTTTTGCTCCCAGTCTTCTCAGCCACTGGGGGAGAAGATCCCATCCATCCAGATCAGTTCTGTAAGGCAACTCCCACATCACTTTCCTGCTTGGAACATTCAGATCATCAGGTCTTTTCACTCATCACCATCACTTCAGGCTGCACCAGTTCCTCTCTTCTGGATTTTTGTGAAGCCAGCTCAGAAATTATTTGCCATTATTCTTGGCAGGTAAAATACTGTGTTACTTTCCTCTCAGTGCAAGACCCATCATGCAAAGTGTGAATGTGGGGAGGATGGCAGGTGTGTTTGTAGTGTTGTTTGACTGACAGTTTGCTCAACAAGAGGTGTTTTTTTACATTATCAGAGGTGTTAGATGTATCTTTTGCTCTTTTCCTTCTCATTTACATGTGGTAGAGGGAGATGAACCAAGACACTAAGGGGAGGGAAGAATTGGAGTGAAGTGGAAGCCGATTACCGTATAACCTCCCATAAGCTCCTACATGAGATGAGACTGTAATAGAGCATACAGCAAGGACAGACAGTAGCAAATTCCTTTTTAACTACGTCCTAACTTAACACTGTTTGTATCTTACAGGAGCATAAGAAAATGGTGGAAGGCACTTCCTCCTAATAAACGGGAACTCTTTAAAGAAAGTGCAAGAAAAAACAAATGGAAGATCCTGCTGGGTGTCAGCAGCTTAGGAGTTGTATTTGTCATGTTTTATTTTACCCACTTGGAGGAGACACCCATCACTGGGCGCACTCGACTTATGGTGTTTGGCAAAGAGCATTTTAAGGAGCTGTCACAGATGGAATATGATATGGTAAGATTTTAGACAAAAAATTGAAAACACTCAACAACCGTTGCTTTTTTTAATGATGAGATAGTCCTATTAATGAGATGGGCAAACAAACCTTGTAGCGTCCTTGATGAGTTTTGAACTTCATGCCCAGAGCCCTGCAGAGCCGCTCCCATCTGTTACGCCTTTCTCTTGTCCCCATCCTTTTTAAGAGTTCCCTTTCCATCTGGGGCACATAAAAGTTAAAAAGCACATGACATGCATGGAGCAAGCATTCCTAACTGTTTCTTGCCTATTGAACTTGTTCTTATAATTTTGAGTTCTGTGACTTCCTGTTGTAAAGTGAAACTTGATAAACCATATCCAAGTGTATCCATTTCCTGTCTGTCAGAGACATGAGATAAGAACAGAACAGGTACAAGGATATTTTCAAATTACATGCTTTGTATAAATTTGTCCACCTTAAAAATTACAACCAATGATTTTTTTTTTTTTCAGTGGATGGAGCTATTTAAAAGTCAAATGTTACCTGAGACAGATGCAGGCTACCAGGTTGTGGAGACAATTGTTGGGCATTTGTCTGAAAGCAACAAGGACATTCCGCAAGTCTCAGCTCTCAAGTGGGTTATCCATGTGGTGGATGAACCAGCTGTAAATGCTTTTGTGCTTCCAGTAAGTTGTACACCATGCAAAAAATTAATAGTGTTGAAACAGCACTTGATGTGTCTCCCATTTAATTTTTATTCTCTTTGTTTACAGAATGGTCAAGTGTTTGTTTTTACTGGGTTGCTGGATGCAGTTTCTGATATTCATCAGCTGTCATTTATTTTAGGACATGAAATAGCTCACGCTGTGCTGGAACATGCAGTAAGTCTTTAAAGAAAGCTGTCTAATAATCTTAAATTATTAATTCTAATTACTCTAATTATGATTTTCCCTATCGTTACCAACCAGGTTTTCAGTGTGACTCTATCTAATTAATGCAAAATTGAGTTTGAAATGAATAGTCTGCTGCAGTAGATCCTTATTATAATAACTGTCAGAAGACCTGTGGTAGTCCCTGTTAACACAAAGGCTGCCAGGGCTTTTTTCACAGCTGTACAGGTGGATTATGGCTCACTTTCAAGAGTCATTTAGAACTTGGTCTGCAGATCCCTCTCTTACAGCACAGACATAAAGAACTGGAGGTACTCCGCAACTCTGTTACTCCTGTAATCGTTAATACCTGCAGGAGTGGATACACTTTAAAAAAGTATCATAAAATACATCATACTGTTATTATTGTATCACACAGTTTTAGAATGTCAAATTCTAGAATACCTGGATCTTGGTTCTTGTATGATTTTGGGTGAGCAAGAGTTCACATCATGGTTTCTTGGGCTTGGTTGAGCCAACCACCCCTTTAAACTTCTAAAAAATATTTCTGATAATAAAAAAGAACTTACCTTGTTTGTATGGAATCTGTGTTACCCAACTGGCACAGAGAGAAGTATTGCATGATGCTGCTTGTAAATGCTCTGATCAGTTTGTTGCAATGTCAGATAGAGCTCTAGAAAGCAGAATAATCTCTTAGATTCTGAATTTAAAGGAAAGCAGCAGGAAATAAAAGATAAATACATTATATGTACTGTCCCCTTATCCCATTAGTGATCCTGTCTCAGTGATGTCTTATCTCTTTTCAATTTAATGTAAAGAAGGTCTTTTTATAGATTTTTTCATTCATGCTGAGGTGTTTCATGGCCTTTTTACTAAAGAACTTTTTTCTGCATGTTGTCACCATCCTACATCAAGCTTTGAATCTCTCAGAAAAGCTGATAGGCAGAATATATTTGTTCCAGCTGTATTTATGCAGCTTATGTGAATTCTGGCCTGAAAGTACCTTATATCCAACTGCGTTGTGGTTTTTTTTGGTACAAGCAGGGAAAGTTGTGCATGCCCTGTTCCTGTGCCTGCATAGCAAAAAAAAAAAAAAATCAGTGATTTTTAAAGTGTTTCCAAAGTCTATTGTATTCTGAAGAAATGCCAGACAGTAAGGAATGAAAATGGGCAATTTCTGTTTGCAGGCAGAGAAAGCCAGCCTGGTTCACTTATTGGATTTTCTCTCACTCATCTTTCTCACTATGATTTGGGCCATCTGTCCTCGTGATAGTTTGGCAGTTGTTGGCCAGTGGATTCAGAGCAAGTTGCAGGAGGTAAGA
This sequence comes from Lycocorax pyrrhopterus obiensis, assembly GCA_014706295.1. NCBI lineage: Eukaryota > Metazoa > Chordata > Aves > Passeriformes > Paradisaeidae > Lycocorax > Lycocorax pyrrhopterus. Next base: position 3,676,296 of record JACSVZ010000013.1, read on the forward strand.
CTGACTGACATTTTGTATTGTCCTTCCTGAGTTCCTTGGAAAGACATTTTTGATCTTTTGCTACACTAAATAGTAAGTCTGGGGAAAAAGGCAAGAGGAGAAATGTAAGCAAAAATTAATATTTGAGTCTGTTATGGAACAAGATACGTTTTTATAAATCTGATTCTGCTTTAGTTGATGCTGATTTTCATTTGTCATGTTGAAGAACTTTAGGTTTCCCTAAATGACTGGATTTAGTTGCACAGGCTCCATGAACCTGCTTGCCAATTAAGACAGATGATTGTCTTTTAGAAAGGTAACTTGCCCTTTAAAGTTGTGTGATAAAATGCCATGTTTTTGTTTTAAATAGTTGTTAAATTGTTCCTAAACCAAATAAAATATATGGAATTCTTTAACTATATTGCTAGTGGTAAGAATGGTTTCCAAGATTAAAAAAATTGAGAATCTAAACACCCTTTATATAGACCATGCTATAGTACAAGTTACTAAAATAATCTTTTCAGCCAGAAAATACTTCAGCAAAGTGAAATTCAGAGGCTTTCTGGTGCCACTTTCCTTCAGCAGTTTAATTTACTCTCAGGACAGTTACTGATCCATTTACTTTTTAAAAAATGTGTTTTTAAAATAGTAATTTGCTTAGATCATAAAACTGGAATCTGAATTAAAGTGAAAGACCTCTTTGGTTTCTTTAACTTGATGCTTTTCCTGAGATTTCCCCCAGTTCCTCAAAAACATGAAATTAAACATAACCAATCTGTTTTGGTAGTTCTTATGCTAATGGGTAGATGTGTGGATTCTGAACATAAATTATCTCTAAAGAGCTTGGATATTTGCACAAGTAGCTAAGAAACCAATACATTGATGAATGCTAGCCAGCATTTTGAAGAGCTGAATTTGGCAAAAACAAAGTGTGAATGAATCCTGAGACTGCTCATAATTTAGACAGCAAGATTCAACTCCCTGTCAGCATCTCTTCCCCTCTCCGCAGAGAATGGGTATTTTGGCATCATGGACTGGAGTTGTGCTTTAGATTGGAAAGGGAATCTGGATTTAAGCTCCTAGTCCTGTGCAAAGGAAACATCATCTATGGGATACTGTCCTAGTTTAAAAGGCTGATCAAACTTCAGTAATGTTGATGTGATTAATACTTGCAAAGCTTTCATCCCATAGACAAAAGAAGCTGAATAGAAAATTTAGTTTCTTTAATCACCCAGGAGAGCAGTGTCTGTTTCCTCCATTCAAAATTTGCCTGTTGTGCTTACATGAAAGTGAACCGTTCTGCACATTTTCTCAGGATGTTTATTTTCCTCTTCTTCCATAACTGTATTTTGCTTTTTAAAGCTTTAGCATCCCATTCTGTGAAAGGGTTATTTAAGCCACGTTGTGGTACTTGCTTCTGTTTCAATATTTGTTTTTCTCTTATGTCCTTAGAGGCTTGACTTTTTGACCTGCTGACTATTGTGTATTTTTTATTATTGACTCTAAGTGTTTCCCAGTGATTCTTTGTAGGCCTTTGGGTATGTGAGCTCCAGTTCTGCCTTTTCCCCCAAAGCTAATGGATTTTCTTTCCTTAATAAATTGTTAACTTTTCTTATGACATTTATTTGGGGTTGTTCTTTAAACATGTACTTCTGGACTGAAGCATATTGGCTTTGTTATAGAGCAGCAGTTATTTTATATGGGAACTAAAGCCTAGGAGTTATTCTTGGAATAACACGAAGCATGACTCTTGAGTTTTACTCGTGTCCCACACACCAGTATGCACGGATGCAGTACTTCATACTCCTTTCTTGTCCACCTCACACCGTAAGATTTGTCTTCAGGTGAAAACTGGTGATTTTGGGTAGTCAACATATACCTGCAACTCCCTTTTCTTTAACATACACAGTCAGCTCTGGTAATTGATTTGGAAAATCAAATCCATCTTCTTTTTTCATGACTAATTTCTGACGAGCATTTTAGGTCAGTGTTTGAAGTTCTAATTTTTGGTTTTAGCATATTCACAAAAGATTTTTGTAAACCATTTCATTTTTCAGTAGCAGATGAATACCCACTAAATGTTAAATGCCTCAGGACTCTTGTATGTCACCAGTTGCATTTCCTTATCTAAAAAATGTTTAATAATTAATCAAATAGTTTATCTGGCTAACTGAGAAATGGTGCTTCAGGAATATATGGCAGACTAATATCCAGGAGTTTCTTTGCTACTTAGTGAATATATGTACACCAACAGACCTGGAGCACTTTTCAAGGCAATAAAAATTGTATTCCACTTCAAGGAATTACTTTATCATCAGAGGATTAAAAATAGATATTTATAATTGCAATGTTTAAGGTTTGTATGGAAACTAAGAATTTCAAAGTGACCTCATCTCTGCTTACTTCTCCATAAACCAGCGTGTTTGGCTTTAAAAAACTGTTACAGGATCAGTTTTGGTTGGCTTCTATTTTTGACCTAGTAAAGAAACACTAATACTGCTTCTTTGGAAAGAAGCAAAAAGTTACAGTTATCTTTATAATAATCTTTATATATTCAAGGGATTGTACCACTTCTTTGGTGCTCTTCATTTTAAACTCTTTTGTGGTTTGTTGTTTGGTTTTTGGTGGTTTTTTCTCTGAAACTTTAAAGGAGGACATATTTCTATAGCCAGATAAAGAGCTAATAAAACCTTTTTGAGCTGATAAACCTTTCTCTCTTCTCTAACCTTGCACATTGCCATTCTTCAGTTCATATTTCCTAATGCATGACTAAACCAGGATGTTGTGACAGGTTCCTTATCTCTGCAGGAGCAGGCTGTTTAAACAAGTCCTGATTTGCATTTACTATAACATGACAGACTAGGGCAAGGCTGCCCAAATCTAGGTGAATTACATTTGAGAAAACCACCGCTGTCTCTTAGTGTGTGTTAATGCTCAAAAAAATGGGAGAGGAGTTTGGTTTAGCTTTATGTCTTCTGGTTTGATTTCTCAAGGGCAATTTGCAGCTTGTGTTAGGGATAATCATGGCAAAGCAGTGATTTCTGCATGAAAATACTTATGGCTACATTCCTTATCATGGGCGGTTTGCCATATGAAATAGATGATACCAGGCTTAAAGGCATTATAGAAGTTTAGGGAACCGCTGAAATTTTTTACATGCAGTTGCTGCAACAAAAATCTTGATGTCAATAAAAGAGTGATGTGAAAAAATTCTGGTGTAAAGTTGATATTGAGCTTTCAGTTGCTGCAAAATGAGATTGGCTGCTGAGGAGGTCTATGAAAATATGTCTAATTTGAATTAATTTCAACTGAATGCAGGATCAATGAGTTACATATAATGGAATTAAACATTACATTAAGAAAATTAATACTGATCACTTGCAATGTGAGCATGATAGATAAACCCCACTTCTTATGAGAAGGTTAAAAGACAGCTACAAGGCTCTATCTTTGTACACATTCCAAACCAAGAAACAGAGCTTTGATGTGCTTCTTTGCAGTTCATGTTTGATAGACCCTACAGCAGAACCCTGGAGGCTGAAGCTGACAAAGTGGGACTTCAATTTGCAGCAAAGGTAACTACAGCTGATTGGTTTTATTAGCAATAAAAATAAAATTAGCAAAAAATACATATCAGGCTTTTTTCAGTTTCTGTTACAATCAGAGGGAGTTTCATACTTCATATGGAGGTAAACTGTAAATTTTTGAAGATATGTAGATTTATGAAGTGGTGGGAAATAAAGTAGTTTTTAGAGAAAGACAGAGTCATTCTGGCTAATTGTATGTAATAACCTTGAAGTGTGTAAAGTTGTGCATTACCTGCACAGTCTACTGTTTGTGTAGTTTATTGCTGTTAGAAGAAACCCCCATATTTATAAAAAGGTGAATGCTAAATAGTGATCTTCCATAAGTAGGATTTAATTACAGTAAAGATTTAAAGATTTACGCTAAATACAGCCATAACAACAATGCAACGTAAAGTAAGACAAAAATTGAGTCAGAAGCTACTCAGTATTTTTTTCATCATTTATTTTTCCAGTTCCTTTCTTTTTTCCCCCTGAGGAATTTAATTCTATATTGAGGAAACTGAACCGACTCTTTGATTCCTGGCTAAGTGCAGTAGACCCAGATGTCAGATACCAGCGAGAGCAGCACCATCTAGTGTTAATATTTCATAAGCAAAACTTCCTTTTAATAATTATTAATGTTTCTTCAAGGAAGGGTTTTTAAAATTAATTTTCATCCTGGGATTAAAACTGCATTTGTAATTTGAAATTGTCTAAGGGAATAATACAATCCTTGAAAAAAATGTAATTCCTGTGTTTGTGCTCACTGCTTTCTAATACTGAAAAAGTAGGGCTGTACCAGAAAGAAATAAGTGAAGTGACATGAGCATTTCTCTGCTTGTGCAGATAACCTTTTCATAATAATAATTTTATTAAATAAATTCAAAGGATAAAGCACCACATCTATTTCCCGGATGGGGAATGGGAAGAAGTAATTTTCTTATCTTCTGACTACTTGTGTCTTTTTTTTTCTTAGCAAATGAAAGTCAGTGTAAGAAATCTTACTTATTTTTCTCCTTCACTTAAATGTAAAAATAGAGAAGTCTGTGGTGATACACAAACGCAATTCTAAAAATTACTGTTCTATGACTTTCTATGGTTAAATATATACTTCTTGAAGAGAGTCAGGAATTCTGCAGAATTACTGTTTTAATGTGTCATGGATTCCACAGATCACCCATGAAAGGCCATGTAATCACTTACAGAAAAGCATTTCCAGTCAATTTTTAGGTATATATAAGTAAGAATTATTATCACCTTGTATTTTTGACTCTCAACTTTTCCCTGTAAATTTGCCTAAATCTATGGAAATGGTTAATTTGTTCTAGTAAATATAACTTCAAATTTGCAGCTGGTGTTTTTTTTAAAGAGCAAGTATATGCCAGAAATTGTAAACCTTTTCTTCCTCCTGAATTTTATTAATTCAGGTGTAAGTTTTTTAAGATCAGTGGAGTTACACAGGTGTTAAAAGGAATAGATCCAGTGTCTGTCTGTGTGAGTTTTTTATTGCTTTTAGATACTTTGGAACAGCTTTTTCTTGTCAGGTATGAGGACCATCTAAGCAGACTTTAGAGACTTCAAATTTAAGAGGTCTTTTGTAATTCATTATCCATTAGATTGTGTATTTGTTACTTTAAACATACAGTGATGTTTCCATTTCCCTTCTGCTTTCAGGCTTGTGTGGATGTCAGAGCCAGCAGCGTCTTTTGGCAGCAGATGGAATTGGCAGAAGCCATTGAGGGGCAGCCCAAGCTGCCTGAGTGGCTCTCCACACATCCTTCCCATGAAAACAGAGCTGAGCACTTGGACCGCCTTATCCCAGAGGTGAGCAGGGCTCAGCCAAGGGTCTCTTCCTCTTAGGACAGTTGCCAGAAGTAGTTTGATATTAATGAATTAATTAGCTGCTTTGGTATTGATTCACAATTTACTCTGATAGCACCATGCTTATCTTTATCTTTACATGATTTCTCCATTGCAAAGCTTTCAACCTTAAAGGTTTTATTAAATGAGAAAAAAGTAAGATAGCACAGGTAAAATGTAATTATATTCTAAGTTGTGGTTGGTTTTTTTTTCTGATTTCTCATCAAAGTGTAACATTTTTGCTTTTGAATGGCCTTTCGGTATAGATGTGACAGTTTTTTGCCATTTTGGAAAGGTAGTTTTTTAGTTGGATCCCTAAGTTGTCTTGACTGCTTTTGCTTTTGTAGCAAATAAAAAAATAAAATAGAGTGTTAAAGCACTTCACTGCGACACTGTTTTTCAGCAAGCTAAACTGTGTTTGGAAATACTCTTTTTTATAACCAACTAGTAATTTTTTCTTTTTTTTTTTTAAACTCTCTGTCACTTTAAGTCATTCTCAGTTCCAAACTGTAAAGACACTTGAAGATTTATTGGCAGAGGGAGCACTAAAATGTTGAGGTGTTTGCTGACTTCAAAGGAGAAAAAAAGAGTTTCATGAATCCTTTGATGAGAATGAATACAGTAAATATTCTAAATGATGACATAAATCAAAGTCAGCATTAAGGGCAGGAGGCTGGAGAGTGGGTAGACTGGATATTTTAAATTAATATACACAAAGTCTGTAGTTTGCAAAAGCAGGCTGGGAGACTGTTTTTGATGGATTTTCTAACACATTAGAGCAGCTGAATAGAAAATGAATCTTGTTGTGGAGCCTCAGTTTTAGCTAGATTGAACATAAAGGGTTCGGGATCGTTTATTTTCATATAGTTGTTGACTGGCTTATAAAGAGGTAATGAAATAAATTACTTCTTATGTTCTACCCCAGGCCTGAGCAAATAAGTTAAATAACTGAGCAACTGTGTAGAACTGTTATTTCTGTCTCATCTCTCGTAGTTTAGCAGGTGGAGCAAACCTCGTCTTTTTATAGCTACTCTCACTTCCAAAAGCCCTGGAGGCCAGGAAGATCTTCCAAAAGATAATTGAGGGGAAAGATGTTTTCATTTGCCTTTTACCTTAAACATTCTTTGGAGTAGGATGAGAAATCATGTTTTTAGCAAGTTCACAAGATAAGTGAGGTTGGCACTACAAAAGTGGAATAAAGATGAAAGAAAGTGTGTAGAGGTGCTGTCAGAGGCTTCTTGTCTGAGGCATTGACTCCCCTTCTTGTGGGAGCTGCTGCCTTCAGGCTGCATTTCAGGCATGGAAAGGGAATCCCAGGGTTTTACTGTTGCTCAACATCAGCCCCTTTTTGTTTCATTGTTCACATACTTTGAGCTTTTTAGAACAGGATGTTTACCATATATTAATTGCCATTAGATACTCAGAGCCCAGAGAGAGAAGCCAGTTTATCAAAAAAGACCTTTTTATCTCTAGTATCTCTCTGTGAAGAAACTGGTACTTCTTAAGACTCAGTGCCAGATCCATCATGAGCATTACTTGGTTTCATGTGCTGCTGGTTTTGGAGCTGAAATGGTTTCCAGGACAATAAAACATCACTCATTAGACCAGCTGCTATAGCTGGGACAAACAGGGACAAGCTTTTGGGCTTCTCAGGCCACATGAATGTTTCTCTACAGACTTTTAAGCAGGTTCACAATAAGATGCAGTCATATAAAGTGAGAATTTTTCTTCAGGTAATGAAATGTCACATCTCAATGAGGTGACCTGAACAGTGTCAGGAAATGTAAATTAAAACGGGACTATCACACTTTACACACTTTAGGGGGCTATACCCTTTCAAGTAATTAAAAGATTGGGAGCAAATCAAATGAGTGTTAAAGATCTTGCATCTGGTTTTCTGAGCAAGTTGGAAGCTACAGCCACGCTGAGGAATCAGTGAACAAGAGAGCTATAAGCAGCTACAAAGTGGTGCTGTCCTGGAAACGGAATAAAGCAAATGAAGAAGATTTACTGTGTTTTGAAAGTATTTTCTCCTCAGACAGGGAAATGTTTGGATTGTAAACCAGGAAAACGGAGTATACTCTTAAATAGGAAACTGCAATCTCTTACAATTCCTACATGGAGGATGCAGAGATGCATTTCATTTTCAGAAAAAGAAATCTTAAAATAATTTTGTAGTAGGGGAGAGGATGATCATTGTTCTGGAGAGAGAGACTGTGGGAGTGTAGTGCTGAAGAGAAGCTACGGGATCTACTAGTTCATCTCAATGTTTTATTTTCATGTTCTCTGACTTGCTGCAGTGTCTGTTTCCTGGTGTGCTGTTCAAATGCAGCTCTGTACATCAGTGGAAGCCTCAGCTAAACTGAATAAAGCAGAAGGTTATCTACTGAGGCTTGCCTGTGATACAAAAATTCATCTTGATGTGACATTTGCTTTTTTAGCATCATGTTGTTGGTTCAGATTCCATTTTTGATTCACTATAACTCCTGTTTCCACTTCCTTGTGGAAATGCCAAGGTGAGATCATTTAGAGACTAATAATAAGTTGGGATATATCAACTGCACTGCTTGTCTTGTTCACTAGGTGAGTTAACTTGTCAAAAAAAGTTAATTCATTTACTTTGGCAACACCTATTCTTGTCAAATCCACATTGGCTGCATATTATTTTTGTTAATTTTTGTGTAGTTAATGCTTTTTCCTCAGTCTGCTGCCTTTTGGTATGGGAGATACATTTATTTTGCTTCCTTTTCAAAAGTGGGTTGGTAAATTTGCCCTTTGCTTGTGATGTGAACATTACTTCAGATAATTCTAGTACTAGAATATGTTAATTAAGCCCTATCCATGTGGAAACAAGAATAAAACCACTGACCTGCATTTCCATCCTCCCCATAAAGTTATTAAATATTTTGTCACAATTTTTCTTTTCTATGCCAACATCAGTGGAAGATTGGAAGTATTAACATTATATATAAGCAGCTTTTCTTCTCTATCCAAGAAAGTCTATCAATTTCTTTAATCATCTTTTTACTGCTACTTCATTAAGACTGTAAGGGCTTGAGACCCAGCAGGTAGCCTGGTGTCTGTGACAGTGTTAAGGATTAACATTGCGAGCTAAAAATTACTTATTTCTGTATTTGTACAGAAGCTGGTAGGCTTTACATGAAGGTGATAGGATAAGGGAGGCCTCCCCAATTCTTCTGCCTTCCCTGCTTCCAAATATTGCAGGAAAGGACTGTGATTGTATTGATAAGAAAAACAGCTTCGCCTTTGTTACTTACAAGCAGGAGTTGGGATGTTTTATTTGGGATCTCCTGAACCAGTAAGCAGGCAGGTGGAATGCTCTCACTGGAATGTGTAGTTACAGCTGTCCTGAGCAGGGAAGTGACAAATTAACATGGCTTTTCTTTCCATATCTGTAGTTTTTTCTGTGGCATGTGAGGTGATGGTGTTGAATAGCTGCCTTCTACCCCGTTGCACAGCTTTATGTCTAGCAAGAACTCAGACATCCACAGGGTAAAAATATTCACCTGAAGTACTGGTTTTTATTTTTGCTGTTGGGACCTGAGGTGAGTGAAACCATGGAAATAGGTCAGGCCCTGTATAGCCAGGAAAACCTAGAGATACAAAATTGCTAAATTAGTTTAAAAGAGGATTATGTTGCCTTTTCCAGGATACAGCCTAAATCTTTGTATTCCCATTTGCCTTGAATAACACTGCTTGACATTAATGCAGTCTTGCAGCAGCTTATGTTCTAGAAGAGAACAGGAGAAAACTCTTGTTTTGTCATAAATGTCAGTTTAGAAATTAACAGGTCGCTGAAGCAGAAGTGTTCAGTAGTGCAGTTACATTTGGTGACTACATGGATGATCTGTAGAAAAACAAGCTGTGAAAGCTTTATTTGTATTTTTTAAGACTTAGACAGGAACAATATTTGCATGCCTAATCCAGACTTTAGTATCCAGTGGTTTGAATTTTACATTTCAGCAAGAAACAACTGGAGAAACTCTTGCTACATTTTTGGAATGTGTCTTTTTCCAAAACCATTTGTTATTTTGAAATTCTATTTGTTTCTAGCCATTTACAGCAGACCCTATCAGTTCACTGTAGTAAAGTTAGGGGGAAAATATGTTTTGGAACCTCCTTATAAAAAAAAAATAAAAATTAAGAAGCTCTGCTCTTCTATTTTAAAATCTGCTGTAGTAAGATGTTTCCAGTGCCTCCTGTGGAAGAACATCAAAGTGTTTCAAAATGATGGGCAAGTACTTGTGCAGAGCTGTACTGGAATATTTGATTTGCTGTTTCAGACAAAGCTGGTGGATATAAAGCAGGTTATAAAAATTTCTGCTCTGTCTAAAGTGCAATGCTAGGACTGCTATGCAAACTGTGTTATTTTCTTCCTCCTCATGAATCCATCTAGAACAAATTAATCAATGTGTGTTTCTGCTGACAGTCCCAAGCACTGGCCAGGAGGCACCTGGCTACAACTCAGGACAGGTCTGGCCATTGCTTTTCAAGAATCCACAGTTATGAATAAAATGGAATAAAATGTACCTTTGATCTGGTCTTCCCATGAAAGGATTAAAAACAGATCTGGATGTAAATCTGCCCATGGTTTATGCTGTTAATTGAGGCCAAGACAGATAATATTGAACAAATGCGACCACACTACAGTGACCATTGATTAACGGTAACCATCAGACTTGTTTTGGTCTTGGTGTTTCATTTTGCAGATCTCGAAAAAGTAGTTCTCAGTGGAGATATAGAACCCTCTAAAATTCTACATGTAATATTTTGCTATGTGATACAAAGGATCTACTTTTCTTAATTAGTTTAAACGAGTTGCAGGAGGATCCATGGACACCAGTAGGTCTGTGTACAGCTGCTTGCAAAGCATCAGTTTGTTGTGTGCCAAACACACAAAGAGCTGCCAGTTTGTGTGGTGTATTTAAGGTATGTTCAGCTTTGTGACAATGAGCACAACTTAAGCAGCCTTTAAAACAGCTGACTTTGTACAGGTTGGTATCAATTTCTCCACAGTGCCTTTGAGACATGAGATTCATCCACCGTCGTACCTTTCTTGGATTGCCAACAAGACAGGATGATCTGGGGGGAATGTGCTTGTCCTAATGAATTTTGGTTCTCTGGGAGATTCCCTGGCTCCTTTGTGCCCCTACTTTCTTATCTGTGAAATGGAAGCAATGGCACTTAGTGAGCAGGACTAACTTAAAGTTTGGTCTCTTACTGCTCATCTTTTTATCCAGAGAAATTGTTACATTCAAGAGACATTATTTTCTCATAACACTTGGAAGCTGTGCATCCAAATGCTTCTTGGAGATAAGATCACTTGTGTAACAGGACTTTAACTACAGTGATGAACCAGCTGGATCTCTGTGCCAAACAGTTAAAATTCCATTACGTTATTGGAGATTTTCCCTCCTTTTTTGAGCCAGACATCTATATATAGTTACTTCAATAATAGAACTTATCTGAGGAAGTAAATTATTCGGAGCCCTTTTTTTCTTGATGCAGTCATTTTCATTTACATTTGAATGTAAATATAAATATAATAATATGAAGCTGAGATGCAGTAATAGCCTGTGGGCTGGATACACCCCCACTTAATTAAGTGGATTTCCTGCTGGGATTTTTCTTCTTTCTGAGGCATTTTAGAATATGGATTGATTCAACATTTTTCTTCAAAGTAGCCTGAAAGGGCTACAGAAAGTTTAGTTTACCTGTGAATGTAAATTAAAAGGTACTGATGTGGACAAGTATCACACAAAACATGGGAGAGCTTCCTGTCTAATGATGTTGTACATTTAGAGTATCCATCCTTGGAGATCACAGTGTGAGAAAACAATTTCACTCTTCATTTTTCCCGTTGTTTTACTATATTGCTACATTTTGTAACAGGAGTTCTGGGTTTCTGTTGAGAAGTTGTTCAGTAACAATTCAGGCTCATTATTACACTAACTAATGTGTAAATGGAAACCTGACTGGAAAGCCAAAGTCACTGACTGAAAGCTTGCTTGGTTTTCCTATTTGAATGAGCTTGATTTGTTTTCCTATGTGTTCACAGGCTCTTAAAATAAGAGAGAGCTGCAATTGCCCATCTCTTTCTGGACCAGATCCTCGCCTTATTTTCAGACTTAACATGCAGCGTCTCCTGGAATTGGCTGAAGGTCGAGAAGCCCCAAATTCTACAAAGCAAGATCCCCCAAAACCAAAACTGGACTTTTCTCACACTCAAAAAGTGGAAGATATGCCAGTGACTTTTGCAGTTAAACCCACAAACTGATGATGTTAATTTTCACTTTTTATGGAACTGGTGGTCCCTGAAGGTCTATCTTATAACACAAAATTGTCTTTGAACCATGAAGAAGATGTAGCCACTCAGATTCTCCATTTCTTTTATGTGATCCCTCACTCAAAAGCAATAAGGAACCATGCCCACACAAGAAGAGCAGCGTGCTGGAGCAGAAAGTTTCTTATTCATTAAGAGTTACTAAAATAAATCACTTCTCAGGGGAAAGATAATCTCATACAATCCAGTCACACAGTGTAATTTTCAGCTTTATCCGGCTCACCTTGATCAGAGGACAGATGAGCCAGAAGCGTCCCTAAAGCAGAGGGAAAAGTACAATTTTCATCACTTAAGTTGTCTGATTTATCTTGCCATAATTTGGGTTAGATCTACTCAGCTTCATTTGAGAAATAATGAGGAGAGCTTACTGCCTGCTCCACATACAGTGTGTTTAAAAATATTAAGCTGAGAAGCGATAATAGCTATGGGCTAGTTACACCCCCACTTAATTAGGTGGATTTACTGCTGGGATTTTTCTTCTTTCTGAGGCATTTTAAAATGTGGATTGATTCAACATTTTGCTTCAAAGTAACCTGAAAGGGTTGCACAAAGTTCAGTTTAAAAAAATGAATGAAATAATTTTCAGGGGAGTCTTCCTTCTGGAAGAAGCACTGAAAGAATCATGGTAGCACCAGATGCTTTACAAAGATGCCTCGTCTTTTTTTAAATTATCAGGGTGCTTCATCAGAGAGCAGTTTTGCTGCCACAACATTTGGTTTGATATATCCATTTGGACAGAAATGATTGCTGATGTGGAGTATATTACATAGGAGACAAATGAAGGGTTTCTTGACTGCACAGCTTTTGCAGATGACTTTATCATGAAAGGTGACTTCTCTTCAGGAAACTGGTATCCAATGTTGAGCATCCCTCCCTCACTCCCTCCCTTCCCTCCCCTTGAAGCCACACTTTTTATACCCTGGAGACAAATATGGACAATGTAGGTAAAGCTCTGCCTTTCAGGACAGGTGACCCACTGTACCCAGCGTGTTAATCTCTGTTTGCACATGTTTGAATTGTCCTTGCTTTGCAGTTGATGGAAATAATGAAATGTTGATCTTGCAGGAAGATGCGGAAAGAAGTAGCCGTGAATGAAAATAAAAAAGGGAAATCCTGGTCCTTCATCTGTTAAGATGTATTTGCTTTTTGTTATTCATTTGGATCAAAACAAAAATCCCTTTCATAAATGGTGGTGTCTTATGGGAAGAAAACATTCAAAATATTTTACAGTGTGTCCTCTTTTGAAACATTATTTTTCTGCATGGAGAAGGGTAGACTTAATCATATTTCTTCAATTTAATCAGAATGCAAGTTTTTAAAAAGGAAAAAATAACCTATTCAGTGCTGTCAGTGAATTTAGTTGGAAAAACGGATTGTGAAACAAGTAATGCTTTCACTGACTTCAGTCGATGAAGCCAGGTCCTTTGAGAAACACCAGCAACTCTCTTATCTCTATTCAGAGGTAAGTTGATGTCTGTGTAATGTTGATGATTCTAGGTCTGATTATATAGGTCTAGATTGGCTGCATATTGCTTACAAGCTGTTTTTTAAATCTCTGCTCAATCCTGCTGGCAGGAGGCAGAAGGTCCAGCCTGACCATTATTCATCCATCCATTTTTATTCCTCGTGACAGGAGTTTTTGTAACAGACGTTCAGTGATGTGTTGCAGCATTTGGACATTGTCACCTGAAGGTAAACAGAAAAATACACCATTTACATTTCCCTGTGGACCTCAGAGTTTATCCTGCAGCACCAAAACCCCAATGCTGCTGCCTCTCTCTCGCTCCAGTGTCAGAGCTTGTTTCGTTATCCAGGGCTGCTGCTTGACATGCAACTGGATGCTTGTGTCTGTTAGGACTAAGGAGAACAAACAAGAGTTTTTATAGCATTCAAGATGAAGTATGAAACTACACAAATTTCATATTTCTGCTGTCTGTTTTAAGTGACTAAAGTACTGCAGTTGAAGGCTGGAGATGCAATTTTTAAGTTCACCAAGGGAGATTTTTAAAATTGGTAAGTAAGTAGTCTTGTAGCCATGATCATGGTGATGTGAAAGAAAAGGTTTCAAGGGAGGGGTAATTGCTTAATTAGACTGACAAAGGGATTATGTATTTTTTCTAGCTATACTCATCTAATAAAACATACCCCTCTTTTTACAGACATATACACACATATATGAATGCACACACAACACACAAGAGTTAGGCCTCTACACTAGAACACTGTGTATTAAATACTGCTTAAATTGTTCCAAATGTGTAGTTTTACATTCAGTATGGAATGTTGAAAATTTCAGGGTTTACTTTACATTTTAATTCATCCCTAATACTTTTCTCAAGTGCTTTGGAAAGGGTTTCTCCTTTCTACTTGTGTCCAGCACAGAAAATGCCTTATGTTCATCTGCCTCTTGGAGGGCACTTTTTTCTTAAATTCTTACTGAGTACTCTATCTTGGATCTGCCTATATTGTTAAACTATTTTCTTTTTTCTTTGTTGGACAGAAAAATCACAAAAATGTTGCCTTCCATAGCAAACATTTCACTTTTAAATTCAAAGAACATATAATATTTTTTAAGTTGTATGGGCATATATAATAATATACATAATATGTTAATATATAAATGATAATATATTATTATATTATTTATCATTAAAATGTAGTTTCAGACTACATCCCTTAGGAAAATGCTATGGTTGCAAGCTTGTGATGATCTGTAGAAACTTTCCACTGCAATCGTAACTCACTATGGCACAGGAAAAACAGATATAGAAGTGTTGTTGAAGGAATTCAGTGCTTGGAAAACACAACATATAAGAGGGAGAATAGTGGCTAAAGTGAAAAATGGTAAGATAGGTCAGTAAAAATTCATCTGGATTTCCACCTCCAGTACTTTGTGCTGCACTGCACAGCTTCCTGCTGGAAGAGTAAATACATGGTACAAATTTCACTCTTCATGCATTTACTATAGTGGAAATGTTGAGAGATTTCATGAGCAGGGGAGGTGCATTCAAGGCATCCTGCAATAAAAATGGCTCTTTTAACCTTTTGGTTTATCAAGTTTACTCTTTTTGTTTGGTTTGGTTTGGGTTTTTCTTTTTTTCTTTAAACTTGATATACAGAAGTGCCAGGAAAGCAAAGCAAACATCTGTTAGAATGCTCTTTGTTCTCCAATTCTGTTTGTAGTCACTAAAAGAGAGCAATCCTGCAGGCTTGATGCTTTTTCCATATATTATGTAGGCTGCCAGAGCTTTATTTTTCTGGTGTGATGTTTGTATCTCAGAACCCTTGGTTGAAAAGCTATTTTCTCTGTAATAGTCCGTGTAAGCTATTTTACAGCCACCCAGATTCTCTCTGGTGAATATCTTTGTTTTTCCAGATCTTGGGAGCACTTGAAAAGGGAGCAGGATGATCACAAAGTGTAGTGATGGTAGAGGTGAGAGGATAACACTTTCCTGTCAGCAGTACAGTGTGTTTTCTTTAGGTTTCCAGTCCATGTTGCAGAGTGGGGATTAAACGCTCAGAGGAAGGACTGATATTAACAATTTGTATTTATTTCTAGATCTCCTGAAGCACCCCATAAATACTGTTTTTCCGTAATACCTGCATAGGTGATCCTTCTAACAGTTCTCTTGGAGATACTGGAGCTCAGGAAGATGGAGAATTTAGCCATGCTCCACAGAAACTCAATACAAAAATCTGGAGCTGGAGCTTTGGCATTCCGAGCCATTCCTTAGCTTACACTGTAATGTTTGTGTGTGACCAAACCAGAGTCCTAACAGCAAATTGAAGTGATGGGCTTTGGGTGATGCCTGCATTTATAAGTTTGTCTCCTTTAAGTGTCTATCTGCAGAGGCTGGAGGTGTCTCTGTGCATACTCCACTAGGTTACATTTACTTGTTCTTGATGTGGTTATTTCTTTGCTACTTTCTCTTATGCATGAACTGGTTGTTGTTTGCTCACTGCCCATCATCACTAAGGAGCTGATGCCTACATCTGTTGACATGCTGGTTATTTAATCTCAAAAAAAAGTCGAGTCTCAAATTTGTGGTTCCACCACAAAATCAGGGTTTGCTGTGTATTTATTGTCTCATTACGTGTCAGATAAGGCCACGTAAAAGTTTGCTACAATTCCTCCTTTTCCATGGCCCAGCCTCACCTTTTCCTAGTGCTGCAGGTGTCTCTGCTGGAAACAGCAAGGGCTGCTGAGAGAGAAATCAGGATGAGCAGAGGGGGCTCTTCACTAAGTCAGAGAGGAGATGGGGCTGGATGTTGTGCCTGTGATAACTTTATTGCTGGGGCTGACAATTGTTGGCAGGTCTGTAAAGAGAACTGACTGAGTGTCTCTGGTGTCGCTCGCTGCTGCCTACACACATTGCAGCCATGCAGTAAATGTGCTCTTTGATCTCCTGCAGCCTGAGGCTCTGTGCCAAACCCAGGCCTAGCAGAATATTCCTGGTTCCCTTGTTCTGGCTGTGCTGGTACAAGCCTGCTGCTCTTGGTAGGAGCCAGGGGCTCTTACCCTGATTTATGGACATACACAGAGAATTGTTATCTCCAGCACATAAATTCATTATAACTATTAAACTAAGCTGAAATTGAACCTGTTGACCTGGAAGTGAATGGCTCCATAACATTTCATTAATCCTTTGAGATGTTTAATTCCTGCTAATTTGATATTTCAGATACGATCTTCTCTACAGATATAATGGCTTAATTAGTATACATTACATGATGTCTCTTCACAGTACAGCGTGTACAGTATTTATCCACTAGAAAAGTAATTCAGTAGAGCTCAATTATAATACACTGACTAGAGCATAAAAGTTGAAAAGAATATGTGCCGTAGTCATTATATTTTAAGCATAAACATTTTTCAAAGAGTCTTCTGTTTGTTGGTATCTATTGTCTTCTAAAACTGGTGGTCCTAAACATTTTGTTACAGCTTACTAAAATATTGACTGACAGCACTTTTTGGTCATAACACCAAAATCCATGCTATAGAAATCTCTTTTGTAGCATTCAGCTTGCAAATCTTTTTACCGAAGTCACCTGTTTCAGAGCACACAGCTCCGTGTGACAGTTCAGGACAGTGGTGCCAGTTGGGACTGCAGGGAACAAGTAAAGGGAAAGGTGGAATTCTTTGGAATGTGGTCATTTTGCTGCTGCCTTCCTGTGGAAAGTCAGTGGAGGGACAGATGTGAGGAAACTGAGTAGTACCTGGATTTAAATGGCTCCTGCCCCAACGCAGCCACTCCCCCTCCGACCACTCTCTGCAATCTAAGACTTGAGTTAACTAAATTTGTCTTTTTCCCTTCTAACAACATTGATCTATAGTGTGTATTTGAACTCTAGAGAATCAGAGCTCCTTATTCCTACCTGGGGTACGTTGTCAGATTTATTCCATGCATATCTGGAATAAGTAATGAAGGAGTAAATGCTGAGGGAATAAACGCAGTGTGAGTTTTCAGTCACCAGGTGGCGGCTGGGCTGCCCGAGCCGGGCTCAGGCCGATGAATGCAACACCTGCGTGTTCAGTCCGGATTCAGTAATTTACCCAGGCGATTTTCCCTCAGTGTTAACCGCATTGACTCCTCCTTAGAGTGAACTCGAAACATCAGGAGGAGAAAATGAACGTGTTAGGATAGGATGTTCTTATTTTCTTCTCTAGATTTCTCTTTTTAGAGGATGAAGGATAACAGAGAGAAGAAGAGGTCAGCCAGACCTACTTGTTCAGGAGGGATGAAATGAGAGGACTCCAATTTTGTTCTCTGGTCTCAATGCTTGGTGTTCTCTCTCTCCTCCCTCCCCCTCATTCCATGTGAGGTATTTCTTGAACTAAGAGGCTAAAGGGCAGTAATTGGTCTTGGTGTTTTGAGGAGCTGAACATGTCTCTTAGATTTCAGAGACCGCCACGTATATGAAGAGCCTCGTCAAATTCTGAGCCTGGAGAAGGTTTCTGTGTTTTCTTTAAGCACTTGAGCAAAATGGCAGACGATCCTCAAAGTGCTCAGGACCTCAGCTAACACCATGTCTGGTGGTGTTTTGCCGTCTCCTTTGCTGTATCCTCAGCTGTATCACCTTCCCTTTACTTTGATCATACAGATGAGGCTACACTGCCCTGAGTTTCACCATCTTTTCATCCAAAAAGCTGGAAGGAAACAAAACCTTGAGAAGCAACAGGGTCTAATTTCCACTGTCTCAATGAGGCCTCTATTCTGTTCACACTGAGATCCCTGGCAAAAGTCCCAGTAGTTAGATCTGGATTTCTCCCTCCTTAAAACAATATTCTTCCTTTTGTGCTTTATCCTCTGCTTGTCAGAATCAGCTGATTATGAGCTCCTGCACAGATGACATTTTATCTGCAGTCAGCAGGAAGGAGGCATGAATTAGGGCTTAAAAAAATCTTCAATAATTAGCCACAGAGGAAGGAAAGCATCAAAAAAAAGTACACAGAAGGAATTGACTTATTTCGTTTGACTGGGCTGGAAAGTTCAGCTGTAATGATAGTGGTTAAATTAATTATGTTGATTTGGTGACAAGGCAACTAGCATGTCCCCAAATGATGTGTATTATTTTTGAACCCACATGAAGTCACTGCACACTGTTGGTGATGTGTCAGAGTCACAGATATCAGATATTGCTTGTGTGGACTTGTCACCACATGCTCCTTCAGGATGTGATTCATGATGGCACAATTTGGTCACACACAGCCCTTAAGCCAGAATTTGGATAAATGCAAGGCTTTAGTGCTTTCTCTGAAATCTTTATTATTGTGAATATCTGTGATGGACACAGTTTTAGATGCTAGAGTGGGTTGTGATCTGTCATGAAAAAACACATTCTGCTGTAGCTGAAGTGTGTCTTGGGGCTGTGCTGAGAGTGCTGCCCATCTTCAGCAGTGACTGCTGGCAGAAATGGTCCGGCATCATCACTCCCACACCTGTTACAGCTCTGTTCTGCCTCAGCTGCAGCTTCAGTGACCAGAGGGGTTTGTGGGCATAGCACACATCACACACATCACACATGTCCCTGTATGGAATTTGAGAACTTCTCATGGCTGTCTTGGGGTGTAGAATTTAAATGTGCTCCAGCTTCAATTCCTCATGGCTGTTTGGTCTCCCCTGTTGCTCTGGCAAACTGTTTTTGTCATAACTAAACTGACATGCTGGCCTCTCTTTCTTTGTTGTCAGCATTGTGGGAGTGAGGATCCACTGAAATGAATTTCCATGTGGCTGTGGAAGCCATTGAGACCTACAGACCTCTTGATGTTCTCTGTGAGCATGTCCCAGTCTATCAGGCTATCCCTGAAGAAATCTCCATCTCTTAACTTTGTACTTCCAGTTTCGTCACTTTAATGTTTCATAGTGCCTGTGGGACATATGTGTCAAGAGGCATCACATCTTGGAGGAGGTTTCTGAATGGCCATGGAGGTTTCATGACCTGATCCATCTAGGACTTTAGAAGGAGGATCTGGAATTTGATAAGGGTAAAAAAGACAGCCAATAAAATCAGCACAGCATTAGCAGAGGGAAATATTCAGAAGGTTCTCATGCATTGATACCTGATAACACTGATCATTTTCCTGAACAATAACAGATTTGGGTGTCTTTAAACTTTCTCTTTTATTGCCATTGAGGTGCAGTCAGGCTGTAACTCGTTGCCAGCAGCAGTCAGGCATGGATGTGAAGGGATGTGGGTGCTGATGAGCAGAAGGGTTACCTCAAGATGCCATAACAAAAGCATAGTTATTTTTAAAAGAAAAAACCTAACACAATATTTATACCAGTTTTGCTTTATTTTATTCCACTAATAACACATTTTTGCCATGTATAACTTTGTCTGCATAGAAATACTCTGCTCTAATGGTTTACAAATTTTTATATGTCAAAAAAAAGTTCCTTACAGTCATTTGGACTTGGTGTCATTTTTATAGAGTGTGTACACAATTCTATCTCATGGAATAACACACGTGTTTAATCCTTTACTGCAGGAGCCATAGGCACAGCTCGTTTTCTCTACCACTGGACAGAGCTGCTTTGTGATCTCTCCCTTCCTCTAAGGCTTCTTCCACCTAACCTTTCTTATACCCTGCTTTTGTACTTTAAACTTGGCTGCTTGTGAAAACTGTAAGGATAAATCCAGTTTATTAGTCTGTCTGATACTCTGTTCTGCCTCTGTTTCCAAATAACAAGAAAAGCTTTGGCAGCTGAGAGCCCAGGTGAGGTGAGGTGAGGTGACTTAACCCATGGCATGTGGCAGTGGCTGCAAGTAATGCACGGCATCTTGAACTCTGCCTGCAGAGACTTTCACCCCAGGTGCCGAGGCATCAGTGACTCTAAATGTGCAATCTATTAGCATGTTTCACTGTAACTGTCTAATGAGTTGCAGGAATCCAGCCTGGAGGTCAGGGATGAAAGGCTTGTGTTGGAGCTGCTTAGTGAACTTGATTCCCCCATCTTTAGAAGGTCAGAAAACTCCTCCACCAAGAGAACGACCTTTGCCAGGTCACAGGGACTGATGGGCAGCTTGGCCTGTGCAAATCCCGATTCTGAAACCAGTCTCGGAAGCAGAGAGGAGTGATTTCATCTTTTCAGTGAGATAAGGATATTCTGTATCTTTGTTAGTTTCCTAACACAGGAAATCCTGCATCTTTTAAAATAGTATTGAATGTTATGGAATAGAACATTCTCAGGTTAGTCCTGATAGGTTTGGATTGCAATACTTCCTTTAATTCAATGCGATCATGTTTTTAATCTGCTCCAGTCCATCAGGGTGACCTAGTGAAAAGGGAATAGGAAAAATGCAACAAAGAAACTGTCAATACTGAGACAATTTAATTACAGTATTTTGCTTCTACAAGAATTGCCTACATCAAGAATACAAAAATAAAAATCAGCCCCCAAATCCCTGGCAAAATACAGCTTCCACGGGCTTCCTGAGGCTTCAGACATTCTGGTGCAAAGGTACCTCAGGAAGCTGCATGTGATTTATAGAAAGGAAAGAGTAAAAAATAAAAAAGAAAAAAAGAGTCTGTATCTGTAACTGTCATCCTCACAGGTGGGCTTCAAAGACCCAAAATTAGTCACCTAGGAAACTTAAAATCTTGTAGAATTCTCTCCTTTAGTATAAACATTTTTTTAAAAAACTCAGTATTGTGGTTAGTTTTTTCAGTGTAACGTGTGGATTTGTACACTGTGTGTGGAACACAAAGGTGAAGAGTCTGAGGTCTCTCCAAGCAGGAGGTTTGAGCTTTTTGCCCTTTCAAAGCCAATTAGATTTTGGCCAAAGCTTTGTGGTAGAAGCAGAACCACCTTCTCCACCCCTCCTCTTCTCATTTCCCAGGTGCCATGTGGTTGGGGCTTTGTTCCCTCTACTTCCTTTGATTTACACTGTCATGTAGACAAATCAAAGCCTACCCTTTATTTATTGCAGCTAGCAAGAGTGTGCTATAGACTTAATTCAGGATATGGACTCAAATCCTTCCCTGGAGCAGAGTGGAGTACTTTGTCATTTGCAAACACTTGGAAGCACAGTGCTTCAGAGTTCCTGTAAACACGAATAAATTCAAGGAAAATTTTGAATTACATGTGTAGTTTGAATGAATACATTGGAATCAGAGTAGCACACAGCAAGACGAATCTATCCATCATGGGCATTTAGTGTAGAGCCTGTATTTGCTTTTCTTTGCTATTCACATAGATTCGATCAACATCGCACTTCTGTCATTCGCTAAATACATGGGCTCTGCTTGGCGGGACACCAGCTCATCAGTTACCCAGTGAGCAGCCTGTCACAGGGCCTGCACAGGCCATTTGTAACTGTCACATCCCCCCAGATCAGAATCTTCCCAGGGCCTGATGCATCCATGCCTTGGAAACAGGCTTGTTGTACCTGAGAGCAGCCTTGCTGCTGTGAACAGGGGTGCTGGGCCTGGTGCAAGATGTGCAGTTGGAAAGTGTGGCTCTCTCGAAGTTGGATGGTAGGCACCAGCCTGCAGCTCTAGCTTTTGTCTTATTTTTCCATCAATATTCAAGAATACTGGCACTCACTTCAACTAACTGATTTTGGAATTCTCTCTCTAAAGTAGTAGTCTGCTGTGTTTTGTAGGAGAGCTGCAGGAAAGGCATAAAAATCATGTTACAAACTTGGGCTGATGTCTAGGCAAACCCAGGCACAAATGCTAAGAAAGCTGCACTACCTGGAGTGAATCCCTGCCCCAATGCCAGAGTTTTATCAAGCCCTTTCAGATGCCAAACAACTGTGTGAGTTATAGGGTGCAGTTTTTTGTGGCTCATCATTTTTTCTATGTTTCTGCCTTCTAGAAAGCTAAGAATTTATATCCTTTCCTCAGTCTCTTTTAGGCCTTCAGTTGCATTTTTTTCTATACCTTAGTAAGTTCCTTAAATACAGTCAGAATGGTAATTTGCAACCATAACTGGTTTGGATCTGAGAAGGTTTGTTCTTTTTTTTCCTCCACAGTTCAGTGCTTTCATCTCCAGCTGTGTTTCCTTGTGCTTTTCTTCTTAGTTCTTTGCAGGCGAGTCGAGGAGTTTCATAACGATGATACTGGACAGCAAAACACAGTGTTAACATTATTTTACTCCCCTGTATCCTAAAAAACTGCTGTAGCATTGATCATGTATTTGATCCCTAATCTAGACTGAGTTCTCTTTCATGTCTTTTTAAGATTATGGTTTTTATTGAATGAGTACCTGATACATTTAACTTCAACAGAGCAGGATTTGTGTAGTGGTTGCATGTAGTTCTAAGCCAAAATTTCCCAGGGATTTTGTAGTAAGGCTATAGACTAAGTGCTCTTTAGGACCTGCTGAAATCAGCCTGGTTATTTGGATTTCAGATTCCCTGAAGATTATTGACATTATAGGCTTGGTAGAATATAATACTTCTTTGGGAGCATTTGTATTCTGTCACTGCAGTAATGAGTGTCAATAAAAGAATTAGGGTGACCTAGGACATTTCACTCCTGTATCTCTCCATTCCTCCCTTTTGTCACTATAGCAAACAGAGGGGAAATTTTAGTGCCCTTTCTTGTTCTGGGAGACTGCCGATAAATCTCAGGTTCTTCTTCAAAAAATTATAATAAAACATTTTTGTGTCTTGTACACCTGTTGCTCATTAACTCATTTAAGGTTTGTGATCATCTGGGGAATTGGTATCTGTCTATAAAATACAGCATTTTTGTTGCTATCACATATATGAAAACAATGAGCTATGGGTGCACTGCAGTGGGAGGATGACCATGCCTCTGGATCTACCTGCTTACGTCCTTTTTCCAGCTGGAGATTTTGCCTAGGCAGACCTTAACACCTCCAGATGTCTGGAGGACTGTCCAGAGCATCTCTTCCAGCATGGCTGCCAAAAAGCCAAATTTTTCTTACATTTCTTTGCCCTTGCTTAGGGCAGCTTCAGTGTGTGCTTCACGAGTGCATCAGCAGCACTGTTACTCTCAGCAGCACAGGAACAGGCAGTTCTGTATTAGGAATCCCAGCACTCCTCACAGACATCCAGATGAAATCTGCTGTTTCCAAGGGAAACCCTGTCACAGCCCAGCAGATCCCACTAATGCAGGACTGTTCTGGTAATCAGACTGATAGTTCTTATCCTCAATTTTGTGCCATTACCCCTTGATAGCTCCCCTAAGGACTAGAACTTGCTTTTTGCTCTTGCATACCCTTCAGGTACTTGATGATGACACTGCATTTTCCCTTCCCCCTGCACACTCTGAATCCAGCCTCGATTCACACTGAATCCCAACACACCCGTATCATTTATGTTTTCACATTTTAGTTTCCAGTGAGTTTGTAAATATCTTTCTTTGACAGTGCCAGGATACTCATAATTGTGTAGACTCTGTATCATTGAGTTGTTTCAGTGACATTTCCCACTTAGGAAGGAAATGCCAGACTTCCGTGGTGTCTTTGCTTTTCACAGCTTAGGTCAAACCCTGCCTGCACACTAACATACTTGGCTGCATGTTAATTTTAGTTAATAGCTATTCAGTAAAACAATGCATCTAGCTCAAGATGTATGGCACAAATTAAGCTGAATGCCCAAACAAATTCAGCAACAGACCCTGGCCTCAGCGGGCTCTTTAAGTCCAGTGTAACATCCATTTACATTGTTTTATTTCTCTCTCAAACTGTAACTTGCTCCCTGTGGGGTTACATTGACTCAGTTTCATTTTCACATTGTACTGGCACCACGATAGTCTTGCATTTAAATAGTCTCATTTCATTTTGATATCATGATGTCACCTCCACAGAGGTGTTTTGAGGCTGCCTGGAGGATTCAGAGCTAATGCCCAGGCAGGGCCATCAGCTGACACATGGCTGTGCTGCACAGCAAGCTCAGCTTCCATTTCCCAGCCCAGCCTTTTCTCTGGGCTGATCACAAAATGGGTTTTTATACCCTTTGAGCCCAGTTCCCCCTGCCACTGGCAGAAAGCGTATGTGTATGGAAACTATGGTCTCTGGGAAAGGTGATGGTCATGTGCAGGTCAGCAGTAGCTGGGACAGGACACAGGCAGGGCAGGTTCTCGTGTCACTGTTGCTCCACGGCTGGAGCCAGTGGAGAATTTGCTGTTGTGTCTCGTCATGGTTAAAGCTACCTGCAAAAATCCCATTTTGCTGGGAAGGGTGAATCCATCCCCTAGATGCCATGGAATGTGGGTATCTCTGCCCTCCCACCTGGCTGTTCTGGAGCCAAGAACAACCATTAGTGAGCAGATGCTCTGAGCCCTCTGAGAAACACACAAGTGTTCCTGCCATGCCCCACATGCCCTGAATACTTTGGTAACAGAAAGCACTTCCAGCTGTAAATGTCAACATCCCAGTGGCAATCCCTGTACATCTGTCTGCACTCAGCATTTCACAAAACTCATAAACTGTGTCCTGCCACGTGGAAATTTGTGCTAGACCACCCTCTCTCAGCTCAGCCTGAGCCACTGGGGAAGGAGGAATCCAAGTTTCCACTGTCCATAGCGTGTCTCCAAGGCCAGGACACAGCTCTGTGACTTTATCCCACACCCTCAGCTCCAACAAGCCTCTTCATGGCAGCAGCAGAGCCTGTACTTTAGGTCAAGGGGTTTTTATTTATAGAGCTGCCATTAAATCAGTCTAACACAGTCATGCAGTATTTATGGTAAGATTAGATACATGACTGCATCCAAGGCAAAGAGAGATTTTCACTTCTTGATGGAACATTCACTCTGAAAGGAAACCCTGGCTTTAATGTGTGTTTCTTTCCCTACTGCCATAAGATTTCCAGGGAAAAATGCAATCAGGCTCTTTGACTCTAAAGGTGAAGCCTTTGTGGTTAGTGTTTTTCTTTTAATTATTTTGTTTAAAAATAAATGAGTCCTGCGGCTTTTGAGCTTGAGGGTTGGTGGCTTGGTTTTAATTCTCTCCAAAAGCAGTGAGACTACTTGGCGTGAACCTACAAAAGCAATTCTGTGAAGCTACTGGGTTTAGGCATTTCTAGAATGATGCAAGAATAAGACCATTTGTTAGAGCTACCTCTGGGATCCAGTGCCTATGTGCATTTGTCAAAGGACACAATATTGAATGCTTCATTTTCCAAACACTAGGCTAAGGTAAATTATATCTGGATGTTGAGCCTTCCTGATATAAATCAGTGGCATATCAATAATAGGATTCAGCTTTTAAAGTAAATGTGCTAGGATCCTAGTGGGAAATAGGCTGCATTTCATGGACTTGTGCAAGGAGTATTTTCAGTGGAGCCTGCTTTTTATTCTGGCCCATGGACTAATGGGAAAGTAAGTGTAAAGAGACACAAACTAAAAGGGATTGGGATGATGCTTTGGAACAAGCCTGGCTGACTGATGAAGCACTGAGGGCATTCAGAAGCCCATGCAAGTGCTTTAAGATTAGAGATGAAGAAATGATGCTTTTGAAAGGTCACATGAGACTTGGAAGTTAAACAGAATGGGGAAGGAAGACAAACAATATAAGGGACTGAATATTTGCTGCGCTGGTCTTTGACTTGAGAGGCCCAGGGTCAAATCTTCTTCTAGGTCTTAAATTACAGTTAGTTTGGTGATTTGATTCCAGACTTCACTTTTCACATCAGGCCCTAGTGCAGTTCTGAAATCTGTTTGTTATGACTGACATTTTATATTGATTTTAAAGTACTTTTGCTCGCTTATAAGGTCCTCAGTAACACTTTCATGGACTGTCTTTCAAGGCTGACTTTTCCCTCATGCTTTCTGAAGAGTATCTGCTAATTCTCTGTGACATTCATATTCATCACAACCTGGAAATAGTAAAGGCTTGAGCGTCATGGCCTGTGGCTTTAAAAACATCATTCTCCTTAATGAGAGAATACTGAATTTGCTTTTTTGCTCTTTGAATTAGAAAGCAAATTCCGCAGTGGTTGATATTCTCCCAGGACTCTAAAACACAATATACAAGTTATTTAGCTATGAGAGCCAGGAATTGCTCAATTCCTCAGTTATCCCTGACTCAGAGACCCAGGATACAAAGAAGAGTGGGATTATTTTACCGTCCACGAACACCACACATCAGCAGCAGGTGCACAGTTCCTCCACTGGCTTGATGTGATAAACGTCCTAAAAGGGAGAACAACGAATAAAGGGAAGAAAAATGGCTGCACCCCAGATGGCAGAGGGAATGAGGATAAAAAGACTGATAAATGAGCAAGTGGAAACCAAAGAAAGGAGAATTTCAGCAAAGACTGAAAACATGGGACAGATGAACATGAGACCTGCAATGGGCAAAGCATTCACTAACACAAATGACCAAATAGCATGTACTGGGTTCCCTTTTTCTTCTTTAGACACCATCAGAGAAACAGATTTGCTTTCCCCCCCTTTCACCCCAGAGAGTGGAAGCAGCCCCAGGACTATATCCAAGAGTTCTGGGTTAGTTTCATTGCTTTGTCACAAGCTTCCTACTGACAACCCCAGGCCATCGAGTTCTTGTGGTTGTGCTCCAGTTCAGCAACAGTGAGTGATGTCATTGCTTCTTTGCCTCCAAAGGATAGGAAAACACTTGTTTGAGAGCAGATTGGAGTGGACAAGCACAGGATGCTTGGTGCTATCATGATATTTGTCCCTATTTGCTTGCAACTTTCTGTTCTTGTCACTCAAAAGAGAAGGTAGGAATATTTTGGGAGGCAAATGCTGGGACATTTCATCTTGAAATACTGTCACAGGAACCTCCTCTCTTAACTCATACTTGAAAAGGCTTTTTTTTTCCCCCATCTGCTCCATGCAGATATTCAGACTGGACTCTCTGATTCCTAAACCCCGTGTTTCATTGTAAATTAATATTTTACCATGCCATATAATGTGAATTAACGCTGGTCCTCCAGCTTTTATTTATGCTACTAGGTAGTAGGTCCTCCTACTTTTATTTATGCTCTCCAGATCTTAGTGGCTTATGGGATTATAGAGTTAAACTCAACTAAGTAAAGAAAAGGAGAGTGAGAAATCATACTTTTACTACTACTGAGAAATGTTTATACAGCTGCATGTGTCTACTTCTTTCACAGTAAACATTGTTTTATTCATGCTTATCATAATGTATTCCTGGGTGATAATTCATACAATGCAAGGCATCTCCCCTCCCTTTTGTATTTAATTATATTTATATTATTTGTTTACTGATGGCAAATACTTTCATAGATGAAAGTAGATAAAAGGAATAGATGACTCAATCACAGAAGATAGGAAAAACATGTATTAGCAACAATCTGCTGGCTTTTAAAAACTGGGGCAAGCAAGAATGTGATACTTTCTGGTGACACTACTGTCACTGTACAAGAATTCAGGATAGCAAACAGACCTTATCTTTGTCTCCAAAACTTTCTGTACAGAACAGACCTCTTAGGTTGGCTGCCACGAGGTCAGACTGGGAGAGCAAAGGCTACTTAGCCCTCTGCAAGGGTCAAAAATGCAACCTGGAATGCTTGGGTGGCCAAATATCCTTGGCTTAAGTCGTCTCTAGAGGCAACAGACTTCCCAACAAATGTCGTGAGTACAGTATTCACACCATCAGGAAGTTGATCTTTTTACAGATTCTTAAAACCTTGGCCACTGCAGCTTCTCTTTAATACTTTGACCCATTAAATCTAATGGTGGGGGGAAGAAGTTCCTTTGATTACTGTTATTGATTGGTCCTTACTGGTGAATAATAACTTTTTTAAATAGAAGCATTTAGAACATTCAGGGCAAAGTCTTCTTTCACTGACACCAATATGAATCCAGAGGCATTTGGATGGATTACAGATTTATGCTGGTGTAACTGAAAGCAGAATTTTGCCGTCAGTCTTTAACAACTCATTAGGAATAAATAGCTTTTTAGCTAATGAAAATGTAGCATTTTTGTTAGCAGCTTCATAATGATATACACAAGTGCTACATTGCCTTGATAATTGGAAAATTTACTTGCCTTTTCTCCTTTGGCAAAACATGGACCCTGTTGTAGTGGTTCCATAGGAAAATAACTGAGCCATAAAATCCAGACACCCAAAACATGCTCATAGCATTTAAAAATAAGCAAAATGCAACTATAAGCAACTAAGTTCTATTCAAAACTATCTGAAAACAGAACCATGAAAAATATGATAGTGTTGAGTTCCCAGAGCCAAATGGGGACATGGAATTGTGGAAGAGAAGCTTCAGAGTGATCTAACTACAGCCTTCCAGTACCTGAAAGAGCCTACAAGACAGTCTGGCAGATCCATGATAAGGCCACTGCCATGTGCTGGTACACTCCCTTAGGGAATGGTAAACCTGTACCTCATGGTTCAATACATCTGTAAGAGTTTGAAACTATCAAATGTGATTCACAAGCTGTACTTTGGTTCCCCAAGTTGTCACAAACAGCACACAAAACTGGTGTGTGGGTCTGCTCCTGGCTGGAGCACATCACGTTGCCTTTGTGTTGCTTTGTTTTCCCCACTGTTACTGTCTATTTTTGCTTTGAAGTTCTTTGCTTTGGGGATTAATTCCTGCTCTGTATTTG
Source organism: Lycocorax pyrrhopterus obiensis (assembly GCA_014706295.1). Taxonomy (NCBI): domain Eukaryota; kingdom Metazoa; phylum Chordata; class Aves; order Passeriformes; family Paradisaeidae; genus Lycocorax; species Lycocorax pyrrhopterus. The sequence continues at coordinate 3,705,092 of JACSVZ010000013.1, forward strand.
GAACACTCAGTCAAAAACTGTACCTGAAAATGCTGGTGCTTCTGTACTATGAATCACAGTTGGATAGTATTTAGGAGAAAACATAACTAATGCATTTCTGCAGGGGAAAAGTGTTTCTGTTTGCTTTGATTTATTGGCAATTCCAGTTAACTTCTTTAGGTTTGTGTAGGTTGGAGAAACTGAGCTCCAGGATCCACAGTGGAGTCAAACTCCATGTTTGGCCTTTAGACCAAGTACAATCATAGACCAGAACAGTGTGGAACACTTCTTACAACTATTTAAGGAATGTGGTGTTTAAAGGGAATGCATACATTTGTCTGTATATCCATAGACCGGGTGACTGTGTGACTTTAACTACCTCAAAAGCAGTTTTTAACCAACTATTTAATGCTCATCTCTGGCAGCAGACCTGATGTTCAAGCATTGAAGATGCCTTGCATGTGTTTCCATGGGGTTTCGGTCTTTGTGACTTTTGCTTTCCCTTTCTTGCTGGTTTATTAGGAATGGAGACAGACAACTCGAAAAGCAATGTTGTCCATTTCTCAAAATCTGCTTATTAGGTTTAAGTCAAACATTTCTGCTTCCTATCGTATTTACAAAAGCAATATTAATAAATATTGACAAAGCTAAATAGTCTCTGGGAAGAAGCAGCCTTGAATTGCTGTGCAAACATGCTTTAAAAATTACCTACAGACAATACTGCTGTATTAAAATAATAATCCAAATGAGAGTACCTCCTTGAATACTACTTGTTTTGCTTCCCTTTGCATCCAGGAATAATGATGGATCTTGTGCTAGTTTTCAATGAAAATATCAATTGGGGAGTGGATTTACATAATAAAATTAATAGAGCATAGAAAGCTTTCAGCATCGCTTTCTGCTTTTCCTCTGTGTGTCACAGAAGTTATATTTAAAAAGACAGATGATTGCAAGTTTGTTTAGGAAAACAAATCCTCTGGGCTGCATATATGAGATCTTTACATATGACAGCTGGCCCAGCTCACAGAACACTCAGGTTCCTTTTCTGTTCCTATAAAGAAAATTTGTAATTGTGCAGAGTGCCACATGTGGGGCAAAATGTCATCACTTATACATTTTTTTGTATTTACTCGCCTGCTGCTCTCCATGTAGAGATGCCCTTCTTAGTTATTCTCTCTGAAGTGCACTCACCACAGAGGAGATGGAATCAGACATCTGTTATGCAGTCCAATCCCAAATTTTATTTCGTTGCGCTTACAAAGGGAAGATTTTGCAGGAAAATAACTTCCCATCTTTACACCCTGAATAATCAGTGGTTAATCATTTTGTGGTTGTCTCTGTCTGAGCTTTCTGTTCCAGGAGAGTAACAGGAGGGAAACACCAGGGGAAAAGGGGAAGGGGAAGAGAGGTTTCAACATCTGAGCTGCTGGTTCATCACACCCAGACCCCTTCGTTTATTCACCCCTGAATCTCAGTCCTCCTGGAGAAAGCTCTGAAAGTGATGCCTGGTCCTGTAGCCAAAACCTGTCTTATATCCATGCCTGTGACGCTGCCAGTGTTGGATTGGTGCTGGGCTGCTGTCCATGACCTGCTCCAGGCTCCCCAGGTGGGGATATGAGGGGAGATTTCTGCACCCCTTGGAGACTGAGCCTCTCACACTGGCAGTCACTTCACTGGCTGCTTTGTGAACCCTTTTTTAAGGCTTCTAAGAATTCAGTTCGAGCTAAGACCAAAGAGGAATTTACTAATTTTGAGGTAGGGACAAGTTTGCAGTTAGCTACTAATGGAAACTTCATGGTGCCCTAAGGGTGATGGATAAATGAAGGTTCAAGATAAAAAAGAAATGTTTCAGGGTCTGTAGAAGAGTGAAAAGTGGTTTCCCTGATCTCACTCTCCTTTGTGATAAATCACAGGCCATTTTCTGTTGGCTTCATTGTTTTCAGTCATGTCAACAAGGACCTACTTAATACTCGAATCTGTTTTGTTATTTTTACGTATAAATCCCATTTCATAACAGCAATAATACTTTCCAGGCAGCTCATTTGAGGATGATTGCTCTACTTCAGAGGTAGTAAAACTCTCTGTGTCTCATTATACAACTCAAGGTGTGTGAAGCAGACAATTGCCTATAAACATGCTGCCTGATGGGTGTTAATGCTGCATTATATTTACTGTTTTCTTTTCATGGCTTCAGGTAGCATGATAAACCTTTTCCCCAGGAATAAAATTTGGAAAATCTTTCCCTTTTTCTTGCCAGAGCATTCTTCCTAGCCTGGCGGTTAATGTGCCTCAGATATTCTCTAAAAATTGAAAAGAATATCCTCATCTTCCTACTTTGGCAAGAGGTTTTACAGCATAAGAAAAACGCCTGATTTGTTGTTTATGTGAGCAAGGGTGTCTTTGCAGAAATGTACAATTTATGCCAAAGTGTTTTAACTTGTGTGTTTAAATTAGGCACCAAACTCTGGTTAATTTCCCAAATAATGTCCCAATTTACATCAGCACTTAAGCATGTGCTGAAGTGTTTTCCTGAAAAGACGAGTGATTTGGCAGTTATTCAGAAATAGGATGATTATTGGGGTTCTTCTGATCAGCCCCATAAAAACCAGAGATGCTCGGCTGAAAAAAGAGTCCCCTGCTCATGTGGCTGGATTTGGAATTAGATGTCTGCATTAAGACGTTCATGGCTGAACATTTTGGCCATCATGTGCTTAACCAGTGACAGTCTTAATTATTATAATTATTACTACAAAACCCCCAAATACCTCCCTGCTCCTTCCCACTCTGCAGTTGTCATCAAGAGATTCAGTACTTATTTGGAAGTGGAAAGGTTTCTCTAGTAGATGAGAATCAAAAACCTCACACATTTTATTCCTGTTTAAAGGGTCCATCTGATTCTGTCTGGCTATTGTAAACATATCATTAGTAAGAATAATAAAAACACTGCTGGCCAGCTGTTTTGGCCTTTTGCAACACAGAACATTTACACCAAGGATTTAAGCAAACTGAGGCAGATTGTTTCATGAGAAGTTCGTGTAATGACAGATTTTCAGTGGTTCTGCCATTTTGTGGTCGGGGTCTTCCAGCCAGAACGCAGGTGTTGTCACACAGAACATTGTGCAACCCTGAGATAGCTTCTGTTCATTTTTATGGGCAGGAACCTCAGGCCTTTACATCACTTGTACTTTTATATCTCACACTTTCCTAACAGTAATATGATGATTGGCCTTAATGGAGTGCTTGGGAAAATGGGGCTAGGAAAGATGTCCTGAGTTTCTGAGCCCTACCTGTTGCTGCCTTTGGCAAGCATGAGCTATAATCCCACTCACAAATAGTTAGGTTGTCTTGCCTCCACTGGAGTTATTCCAGAATCTTGGTTTTCTCATGAAGAACAGAACTGAACTTCCTCATTTTGCTGGTGGCTGATTTATACCAGTAATTTTGGGGCTAATAATGCCCTTTCATTGCTTCTTGCTGCTAATGCCCTTTTGCTTCATGCTTCTTCTTTGAGGTATTTTGTCTTCCTGAGGTATTTAGGAAAAGCACTTCTATCCCTTTGACTATTTAATAAAGCACTTTTGGATCCATCCCCTTAGTGAATCTCTCCAGCTTGTCTCCCTCTTCTCCTCAGCTATGATCTGTGGGTACCTGAGCTACCTCTTGCCCTTTCTTTTCATCTGCTCCTTTCCAGCAGAACTTTTCTGTGAGACGAATCATACAATCTAAACCTCATCTGGTCACTTGCTACTGAAACTTAAATAATTGAAATGTCAATAACATACTATTTAAAATCTATTCTACTTAATCTCCCAGAGTGGTGTGTTGGCAGATTGTGAATGTCACACTACTGATGAGCAAAGGACTTGGATAACTGTGAGCTTCTAATCAAGAAATTAATCTAAAATTGTATATCTGCGTAAGAAATGCTGGCACAGGAGGCTGAAGTGCTCACTAAAAGCAGTTGGGTCTAAAGTAATTACTAAAGCAATTCAGGGCTTCAGGGACTCTACAGACTGGAGGTCTCTGCAGTGATTCAGCCCTTGTACATCTGTTTGATCCTTCCCTGCTGCAGGGCTCCCTAACAGAGGCAGGGTTGCAGCATCCTCCTCTGGTTTGGGCTCACTGAGCCTCAGGGAGACCCAGGAGTTGTGCCACGGGCTGAAAATTGTCCCTTTGGATTGGGCTGGCAGTGCTGATGTCACTGTGCCCTCCTTGTGTGTGCCATTCCTCTTGATGAACCTGCCAAGGAACAAGTCTCGAAGCTGTGGATACTCACATCTCTCAGAACTGGTGTCTCAAGGTATCTGCAGATTCAGATGGACACCACCATATCAGCTGCATTTAGAACAGATGATCAGGACTTCAAGTTGTAAAACATATTTGATTCCAGCCAGCCACTCAGTAATGCTATTCCAGGGCTTTACAGTTTATCCTAGTGATTTGAATAATAAGCAGAATAACAGTTTATTCTAACCATTTGAACTGCACATCAGCGAGGTAACTGGGAATTTATTAATAGTGCTTAGAGCTTACACATTGCATTTCAAAGAGACTCACAGACAGGAGGTAATTAATAACCTGGTGCCACTGATCTGTCTAGATCAGACTGAATAGACTTCAGTCCCTGTCACACACCTTAGTTCCTGTGAAGTGCAGTTATGATGGCTGAGATTAAAGAACAACTTTGCAGATCTCAGATGTCTCTGTGTGTAAACAGAGGATTTTGACTGTGCTCTTACAAGAGGTGAAGCAGAGCACCCAAGCTGCAAGTGATTATCCTCTCTCTGGCCAGCAAGCAAAGGGAATATCCCACAGTGGTTTAGCCCTTGAGTGACGCCTGTCATAAGCAGTTTATTTCCCACTGACTGGAGAGGGACAGGCTCCTACCACAGGGGCCTACAAAACCCACCACGGGATGCTGAAGTTCCTAATTGGCACTGAGTGTTTGAAGGCCCAAACACAAATGATGAATCTTCCCTCTGTGCTTTTCAGCACCGTCCACTATCCCAGGCTGCTCCAAGCCCCGTCCAGCCTGGCCTTGGACACTACCAGGGATGGGGCAGCCACAGCTTCTCTGGGGCAGGCTGTGCCAGGGCCTCACCACCTGCACAGCCAAAATTTCTTCCTAATATCCATCCTAACCCTGCCCTCTGGCAGTTTAAATATTTGAAATATTGAAATATTTGTCTCCTGACACTGTTACTGGCATCAATAGTTTGTAGTCAAAGGGTCAGAGATTCAGGCCTACTATTTTAATAGTTTATTATTGTTTTCCCAGTTGTGTCAGGATTTCCATATCTGAGGTTAAATCCTATCAGCAGAGCTCATAGGCTTCCTGATGACCATCTGAATGTGGGTTACGCCTTCCATGATTAAAGATTTACCTTGCTGGACTGAATACTCTGTACAGTTACTTGGTGTAAATATTCATGTTTAAAGATAAGGGGAGTAATCTACCAAAGATCACACAGGACAATTGTGGAACAAGTGAGAAATGGTAACTTGGAGTCTTTCCTTGGCAGCAAGATTCAGTTTTACCTGTTCCATAAAATAATTTAAATAAGTAAACCAGTGTCAATGAAAAAGCATTCCAAACCACAGGTTAAATATGTACCTTTGACGATCATAGATGGGATTACAAACATCTTCTAAAAATGTTAGGAAGTAGTTTTGCACACTTGATTTCTTAAGTGCAGAAGGAAATGTCATTCTTGCAGCCTCTGCTTTTTCATCTGATTATTGCTAATGCAAATTACCAGTAGGGAATGCATAAATCTGCACTGCAGTGTTTGAAGTTTGTGCAAACAGCAATTTGTTTTTTGCAAATATATCTATCAGTTTCAGTCCTGTAATGCAGAATGCTGCTTTCTTACTGAAAGACTTCCCAGATCTTGGGTTGTCACAGATGGAAGATCAAAATTTTATTTCCTAAAAACTGTGCAACCATTTTGGATTTTATTAGGTTCTCTCTGAGTGTGTAGAACAACAACATTTGATCTATGTAGATGGTTTGCTTGTTGTTGCTCCAAGTTGTACTTGGAGGAGAAGTTTCACTTCTGATCAGAGAGGGTAAAGATCAAACACTCAGCAAAAACATTCAATAATGGATCATTTTCCTCCTCTCTTGTAACAGGAGACAATTGGAAAAGAACATAATGTGGGAAGAGTAAAAAGGAAGCAAAGCTATAGAATTGCTGAGCAAATCCTCTCTTGCATTTCAGAGGGGGGATTGGAGAGAAGTTGACATTTTAATATTTTGTAAATTACTCTGCAACATGTTTTCTGATGAATCTAATCTGGCACCTCTTCCAAACTAATATTTCATCCAAGAATGTTTGGGCAAATATATTATTAAGCCAGTAATTTAGTTTTAGCAAGTTTCATGTTTCAGTAAATTAAAAAAAAAGGCAGCCTAATTTCCAGAGTTAAAGGAATTGGGCTCATTATTCCCCATGGTAAATTGTTTAACCAGCAAAACTCTGGATTGATTTTCATCCTGCATCTCAGTATTGAACGTTGTTTACACTGAAAGATGCAAGAGGGAGACTGGTGCTCATGAGGCAGAAGAAAGATGAAAAGAAATTTTTGATTGTGGGACTAACATTCCTACACTCCTGATATCTCCAGTGGTGACTCTTGGTTGTTTTCTGGGCAATTTTGAACTGATTGAACACATTTGTTCCTGATTGAACACAAGTGAATTGCCTAAATCCTTCTCATCTCTACACTTCAGATGACTTTAATGAAGGGAAGAACCCTCTCCTCAAGAGTAATGATCAGGTGACCTCCAACACCACCCATCTGGTTGCCTCTTGGCTGGTAGCATTTACAATATTTCTGATATTGGCAGCACATTTTATAATCCTGAGGAGCCTGTTCAAGCCTATAAGCTGTACAGCTGCTGGGAAGGGTAAGGAAGTGGGGGAATTCTGTTTGTCCTGGCCATTTCAAAGTGTTGATGAATATCAATTCAAGCCATAATGAGTGCTGGAGTCTGTTGTTTTTGATTGAAATCTAAAATTAGCTGTGTCTTCTAGAATATCTACTGCCTTACTCTTGTGTAAATCAAAGTTTAATATTCATTTATAAACATCCATCTACATATGCTGAGAAAATTTACTTATAAACGATAGAGAAAATTCATCATCATTACAATCCCATCAGCTTTATCTGAAATTAAGTTTTGAATCTCAGCTTAAACTCAAGCAGATAATTTCTCTGCAGAAACAATCTTTGCTACTTACAGTTAGCAACACTGCCTTTCAAGTGTTGGTGTTGATGCAGGAAATAGAAATAACCCTTTTCTTGTTCTTTTGTTTTCAAATTACTTGGCACTTGACAAACTGCTGTGACTTGGCTCTTTGGGACAGCTGCTGAAATGGTTGGGTGAGGAGGGAAACGGGAATTGTATTTTGGATATGCAGGGGATTTTTGGTAGGCATTGGCTCATTGTATATCAGTGGCTGGTAGCTGAATGTAGGACTGTAAAAATTATAGACCCCATAATATCTGATTTAGGGTTATCAACATGCTGGCTGTGTAGAGCTTTTTAGGGCTCATCAAGGGGAATTTGGAACCCATCTGCTGACAATGGGGAAAATGTATTAAAAATTGCTGAAAGACTTAAAATCAATCTGTTTTGCACTTGTGGCTAGAAAAGCTGTCCTCCTTTAATTACAGAGCAAGCTCAATTATTCTAAGGCCTGGCCATATAGTGTTTACTTGATTCTACCACTTTTGATGGAAAAAAGTCAGGAATTAGGCATTGACAAACAGAGTGGGCTGAAGGATTTTCTCCAGCATTGGACTGAGCTCAGTACATGACATCAGGTTTTGTGTACCCAGTCAAACACATTTACTATTTCAAAGCAATCAGTCTTTTAATTACTGATGAAAGCAAACAGAAAGCTCTCAAACATATCCAGGGCACATTTGTCTTTTCTTCTGTCTGTTCCCTCTTTTGCCTTTGAGCCAGACACCCTGTATGTCGTCTCTGCCTGGCACATACCCTTTATTTATATTGTAGTCCTAACACTGTTAATGTGCTCAATAATTTATAAGGCAGCTGACCTCAACATCAGGTGAGCTATTGAACAAACATCAGGAGTGTTACAGTCAGTTTAGGCACTGGAGGCTGAAAACCCCTCTGAGTCCACACACTCCAGAAAGTCCATGAAATGCACAGAGGGAGGAGGCATCCCCGGGCTTCTGCACAGCCCTGGCTTCTGTCCTTAAACACTGAAATCACACACTCAGGTGGGTGGGCCAATTTTTGTCCTGTTGTCTCCTCTTTCACTTCTGTGGCTGAAGGTATAATCTTTGCACACAAACCCTGTTTAAGTACTCTGTTACTAAGGAAACAAACTTGTCAAGTATGGACCATGTGGGAATAACGGTGATTTATTTAGAAAAGGAAAGGTTTGTCATTTTAAGCTCACTACTACAAAATTGCTTTTTGATTACCTTCAAGCTTATTGCATTGTCTTGTCACAATAAACTACGGGAACAAGTGGAAAGGTTAATAATTGTGGGCTTTGTTCTTGTCAGTTATTCTGAAAAGATCTTCCAGGACCTGCACCTTTAACTCAAACAGAACAAATTTCAGCAGGACTGGAGCAGGATCCCAGAGTCCCTTTTTTCTCTTGTTGTTTTTATTATCCTTTTATTTCCTGTCTGCTTCCAAAGCCTGCCCAGCTGAGATGTGCAGATTTGTGGACTGTGACAAGGATGGACTCTGTGACACTGCTGAGGGGAGGGGAGGCTCTTTACACAGTTTTTCCAGAGTGGGGGAAGGAGAGGGATCTGAGCAGGAGAGGGGAAAGGGAAGGAGATTTGAGAGTGCTTTGTAAGGTCTGAACTTTAATGCATCATCTGAGCCCCGCTGCTGAAGGTTCCTTGTTTATCAGCAAACATCAGGGGTTTATTTTATTTTTCTTTATTTTATTTTCAGGAAGGCCATTTAGATCCTGATAATCAGAAAAAAGCCATTCTAAAACACTTCTATGTGCTTTGAGCTATGTCTAATGTCAGGAAAATTTAATATTAACTATTAAATTAACTATTTAATTTAATTATTAACTATTAATAATTAAACTATTAACTATTAGTTTAATATTAACTAAAATTTAATACTAACTTTTTGTCAGGAAAAATTAATATTAAATCAAAAAACTTTCCCCTGGAAAAGTGCATCACTTTCCTGCCCAGGGGTGTGTTCACCAGGCAGTTCTGTTGAGCCACTGCGAGCTGCCTAAAATTCTTTAGATTATTAGGGTCAAATTATTTGAGGAAGAATAGAGTAAGAGGCTCAAATTGTTGAGTTTAGGGGTTCTTAAAGGAATGATTTGCATTAACAAATCACACTAAAGGCATCCATATTTTCACAATAGGACAACAATTTAGTATGATGGAAAGTTTTTGAATCGGCAGTTCATTAGAGCATAGTTGGGTTTAGGGTAGAGTTTTGAGGAGAAACACAAAACTGTTATGTACTTTTGAAAATGAATAGTTTTAGGGGTTTTTTTTAGTGTGAAACAATGACTCCTTTTGGAGTTTTTATCAAAGTAAGAATATTTGAAATCTAAATGAAATGTTTCCCAGGGCTGAGGGAATTTATTCTCTTATATAATTCACATCTTGGCTTTCTGGTGTTATCTGGATTGGGCAAACTAAAAATCCTTGAAGTATTTCCCAACTCACCTTCTTGGAGATGTTGCCACTTTCTCAGCATAGCAACAGCCTTTCCTGCTTTCCAGAAAACCCTGAAGGCTGATTGGAAAAGTTAAAAAATCCCAGCTAATATCTGTCTACTGTCTTTTCCCATGTGCAATTACTTGCCTCACATTTTGCTAGAAAATTAATAATACAGTAGAAAAGGATGCAGCATCAAGTATTTATGGCAAATTAAAACTCATCTCCAGGACAATTTAGGTAATGGGGACATGGGCTACACCTGTTCTGCTCCTCACTGGAGTGAACTTGTGAGGAGTTATTTATCAGTGGAAGTTATTTTTATTAGCTACAAGTATGAATGTAGAATAAATTAATCACACCAGAACAGGAGTTTTATGTGTCAATTATGATCAATTTGGTATTATTTACTTCATTAAGAGTCAGGCTGGGTGGTGCTTGTGTTTGATGATTGGGTTCATGCCCCTATGTTGTGGAATCTACATGGAGGCATCAAGCTGAAGGTGTGGGATTGGGTGCACTGAGATTTGGGCAGTTTTTTATGCAGTAGCAGTGGCAGACACAGGCATAGCTTTATTTGTACTTTGGGGAGGACTAGAAGTATTCAAGGATGTTCTGTAGTCACTCAGCTGCTCTGTTCTGCAACCCTTTTTTATGTACACTTCAGGATTCCGATTTCTAAAAGAGAGCTTCAAAATCTGATCATTTGATGGAATCTTTTGAAATTTTGTATGTCTCTCTTCTGACACCAGACTCCAGGCCTGGGTGTTTGAGTGCGTGGCCACTCAATTCCAAAGAAAGATACGTTTGCCTCATGCTCTGTCTAGAGGTGAGTGCATCTTCCAGAGAGGGATCCCTTCAGCCTTCAGCCATGTCCCACAGCCTGGGAAGAACAGCTCAGCTGCAGAGCTTCCTTTTAAGGGGAATTTCCAAGCAAAAGGCACTGTCGGTTTGTTACAGGATACCAGTGAATTGTTGAGTAATTAACTATTTGTTTGTTTGATTATTCTAAATGCTTTAGAAGGTGTTTTTATTTTTGTGTTTGGACATTAAACACACTGTAGTGGTCAAATGCAAAATCTTGTAACTTTGCTTTAAAATGCACTGACAGGGGTGATGATCAAGGATAAAGATGTTTGTGAGCCACACTATAAAAGCAGCTTGCTGCTATCAGTCTGCCTGCCCTTCAGCCTGCTCAATCAATACTTGTATAAATATCTGTTCCCAAGAGATGAACACAAGGCACTGCCCTGCTCACTGCTGGAAGCAGTGCCAGTGAGCCATGACAGCAGGGCGAGGACAGTGGCCTTCAGAAAAAGCCACCAAGGCAGAGAGTCTTGAACATTTTCACCAAAGAAATACCCCTTTGCACTTCCCCACGGCCCTTGTTACAAGCACAGCAGCCACTCATCGAAAGCCAGAGCACATTTCAATGAAAGAACACCCTAAAAAGGATTAATGTTACACCCTTTGATGGAGGAAGAATCTCCTATTTCTAATCTTCATTTAGTGACACAGCGATTGATTTCCTCCCTGTGCCGTGTGGGGCTGGCACTGCTCCCGAATCCGTCTGTGCTGCCTGCAGCTCCCGCTGCTCTGATCTCTTCAGGTTACCCTGCAGCTTGATTAGGTCCTGCTGGGTGTGTGTCAGACCTCCTCAGCAGAGCTGCCACCTGGACATTTGATCACAGTTGAATTCCAGCTGTAAGAAACACCCAACAAAGCCACGTCACGCAGGGAACAGAGTTGTTTGGGCTCCTGTTGCTGTAGTTACCATGTCTAAAGGGAAAAAAAGCCATGGGAAACCCTGGCTGGAGTTTAGCAGGATGTGACATTGCTTAAAAGAGACTTCATTGTAAGGATGAAAGTAGATCTGTGAGCCCCTAGTGATTCCATCAGTCCGAGAGGCACTGCTGAAAGGGGCAGGTGTCCAAAGCTGAGAATCCTGGAGTTTCCTGCATCGCATTTTCATTTCTACATCGAATTCATTATGCAGGAAAGAGCACAAGGAAAGGGCAACATTTTCTAATGAAAATTTCCTGCCTTATCATGGAATCACAGAATGGTTTGGGTTGGCAGGGGATCAAAGATAACCTAGTTCCACCTCCCTGCCATGGGCAGGGACGCCTTCCACTAAACCAGGTTGCTCCAATCCCCATCCAACCTGGCCAAGCTTCTCTTTAGCATGGGACCAAGGATGTGCTGTCTTCAGACTTTTCATTAAGGTCTTCTTCCACCTTTTTGGATTCCCTTGGGAGTTGGTGGATGGAAACAGGCGTCTACACAGAACAATTCATCCCACTCATTTTAAGACTCTGAAGAGCTTTGGGGAGGCCCCTATTCTCTCTTCCCTAAATAGCTTTGGCAACCCATCTAGACTTGCTGCCCTAAAACATTAGGTGAGATACATCCCCCTGAGGTGCCCTTGCCAGCTGGCCAGCCTGCATTTCAGCTGCAGGGGCCAAATCCTGCCCCAGGCTGTTGGGTTCATGCCTTGCTCAGAGGGGCACTGTGGCTCCAGGAAGCTGCTTTTCAGTTTCTCTGACAGCAATAATGCCGTTCACACTCCACCCATTTAGCTTAAATAGAAAAGGATTACTTCTTCTTCTCTAATTTGATGTTAAAGTTCCTTGTTCATGCAGTAAAGCTCTGTGCTAAAACCTTGTGCCTCTTTGGAGGCCAGTTCAACACTACATTGTGTGTAAAATCACAGGAAATACAGTTGGGAGCAATGTTTCTCCTGCCTCAAGACCAACTATACCTGGAATTAAATAGATGCTATCAGCATTAGAATATGATCACTGCTCAGAGTCCTGAATAACACAGCCAAACAAAGGCTTTGGGACTGAATCCCCATGGGAGGCTGGCTGGGAGCTCAGCTGGGATGTGTAGGATTATAGCTTACCTTCTTTAAAAATATATGTTCTTTTCAAATTTCTCTGGTTTTCAGAGACATAAATTATTTTCAGGCCTTTGTAACATTAAAATTGTTACCTGAAGACCAGGAATGATTTACTGAAGAATAAAAAAAGTCCATCTCCATGACATGAGCCTCTGTAAATATCTTAGATGCAATTCCATAAAGGTAGATGGCATCATTTCAATTTTTCTCTGCTCAAGTGGCAGTAGCCCAGCAGAGTGAGCACAAGGCAGGAGGCAGGATGTCTTAGAAATAAATCCAATTAAATTTCTGTGTGTGGATTGATTGTATTTTATTTACCCAGACATAAACCAGATTCTAGATAATCAAAGCTTTGGCTTGTTGCACTATATTCGATTTTTCCCAACAAGTTGTTTTGTGGGAGGCACAGTGTACATGAGCTGATTTTGTAACCCATTTTGCTTTCCTCCCTAGCCAAGCTGGAGTAAATAGACAAAGTTTGGTCTTGCTGAAAGGTGTTCTGGTAGGATTATCTGTCCTGCACACTGCTCTGTGCCTGCTGTTCAGGGACACCAGGGTACCGCCAACAGTAAGGTTCATGTTAGGGAGCCTCTATTTGGTTTCAATAATCAGTAGCTTTGATATCTAATATTTTTAAAAAGATGGAGCAAATGTTCTCAGGGGGTATGTGGGAAACACCAAGATGAAGTTCTGGGCTTTGCTGTTGCTTTTTCTCTCTTTCTGGTTTAATACTTTGCAGTAATAGACTTGCTTTAGGTAAGAGAGTCACATTGGAGCTGAAATCAGAACTATTTCTGTGGTGGGAGGAGGGGTGGAGGGCAGGGGTGAGGAGGGTTGGCAAAGCTGGGAATGCAATTCTGGTATTCAGTTCTAAATCATATGTGATGGTCGGAATGGACAGATCATAAAGATCTTAATTTCCCGATGGGTTCGTAGGATGTCTTTTGTGATGACTCAGCTGATTACCAGGATCACACAGATTGACACCAATCTAACTGCTGTTTCATGAATAATTTTCCTGAGGTTTTTAACCCTGTTTCTGCTGAAGGTCAGTCTTGGTTTTAGTGTGACTTTGCAAGAAATCTTGAAACAGCTGTTACCTACTTCCTAAGCCTTATTTTCCTTATCTGTCCTCTGTCTCTCCTTGCCAAAAATATTCACCTTTTCTAAGTGGTACCATTTTTCTTGGAAAATACGCAGGGCGTTCTCATTTTGGAAATCAGCCCTTTTAATATTATTTTAATGTCTTCTCTATATTTCTCCTCTTCGAGCGTGGAGCAAAAGTCCTTCACTGCTTTGTGACAAAGCAATGAGCTTTCCCTGGGTGCTGAGTGGAGTCAGCACATAAATAAACACAACAGGCTCATTAGTGGGGGTTGTCAACTGTCAGTAATGGCTGAGAGTTGCAGCTTTGTATATAATAACCTACTTTATTCAGCAAGGGTGAGTTAGGATGCAAGGGCTATTCCCTGGGCTGCTTAAAAAGTGCCAGGACATCTTTAGCTTCCAGCTGGAAGAACCACCAGAGAGTAGCAGGAGGAATCTTAGTTTAAACACCTCATTTGAAGGTCAGAACCTCTAACAGTGTAGCAGAAGTACATTGCAGTGTCAGCATTGGTTATGAGCCCAGGGCCTAATGTAGGGCTCAAAACCATGACCTTCTACACCAGAGGCAAGAATGTTACCAACTGAGCCCATCTGACATTAATTAAACCCTCATTAAAAAGGAGGGCTCTTTTCCTGGGTTGAAATGTGATTTCCTCCGCAAGGTTTTGTCATGCATATTTTATTACAGATTTTAGCATGTGGACTATAGACCCTGTTCTGATCTTTTGGAATCACTGTAGATGGCATATGTTTCATGCAGATGGGAAACAAAAAAGGGAGAGAAATATCCATATTCATTTGTTCTAGTGTGCAGGATAGGTGGCTGTGGAATGACATTTCAGGAGCAGCTCAAAGGGAGAAGTTCAGCCTATTACCACATCCTCACATGGGGAAATATTCCACGGGGCATGAACACACAAACTCTGCGAGATTTAGGTTACATGTGAGACCTCAGGATTATCCAGAGGTTGAATATCACCTGGAAGGAGAATCTGGGAAAAGTCCCAAGCCCATTCTGTTTATTCTCATGAGCTCCTCAGGGAAGCACAGTTACTCACAGGCCTGTTTTACCTGCAGTGTAACACATTTTCTTCTTTAAACCAGCCAAGGCTTACAGCAAGTACAGGAAAACAGCAAGGGAGAGTTCAGTGATAAGAGTGTCTTCATTTGTAACATTATCTGAATGATTTTTCAGAATTACTGACGCTCTTTCCAATCTGGTGCTGCAGGGATTGGCTCTTTGGATGCTTTATTGGAGCTTGGATGCCTGGGCTAGTCTTAGTTTTGCCATTAATTCTGTATTTAATCCAATTTCTCCATCAGTAAGGAAGGGGGAAAGTCTTGAAACAAATCCACAGCCATGTAGTGCTTTAGAGTTAATGTCCAGAATGGCAGTGCAGCCCGGTGGAGCACTGTTCCCTCCTGCTTTGGCAGCAGGTACAGGATTTCAAGCATTGACTCAGGGACTCTGACCCAGCAGAGGCCAGCACTTCTTCCCGCTCTGCTCAGCGTTTGCTGCTTAGCTGGGAGCAGGGTGAGAAAAAAGCTCTTATGGCTGTGATGTTTCCGTGTCTGAAGCACCTGTCTGAAGTACAGAAGCCCTGAATAAATAAAAAATCAAATTTCACTGCCTCAGATAATAATCTCTGTGACAGCACTGACCTCATCAATCTGTCTTTTGCTCAATTTTTTTTTGCACGTTGCCCCTCCTAATCACAGCTTTTCAGTTTCAGATACTTTTGTATTTTCCTCCCTTTTAATAACACACTTTCAGTTTTTTCTTTCTAGTAGGCAATGTACAGCCAAACCTCTGCTCCTGTCTCTTTTGCTGAGAAGATGAGATTCATCACTCAGGATTTCTTGACCCTCTGAGGAAAGAAGCTGATCTTTCTTCTTTGCTCAGTGGGAATCCCTAATGCCAAGACACACTTCACTGGGAAATCAATATAAATAAAAAGCAGTGAAATGTCTTTGTTGTGAAGCAAGCTCTTTGCATTGCTCGTGAGCTCGTGCAGAGGGCACATCCCAGTCTCCAGCCTAACTGAGCAAGTAGCAACACCATTGATTCAGAGTCCATCTTACTTCCCATCCTCTCCTGCACATTGATTCAGCCCAATTCCCCCTCTCAGCTTGTCCCCTTTGGTCAATTGATTAATCATCAATATTACTCACCAAAGACAGCTACAATTAAACAGACATTAGATGACTTCCCCTCGCATTTAATAACACCGAGCTCAATCAGACACCCAACGCTTTGTCTTCCTCAAAATATTTCAACCAATATCCAGAAAATAAAATGCTGTAAATTCAGCACCTGCTGCAAACCCCTGAGAAGCTGAATGGTTGGACACTTTGTTAAGCACTGACTTTCCTCATCTTCCACCTTTGTGCTCTTGACAGTTCATCCGTGAGCTTCTGTGACTGAGATGTGTCTCTACCTCAGAGCAGCCCACAGGAATTGTCTTATAATGTAAAGGATCTGGTTCATATAGAGACAGAAATGTGTTTTATTGATCAGAGAAAGGAGAATATCCACGGGAAAACTTAAAATCTGTGAGAAGGTTGGCTGTAAACCAGTGACATCAGCCCTGCAGCTGCTGTATCTTGAACAGGGCAGCATTAGCTGGCTAAGACTCCTCAGATCACCTTGCTTCATTTGGTGGGCTTCCCCTGGTCCTGTCTTATGGTGCTTCTCAATTCTGAGCAAGATTTACTTGCCTTTCTTCCCCCCAACCCCGTGAGTTTCCTCAGTGGGGTTCTGAGCAGTTCAGCCCCAGGGTGATGTAGTGCTCTGTGAAGGGAGGTCCCATATTACATTTGCATAGAAATAAGTACAATATCTCAAACCTTGCCTTTGCACTAATTCATGTGCAGATTATAAAATGCCACTGAACTTTTACCTTCTGCCCACTGTCAAATTGAGGTATTTTACCTTTACCTGGGTGCAAACAGCTACGGCAGTGGAGGAGGAAACCTGGTTTGTTCTTGGAGTGTGTCTGGTGTTCCACAGACTCACAGGTGTTTCAGGGTAAAACAGTAAAACCAGAACTCCTCTGTGGGTGCTGAAACTGAGCCTGTTTTACTGAGGAGAGAGTAGGATTTATCTGTTAAACCCATGCCATCAATTGATACTAAAATACTTGAATAAACTCAGAGAAATAGAAAGAAAAAAATTATAGATGGGAAGCAATAGAGAGACTTGTCATTATCGTAGTCTGCTGAAAGTTTCCTTTCTTGTGTGCATTCATCATCCAAAGACTCACTGTTTTTATGAATTTCCTGCCTGGCAAGTTTTCCATCCCCAGGTTTCTAAGAGGGTTGAAGCCCTAGAACATATATTTAGTGCCTGCCGACAGGTCCCTAATTATGGTTTGATTAATCACAGCAGTGCCTGCACCTGTCTGTGCAAAACATCTTCACTTCTGCTTCGTGACCCGTGCAGGATCTGGGGACGAGTGTAGCTGTGGCTGGGGAACACCCAGCTTGGTTTGCTTCCCTGCTGTCAGCTCTGCTCCTGCCCTGGCCACAAGGAATTCTTCCTCTTTTGTGGGAATAGCGGCTTCTTCCTCTGCTGATGCTTCTGGAGAGGCTGGAAGCTTTTCTCAGGAGTCAAAAAGGGCTAAAACCTGGTGGCATTAACAGCTGATTTTCACACACCGTGCCTTCCACAGCAATGGATTCCCACCAGCCCCAGTGCCATCGATGGGAATGTTCACAGGATTTCCCCTGACAAAATGCCATTAAAAACACCAGGAAACCTCCTAGGTCTGGAATTCCTGCAGCCTTGTAGGGATGTGCAGAACTGTGACTTTGATGGGTTTTCCTTTCTGAGGAAATGCAAGAGATTTTTTCCCCCTTGCTTTATTTTGGAAAATCCTTCAGGAACCGTTAAGGACAAACCAGGCTCTTTTCTAGGATGCAGATCAGGGTGGTTTGCACAGGACTCAGCTCAATGCCCTGAATAAGGAGAAGGAATTCATAGGGCACTTGAGGGCAATGTGAAACTCCAAGCCATCTCCTACTGGGAAATACAAAGAGCACAGAGAATCCAGTGAACTGACTGTGTTGGGAAGGGACTCAAAGGAGAGGTTATAGAATCATTTTCTGCAGAGCATCCTTTTTTTCATTTTTCAGAGAAAGACTGAAAAATGAGACACACTTGGAAGAGATCCAGACAGAACTGAGAAAAAAAGTCTTTTTTATGCCACTGAGATGAAAAGGCCCAACTGAAACTGCTGTTAGGAATGGGAGCAAAACGCATCAGCTTTCACCTAATAGTTGAGATTTTCTGTTCAATTTTCTAACCAAAATATGGAGGATTTGGT
Source organism: Lycocorax pyrrhopterus obiensis (assembly GCA_014706295.1). NCBI lineage: Eukaryota > Metazoa > Chordata > Aves > Passeriformes > Paradisaeidae > Lycocorax > Lycocorax pyrrhopterus. The sequence goes on from JACSVZ010000013.1 coordinate 3,723,095, forward strand.
GGTGTGGATCAAACCAAAGCAGATCTTATGTTTTCCTCCTGAAAAGAAAACAAGGAATTCATTTAATCCAGTACAGAACATTCTGTCTAACCTTAGAATGAAATGTTTTCTGTTCAGAATCTTATAAAAACAGCTAAAGAAATGAAAGGTTTGATTGACCAAACAGGAGGAGCTGTGGCATCTCCCTTTTATCCTACATTTTTGAGACCCAGTCTCTTCCTGCTCCAAGGAATAAACGTCATTCTGCATATCTTGTCTCATGCTGCAATCTGCTCTTAGAAGGGCTGTCTAGTGTGGCCCTTCTTGATGCTGACACTCCCAGGAGTGGTTCTGGAGCCCTTCTTTTGACTCAGGTGCACCCTAAGTATTTCCTTTCCTCTCTCCCACTCAAGAATGCCATGACCAAACAAGCCTGTTTAAAAACAAATTCAAATATACGTGGAATTACATGGACCAGCTCTACAGCTGGAAAAGTCTCAGTGCATCATCACCTTCATTTTGCAGGAATGAAGAGCAATTCTTCCAATAAAACTCACCTCCTAGCATTGCATTTGCTTCCAAACAACATGGGCTCTCATACTTCAGGAAAGTGTTTCTGGAGATAGCAAACAGCTCCATCCAATCCACCACTTCAAAAATAAAACAAAACTTCTTTTGTTGTGGGTTTCCTATTTTGGCCAGACAAAGGCACATTGTCATTTGGAAGCTGTGAAGGACAGAGGATGTGCTCTGAGGCAGGGGTGCCAGGATTGCCCCAGCTGGGTTGGTTGGACTGAAATAAAGGACCAAATACTGCAGGGAAGAGAGTTCACTAAATCTTTTCAGCTTGTATGTGAGAAGGAGGTGGCAGAAGAATAAAAGGTAGTGCTGACAGTGCTGGCCTGGGAGAAAGGGAGGGAGCAGGGAGGGAGGAGAAATTAAGAAAATAATGGAGAAAGGTAGGAAGGGGGAGGGTGGAGGATATAAGAAATAAAGTGCTCGGTTTTGTCCAAGTTGCCCTTGAGCTGGCAGGGGGTTACTCTGGATGATGTGTAGAGAGATTTATGTGTGTGGGGTAGGCTGGGGAAGGCAGATTTGTGAGTCGGCACAGAGGTGATGTGGAAGAGCAAGAGAGAGCCACGAGCCAAAGGAAATGAGCCCAGCCCAGGCCCTGGGAGATGTCCAAAGAGGAGGAAGGAGCAACATCACCAGAAGAGTCAGCAGAGAGCAGAGTGTTCTCCAGGAAACAAACAGCAAGAGGAGTTCGGTGCATGGAGGGAGCACGAGAAATTAGAAGTGAATTTGGGGGAAATGCAGTGGTGTGGCTGTTACTGATTGGTTTAGCATGGCATGTATGTAGGTAGGAGCTGGAATTCAGGGATTGGTGTCTAGGCTGGAGTATCCCTGAGGAAACATGTGCCTTGAGCCAAACAGGCCACAAGGGAGGGAGGGCAGAGAGAGCGTGAATAAAACCCAGGAGAAGACAGACTAAGGCATCTCCACTCTTGGGGAGGCTTTCAGCTCTGCTGCCTGAGTGGCACTGCCGGGGCCATCCCCCTTTGGTCCTCCTGCTCCCAAGGGAGCAGTGCAGGCAACAGTTCTGGAAACCAGGAAAGGAATGGAGCACAGAGGGCTCCCAGGACCCAGCTTGTTCCCAGGCACGGGGCTTACCCTGATTTGTTTGTCTTTTGCTGGGTTGCAGACAAGCTCTGAGAAGGTTTAAGAGCTCAGTCTGTGAGGATGGCATCCTGCTTGTGGAATCCTGTGTAAACTCAAGCATCGTTCCACAGCACGGTTATAAAATGTTCAGATCTGCACCCTGAGGATCATTTGCAAATGACAATTGTAATTTGTGAATGCCAGATAATGTTACTGCTCTGATTCACTCCCTGCACCTGCTACGTACAAATGGGTAGAAATAGATGTTTTAATACATCTTTTAATCTTTTGGCACAAGGTAGCACCCGTCTTTTGAAGATTTTAAGTGCCCCACTTGCATGACTGAGAGAAGATGGTTTTCAAGAGAAGTCAGCGAGTTAAAAGGCAAGCTTTCAGGAGCATTTTATCCTTCACAGCTTCCACCAGGAAAGGTATACCCATTTTTTTTTTTTTTGGTGGAAAGTGAAAGCTGGGGAAGGCAGCTTTTGGGGAATCTCATTGAGAAGTCCTGATTTTAAGAGGTGCTGAGTGATGCAGCTGCTCCCCATGGTGTCAGAACAGTGCATGGAAATGGTGTAAGTGAGGACTGGATGCCCAGGAAGAGAGACAAATCCCTGGAGCCACCTCTCCATATCTTTAGGTACCTAAATACCTTTAACCATCTGGCTTGTGTCAGTATGGTCCAATGAAATATTAGGCAGGTGTAGTAGGTAGGTAATTTGATTTCAGTTAGTGTCAGAAATCACAGACGATCTGATTTCAGATCATGTATTTTTTAGCTATTTTCAGCGGATCTTTATTTGACTTTTATTTTGAAGCTCCTGATTTTAGGCTGTTATTTTAAACTTCTCTCAGCTGGTGACTCTGATTGCTTTTCAAACCTTCTATTTTCCAACCTTTGTACTCTTATGCATGAATCCAGGCCAAGTTCCCTCCTTCTGTTCACTTTCCAGTGTCTTTGAGCTTTAAAGTAAGCAAAATGCAGTTTGGGGCTGCTGGGGCTGGGAACCTTGGAAGACACCAAGATGGGTTTCTTTTGTTAATTTTTTTAATTGGCTTTTCTACATTGGATGAGCCACCATCCATGTAGATGGTTCCCTACCCCTATACCTTGTTTAGCTGAGCACAATTAAAACACAATGTGCACAGGATTTTTGCCTGCAAAGCAAAGGTGGATGCTGTCACATAACAAGAAGAAATTAAGAAGGGAGCAAATTTTACAGCTCTCCTGTGATCATTGTTCAAAGGAGAATTCTCATGAAATGAGAATGAAAATCTAATTGATGGCCTGATTCTCCATGGCTGTGCAGCCACCCTTCCCTTCTCTGCTTCTAATAAATGCTCTCTGCCTTCACCTCCACACAAGCAAGAAAAATCCATGTGACCAGATAGGGAGACCTTTAAGAAAAGACCAATATTTGCATATCTATTATGGCTATACTCAGTGTTATACTTGTTTCATTAAAATTTCTATTTGGATAATATGTAAGGTCAATACTGTCACTGTTCTGGAAAATTCATTTATTTTAAAATTAAAGCTAAGCACAGCAAGTACGATTCTCCCCATGCCTCCACCTGAATAAATCCACTGAGCTTGACAGGGCCAGTAAGTGAAAGCAGAATTGGGCCCAATGTGTTTAGAGATGGGGGTCTGTGGGGGAGAAAAACAGGCTAATTACATGGATCCCAATTTTCAAGGTAAATCACTCGTTATAGGAGCTCTGTGTTCCTGCTCTTTGATATTCAGGGGATGGTTATTATTTCAGCTGGGTGCCTACTGAGGTCCATTAGCTTTTACACACCAGTTAAGGTTGTCAATTGCTGGGATTGAATCTACACAAAGAAATACCTGGGATTACTTGAAAATACAGTGCTTCCCTGAGGTTTCCAGCTTTCAAACCTCAAGCAGCCATTTTCACTTGAATTTGTCTGTCGAGAAGGCTGGAGATGGGAATTCTTGTCCCAGAAGAGGAGGGGGATCACTGCTCTTGAAGTCAGGTGTCAGTGGGTTTCCTGGTCTGGTTTTGGGTCATTAACATTTTTTTAGGGCCTCTGCCTTGTCTGGTTTTAAGATTTCCAGAGTTTGGGCTCTTTCGTGTGGTCAGTTGCTGTTTACAACTGTTGTTTAACAATCCTTAAAATGGCATCTGGTTCAGTCCTCTGAAATCAGGGAAGTAGAAGAAATGATCTAGGACAGCTAGTCTGGAAGTCACCTTCAAAGTCTCACAATAATATATTAAAAGCAAAACCTATTTTCAATGTGCACCAAGGGAAATCGTGTATTAAGGTGGATCTGTTTTAATTTTAACATTTCTGGTGTAAAATCGAAGCTTTTTAAAGGCTTCATTTTGTATACAGGAAACTTCAATGTATCTATTCAGTCCTACTGAAATCACAAACCTGTTTGTTAAATGATCATGTTTATTACATATCCATAAACTGGTTACCTTGTCTTTCACCCTTAAGGCTTGAAAGCATCAGATGGTGCCTGTTACCCTTTTCCAAGGTGTTAGTGGTCTCTTATATGTCAGATGAGCTCAGTGGCTTTAATCCCTGTCCCAGATGTGCACAGCACAAAGAGCAGGATCTCAAGCAATAATCTCTATGTCAGTCTCCACAGACACAGACAGGACTACACTCACCCAGGGGAGAAGGAGCCTTTCTTGTCAGCAAAGGTTTTTCCTTCAGCAGAAAAGGAATATTTGCATTAGTGCTTACAGTGTGTGGCCCTTTCTCCAGGTCTATTTCTCAAAATTAATTTCATTTGTAGATGAGAGCCTGGGTGAAGTGAAAGTCTGCAGTAAAGAAATGTCTAAACCCACCTTTTTCATTCAGCTCCAGATCCTGTGCAGTGTGCTGGTAGTAGGATAAAATAACTGTTCTGTGGGAGACTGGATCCCAAAGGCGGGATTCATCCCACTGAATTCAGGCATCTAGAAGTTAGCTGGAGGTACCCTTCAGAGTTATGAGAAAGAACTGGTTTATCCAGAGGGTCAGTCAGTGGCAGAGGAATTTTCTTTCAGAGTCTGTGGCAACTTTAACTTTTAGACACCCAGAGTTAGGCCATGGGAATGCCACGTTGCCTGATAGAAACCTTGGTTGGGGGGAAAAGAGGAACTGAAGAATCCCAAATCCACAGCTCGATTGCTGGACTGTCTTCCCTTATTAAATCCCTGATCTATTAATGAACCATAGATGTGCAAGTGGCTCCACGCATGATGTTATTTTGGGGATCCTGGGAATGCAGAAGGTCTAGAATGGGTAACCCATGGTGGCTTTAGCTGCTACACTCAGAAAAGCCACCAGGGCAGTGCTCAGCACCCCGAGTATGTTCTGCAGAGAAGCCCAAAGCAGCAGAAACTTGCACCCTGCCAGTTTTTCTGTGCTGTGGAAATCAGGGACTGGTCTTCTTTACGTGAGGTTGTGCTGGAGATGAGCCTTAGGTCATCATTGTGAAGGCAGAGGACTTGTGAAAATTCAGATCTCTGCTCAGATCTTGTAATCACAACTCAATAGTTGTGAAACTCAAGGCCAGAAATGACTGCTTCAATTGTGTTTCAAATGCTATATTTTTAATGCTAAATGCTGACTGAATGTAGCCAGAAAAACTACAGAAAATCAAACATTTGCTACTGATCCAGAATCAGGCAAAGTTTCTATTAGGGATGTGGAATTATTCCTATCAGAAAAAAGATTAAATTGGACAGCATTTCAGCAATCACCGGTGTATATATGTATTTATCATCTCATTAGAAATTATTAAAGTGGGGTTTTTTTAGCTTAGTAAATGCCAAGACCTAAGAGAAGCCTGAATGATGGTAAAATGAAATCATCACTTGAACATCAGTGAGCAGGAGTTGTTAAAATTGTCGTTTCTTTCCAGTGCTTCACCCATGAGTTGATAAATCCAATCTTATCATTGTAGCAACCAGTGTTATCACAGGGGAATAGAAAGGAACATCTGGACGCAGAAAATCCATGGCATTGACCTGGGGAGGCCAAACTGTGATACTGGCCAGGACTGGGAGAGAGGGGTGAACGAGGCTAAAGGCCAGATTTGAATCCTGATAGGATAAATCAAGCTCAGAGCAGGACTGAGGGAGTCATGAGGATTCCTAACCCTGGCAGCAAAGGGATTCTGTAAGCTGCACCCTGATTGCTCTTTGGGCTGGGAGATGAAGACTTTGCTGATTAGGATATAGGGGCAAGAGCACTGCAAAAAGTTCCAGAGGACTTTAAGACTGAGCCTTGCTGCAGGGAAAACAAGTGGCAATATTCATTGGAAAAGGAGAGGTGAAAGAAGTGAGGTGTCAGTCCACAAGCAGTGGGGTGGGGAAGGTGCATGGGGTGTGAGAGAGAGAACCCTGCAAGCAGAAGCACACACTGGAAAGGGGGAGCCCCTGCTGTCTTGAAAGAAGAGTATTAGTCAAATAAATGCAACTTTCTGCCTGGCACTAATGAAGCAGATTAATAAGGCTACTGGAGCCCATATGGCCACGGAGATTCCCTTAGCCTAAATATTGCTAATGAATGTTTTCAGAAAGTGGTGTTTACACTCAGACATTTTTCACCCTCAGAGTGGCCTCGTACGTGAGGTAACTGCAGTGTTTATCCTCATGCATCGGATGCATCATCCCTCTGTGAAACAAGTGCTGTTCCCACTTCCCAGATAGGAAAAGTGAACCACAAGAGAAAAGACCAACATTTGCAAAATTCACCTCTTACATCAGGCCTTGATTTTTAATAATCCCAGAGATTATTACAAAAAGCCAAATTTTAGACTAGAATGAGGCCATGAAAAGGGTCAAGAGTAGCACAGGGGTTAGAGTGCAGTGTCCTGGTGTCAGTTCTTTGTGCCACCGTGGGTGATGCTGAAGAGGTTATTTGGCTACTGCTTATTAGAGCCAGCTCTGCTGCAGGCTGGCACTGCCCAACAGCTGGTGACAGTCCCCACAGCAGCAGAGGCCTTCCCCCTAAGCATCCATCTGCAAACAAATTACTCCTAACCTTACCCCAAATGGTTCAGTGGCAGGACTCCAGCACAGGCTGTGGAAGTTGCACATCTGTTTAACTCGGTGAGCTGGATGGGTTTGACCTCCTGACACACTGGCTGTTTTTCTTGCTGGTGTCCTAAAGGGAGGCCAGTCACATTTAAGTTCAAAATTACAGCCTGGCTGCTCAGGTTCAGGCAGTCAGGTGCAAAACCAGACTGGTTTCTCTAAAGGAGCTTCCATCAGCTGCTTGTTTGCTGCACAAACATATCCACAACCACAACAGGATCGCCAGCTCCAGGCAGCACAAGGAGCCCTTGTTCTCCTTTCTCCTCTCACAGGTTTCTCAGCTCTCTGTCTCCACATTCTTCCCTGTCATTTTGATCTCTGTCTCCCTATATAGCCCTGACCAGACAAGATAATTTTTTTCATTTGATCTCTAGAAATGGGAAACATTAAGCTCTAAATGGCTCTGAAAATAACTCGCTTGTAATTTTTCCTTAAAGATTTCTAAAAGATCTTGTCTTCAGCTGTGCAGTTTAGATTGAGCATGTGCTGCATATCCAGTCTCTATTTCCCGTGAGCTGACTTCCCATGTAATGCTGCTTTGTTGGATTTTCCATAGGGTGAGCTGTTGGCTGCACCCAATTCCCTGCCACAGCATTAATGTCTGAGGTGGTGAAGTGGCTTTTGAAAACCAGACTCAAAGTACACATTTATCCTGAAATATTAAGGACAATTGAGCTCAACACCAGCACATAAATATCTGTGTGTTAATGCTTTCATGTGCATGTGCACATGCGTGTCCTGTGCTGGGATAACTCTGAAATACACCTAAAACCATACACCATCGAGGTGAAGGGCAAGGTGAGAGCAAAACCAGATGCATCCCCTGTCTCCAAGGCAGATACCCTGTGGAAGGAGGCAGACCAGCACAGCAGGTAGCAAATGTCTTTTTCCAGGGCATGGAAGTGACTGGTGTGTAGGCAGGCATGAAGGAAAAGCCCTGCATTACTTTTATTGTCAGTCTGCCTGTCAGACTCCCTTGTTAGGCAGGAGCAGGAGGATGGAAAATAGACCAATATTTAGCTTCCTTTTGTGTCTATGTCTGAAGGCAGCAACTCTTTTTTTACAAAAATGTACTTGGTTGTGTCCAAAGTTAAATGTACAAGGCTAAGATGACCCTACACAGGGCAGTACAAAGGGGAAAGAGAGAGTTATCCCTTCTTAACCCTGAGCTGAGAGATCTGCTCCTTCCATTCTCAGCTGTGTTTGAGCCCTTCCATGGGGCTGCCTTAGCTATTCCTGGAGGGAAATGTCCTCGGTGCTTGATTCCTGGCTGCACTCTATGCTCGTGGTGCAGGGCAGCTGAAAGTGAAAGAACATTGAAGTAACAGGCAGGAGAGAAGAGAACGAGAGCAGATGCTGTGTGTGGATTTCCCATCCACTTTCACATTGCTAAAGGACAAAAGAGAGATAGGAAAGGGGAATCCTCCAGCTGTAACAGCTGCTGGACAAAGACCACTTGCATTTCCCTGATGCTCACGAATGTCACTTCTCTTTCCTGTCAAACTAATGTTCCCCTTGAGCAGGGTGACAAGGACAACAGCACCCACATCATGGGGTGATTGCCCAGGAAGCACAAGCTCCTGGGTGGGAAGTGATGCTGTGGTGGCATTGCTGATGTGTTGTGTGGCCCCTCAGCTGATCCAGGATTGTGAGAGTCTCCCTGAGTCCCATGGACAGGCTGAGAAATAAAACATTTTATCATGAAATCATAGGTAACAGAGATGGGTTGAATGATCATCCCCCAGTGGGTGAGAGCTCTAGGACAGGAATGGACATCACTCCTCAGCTGTTCATTATTGCAAAAGCTCCTCCCCGTGTCTGTCACACAGCTGAGGCTGGACATTTGTACTTCCAGTCGCTGGCAGTGTTTCCACAGCAGATTTAATTCTTCACATGGTTCCCACTTAGGGCAGTTCTTGGACCTTTGGTGCTTTTGGTTTTCTGTGGTGAATGGTGAATGCATCTTTTGAAGCTTTTCTTTTAAAGATGGACAGTGAATCAAAATAAAAAGCCTTTTACATCCCTCATACACAGTGGATAAAGCATTTCTGCCAATTTTTAAAGTATATATATAAATAGCAGAGTTCTCTTTTATCAATTTCCCCTGTATCTTAAAAAAATTTATATCAATTTGTCTCTTTCAAGCAGGGTTTCCTGAACAGTAGGTTTATTTACATTTAGCATTTCACTGTTGGCAAGAAGTGGTTTCGCGTTCAGCATTTGACCATTTGACCAGCAGATTTTGCTGCCATCATTTAAAAAGAGGTGAACATCATTAAAAAAACCCTCCCAGGTTTAAAAAGGGCAATAAATATAGGTAAGAGCTTGCACAGGGGAATCAGGCTGCCCAGTGCACACGTACTCAGCTGGGTGCCCTGGTCACAGGAACTGGGTTTGTGTCTGGTTCCCCAGCATGCTGTGGAATTTGAATTCTTCCCTTCACACAGCATGGACAAGCTCTCACACTCGCTTTACTTCAAGCTCTTTTGCAAAGGAAAATGGCCCTGCTGGAAACTAATCAACATAATTTTTTACTCTTCACAGAGGTCTATTAGCAATCATTGCTGCGGTCTCGGGCTGTAAATGGGGACAAGCATATTCCTAAATTCAAACCCAGGAATGTTTTGTATTTTCTACAAAATATTCTTGCCTGGGCTTGTATCTGGACAGCCTCTTTTGGGGCTTTTTGTGCTTTCTCTTTTCCCTAGATGCTGTAGCTGGCTGTCAGATGGGGAGATGCTGCTGAGAATATTGAAAAAGCTCAAATGAGAGTGAATAGGAAAACACAAACTCTAATGTCAGTGCTCTTACAGAAACCCTGCACAGCCTCTTCCTATAGATGTGCACAGCAAACAAATATTAGTTTTATTAGACGAGACACAGACAGTTTTTATGCTGCCTGCCAATGGAGAAGACAATAATTGTTTCCACCATACAAAGACAGCCACAGATTTTAGGGTGTAAAATCCCACTGGAGACAAAGTGCTGCAGATTTATCATGACTAAGCTAAGCAAAGCTGTTCTTAGAGCAGACTTCATCTAGTTCCAGCTCTACAGAAATCTGGCTGTCCCAAAGGTTACAACTAAAGGACTAGCTCGTGTTAAGGATAAACAAGCAACTCATTTACAGTGTAAGAGTGCAACCTCAGTGACTTAACCACGCCCCATGAGGGAATTCTGTGGGGTAAGGGTGTCTGGTGTTACATTCCCAGGTGACGGCAGAAACCACTGCTCAAATTTCTATTTTCTATCGAATATTTGTGTTGAGAGCAGTTTACTTAATTGATAAACACAAATTTGGCTAAAATTTCTCTGTGTCTCAAAGAGAAGCCATTTGATTTCCATCCCTTGCCCTGGTTTCTCCGAGAGCCCGGGGATGGAGGCTGTGGTGTCTCCCACGCCTGCAGTCAAACTGCATCACTGCCCATTTGGGTAGGATTTAAACCTAAAATGAGTGTGAAAAATTTAAATTCTCATGTATTACAAGAGCTTGCCCATTTGTCGGAACAAAAATTATAAGGACCATTAATTTGTGCATATGTAAATTAGTGGAGAGTGGAGAGGCTTTGCAGTAGCATGTGATGTGCTCCCCGGCAGCCATGCCAAGGATGGAATGTGTTGATTGCCTCCGGGGTTAACCCCGCAGCTTTCATGCGGTGCACAAGCAGCTTGTTCTGCTCACCATGTGGCTCTGGAGCACAGGCAGCAAAGGTCACACGAGCAATCAAGATCAGCAGATCCCTCCTCAGGTGGGGACCCCTGTGGCTGCAGGATTAGCTGCTGAGTCTGAGCTAACTTGGAATACACATTTGCTTTTCAACGTCCCGACTGTGTTAGAGATGTTTTTTGATTCATTAATCCGTGTCCGTATTTCCATGGACATGGACAATGCTTGCTGTTTCTTGTTGTTTGTCTGGGTTTCGTCCTTGCTGGGTTTTTTGAGAAATGAAACTAGGAGGAATTAAAAGGTTAGATTGTTTTGATAACGTGTCTCCCTGCAGGAGTGAGGCATAAGCTGACAGGCTGCTCTGAGAGCTTTGCTGATGGCATGATTTCAGGAAGAATTCTCTGAGAAAACTAACAGTAAGCATCTGCAATTATCTGATTTTTTTAAAAATACAGCTGAAGTTTTCTAAAATATTTGGTATTTTAGAGACATGAATTTGTTTGCAGTTTAGAGGAGCTGAACATATGACCCTCTTCCATCATATCTGGAATTTTGTACACGATTTCAAGTTCAAACTTAGAGACCAGACAAATTTTTCTCTCTCTTTTTCTCTTTACTGTTCCCATAACAAAGCACATTTGCTTCAGGAGCCCTTGCAACCCCTCAGCACCTGCCCTGCCCAGCCCTGGAACAAGGGGCAGCAGTGCATCCCTGTAGTGCTGTCTCCGAGGCACAGATTTGTCAGGAGAAGCCACTGACCTCCTTGTTTCCTCAGCCCTACAGATCCTTGCCCTCTCATTGCTGAGTCTCCCCAGGGAGGTGGGGAGGCTGCTGCCTGCCCTGGGGGAAGGAGAGCATTTAATCTCATCATCTGTCCCAGCTGCCATCCCTGCTGAGGCTGGAGAGGAGCTCTGGGAGCTATCCCCAGACAGCAGTGCACAACATGTCCATTCCAGAGCATCCTCTAAATGAATCCTCAACATTTTCATTAGAGGCATTCCTGCTGGACAATCATGGATTGTGACTCTTCCACGTTTTTCCACAGGCAGCGAGCTTGTGTAAAATCTGACTGACATTTAAAAATGCCAGCAATCTTATTAATTCCTCTGTTCAAAAAGTGTTTCTCGGGGCTTTTTGTGTACCAGTTGGAGGGCAGGAGGCTGATGCAGCACACTGCCAGAACCAAGCACTTTACACAAATACTGGACTCCTTTAAAATTGTGTTTACCATGGAGCTTGTGACTAACTGGGGAATGCACCTGTGAAGGTTAAGGCAGCTGGTGAGAGCTACAGCTGCTTGTGCTCTGTCCCATGACTGACCTCTTTCTGCCTCGGGAAGAGCCCCTTCTGCAGGAATTGAGAGTTCTGTGTGTCTGCCAGCACAGAGATGTGCTGCTGCCCTTCCTCAGAAGCAGAGCACTCTGATGCAGGCTGCTGTCCACCAGTAATCCACATGGAATTGCTGATGCCTGCCCTTATTCCAGGATCACACTAAATTCAGACCAGAGCACTGTGGTGCCAGGGCTTCTCCCTACTGCAGGATTGCCTGCTCCTTGTCACTCCTTTCTCTCTGGGAGGAGAGCTTCATGGTGACTCACAGCACTGGTTTTCCCAGTTAAATGGCTAGGATCAGGTATGTTTGCTCTGTGCCACATCGACATATATTTTGATGTCAAATTGCTGTTCTGGATTGGAAATCCTTCTCAGTGGTTGGTACAGATGTTGTTTTGTTGGATGTAAATCTACCCATGGGCTGCACATAGTGAATCAGAGCCAAGGTTACTTCACTTCTAAATCTCCAGTGACCACCCAGTAAATAACAGTTCTTGAAATCCTGAGCCTATTAGCAGAAAATACAACTGTAGATCACTCCAAAAGGAATGACTCACTGCAGTGAGGTTAGCAGGAAAGAGAGGGAAGAGGGTTCTGCAGTCGGTTGATTGGGTTTATTAATGCAACAGCTACTTCTGCATTAGCAATTCCATTTAGTGTGTAGTGACTGAGAAAACCAGATGCCTTCCCGTTCCTGCCATTGGCATGGAGCTGCTTTTTGTTGAAAATGGGAGGGATATATAAAATTATCCCAGGGTAGGAGGTTATGCATGCATTAAGGTGACAGCCATGGGTGCTGGCCACTAATTGTGAAGCCACCATGGGTTAGAGCAAGGTCTTAAATCCTGCTGTTGAGAGCGTTTATTCTTTGACCTCACTCGCTGCAGAGGAATGGGTTTCAATTAGGAATAAATTTTGACCCAAATAATTGAAAGTTAATCTCACTTCATTTTACATAATGCTTTATGATAATGCAATTGTAGCATGTTTAGTGTGGGGCACAGGGGGCAACAGTCTACAGAAGCTGACATTTTGCATAAAGAAACAAAAAGAGGTCCTGAGTTTACCTAATCAAACTGATAGCAGCAGTTGAGAAGATTAACCTTTCTAATAATGACTTCCCCTCTTTTATGTATTTTGTGGGGGTGGTCACTTACAGGTATCAGTTTGTGACACTCAACAATTACATTCTGTGCAGTGTGGTAAATGTGAGCTGAACAGTTTCCTGGGTCAAGCAAAAGCAGAAGAGATCAGACCCAACAGGGTGAAAAAATGAACTCTAACAGAATAAGTGTATTGCAGGTCAAGTGCTGCTTGAATGAAGCAATGCTCAGTGAAAGTTGCTGGATACGAAATACTTTCCTTCTTGGGGAGTTATCAGAAAATATGCACTCAGTGAACTAGAAAACTGTGAAATTATTTAATAAAATTAATCCTCGGCTGTGAATAGGAAAAATGTCAGATTTATTTTGCATCTAGATTTCCATCCCAGCAAATATAAATTTATCCCTGGATTCTTTTGTCCCAATTTTAACATTTGCTCTGTTGTATTGAATACACCCAGTCCATGTTTTCATAGTAAGTGTCGAGTTAGCATAAAAAAATAAGGATACAATATGTTTTCAAGTAGGATTTAAAACCACAGTATTCGTGTTTAGCTTACTTTCGGGTGTAAGCCAAATAATTTCATTACATATCCTTATACATCTGATATTTGCTTTCTTTTATTTGTCAGCACAATCTCATGTTCCTTGATCTGGAAGATAAAGACATTAATTTCCCACGTCCCTACCAAGGTTTCCTAAAGGAAAAGGTTTCCTATTCTCTCTAACTCATATTGGAAAGTGGAACTTTTCACACCAGCTGATGCTGTTTTGCCCAGCTCTGTCCGTCCATCTCCATCTTCTGCTTCCCTGTCAGCTGTGGCATTTTTTACTCCTATCATACCCCTCCCAGAATGAAGGATTCAATGGACTGGCCTGCTTTTATCTCCACACCCTGTGTCTTGGCCTCCCCAATCCACCACCTGTAAGAAAGCAGCTTCCTGCTCCCTTTGGCAGCACATCCAAAGGATGAGGGAGCTTTTCCTTAACTGCAGCTTGTTCTTCTGCAGTATTTTACCTTGCCAGCAGCCAGAGCAGCTGCAGGAAGGAGCACATGGATGGACCCTGCCTCCCCAGTGACAGAAAGTGGCACTTGTGATGCCTTGCCCCTTCCTGGGTCAGTGAATTGCTCTTGTCCAGCAGTGTCACCCCCAAAGGAGCCGCGCGCGGCCGCCGTGGCCTCCCTGCCAGTGCTGCGTGTGCTGGATCCGAGGGGACACCCCTGCTTTGGGGACAGGCAGGACTGAAGGACTGGCAGCTCCCAGCCCCATGAACTCCTCTCAGAGCCCCGTTCTGAGCCGAGCTGAGCTGTGTGCATGGCTGGAATCAGAGCTCCAGAGGAGCTGCCGTGGTCAGCGTTGCCTCTGATCCGGTGCTGGAGCGGCCAATTTGAATGGTCGTGTTCTCTGTCCCAGCTCAAACAGCTCCTGTTAAAATCCTCTTCTGAGCTCCCCTCTGCTTCATTTTCTCTGGGTTTCAGTCAATGTCAAAACACCCCTTGAATGAACAGAATTAGGACAGAACGGGGAGGGCAGGATCTCTCTGCCTGCACAGGAGTAGTTTGGGACTGAAATCATCAGTGCTCTTTGAAAGCTGAGTTATTTCCATGAGGGTGCCTTAGGAGTGCAAAATGTTATTAGAATATGCATTATTATTTTGAATTTCGCCTGTCAGTACTGACATCAGTGACAGGAAAGGGCACTACACTGGAAATGTGATCCGTTCACCTTTCCCCAACATGATGCAGCACAAAGACAGGTGATTGTTACACTCTGCTTTTACTTGGTAGCTCGGTCCCAAAGGATATTGTATTGCTGGATGACATTGTGCTGCAGTGTCTGTGCCTGATTTTATTTTGAGTAAGTCATACCTCTTTGTACATAGATAATGAACCCGCCGTGCACCTGGCACAGGCTGAGCAGTGTTATTCAAAACAGGAGAGTCTGAGCATGCCTGAAAGTGAAGTTCTCTCATAAGTATAAGCTGCAAACCCTTATTCAACATTAAATCAAATCAATGTTAATTTGTGAACTAATTAGCATTTCAGGCTTGGGGTTTTTTTTCAGCAGTGTGGTGATTTTGTATATAATGCTATGTGATTGTACCGAAGTACATAATTATGGAGCTGAATACATTGTCTCCTGCTGACATGTTGCAAAAGGAGTTTCTTTCAGCAAAGGATGCTCGCTACATCTGAATTAAAATACAGACCCACAGCCAAGCCCCATGCATGGACCCATAGCTGAGACAATATCAGAATTTAGGGGTCCTGTTGAAAAAACAGGCTGAGAATATATTAACTGAGTTTACTCATTCCCATTTCTACTATATTTTAAAGAGGGAATGGCAAGATATCCTTTGGTGTGAGGCAGATGATGAGACAGGTACTCTGAGTGAGGAATATGCATCAAAGAAAACGGAGAGGTTTAAGGAGATTTTTTTTTAAACTCTGAAGTCTGACTGCCGGAGTACAGGAACTGTCAGTACTTGCTCAGCTCAGTGTTCATTTTCACCCAGAATCCTCTCCCTGGCAGCAGCCAGCACCAGGCAGCCAGAGATTGTGTCAGGAATTTTGTAATGGCTGTCTCTCTTCAGGAAAAACTGATGGAAGTCTCCTCTACATTTACCTATATTTACCCAGCAACAAGCACTTTAATTTACATACTATTACCCACACTCTAGTTTGCTTTAAAAACAGTTTTAATAATATTTATGTCCTTTGTGATCTTCGATGACATTGATTTTGTTTAAGTAACATGGTTAAGATAAAAGCCTCTTTCTCACCAGAGTGCAGAACACACAATCTGCCCTGACAGGGGAACACTGCACCCATCTAATGTAAATATATGAGACAGTAACACAGCATCTCTCATGGCTACAGCTTGTAACCCTGTTTGGGAAAAAAAAAAACCAACAAAACCCAACATATAAATTGCAAAAGGTTTTGCAAAATTGCAGTCAAGTATGGGCACATAACTCCCTGTAGGATCCCTGAGTCGATCAGCAAAATTTCACATCCCCAGAAAACTTTTGTCCAGGTGAGAACTCCTGCTCAGCTGCTCACAGGAGACAAACTATGGCTGATTGTTGTGCTGGGACTCACTGGTCTCCTCCTCCTGGCTTTGCCTTGATGGGGGGGAGTGTGGGGCTGTCAGAGGCTGTTTTAGATGTTTGCCCTTTGGACTAACAGGTTATTCTTGCCTGAATTGCACAGAACCACCATTCACACCCTTCTTTATTAATTGAAGAATTAAAACTCAGATGTGCTGGAATTTAAATGGTCACGTTCAGCTGTCTGGGTTTGCCTCTGGACGAGCTGACAGTGACATGTCATCCTCCCAAGCTGTTGTTTTGGCTCTCTTTGCAGGCTGTTTTTTCTGGGGTCTGCTTCCTGCCTAGAGCTGGGGATGGTTGCAATTGGAAAGGCTGGAGACTTAAATTTTCAGCCTGGTGTTCCAGGAAAGTGAGGCATTTTAGATCTCTCTGTATTCTTAACCTCTTGGTCATTCTTTTGAAGGCCTCAGCTAATTTCAGCCAAATCTGACAGGCCATTAAGTTCTCTCAGATCTCATACAGGTAACAGGCTAAATTGATTCTCAGCCCTGAGAAATAGTTATAGACTGAGACTCCAAAGGTCCTGACTGACTCATCTGAGAGGTGCTGCAAGTCCTGTGTCTGGGTATTAGCTTTCTTCAAGTCTTGCCTGTGAGATTGAGTTGCCTAAGGAATCAAACAAAGTAGTTGTGACAGTACAGCCAACTCACTCTCTCCTGCTCTTCACTCCAGAAAATCTTGTACCTTCACGTGATTCAGCTGCACCCACCAAATCCAGTGACATCGGCCTTACAGTAAGATAAACACCCAAATTTATTTATTTATTTATTTATTTATTTATTTATTTATTTAACTTGCCCTTCCCCTAAATCACTCAATGAATTCTCTCTATTAAAATTTAGTGAAATGTTGTGAATCTCAGCCCACCTTTTACAAGCACTCACGTTACTTCTGAAAATCTGCATTATTAGATGCAGACCGGATGAGAGGAGAATTTTCAGTTTTTACCATGACTTTCTTATATTTATATGTTTCAGGCCTTTAAAAGGTTTAATATTTCTCCCAGTTGCATTTTATGATTGATTGTACACAGTAGAAACACCCAAACATGCCCATATTTTCAATGCAAACAGCAGAAATTTGGACTATTTAGAAAAACACAATTGAGTCCAAGAACCACAATAATTATATCCCTGGTTATTTTGAGACAGAGAAAATATTTCAATCCACTCTCTGTGTTTATATGCTAAAAATGTTTCTTCTTGTCTGAAGTAGCAAATTTACCTCAGGGAGCTTTATTTTTGGTTACACACTCAATGCAGAACATTATTTGCATCACAGAAAGATCACATCTTCCCCTTGCCTATTTCAGCTTTTCCATACCCAACCTCAGGCTTTCCTATTATTTGTAAAATTGCTTTTGTTTCCAGTTGGGATCAGATGTAGAAATGGAAAGATCAGGACATATTAGAATTTGTAGCTAGGGGAGAATTCTGCTCCAAGTGCTGGGTGTTAAACTGTGGAGGGGAGGAGGGGATGCACAAGACAAAGGAAAGGGTTTAGAAGAGGTTTTTTGGAAATCTGCTTGATATTACCCTGCAAAAGAACAAGAGATGAGGACAGGAGGAGTGAGGTATTAAAGCGAGGAAAGCAAAATATATTCATAATCATACTGCTCATGATTTTATACTTCCTAAATTTTGAGGTGAGTCATCTTGCCTACGCAGGAAGGAAGGTGGCACGGGCTTATCAATCAATTAGGAACCCTTAGGACTTATTCCAGGAAGAAGGTGCAGAGAAAATGTTCATTTTTAGATATTTTTGGAGAAATTGCAAGAATGTTTCAGCTTGTGTGGCCAACACCAATCTGCTTAGGCATTTCCCTGGCATCTCCCTGCTTGCAGTGAATTTATAAATGAATTATTAAATGGATTCTACTGTTATTAGGAGTATATTTAAAAAAAATAATTAGGCAAATATTACAAGATCAGAGCAACTCCAGAGATAAGGTCTGTTCTAATTTCTAGCAGCAGCTGCAATATCAAAGGGGTTAATTTAGATCATCAAGGTTTCATCTCCTTGCCCTCTAAGGTCTGATTCATAAAGCTGAAGAGATGAATTCAGAAATTTCCAGAGACAAATGGGGGAGAAAATCAAGATATATGAAAAAGGAGGGTGGAAAATTAAGTTTTGTCTCAGTGTATGTGGTTACCAAGCAGGGCTTGAAATTCACTTATATTCTTGTGCAGATAAGGTGGTGAGATGTTTCCCTCATATCCTGGGCCAATTCTCAATATTGAAACAGATCAACGATCCATTTAGCCTCCATCACTGAGTAATGCTGGGGAGAAATGCACAAATCCTTGATGATGCATTTAACAGCTTAAAACTAGAGATGAGATTGTTTCCAGCCAGTCTTTGTCTTCTGCTCCTAAAACACAAACACAAATCAGTCACTATTGTACTGCTGGTTTAGCTCGTGTATTTGTGCACGAAGGCAACACTAAACTTCTTGCTGATCCTTTCTAAGCACCCTGCTCTGCTCTCGGTATCCCACAGGCTCCAATTCAGCAGGTTAATTGAACACTGTTTAACCACCGCTGTCTTTAGCTGAACACCATCTTTCTATTAACCTTAATTTAGTTTTGCTCTAAACAAGCATTCGAATCTTTATGGGAAAAAAACCAAACAAAACCAAACCCATAGAAACAAACAAAAAAATAAAACACACACACACACACAAAAAACCCAAACCAGCCCAAGATTGGTGTAATTCTAAACCATCCAGCTCAGAGTAGAAGGTGTGATAGACAGTTATACCCAAATCCTCTTCTAAACAGATGTGCCACGTTGTGGACATCACTGGATCCAGCCATGCCCTCTAAAGCTCTGGAGACCCATGGAGTCTAGGAGGAGATTTTTGAAACATTAATTTCAATGATAAGTCGCTGCTGCAGAGAGAAAGAAAATCATCTGTCCCCTGTGTCCCTGGTGGGAAGGATGTGGGGAATGGTGCTGGGCTTAAATATCCATTGTCTGGATATAAGTTCCATATAAACCAAGAAGATAATCAAGAAACAAATACTTAGCAGGGATTTCTGTATTTAGGGGCGGAAGAAGAGGTGATCAGAGGAGAGGATTGGACTGATGTTCTTTGATGTGTTTTTACTTGAAATATGAAGGTAGGAGGAGAAAAAGAACACGGTGTTGATTTGAATCAGTTATGAGAAAAGACCAAGCCTTTGCACAACACCCTCATGCACCTTGGTTTCTGTCTCAAAAATGTTACATAGGCTCTGAGAAAGGACAAATTTGAAGAGCAAACAGTGGATATTCTTTAAATGCAAAACAGGCTCCTAATTGAGCAACCAAAGCCTGGCTATATTGTGTCCGGATTAATTTTCCAGTGGCACCAGCAGACAGATAACCCTCTTTCCTTTGCAAAGAGCAGACAGCTCAAAACCCATTGAGAGCCCTGCCTTTTTAATTTTCTTCTGTAAATGCTGATTTCAGTCCTATCTGCTTTATATAACAGTTGCAAGTTTAGACACAAATCCAGAAAATGCCAGTGCTCTTTTTTTTTTCTTGATTATGCATGGAAAAAGTCCAGGCTGTTTCTTCCTGCTTGCCTTTTCCAACACAAAGGACAGCAACGAGCTACATTTCTGCCTAGAGAATTCTCAGCACAGGTGTGCAGGCAGAGGGATAAATCCCCCGAGCAGTGCAGAGGGGAGCAGTCATTACCCAGTTTGAATTTTAGGGGTTTGTTAATTCTCACATTACTGACGTGCCTCAAGTCGTCAGCTCAGTTTCGTTTATTAGCAGAAAGAAATTCTCTTATTCTGCTCTGGAAACTGTACATTCCCTTGAATTATAAGCATAACTATGGAGATGGGTGGATGTCTCCCTAAAAAGCTGATGATCAGGAATGATAAACTGCAGCAGTGTGTGAGGGAAGTCTCTTCCCTTCAGCTGTACCTTGGCAGGTACCTTCAGGAGCCAGGAGTGCCTGGCTCTGTCCAGTGGCACAACCAAGCTGCAGGCAGTGGTGTGGACTCCAGCTGTTGCCTATGGAAATGATGGTCAATAATTATATTTCTTTTCCAGCTAACATAGGGATGTTCCTTATTCTGAGACACCTCAGTAGGAACCCCCAGGTGCAGGGATCTAAATGACCTTCTTCCCATTCTATTTCTTAGATCTTGAAGAAATAAAATCAGAATAGTGGTCTGTAATGTATTGAGGGAGGAAAGCAGACACAGAGAAACCAGGATTAAGTTCTGATAGCATCAAAGTCTGTTATCTTTTTGCATTTGCTTTTTTTATTGTGTGTCTGTGAATCCACATGGTTTCGTAAATTTTCCCTTCCTGATGCATATCTCTTTGTTCCTTGAGAAAAAAACAGCTCAGGATGTCTGTATTGTTGAATTGACCTCATCAAATTCAGCCCACAGCATTTAGGAACTTAAAACAGAAAGTCGTGGAGCACCTGCACAGATTCTTGTTTACCTCAGAAAAATCTTATAGGTTTAATAACAAATGTTGTCCTGGTCTATTTCTGAGCTTTCTGAAACCACCCTTGCAGAGGGAAGACCGTTCAATGTGCTACATTTTGAATTAACAAGTTAATCTATAGCTTCTTGCTGAAAGTGAGGGGAAGTAATTACTGCTATGTATTAGATCGCTTTAATTTCAGGTATATGTTCAGATATACCTTCATTGGCCCAAAGAAGGACTGGGGCTTGGACAGAGAGAGGCAACAGTGATTAGCCAAAGCAGCCCATGTTCCTTTTCCTCATGAAGTTTAATCAGTCACTCGCTTACATGACATTTTTCAAAAGCCCTTCATTACTCTCCAAAGATGCCTGATTCTGTGACAGTGCTGGCTTGTCTATTGTTGCTGCTTTGCAGGCAGGACCATTGATGTGGCATGTCCAAGCAGGTGCCATTAACAGAAGTCCCGGATTTGATAGTTTGATGCCAATATGAAAATGATTGATGATACAAATCAGTTAAAAAGAGTTTCCCAATTATTCTCTGGCACAAGTGACCTGCCACAACCAACCACAGAGCCCTCTTACAC
Source organism: Lycocorax pyrrhopterus obiensis (assembly GCA_014706295.1). NCBI lineage: Eukaryota > Metazoa > Chordata > Aves > Passeriformes > Paradisaeidae > Lycocorax > Lycocorax pyrrhopterus. Next base: position 3,744,032 of record JACSVZ010000013.1, read on the forward strand.
AGGGCAGCATTGCCATTTGCTTTTTTCTCAAATTTCTTCCTGGCAAAAATGTTCCTTGCCCAGAGTTGTTATAAATTGGGTACTCTGGATTAGTGGAATTTGCCTCACTTGTGGGGTGAAAATTTGTCAAGGTAGGGCAGAGGCTCCCTTCTACCCCTGGAAAAGCAGAGCAGACTGCTGTAGCTGCATATCCCTTCTGCGTCTCCTCTGTGGTGTCTGCAGAATTTCTCAGTGCTGCAGGGCGTTTTCAGCTTCATGTCTGAATGCTGCTGGAGTTGCCACCTCATTTGCCAGACTGGTGACCAGACCTGCATCCCATTATCCTTCCTGGTCCCTTCCCTCACAGCATCCTCAGAGCTCTGCACTTTCTAATGACCTCCTACTTCTGTCCTCCTTTTTGGTCCCAAGGTAAAGTGAGGACAAAGAGAAATTAATGCAGATGAAAATCGTTCAAAAAAAAAAAATTAGAAACTGCTAATGTATGTGGTGGAAAAATGCAGTGTGAATTTTTAGGCATTACAAACAGGGAGGGCAATTTGTTTTACCTTATTCTACTGTTTTTGCAGAGCCATGGGCTACACTGGGTGCAGGGTGTTCCCTGTGGCATCCTGGTGCTCTGTTAGCACACGTCCCCCTCCTCAGACCTCATCATCAGCTGTAATTTACCTCACTGTGCCACCCCATTCCTGTAACCCACTTACTTGAGGCTGAATTTAGCCATTAATCTATAAATTTCTGGATTTTTCTGGCTGAGTGAAGAGTCTGTCATAAGAAAATATGAATTATTTAGAAATAGTATTTCAAAAGGGGGCAGGTAGAAAGCACCTGTGACTGGGAGAAGACAACAGCCTTCTCCAGCTGCAGCCATTCCTCAGTGTTTTAGATTTCTCCAGCACATGTGAATCGTTGGTTGCACTGTGGCACGAGTCATTTTGAGGCAAGCACCCCAGCTGAGAGGTGTGTGGAGGTGCCTTAGGAGGGGAGCAGGAGTGTTGCATGTTATGGTTTTACCTATTTGGAGTGAATCTTAGTGGTTCTTTGGCCATGGAGCCTCCTTTTCCTCACACCCAGGAGTCAGTGATGCAGAAATGCAGCAAAGGCCACAAAACTGGGGAACAGTGGAGCTGCTTCAGAGGCAGGCACTGGAAATACCTGGAGGAAAGCAAAGCAGGTGTAGAAGCAATAGCCTACTTGGAAACACTGTGCCTGCTAATGAAAGGGAAAACAGTGATGAGGGAGTGTGAAGGGGGATTATTACTGAAGCATTCACACCTTTTGCAGAGCTCCTGATTCTCTATTCAGCCTATTTGACAATACACTGACTCATGGAATTTGCAGAGTTACTCTTTTCCATGGTGTGAAATGAGCAGGTGTGGGGGTTCTTCCTTTTCTTTTTTAACCAGCCATTTCCAAAGTTCGGCTTTCTCTCCCTGTAGTAAACACCCTAGTTTGAAATTCAGTAGTGTAAGGCATCCATCTCCGTCTTTTCCCCCTGCCTGCACTGAACAGGGAGCTTTTGGATGCTGAAAAAGACATCTCACAGATTGCAGCTCGCAGTTGGGAATGAGGAGGAGTGATCGGCACCGTGCTATTCTCACATCCCAGTGTGCTTTCTGTAATGTGAGAGGATTATTACTGATGCTCTGCTGGCTCTATTCATTGTTGTGAATGAATTATGCTTTTAAGCTGGGCATTAGCCTAAAAATACATCCAGTAACTTAAGTGGGGATTATTATTACTGGTTGTGTTTAGGGTTGTTCTTCAGAGCCCCACAAGAAGGGAGCCCATTGTGCCAAGCACTGTGAGATGCTCCCTGCCTCGGTCAGGGTCTGTCAAAACCCATATATTTTGGGTGGGGTTGAGGATAAAGCACCCAAATGGGGATTACACACAGCAGAGACTTTTCTGCCAAAGAGCGTAAGAAAGACTGACATCTTCTTCCTCCTGATACTCTGGTTTGTCTGAGGAAAGGACAGCATCTGTCCCCTGCCCTGGTCTGGGTTTGTGTTGTGTGGGGAAGAGTCCTCCCACCGAATATTTTAATGCCTGTCTTTATCTGCTCCTACTGGCTGCAGCTTTGTTTGCTCTCTGTGGACTTCCCTGGGATGTCACAGGGTTGTGGGGTGAGGGACGGTGGGGCAGCAAAGACAGTGAGTGCAAGCACCGTGCCAGTCCAGCTCTGTGTTCTTCTCTTCAGTTTTGTCACGGACCTTCAATGCTGAATTATTGAGCATTTGAATGTGGAAATGCATTTCACCATAAAGAGCATTTTAAAGAAGAAAGCAAGGAGTCAGGTTACTCAAGGCATTGCCTTTGGATGGCTTATGGGGAAAGCTGTTGGGAGGAAACAACACAGACGAGTCCATGTGCTTTCTCGTTTGCAAAGATTCAGTTGCTGTCTTATTTCTCCCATCATAAAATTGTCTCTCTGAGTTTTCCAGGTGGATGCATCACAGGGGCTGGAATGTAGCCTGACAGGTAGAAATCAAAAGCAGCATGTCTTAGTGATGCTTCGTCAGCTGTGAATAACAAGAAACATTCGGGGGTTTGTTCTGGAAATCCAGATGCCATCCACTGTCAGCTCTCAGCTGCTGCTGCTCTGGGCAAACCTCGTAATATGTCACAGGCAGAACATTTGCTGTGCCCTGGATTTTGCTCCCACAGACATTTGCCTAATCTGTCTGTGTGGCAGCTCTAAATCAGGTGTCAACTTCTGTCTGAACTGAAATCTCCATTGTCCCTGCAACCCGGAGTCCAGAGGACAATACTGAACGTGTTCTGGGGATGATTTGTGCTTAATTCTTAACAACTTAGGCAACTAATTGCATGAAGTCAGAAAGCAAACACAAACTGTCCAGAGCATTATGTGTTTGCATAGTGATGCTGATAAATAACCCAACAGTGGAGAGGATGAGACCTGCAGCAGCCAGTCAGAGCTTGGCAGTGACCTCCCCATCTCATATATGAGGGATAACCGGTCCCATTTCCAGTCACACACCCATTTCCAGCACAGGCTGTGAGCAGGGGTCCAAACTCATGTTACTCTATTTTTGTGTGTAGGTTTATATACATTCTGAAGTTCCTTAGCCTGAATATTTTAGGATGTTTGTTTGATATAGTGATATACGTGAGAATAGAGAGATCTATTAATTGGAAGAACAGTATTTGGAGGTTTATATGTGTGCTGCATGCTGCAAACCACACTTGTATCACTGGGTATTAAACTGGGTATTTTGTTTGACAGCGCACTTCATAATGCATTATAGGAGTAATATTTTATCAAGAGCTCAAGTACCAAAAGGAGTGCATTCCCCACAGGACTCTCCTCTCTTAATGTGCTTAAGGTTGTATTCAATATTCAGGAAGCTCCTTGTATTCTAAATCCAAAAGGTACCTCTTCAGAGATGTAACAGAACAAATTTCTGTTCCTCATAAATTCCATGTCAACAAGCCAGTGGTAAAAAGTTAATTAGAGCACCCTTTCAAACTCCAGGCTTCAGCTGGTAAAAACGGGAGAAAAAACCAATGAAATGCATGATAGTGCCATGTAATTTCTTCAAATAAAGATCACTAAAGTTTCTGACAAGGCTTTGATGCTGAAGCACTGCCTTGCTCGTAGCAAACACCCAACTAAAGCAAACCCTCGACCTGTGTGACAGGCCCTGAACGCTTCCATTAGCATGGCATCATTCTAATGCATTTAGCGTGTGTGTTTAATGCTAAATGCATTAGCACTTAATGTCAGGAGCTCCAGACCCGCTCGAGTCAAGGGGTTAATGCAAATTAAGAATTGCAAGAGAGATTTGTCACTCTTTATAGCTCTGTGTTAGGAGTCCTAATTTCATTACTGAAGCTACTCTGTAAAGAAAGAGTATTATTTTTGTGTTAGGCTCTTTTTCTTTCTTTGGAAAATAAAGAGCAATTGCCCTGCTAGCACTTGGCTCCACAGTAACACCTCCTGAGAAGCCCCACTGTCACATCATGTAGATACATGCAATAAGAGAGTAAATCCTGCAGAATACATTACCCAAGGAAATTTAACTACCCTGTTTAACTATCAGGCTAACATTATAAAATCAAGTTGGGAATGGACACCTATGGCTAAAGGTGGGCTTTGTTTTGTTTATTCTGTCTAAACCCAGACCATTTTGGACTTTAGCTGCATCAGGGAGAGAGGCCAAACTATGAAATACAGTAACCCAGGCCACAGCTCCAGGGAGCTTTCCCTCAGCACCAGGTGAGGGTTAAGCAGCCCTTAACCTTCCCACTTGACCTTGCCCCTGTCGGTGTTTGCACAGACAGTGGCACAGCTGTGCAGCGATTCTCACTGGGGATCAGCCCAGGTGAGAAACAACATGGGAGGGGGATCTGGATCAACAGAGGAGCTGGTGAGAGGCTGGAATGAGCACAGAGGGATGAGCACCAGTTTTGCCATATTGCTGGTGACTGCTTAACTGCACAGAGCTCGTTGTGTTATTCGGTGTGCAGTGAGGAGGATGCACCTGGTCTCTTTTCCAGCACTGCAAAGCGACAGGGATTCATTGCCTTAATAGGAATTTCTCCCACCAGTAGTGTTAAAGTCAATGGGACTGCAAGCAGAGCGTAGAGAATATGCCAGTCTCGGTAGGGTCAGGATCAAGAGCTGTTATGCTGATTGACCTCAGGAAAAGATTATTTTGAAGGGGTTTTTAAATGATTTTAATTAAAGCGTGTATTTAGATGAGTGGAGTTTATGCTAATTACACTTGTATGTCACCATCGTTCTTGAAAAAGTTTTAGAAATCTTAAAAACTTGAGCTTCTCCCAGTGCTTCAGTGAGATGGTGCTGAAGCCATCCCCACAGAAAGGCAGTGAGAGAAACATTTGCTCGGCCGCCGCCAGCGTGTCAGGGCCCAAGGGCACCAACAGGTCCTGACTGCCCTGACCAGCGGCCTCCCTGCAGGAACCTGGAGCCCAGGGCTCCATTCCAGCTCGCCCCTGATCCTTGCTGAGCCATGTCACAGGGTAATGCAGCAGGAATTAAGGTGTTGTCTCCCACTTGGTCCCCATTCAGAGACCTTTGCTCTGTTTCCCTTGAGGACCAGTTCTTGTGCTTGGTACTTTGCTACACTTGGAATGTCTTGCTCCTGACAGCAGCTAGATGTGGAGGTAAACTTTGCGTGGCAAAATTGGCCTTGTGGTTTGTGGGCCAGGTCCAGCCTGAGCAATATTTCTGTGTGATTTGCTACCTTTCCTCCATGGAAGGTCTAAGTACTGCTGTAAGAGCACCCTCCCTCTGCCTTCAGCAGCTCCTGCTGAGATCCGGATCTCAGGGGGTCTGATCCCACCCTTGTCACTCTGTGAAGGGTTGCCTCAAGATCCCAATAACTTGTTTTCTCCTATCACTACCTCACTCCTCTGCCTCAGTGCCTCCCAGCTGCAGCCTTGGTTCACACAAGGACCAGTGACAACGCTGGGCCTTCAGAGGAGCCCACGCATTCATCTCCTGAACTCAAAGCCTAACCTGTGTATTTCCCTTCCCTTTCCAGGCATGCTGGGATGTGGACACTGAAAAGCTTTAACAGAGAGATTTTCCGGCTTTCTGCAGCATTTTGTGAGAGTTCTGTCTTTCCCATGCAAGTAAGACAAAGCAGTGTTACTGTTTTGTAAACTTCTTGCAGCTGCAGGTTGTTTTGCAGAATTGTTATGGTTCTAACTAGAAAAACACTCAGAGATGGGTGTCTTAGAACTTGACCAATCCCCTTAGGGAGTGGATGGCAAAAACCAATTACCTTATGCCATTTAATACACTTTGCAAACTAACATATAAAAGTCTTCTGAGAATTCATTAAATCACCATCCATCTATCCCTGAGCCTGGACTTCGTGTCATTTCTCTACTCGTCCGTGGGGAAAACAGCAACACTGGGATCCTTAACCTTTCCAAGTACTCTTAACATCCTCCCCTTTTCCATAACTTGCCTCGTAGCATGCTAACATGCCAGCACATTCCTGGGATTATGGCTACAAGAATGAGTTGCTACACGGAGAGATGGAGCAGAGCTGTACCCCAGGGGAAGAGCCGGCTGTGGAGCAGCTCATTCCCTGTCCTGCTGCACTGCCTCAGCCTGCAGCAGTTTGTTCATGCAGCCATAGCCCAGCACCAGCCTCATTAACCCTGCCATGGCCCCGGAGCACGTTGCTATCAGATGAGATAGTCCAACATTTTCTGTGTGTGCAAGAGCTTGAAGTGGTTTTCTTAGTCTGAAAACCAGCCACCTGATCAGCTGTAAGTTACCTGCTTGACAGCACTGATAAAACACTTATACAATAAGATGTACCAATAATAGAGTCTAAATTGACTATAGGAGGTATGTGGCATTGAGCATCTCTCTGCTTATCTTAAATTGATTGCAAGGTATCATTTTAAATTGAGGGGAAAATCCAGTTAAAAATGTATTCAGGGGAGGAAATCAGCACAAAGTGTCTACTGGTAAAGTGTGCCTTGATTTTAATGTTTTTGGCTTTCATTTCATGAAGTGTTAGATGAGTGGATAAGCAACAGGAATGATATGATAAGGTTGTCTGTGTTCTGCATTCACATTTGGGTAATAATTCCAGATGAGAAAGAGAGCCCTGTGATTTGTCATGCACGTTGTGCTGGCTTTCACAGAGTGTTCTGAGATTGATTTAGCTGATTTTGGATGAGGTGGAAATTAATTAACAGGTGCCAACAACCATGGCTCCCCATGAAAATCTGAGTGGGGAAGGAGGATGGATCTCCAGCTCTGCCACCCAAAGCATCAAGAGAACAGATAGGGAGCAGGGATAACTGGTGATAGGATGTGAGACAGAAACCTGGAGCTAATGGGAGTTTGATCTTCATTCTCTAACAAGCCCTGTGGGATGTGGCAGCAACAGGGCATCTCCAGGACAGGCCCTTGCAGCAGGATGGATGTGAATGTCTGGGGCAGGCCGATGTGGGCAGGAGTCTGATTTTGGTTCTCCCTCCCTTCCCATGGGATCCAGCCCTGGCTGTAAGGCTGCCTTGCTAATCCCTAGCCCAGCTGTCTGTGCTCTATAAAATGAGACCTTTCCTTCCTCACACATCCCTGCTTTAGCACACCTTGAAACTGGAGAAAGTGATAAATTGAGCTCAGGCTGTTCCTTGGGAAGAATTACAGCTGTCTGAACAGCCATGCATGCAGGCTGGGTATTTTCCTCTCTACTTTGCCATTTTGAAGTGACATTTGCTTTATCCAAGCAGTCATATTAAAATCACGCATCCCAGTAACCCTTGTTTATTAGCCTATGCAGTATTTGTAATTTCCAGATGTTTTACTGTGGTTTTGGCAGAGTCTTCTTTATATTGTTGAAATTTTTGAAAAAAAAATTAAAACAACAAAATAAACCCAAAATCCAACCCACCAAAACCTGTTAAAATTCCTGATTTCTTATGTGCTGTATCAAGTATACAAACAGTCCTCTGTATTTCAGGGGTTTTTAATCTGTGACCTCCCCAGTATAAATCTCAATAGACAAATTTAGATCTCAACACAAAACCAAATTGCTTGCTGTTTATGAAATGCATATATTTGTGTTGTAAATGCAATCCAATAACACCACAATTGTCAGGATCGCTTTCTTTTTGCTTATTGAAATTACATGCACATTTAAAATAGATTTATAACTGCCTATTTCCATACCCGAGCAAAATCTGGCATTTCACTAGCTGTGCCTTTGATAGTCAAGACTTCTATAGATGTTTTCATCATTTCTTTCTGGTTAGTGGAAACAGGAGCTGTTTATTTTGATGGGTTTTATTTTTCGCATCTACAGCTAAAATTGTGTCTACTCAGTTATGTCAGTGCCACAGTTGTCATTTATTAAAAATACATGTAGTTTTTATGGCACCTTATACATACAGATTAATGGAAACTCTTATTTTTTTATATACTTACAGCAAGTAGAATCTAACTCCAGGTTGAATTTTGCTTCTAAAACCTGAATTTACTGAATGGCCAAAACCCTGTGACTTTGCTGGCGCTTGTACTGTCACTCCTAAGTGACAGTGGGGAGTGTGCCTGGTGTGACAGCTCTTCCAGGGGCTGCTTGGTCCTGCTGCTCTCCCCTGGTTCTTCTGGGTGCTGCTGTTTGTCCAAGGACTAACAGTGGGGAGCAAACTTACTTTGACTCTGCAGACATTCAGCTCAGCTTGAGACTGGCTTGACAAACTTTATTCATCTGTGATAGAGAGCAAACATAACCCCAGGGACTTGGGATCAAGCAGATGGAAAGGAGTTTAACCCCAAAACACTTCCAGTTAGAGTTCTTCTTTATACAGTATAATCCTCTTATGTATCCACCTATTTCTTATCTCACTGAGTGGTTGAATATTTTATTTGCAAAGCTTGCGTGTGGGTTTCATTTATATTGCATGCTCTGTGTTCAATGCATACTGTGTGTCTTTCCACGCTGGGGTTGAGCACTTCCCAGGCTGCATCTCCTCATCCACACGACATCACTGAGCCTTGTACAGACCTTGGTCTGTCCTTGGACAGCTCCCTCTGTTTTTTGCTCTCACAGCAAGCTCAGGGAGTGTTTGGACAATGCTCTCAGGCACTTGGTGGAATTTTTGGGCTTGTCCTGTCTGGGGCCGGGAGTTGGACTTGATGATCTTGTGAGTCTCTTGCAGCTCAGGGATGATTTTATGATTAGAGTATATTCTTAAGACCTTCATAGAACTGTTCTTACCTATGCCAACATCCACTCAAAGAAAAGCTTGGGATTTGTTCTTCCTTGTTTCCAATAATGTGCTTGCAGCACGTGCTTCTTAGGATGCACAAGTCTTTTTGGGGCCGAGGGCTCACTGGTGATCCCAGGTTCATCCAGCATCAGCTGGAATGAATAACTGCTCCATGCAATCCAACCAAATGGAGAAGGTAGGATGTTCTGGCAGATCAGGACCTCACGGGCAGTAATGAGACTGTATCCGAAAAGTGCTAAAGAAGCACCCCTGCAGGGATTATTAATGCACAGAAATAAAATGAAATTTTGAATGCCAAATAACTAAACCAAAGACAAATATTAAAGCCATTCTGGAAAGGCTATAAATCAGTTGCAGGCAATAGGTTGGAACAGAGTGTGGAAGTGCTGGAAACACATCTGTCATCAGGGAAGCTGTAGCAGCCTTGCTTCCTGACTGCAGAGGGAGAAACTTTGATCACAGCTGTCACTGGAAGCACTAATGTCTTAAAAACTGACTTAAAAGCCAGCATGAAGTTTAAAAAAGAGTGGGAGTTTATGACTGAAATCTTGTTTTAAATGTTGATTTTCTTTCTTTTTTAGTAATAGGCATTTTAATAAAAGTAATTTATGGCCCCTAGGATTTTGATTCCATCAGTTGATTTCATCCTTTTCTTCTTGCTTACCTGTCAACCTCATTTCATCAACTCCTTAATGTAATATTTCTTTCATTAGTGAATAGTGACTAACGCTGGGGAACTGGAACTGCTGGGGTTGTATTACGTAGTGCTGTAAATCAGGTCAAAACAGTACTTGGATACATAAAAGAAATTCTGCTTGTCAGGTGGGTATTTACCCTGATGCTTTAATTCAGGTCAGTGGTAAGCTTTTAAGGTAATCTCTCATTCACTGCACTGGGGTTCTTGGAGTGCACAAAGTGGATTTCTGTAGCATGAAACGAAGTCAGAAGAGACACTCCAGGAGTGCACCTAATCTGTCTGCTAATGGACACTTAGCCCACTTAAACCCAGCCTGGCCTACTCTGAAATAGCTGCCCCAAAATTCGGGGCCCCCAGCTTACGGTTCAGCTACTGATGTTGGCTTGCAGGTGAGCATCAGGCTGGGAAAGAGCGACCTGTGTGTGTTAACTAAGCTAGAAATACATGAAACAAAGCAAAAAACCACTTGCATTTATAAGGGTTTGTTCACCCAGAGTTGGAATGTTGATTGGCTCTGATAGTGTGTCAGGGTAAGGAAATGTTTGAAATAGTGACCTCCTCCTCAGCAGAGTGAATGGTATAACCAGAGATGCTCTGTGGGAGAAGGGCAGTGATGTACAGTGGTGTCAAACAAAGCAATTTGAACTGGTCCTTGGAGGTCAGGAAGGGTTCAAGGGAATTAAGACCTGTGTGGGTTGGGTTCAAGGGAATGAAGACCTGTGCGGGTTGGGTTTGTGTCCAGTTCTTTCAGATTTGGCTGTGGGGTTTGTGTTTCAGTTTTTGTTTTACCATCCTCAAAGGACAACGATGAGAGGTATTAGGCTCTATTGTTTTGAACTGAGATTTCTAAATCTGCAGAAGGAATTATCTCCTGGATATTGCCTCTAACTTGGGCCAGTACAACATTCTGGCTGATGTGTTAAGTGTTTCACCTCTTATCAGGATGTCAGATCTACTAAAGCAAGCACGTATCTTCTGTGTTTGAATACGTGTGAATCCCTGATAATGCTACAAGGGATTAAGTGTAGGAGAATCCATGTTAAGTGACATCTCATTTCTGCCTTTCACTTAGTTAAAGCCAGTAATAGGCTGAACTAGGAACAGATGTAAGCTCAGATATGCTGTGTTAGTACTTTCAGTGCTTATTCAGTGGTGCCAGGTGTGTGAATACGGGAAAGCCCTGGAAGACCTGAAAAATATCCATGCAGGTTAGCTGCTATCATATCCTGGTATCAGATCTCCAGAACAGGACTGGGAGCAGAACAGCTTTTCTCTCCTTAAAGACTTCAGAATTTCAGTATTCCAGTGCTGATGCACCATTGGCACTGAAAGGTTTAGAATTTCTTCGTTGTGTGTGAAAAGTAGAAAAAACTCATCCGAATTCCCAGAGACTTGGAACCTCCTCCCATTCCTGTCCCAGAACTGGTTGTTGGGATAACAGAATTTATCTAGACACGATTACTAATGTGAAGAGATTGAACCACTCAAAATACAGATCCATGCCTCAGAACAGGAACTCCTTTCTCATATCTTCCATTAAATGTTTCTGTGCTTTAAATATGGGCTTGAAGATACAGGCTGGGGGGAGAAAGGCATGAAATTTTATTTGGGAAGTCTTTTTTTTTTACTTGAACAAAAGGGTCTAGGAAACCCTGAGAAAGGGGAACTGCCTTTCCTCTGAAGATGAGAGAAATCAGCATTTTTTTAAGCAATCCATGGTGCCATGCTGTAAAACCCCAGTGCCTTTCAATGGAAAGGACTGGGAGCTGACAGGGTTGTATTTTGGGTGTCCCTGCTGTTACATGACCAGCGGTGAATCTTGCCCTTCTTTTTAAAGACAGTCGAGGAGTGAATTTTCTGGGGCATGTCTGAAGAATCTAAAATAGACAAACTGTCACTGTATTGCCCTCTGAAACATCAAATGCTCCTGGCCAGGAACTGGTCCTACAGAACCTTGGACTACAGAAGCTTCAGAGGTTCCTTCCAACATGAGCTATCCTAAATCCCAATTAAAAAAACCAAATCACTTGGTGACCCTGCATGGGAGCCCCTTCCCCTTCCCTGACAATATTCCTTCTGCAGGTGTGGACATCAGAAACTACTGATTCTGTAGGAGAAAAGTTTCTGTGTCAACCTGAAAATCTGGCCTTGCTTGTGATATTCAGGATTTCTTTATTTATCATTATTCTAGGTGAGATGTGCAGAACATCTGAACCTCTACTCTGTCTTAACAGATCACTTGGATTTGTGAAAAGATGCTGAAATTTGGAATACACTGAGTTCACATTACCCTGCTCCCCTGTGAATAGACACAAAGGCTGTGTTTTATGTGAAGGCGGCCCTTGCTCTGAGTTTGTCTTTAGGGTTTGCATTCCAGTTGGATTGCTGCTAAATAGTCCTTCCTTTTTTTGGTTCAAGCCTGGGAGGGAGGCTTGTTGGTAAGTTTAGCAGTAGCTGTGTAAGCTTTATTTTTACTTAGCTGTGTTATTTTGTTCTTATGACTGTTGCAATCTCCTGCCATCTGGGGGCTTCTGGACCTGCTTCAATAAATCCTGTTCTCTTTTCCTGTTGCTCTGAGGATTTTTGCAAAGGGAAGGGGAAGTGGATGGTTTATGCAGTGGACTCCAGGCTGTTGAAGGAGCATGAGACATATTTTACTTGTTTGTGCTTACGTAAAATTGTCTTGGTAAGTTGCCACAAATGGCAGCCAAGGAAGAAACCGGTGACTTATCTTTATTGACAAGCTGACACAACGTGAAAGGGAGCTGCTAATCCCCTTCCTGCTTTTCCACAGCAGAGCAGTGTTGCTGACTTTTAGCAATGTGTGCGTGCTCTTGGGTGGATCAAAATGCCAGCAATCATCCTTGAAAGCACTGAGTGATGCCTACCAAGAACGCCACCTTCCAGAGGTACCATCACCAGAAACTGCAGAGCAGGGAGGTTCCCAGGAGAACCACTTGTATGCTGTGGTCATGAACTTCTGGAAGATTCTTGAGCAGAGGCCTCTCTTGAAAAAGCCACCTCTTTCCACTTACACGTTGCATCTGTCACTTCTGTAAAGTGCTTACACTGTTCTTAGGAATCCTTATTTACACGTTTCTGTGTGAAGCCCCACTGTTTTATCCAGCAATTTTCTCTCCCAAGAGCCTGTGAAATGACTCAGCCCAGCAGCCCTCTGTGATTCCAGCATCTGTATTTATGAGCTAGAGGATGTGTGTGATGCAACATTTCATTCTACTTTTTGGTTTATAGGCTTATTTTCACTTGGCACGTTACTCATCCCTCCCTCTCTGTAAACACACCACTGGTGTAGATTTCCTCAGTCCAGTTTTTACTCTCTTTGCTCTTTTGCCCTGCTGATGGTCCTGCTCAAGTATTCTGTGGCCTTATGGTCCCCTTTGCTCTGGCTGGCACATCGTCATCATATCAGCAATTCTCAGCTTCCAAATTGCCACGTTTAATAATAGTGGTTTTGAGATTCAGCACTGCCAACTTTGACTGTTCCCTTGACCTCCTCATTTTCCTGGGAGGTTATTGGGATAGCTGTATGATGGAAGAATATGTTAAAAGAAATGCAAGTGGCATTTATTACCCCTCTGACGAAGCTTCATTTGTAAATGCTGGTTAACGGGGACGTAGCTGCTGTCCAACGTGCCCTCAGTTAGCTGGGGGAGTGCATGCCAAACAGATCCGTGCTGCTCCTCAGCTCTGCAAAATAATTCGCATTTGCTCTCAGGAGCGAGAAACAAGCTGTCCTTACCCCTTCAGAGTAATAATCCATTCAGTGTGCAGGTGGATTAGTTCGAGTGGTTGGGTTAAAGAATCCTTTTTGTAAGAAGAAACAACCCTACTAGGTACATAATTAGCTTCTGCCTTTGTTTTTAATGACTTTAATCCCACGGTTTAGTCTTTTAGGCCTTTTTTTCAAAACGTAGGTATTCCAGGCATTTTCTAAGTGCTCTTACAACCCCCTGGCCTGGTGCTGATGCCTTCTTAGAGAGCCAGAAGTAACACAGCTTCAGCTTCAGCAGGTCCACAAGAATGATAAACAGCAGCCAGGTGTACTGATCCCTAATGGGAAATATTAAGTGGACGGAAGGGAGTGTTCCACATTTGATGGCAAGGCCACATCCCAGATCTGGAGTTCTCTGGTTGGCTTCATGCTTCTCTTTGGAGCAATTAATCATCTAATTGAGCTCTTGTTTCCTGTTTGAAGAAGCTATACTTTGCACAACTCTAACCAAGAGAATTTCAGAAATCTTAACTGGAGCATCAGATCTGTGTCACCTTCTATTTGGACCTCAAATTTTACTTGAACATGTCTTCTTTTTTTCAGTGGCAGAGAAGCAAGTGATTGCAGAACTGAGCACCCCATGAAAAATCTGTCTTACATCAGTCTGTGTAACTCTTTAAGAACATCCTCTCTTGCTTACCCAACACCTGCACATGACAAGCAAAGGGACCCCAATCCCTTTGCCCTTTGTGTGTTCATGATCATTCTGAGATCATCTACAAAGAGGTTCCACTGTACCTGTAGGGCCAGAGAATCAATAATTGATCACAGCTCCAGAGACACCTGCTGATGGTCTATTTATAAATCCAGTCCATATTGCGTGAAGTACTTGGGGATAAAAGAGCTTTATATATGCAAATATTCATTTTTCTTCTAAGTGAGGTAAAGCTGTTTCCATCTCAAAGGATGAAAATCCTGGGAGTGTTGGTGGAATTGAGCCCATCTTTTAATGATCCTATCAGCAGAGTTGCCAGGCTGACATTTGATTATCTCTGAACAGCGTAGGGCTGCATTACCACCTCTCCCAAATGGATTGCTTATCCGTGCCTTTTGCAACACCCTGGCTGAATTAATTCAACTGTCCCTGGAGTGCTTCCAGCAGACACAATCCACTCGTAACAACTAAGTAAAAGTTTCCCTTCCAGGATTTTAACTCAGGATTTTAAGTGGCGTGTTGCATTTTGTTCTACCTGGACTCAGAGCAATCCATTATTACGAATGTTAAGCAGTTATGGGTCTATTAAAAGGAGCTGAAACAAGAAAAATGCCGTTGGTGTGTGCTGCTGAAGTGGTTTAGTGCACCTGTAGGACTGTGCCCAGTCGATTGCTGGGCTGATTTTATAAAGGTGCAGCAGCATTTCCACTTTCAGACTGTTGGTATCACCCTGCCCATAGCTCCAGGAGCCAGTGCTGGCTGGTTACTGGTGCTGCAGACAGACTTGGAATGGCTGGGGCTGGGTTAAACTCTTTCTTGCACTCAGGTGACTTAAATGATCTCTTTGTTATTACTGTCCTAAGCTCTGTCTCTGCCTATAACTAGTGTGACCTGAAGGCAGTGCACCTGTTGGGAAAACCTTCATTGTTTCAGAAGGAGCAAGCCAGAAAAAACAGCTTCTCCTCAGAACACGTTTTCCTTCAAGAAGGCTGGGATTAGATCCAGCTTTCAAACTTTATGGATAATGCTCCTGTCTGAGCTGTCTTTTGTATCTCTGCCATTTCTATTGGCAGAGCATCAGGTCTGAAAGAGCCTCTGACCCAATAAATGCATGAATTATTTAAGACGTGAGCTAATTTTCTTTGGGCATTGTAATAGATCAAAACATGATAGCAGCACAGAGGACTGTTTTCTGGAATTCCATTCAAGTATCCTTTAAACATTTTAAATATATTTGCATTATGGTCAATTAAAAGGAGCTGAAACAATGCTAATAGTGGATTTCTTATTACTAATGCTTTTAAAGTTCCTAGATTTGTGCTTCATGCTTGAGGGTAAAGCCCCACCTCTGACTAATGAGAGCTAAGAAGAAGCTTCCCTGTGGGCAGATTATTCCATAACTGCTGCATGGCTGCTGGCTTGTCTCCCCAGCTCAGGAAGGGCTAACATCCTGCCAAAGTCTCTTCCAACCTCTTCCCTGTGGGCACTGTTTATTAATTCAGACAAAAACCTCTGAGAATAAGGCAAAGAAAAGCTGTTCCTTGAACACCACAGCCTTTGTTCCATGCCCTCTGCTTTATCTCCTCTGCAGCTGTAGGGGAAAGCTCTTTAGTGCGTGTTCATCTCACTCTCTCTAGGTTTTATGTGAGCATCAACCATTCCCTTTCCGTCTGGATCTCCAAACTGCATGGGTTGGTCTTGGCTGAAGCGGGCAGGATCCCGGACAGACAGCCCCTCCATCTGGGCTAATACACCAATTTCAGCGTTTCTCTTTTAACTATCAGCCATAACAATGAAATGAATACAATAATGTGGGCATGAAATTGCTTCAGAGATGCTTCAGCAGAAGGGGAGATGTCTCTGTGTATCCACAGCCTTGTTCAGAGCCATTGTCACCCATTGTGGCTGTGACAAATGCACGTGGTGGTCCAGCACTCCATCCCATGGGAGCAGCGTGGCTGCTCTTCCAGCCCACAAATACAATGCCTAGAAACCTATTTTCATACCATTTTCTGAATGTATTGCTTGACATGCAGCTTGTCTCCAACTAGGGTTCACACTTATAACAGGTGCTCATTTCTGAAATTATCAAGAAAAAGAGTGCGTTCTAATTTGATTATATAAATTATTTAAATTGTTTATAAGGGCTGCTTCAAATCTCTGTCTAAAAAATCTTTACAGACTGCATGTGACTTAGTTTTAACATGAATACATTTTTGTCTAATTTTTTTTTTTTGAGAACCTAGAGAAGTGAGTAATTGGCTCTTTAATAGTGCTGAAACTGTTGATTTTTAACCTGATTTCAAAGCATGTTTGAATACAGAGAGCAACTCAAAAATTCTTGTGAGCAGCAGTTTCAGTAGCTGCCATAGCAACAAGTAGAGTATCCAAGCCCTTTCTCCCCACTGAGGGCTGGAAATCCCTGGAAAGGACATGATCTACGGACATATCGAGTGAGTTCTGCAAACACAACTTGCACTGGGACAATCCCTAGGAGAGCAATCCCAATTTTAACCTGGAAATCAGGAAGACATCAGGCATCTAGAGATGGCAGCACTAACTGAGAATATCAGGGAAACTTTGAAGAATTAAATGTTATCTGGATTTCAATGCAATTTGTGTAGTCCATGAAACGATCTGCATAATTTCTAGTATCTTCTAGCTTAGTTTTAGTCTCTTTTATCTGTATGTTCTTGTCTCTTCTGTCTGTGCATTTTCCTGCTGCTTGGAAGCCTTCACCTCTATTCTGTTCCCTCTGCCAAGAAATGAGGAATTTGATCTCATTAATGCTGTCACTGCCATGTTGCTCTGTCCTTACAATAACGCAGGAAAGGCTGAGGGCAGAGCTCTGAACAAGCTGCACATTTTGAAAAGAGAAGAGTTTGAGATGTTCTGCTGCTTCTGGGACCTCTGAACTTCTTCAGGCTCCTGGAAGCCAAACAGAACTGGATTTCAGAGCTGTCCTTATCTTAACAATAAGCCAAATCAGAACTCGAGATCTTAATTAACATTTCTACATTTCGAGTTACTTTTGTGAGCACAATAGAGCTGATTATTACTGAAAGCCTCCTCAAAGAAGTTAAATTAATCTGATAAATCAATGTGGCCAATGCAGATAAGTCTGGAGGAGCATTTTCAAGCTCTGTCAAAAAGAGTAATGAATATACCAGATTTCCAAAAGTCCACATTTTGGAAGCAGGGAGGAGTAAGATAAATGACACACACAAACGTCATTAACTTGCATGCTGGGCAACATGAGGCTGCAAATATGAAATTAAACTGGGTCCACAAAAACAACTTGGAGACAATAATGGAGAATGCAGAAACTGCTTTGAGTGACAACTCCAGAAGCAGATGGCAAAGAAGGGGAAGAGATGTATGGGAGCAGTGGTGTGACATTTGTGCTCCTTCAGCATAATAATAACAGTAATAATAATAATAATAATAATAATAATAATAGTAATAATAGCCTTGCCCTGAATGAAATTCCCTTCCCTGTCTCACCCAAGCACATTGAAGATCACTTGGTAGTAAATTCATCATAAACTGAAAATTTGCAAAGGCCTCAGGCTGTGGCTACTGCAGAAGGTTACAAAGTGAGCAGACAGGCCTGATCCGTGCTTGCAGCAAACACTGGAGTTACCAGGGAAGGTTCTTACCACTCTAGGGGAAAACTTTGCATCTTACTCTTGTTTAAGATCATCTTTCCACTGTGCCAAGACTCTGCTGATGGGTGGTTTTGGATGCCAGTGATACATGAGTGGAAATGTGAGATAGTCAGAGTAGCTGTGTTTACCAGAAAGTGGAAGTGATGAGTTCCCACTGATAGAAAAGACATTATTTCTCTTTCCTGTGTATGAAGCCAGAGAAGCAAACAGAGGAGGGTGATGTACACAGAAGTGTAAAAAAAAAAAAAAAAAAAAAAAGAGCCTAGTCTGAAATTAAGAGGGAGAAAAAGGATAAACCTAGAGCCAAGAAAAAAAAGGAAATTGCAAGGTATTAGAGGAAAGCTGGAGTTGCCCTCCCAACAGGCTCTGACTTGGGGGTTGTGTCCCTGACCTCCACTGGCGTCAAATGTCAGGCCAGAGTGGCCTTTTCAATATTCTCATAAGCCTTTCTGACATTAAAGGATGGCAGATAGGCTGGAAAGGACTTAAATTAACACGAGAGGTGCCGTTTGCTCACAGAGTGCTGGCCCTGTGGATCATTTGGGGCACTATTCCAGCATTTACCCCTGTTGGACCACACATCTCAGCTCCTGCCCACAGCTGCCTCCTCCTCGATGGCCTGTAGGAGTGGTTGTGTGATTTATAACAGATAAATGCAGTCAAATTTAAAGATTTGTTCAATTTTTATTCTTTGAAGATTTTGTGACCCCCTAGACTCCCAGCTGAACCCGGAGCAGGGAGTATCAGAAATCTCACAAAGCATTTGTGTTTGGACCAGATTAACATCCTCAGTAAACCTTTGGTAAGTCAGCTCTCACTGTTCCCTTAGGATCCAACCAACCATGCCTGCTAGCTTCTTGGAATATTCTGGTGATTTAGGATAATATAAAGTATTTCAGAGGAACCTCAGTAACTGTTGCACAGAGCAACCCTCAGACTTGGATCTGAACGAGAAGAAACTGCATCCTCGGCAAGGCGTGCTCGTGTTTCTCTCTTTGGAGTTAGGGGACAGGGAATGAGAATAGGTAACTTGTTTACAAGCTTTTCTTCTCTTTCAACTCTCTGAGCAATTTATGTCACCTTTTTTCATGGGAGATGCTGAGACAGACTTGCCAGCTCGAGTTGAAAGATAAAATAAAACAGATGAAGGGGGTGGAGGGGGGAAAGCGTTCCAGTTTTTTTTTTTTCAGTTCTGTACAATGATATAAAAAGTGGGTTATGAACTAAAATATTGAATCACAATTCTTCAGGCAGTTTTATACTTAAATCATAGTCTTGTCAAGTCTGTGTTTGATACGGTTTAATTAATGCTTCCCTTATGTTGCGTTTGATTTTGATGTGTGTGTGATAGATTCACACAACCTCAGGTGATCAAAAACAGGCATTTGTCAGTGTCAGAGCCTGTGCTAAAGTCTCAGTTGGCTCCGTGCACACCCTGGATGAGGAAGGTGGGGATGGGTTATTACAGGAACGTGAAGCAGCTATTAAGAAATCACCTACAGTAAATGAAGCCAATCCTGTTTTCATTAGGCTGCACAGAAACCAGGATCAAATGAGTTTGGCAAGGGAAGCCACACCGAGTATGACATGCCCCACAACGCGACAGAGGGCTCTTCACAGCCTGTGGCTCTGCATTTGTTAGTGAGGTTTGTTCACTCTTCCAGCACAAAACCCTCATTTTCAGCAATCACCAGCTGAAAGGTCCTTGTTTTTAGTGAGACAATATTTGTAAACACCTTTATTATTTGAGACAATCCAAAAGGAAGGAAAGGAGACGGAGCATGTAATTGCTCTCTCAGGGCTGGTGGTGGGATGCTGTTTACTGCACAAGTAGTTAGGAAGGAAGCTCAGAAGTCTTGTGGTTGGGATTTGCTCACAGATGGAACTGGCAGTGACAGCAGAGCCTGGGATCAGCTTCAGCCAGCAATGACTCTTTTTCCCCTGTTTCCCTGGGTAACCTTCACAATCAGTTAGGATGCACCGTGGTATGTCACCTTCCGCTCCTGGCTCGCTCCTTGTGATGTTTCAAGCATCCTCGTGGCTCCTTAATTTCCTTAAGTGTTAAGAAAAGTGATACCTGGTATCTGTAAGGTAGTGCTTGATGGGATAAAGTGCTTTGATAAGCTCTTAATTATAAGGATTCTTATAATTTGTTGACTTCCCTTCCCAGCAATAGTGGAATGTTTCTACCACGAGGCCTTCTCAGCACTGTCATTTCACGTAATTCTGCTGATTTCATTAACTTTCACTGATTTTTTTTTATTTTTTTTTTGCAAGTCGATCACAATGATTGATTGACTGGGAAAATAGGTTTTATCATCTTTAGTCTCCAAATTGAATAGTTGTAGCAGTTGGATTAGGTTAATCCTGGCAGTATCCGCCTTTGGCTGATTTCCACTGCTGAACGGAGCCGCCCCCGCGTGTCCCCCCTCTGCGCCCCTGCGAATTAGGGGATTAAGAGAAGAGGTGCTTAAGATTAGCCCTTGATTGACACGTGGTTATGCAAATCGTGAAGGAAACCGTGAGATTCCTGAAATCTAGCTGGAATAGTGGAGACGTCTCCAACGTGAGAGCATAACAAAAACAGCAACAGACAGTGAAAGCGAGGCCCAGTTATAGGAAACTCATGATTTTGAGCCCATTTTCAACTCTTGGAATCTTGTAACCCTGAGATCCGTGTGCCCCTGAGCAGCTGGAGGGAAAGGAGTGTGTTTTGAGCAGGCGGGAGGCAGTAACTTGTGTGATGTACCCGAATGTGAGATAAACTCTCTCATTTCCATCAGACGTGGGAGCTGAAAGACAGAACAAAATGGCTCTGTCGTCTACCACGGGCTACAGGGGAGACTCAGTGTGTGATTAAATAATGAATAAAATAGCATTGCAAATGATAATGTTATATTGTAAATAATTCCATTTGTTTACCCTACTATGGCATTGAAGTTCATCTCCCTTGGAGACTTCTTTGACTTTTGATGCTGTTTTGCTTTGCATATGCTTGGTTTTTTTTTTTCCTTGCTTTCCACAGAATCTTCATAAACGTTCAGGAACTGACAGGACTAAGTGAATAATTCACAGCAAACAATTTTTGGGATTAATGTAGCATCTTTATTTCTGTAAAAATAGCCCTACACACATTCTGTATGTTTTGCACTAATTTATTGTTAAATCAGTTTTAAGTATAAACTCCCCTCAAGCCACCATCAATCCTTCTATTTTTATGGCTAGAATATAAACTCCAGTCTGGAAATAGCTGGGTTTAGAAATTAGTTTATTTGTGACTGAAGAAATGTGCATTGCTTTTGTTTCCTGCATGGATGGCTATGGTATTGCTACTGGTACAAATATGTCCCAACGTAATATTTGGCAAAGTGAATCTCAATTTTTAAGTTCATTTTTTAAATTTGTATTTAAACTATTCAAGTCTGATCTCTCAAACGCTTTAGAAAGGGAACACAAGGCAATCAAAAGACATCTTCTATGTTTTCCTCTAGAGAAATCATGTGGAGGAATATATTTTAAGGAAGAAATAGTGCAATTACTATTAGTATTACTTGCTTGATTTCTACCTTGGAGAGCAGTAATTTTTTTTGGAGGTGGCTGCTGCATAAAAATACTGAATTATTCTTTCAGTGGATGGAGGGTGTGGGTGTGTATATCGTGGATATAGATCCAGACTAATGTTTACCCTCGAATATTAATCCAAAGATTGGAATTTAGTGCATGTAGTGGATGCTAGAGTGATGCAATGCATTCTAGTGGGAAGTACCTCTGAAATCCCTTTTAACTTACTCTATGTATCTGTGTGAATCTGAAAGATGTAAAATCAGGTCAAACTACCTGATCTACCTCCAGACAGTGCCCTGGTCAAACAGCAGCTGCTTCACTTCAACTGTCTGGCAAAATGGGGGTAATGACACCTGAATTAGGCTCCATGAGATCCATGGATGGGAAGTGCTGAAGTAAAAACATTGCAGTATAAAATTCAGAACATTTATCTTGGCATAGAGACTTGTGGTATTCCTGGGCATGTATTTGATTAAGTACCTCTGTCATGACTAAAACAGAGACCTGAGGTTTCTTTTCTTTTTTGTTTGGGGTTTTTTTAGGTGCCATCAGAAGATGCATATCCTACCTGAGAAAGCCAAGAGTTTCCTAAAGTCACAAAAAAGAAGGAAGAAAAACCCCAAGCTGCAATGAAGGATGATGACAAGACAAATCAAACCTCTCTTTTGGGCAGAGACAAAAGCTTGTGAGATGTTTGCATTGATCCTCGCCTGGAAGTTATGTGTTTGGAAGTTTGAAGGTTTAGGGGAGAACTGAAGTACACCAGTGAAGGTGGGTTTGGTTTCCTCATAGGAATTTTGGGTTGAGTAGGTGCTACAGCCTGAGCTCTTCTCAGACACATCTGAGGGGGCTTTGAGCAACCTGACCTAGGGAGTGGCATCCCCACCCATGGCAGAGGCTGGAATGAGGACGTCTCTAAGGTCCCTTCCAACCCAAGCCATTCTGGGGCTCTGTGAGTCTGTGAAGCTGTGTACTTCCTGCAGCTCAGATGCCTTTGGAATTCCTGGCTCCGGAGCCCTTCGCGTGGCATCGCAGGCGGTGTTTTGTTTCCGAGCCCAGAAGGATGAGGCTTGTGCAAAGAACTGCTAATTTGCTCTGCTTTGAGTACACAAGCTGAAGTCTCCACACGCACAGAGACCTCAATATCAACGTCAAGATGTGAAGGTGGAAGTGGTTTTTTGTTCGTGTTTCATTCCTGTATGAAACTTTCTGAGTAACAATTAAAGGAGGGCTCTGAGATGAGCTGAATAATGGTGAAACAAAAGTCCCTGCAGCGTGCTGCCTGCTTCCCTGTTGTCTTAGAGCAGCGTCTGCTGTAGCTGCTGGGTACTGTGGCAGGGAAATCTCGTCCTCATTTCCATTTCAAACTCTGCCTGCTCTGAGATGAGGATAATCAGTCCCTCACTGCAGTTGTGCACTGCAGCATCTTCGCCTCCTGCTCCCTCTCCCGGGGCTCGCTCCTTTGCTGGCCCAGCTGTTTGTGGCACTCTGCTTCCCAGCTGACTCCGAGGCACGGGAGCTCCGCGGCTCTGTGGGAGCTCTCCAGCGTGCTCGCATTCACGGGCACTTATGTGGCTTTTCTGCTCGCACATCTGCGTTTAAGGAATGGAAATTAATGTCACTTGCATAGAGATTTCTTTCAGTGATCTCTTGCAAGCATCCCCCTTTCCATAGCTCTTTGTTTGGATGGGATTGCAGAGAAGGATTTGTACATCCGTGATCTCAGTGCAGAACACCCTTTCTATGAGAGCTGAGAGCATTCCCAAAGCCCAAGGAGTCTGTCATACCAACAGCAAGCTCTTCAACCCAACTGATCGTCCTGTCTATCTTTGGCAAGTATTTTTGCTGAAAGCAGGAGGAACCTGTGCTGGAGTTGGAACTAAACCCCCATCTCTCACATCCCCCTTGGCATGGGGATCACAAGCCCACAACTGCGGCTTTATTCATTGTTATGTGAACCCGGCAGATCTTCTACCAAACTCCGCCCTCTAAAATCAGGCAAGAAGACATCAGGGAGGAAGCTACTGGGGCCTCGAAATCAGGGACACCATAACTTAACACCACAAAGATGCAGGGCTTGAGATCTGACACATATTTTTGCCAAGAGTTGTATTCCTCACACAGATGTGGTGGGTGGGAACAGATTGAGCCGGCAGACTGCAGGTTCAGTGCTGTTTTAGAGGTCTGGTTCCTCTTGCCATCCTCACCCAAACCCCAGGAAAGAAAGAGAATGGAAAAAACTCAGTGTTAGAAGGGCAGTCAGGGTACATCTCAATCACATAATCAATAGGATATTTGACAGCTTTATTCATCTTTTATCACCCACAAGTTAAGGGTAACAAAATGTCTGAAGTAGCCATTATCAAACAGCTCAGGGTTTGCATGGAAGAAGCCCATTAAGCAGGAAGAGCTGTTACTCCTGCAATAAATAGGTGACACAGGAGAGCAGGTGAGAGATTGGGGCCAGGAAAAGTGGTTTAGTCAAATGTGTCAGGTCACAGTGACAAAAGGTTAACAGCCTGTCACATGGCACATGCCCACAGCCACCAGGTTTTGCCACTATTAACACCTCCAGCAAGGCTCCCTCTGCCATGAGGTACAATAACCACAGATGCCTTAATGATCTTACATATGAAGGAATATGTAAAGCAGCTTAAGTCTCATTCTCTAGCTATTACAAGCTTGATCTCCTAGAATTAGACAGAAACTTTAATCGCTGTCTCACTGCTGTGCTTTGCCAGCTCACACGTGAATTTCTTCCTTGCCAGGGATTAATTTTGCTGTTTGGTGACATCCCATTGAAAGAGTGGACAAGAAGAGCAAGAAATAGATCTGTGCACAGACTGTAATTGTCCTTCCTGAGCACTGCCCAGCAGGCCAGGTACCTATTGACAGAGCTGGCTTAGGTCAGAGCTTGCCAGAGAAACACTTAACATCCATCTGCGAACAGCCAGGCAAGTTGGATCTACCGTGGCTATAAGCTGTCACTCAAAAGTATTTCTGCCTTCAAAGTCCGTTTTCAAGCATCGGGAGCAGACACCTTCCTGCACAGGGGAGACGGCGGCCAGGAACGGAACCTCTTGTGGGGCAGCCAGGCGGAATCCCAAGGAAGAGAAGGCAGCATGGGAAGGAAGGGCGATGCCACATCCCACGGGGCCCAGAACGCCTCTTGGTGCCTTCACTGGGTGTGAGGGACCAACCTCCGCTGCCCCGGCGCACGGGGATGCCCGCAGCTGCCGCTCGTTCCTGATCACGGCCGGGCACGGATGCAGCTGCCCAGCCCAGCCGAGGGCTCAGGTGTCCCACTTCCCACGGGCAGCTTTTGGCTGCAGCCCCCCTCGCCGTGCAGCCGGCAGTGATGGCCGGCACAGCCCCGCTCCCTCCACCCCAGCGCTGGAAGGGCTTTCCTCAGCTGTCTGCCGCAGGAAGGACGGGCACAAGCAACAGCCGGCATCCGGACCGCGGTGAGAGGTGCTGCCGGGGGCCGGAGGGGCTGCAGGGGAGCGTGCGGGAGGGCAGCGGGTTGGAAGCCGCGTCCCCTCGCAGGCAGCGAGGGAAGGAGGAAGGAGAAGGAGTCCGGGGCCGGCTGCTGCCGGAGGGGGGCCCGGAGCTGCCGGAGGGGGGGTCCCCGCCGGGCACCGCCCCCTGCCCGCGGCCCGGGCGGGGCGGGGGGCTCCCGCTTGCCGCTATTGGGGGGATGCGGTAGCTGCAGGGGACCGGCGCTGCCGCCGCGGGCCCGGAGCCGCCTCCGCCCGCGCAGGCTCCGCGCCAGCAGCGCGGCGCAGCGAGCGAGGCACCGGGGCGCGCAGCCCGCCCGCCGCCAGAGGAGGAGGAGGAGGAGGATGATGAGGATGAGCGGGGCGCTGCGGGGAGCGGCGCCGGCTGCAGGTAGGAGGAGGCGGCGGGGACCCGCGGGGCTGCGCGGGGGGAGCCGCCCGCGGCCGCCCCTCTCCCGCCGCCGCCGTGCGCGGAGCGGGTCCTGGCGCCCCGCGGAGCTCGGCGGAGTTGAGCGCAAAGTTTTTCCGCCGGGAGGGAGGCGCTGGCGCGGCGGAGCCGGCGAGGAGGCGGGGAGGGATGGCCGGGCAGCGCGGTGCCGCCTCGTCTGCCGGCCACAAGTGCGCGGCTGGGACGTGCGAGCGGGGATGCGAGCGGCGGCTCGCCCGCAGGAGCCGCGCTTCGGGGCCGTGCGCGGGGATTTAACACTTCCAGAGCCGGGCACGGGCAACTTAGAGCCGTAGTGAGCATCTCCGGGCCGTGCTGGGAATGAACGTGAGACACCGGTTCCTTTCTTATTTTTGTGTATGTGTGTGTCTGTGCGTATGAGACTCTCGAGCAGGGTTTTCTCGCCATCCACCTCTGCATGCCAGCCGGGAAGGGGCAACTTGAACCAGCTGTCCTCTCTTGGTGTAATATTTACAACCCGAATAAATATTTTGTTGCCCTTCTGCCTTTTTCTCAATGCCTTCTTGTAATGTAGATGATTAATCAGGGAGGTTAGTGGCCAATTAGGCATAACCTTGTAAGAAAATAATTATGTGAGGATATATGGGGTTTGACTAGTGATGTGATACAGAATACACTCAGATCTTGGTAGCTGCTTCCCCATGTGTGCAAATTCAGTGTGTTCTTGATTTTGAATGGAAATGAAAGTGTAATGACAAATATGTTACTTCCAGGGGAAGACTATTATTTGCCTTGCCAGTGAAATATATAGCAGCTTTAAAGTAAAATGTGCATGTCTGGGGATGTAGAGAGGGGTTCTCTTTTTCTGGTCAGTCACTGAATGTTTTTCTCCCTTTCAAATGTGGTCTTTCTAGTGGTGCTGGCTGCTTTGAACGTTTGGTTTGCAGAATGAATTTCATTTCAGTGCCCTCGGAGTCTCATGAGAAGAAGTGCACTGCTGTGTCTTCTGAGGCTGGTTGTTTTAACTGATCTTGTTAAATAATGCTATTATTAAATGATGGCAAATTGGAGCAAATGTGTTTTTCATTGCCCACAAGTTGTGTTTCTGAGCTAAATTTCTTTTTATGGCTGGAGAGGCTCTTGCACTGCAGTATTACAATACAGCCATATTAAAAAGGTCCTTGGAGCAAATAACCCTCTAGTGCTGCAGCTACGTTTTCAGTAGACTTCAGTACTTCTATGGGAAGTAATTATGTTGGATTTAAGGAATCTGGGCTGAATTGATTGTGCTTTTTTAAATGGTGGTGTTAAACTGCTTGTAGATGTTCATGTGGGTGGTAAATCTAAACCCAAAAGCTAAAGAAGCAAAGTTCCGAACCCAAGGCTTTATTTGTGATGATTTTTTTTCTTTGCAACAGGTTTTTCTGTCTTTTTTTTTTTTACTTCCTTCCTTCTTCCTTCAATTGACAGAGAGGTCTCCAGCTTGAATACCTTTCCTTAACCAAGCAGAGTGCAGTGGTAGATGATACCGTCATTCTCTTCTGTGTGTGGTTTACTCTGTCTGTGGTGCTGCAAGGAAGACTAGAGATGAAAGGGAAAGAAGATTCCTGAGGTTGATGGTGTTGGCAAATTGATTAAGGTTCGCTCTGAGGAGCCCTGCTAGGTTTTAGGTGGTTTCTTTGGAATGTCATGCTGAAAGCACAGGTCAGCACCCATCCTTCTGTGATCTCACACCAAATTCTCTGGTGTGTGCCTGGGAGGTGTGGAAAGCAGACATGGAACTAAGCTTCTAATGTCAATATTTGGTGCTAAAAATTTGATTTTGAGCAGAAGACAAGCAGGTTGGTTACTTCTCTTAAACTACAGCTCTTCATTACTGGTTTTTGTTTGCTCTAGTAAACAAACACATAGCTCTTAAAATTGAATTAAGTGTAGAAACTGCTTGAACCAGAGAGGGGAGACAGACTAATAAATAAAGAATTATGCTATTGTGCCACTGACAGGCTGATTACAGCTTTGGCCTGACCACTCAAGCAGTGCTCCAAGCAAGCTCTCCATGCCCAGCACCCTTTTTCTGGATTGGAGGCTGGGAGTGCTCGGGGTGACTGCAGGGTGATGCCTGCGTGACTGACAGACATTTATTGCAGAGTGGCACGCGGTGCTCTGTAATTTTGCCTCTGTAATGATTTTCTCCAGAGAGCTAGCAGAGAATTAAAACGTTTACAGTTAGATTTTTGGAAGGGTTCCTCAAGATGCAGAGAGGAAGGTAGGGAAGTCTGTCCATTTTTAGATGTCTCTAATCCCAGGCTTCTGTTCCTGTAGTCATGCTTATTTTTTATTGATTGTCGTGGCAGTGACTGTTTCAGAGCACAGGAGTGCAAATGTTTCCACTCCACACAGGGTAGTCTTAAAAAGAAACCAAAGGGGGAAGGAAGGAGTGGCTGAAAGGAACACCTTACTCCAGTCTTTTTTTCAGGTTGTTCATGGAACCGAGGCCACTGATGGACAGTTGTACACTTTTGAAATTCAATTTCAGTGTCAGGACTAAACTTTCCATCCTGTGTTTGCTGTAAATGCCAGATAATCTTGAGCACTACTTACCATAAGCATGCAAACCTCAAAGTTCTCCAGCTCAAGCCCGTTTCTCCACTGGAGCAAAGCCATGGGAACAGAGGAGTCTGTGGTGGAGAATGGGTGTCATTTCCCATGTGGATGTCAGCTGCTGTGTGCAGAAGGAGCTGAGCTGGAGTCAAGGCTGGTACCCAGAATGGCGGTACACAAGCAGCAAAAAATATGTCAGTGCTTTCTGGAGATCAGCTCTCTCCTTATCAAACTCATGTGCGTGCTGCAGATCAGGACCATGGTCTGTGCTTCTCTAACCATCTGATGCTGACCTAAAATCCCTTTGCAGATCCATATGTGCTCATCAGGTGAGCCTCAGTCATGCTGGTGCCTGGTATTCACCCTCTGGTACCTTTAATTTCCCCACTCAGCTCCATACCCTTTGCTAGGAGTGTTTGCTGCAGGATTAGGTTGCTCTTGGAGGTTTCCCATCCCCCTTTTCCATCCTCACTTTTTCAAGGGAATTAAGCACGATGCTGCAGCCAGCCCAGCATGGAGCTGACAAACAGGGATGTCTTCACAGTGACACCTCCTGCAAGGGGCAAAGCAGGAGGGTTAGGGTATTCAGGAGAAAATCCCAGAATGGGTGTATTCCCTGTGTTCCCCATTTTTCTGACTGCAGCCTGTCTGCAATTGCTTTCTTGGGTTTTTAAGGATGTCCTTTTGTTATCAGAACTCTAAAGAAGGAGTAAGTGGTGTGTTTGTGGGTTTGTGCTTAACCAGAGATGCAGGAGCAGGCTGGAAGTGCAAACAAGCCAATCTCAACTGCTGCTAAGAGCTGTTGGAAGGGGGAATGAGAAGTATTCTTTTGAGTAACCTGGATAGCAGGTGGAAATGACCCTGTAGACAGTGTCTATAAAACAGCATGTTGGATAAAATGGTCCTATTACAGGAAGTGCAGAGGGCAAAAAACCTAAGCAGTCTTGACAATCATTTTGGGATTGTTCTGCAAGAAAATCAAGGGCTTGTCAGTTTTTGCTTTTATGCACATAAATCACCTTTGCACCTCCTGTTTCATAAAATGCACTGGGTCAGGACTTTGCAGTTTGCTTCTACGCTATTGTGAGTATTTACAGTAGAATACACATAGCACACAACAGGAGATTCATATTTCACAGCACGTTCATTTTTCATCTGTATGCCAAGTTAAAGAACCTCCAACTTCCCTTTAAAATAGCATTAAGATTTGCAAGCCAGTTAAAAGGGATGAGAATACATTCTGATATTCCTCTTTTATATCCACGGATTGATGCATTCAACATCCAACTCCTTTGATTCTTCCAGCATTTAAACATGAGCGACTTAGTGAAAAAAACACTGTATGAATATTTACTCCTGTTTTAATGTAGCAGAGCTCTACTGAAGTCAAAGCAAGTGCAGCTGGTTCCTCAGGCTGAGGATATGGCCCAGCAAAGGACTTTCCTAATTGGCAGGAGGCTGCTTTAGTACCATTCCTTGCAGGGCAATATTTTAGAATAAAAAAAAAAAAAGAAAAAAAAAATCTTACTAACATCAGAGGGATTTCTCATTTGTAAAGTTAAATGCTCCTCAGTGAGAGGTGAGGGGATTACTCCAGCTCAGAGAGCGTTTTCCCTGACTAATATACCCAAAATGTATGTTGGGATTGCCCAGCACTGATAATTCACGCACCTCTGGAGTGGAATACAGAGCCATTCCGGGCTGGAAACATTATGCAGGAGGGGTTTAGGGAAGAGAAATGAAGAAAAACTAATCCAATTGAAACTGCGAGGGGAATTTAGGAAGCAGAATGCAATTATCCGAGTTGGATATTGGCCAGGACATGTTAGTTAACATTTTTGCTCTTGTGGGAATTTTCATGGGATCTTTAATGACGATGAATGGTCAGGGCTCTATTTTACATCTCATTTGAAAGCCTGAGCTTTCGCTTCTTCATGAGGATGAAGTGAATGCTTTGCCTTCCTTCAGGATGATTGTTGCTTTAGTCAATGTGCTTTCCTCCCACGGGGCCAGGGCTCTCTGGGCACACCTGCCTGGCAGTTCCACATGGCCAGGGGTTTTCTTCACCCTGAGCTGCTAAGTCAGAGGGAAATCCCAATACTCAGCATTGCACATCAAAGCAACAGTTCCAATTTAAAAGGTCTTCATATGGAGAAGATCCCCTACGGTTCAACTGGCCATGGCATGGAATCACGGAATGGTTTGGGTTGGGAGGCACCTTAAAGATCAGCTCGTTCCAACCCCCTGCCATGGGCATATTTCCCTCCTTCCCTAAGCACCAGGCTGCTGGGTTTCTCCCCTGTTTTATGAGGACTAATGGATGGAAGAATCATCTGTCAATACTAAATGTGATAAATCTTACCGAAACTGGCATTCCAGGAGGAAGGAGTTGGTGCATAAAATATTTTCTTCTCTATAATCACAGTTTTCCATTTAGCTATCTGAACTTGAATCTTTCCTGAAACAAACAAGCAAACAGGCGCTTCCCCTCTGTAAAAAATCAGTGTCTGGTTACAAATGTGTTTTTATATTAGTGCTTTTTGGTATTCAGGCAAGGAAAACAGTAGGATGGTGTTTGCTTCTCGGGGGGAGAAGGGGCTCCCTCTTCTTTTGGCGGTTTAGGGATGACGTTTTTGGTGTAATTCGGTCAAATATCATTCTGGGAACTCTGAGGATTGCTCTGTATCCATTGAGTTACCTTTTAATCTGTTTATCAACGTGCTTGCAGACTATCTTAGAGGTCATGAAGCAGTGGCAGATGCTGGGAGATAAAATTAGATATGCATCCAGACTTTACTGTATAATTTTGTTATCAAAAAGAGCAATGTGGTAGCAGATATTTTTTTTTCCCTTTCTTTTTCTACTGGAAAACCTGTCTTGAGATTTTGTTTTCCTGCAAGATCAAATATAGGTAGGCTGTGCTTCTAACCCACACATGCCACTGATACTCATGTGCAACACCAAGAATTAAAAGATAACAGTGTTAATACTCTCCTTGTGGCAAAGATTCTTGCTGTTTATATAGAAATTTTCCCCAAAACTCTCAGGGTAGCATCAATGTCAATAATTTAAAATGCTTTTTCAAAATTACTCAAAATATTAATCATGTACCAAGTGATACATTTTATATCCAAGGGTTTTCTTTCTTCATTTTTATGTCTTTGTGGACAGTTTACGTTGTTTTGTGATCTGTGGAAGGATGGGTAAAGCCACTATCTACATCCACTCATCCTGAATTTCTGGTTAAAATTAAAGAGCTGACTACTCTGACCTGCTATGGTGCATTTCCTACAGAATTTGGGTGATTTCACAGGGGTAAGTGCTGGGGAGAGTCTCACCACTCCGTTACTGCCAGACTTGCTTTAACTTACAGGTGGATCTTAATTAGGCTCATCTCCTCTTAGGATGTGAACCAAAAGCCCCACTCTGAGCTTTTAAAAATGTTCAGAATATGTGGAATATGTTAAGAGGCAAAAGGAATCGTGATCGTCATCCAAAAGCCTCAGAGGAAAACACCCTTCCTCATCCTTTTAAAATAACAATGTTTGATCCAAGGCTTCTTCCATAGCTGTGGAAGGCTGGGTTTTGTCTCTCATAAGCAAAAGTGATTTTGCTTAGGGACTCTCCATGTAAGTGAAGTGCCCATTCCATCTGCCTCCTGTAGCTTGACCCACAAAATAACAACAAATGTTTCCACTGCATGAAAGAATTTGATGAATTTATTATGTTGGCCAGGTGTAAAGCTGTGATCTGTGACATTTCATGCCTCATGTGGGCATTGTGCTGTCATGTGGCTCAGTGGGCTGCATTGATAGAGTCTTTGGGGATGAAGAGAGACAATATGGACAGAAGCTGTTGTTAGACAAAATAAATTATAGAGTAGCTCATCCACTGTGAGAAGGATTGGGAGTGATGTAGTTTCAAACATTGTTTTTTCAGTAATTGTGCTGTTTGAATTGTGACCTACTTTAATAGCATTCTATCGTTTTTAATATTTCTTTATTCATTACATTTTATACACACTCAGGTGGTTTACTGCAAGCTGTGTGGAAATTACAATGAAGGTCAAGTGCTCTCTGTGAGGATAACTTATTACTGAAAATATTAACTGTTGTCATTACTGTTTTCCAACATGAAATTTTATTTGTCTGGTGAATGAAGAGATGATGTCGGGCTTGTGTTAAAGTGTGTGATTACTGTCAATAGACCAAAGTCCCTCCAGTCACAGTTTTGAGATGTACATGATCACTGAACAAGTCTCACTTTAAATTGATTTATTTTTCCTTATGCTTTTAAGCTGGTACAGGCTCTTATCAGAAACAACTTCAAGATTAGGATGTACTTATATAGATTTAACTTTTAAAAGCCTTCAGTAAACTGAGGCTAAACTGAGATTTGCAACTTTGCTATTGAAATAACCATGCCTACACTTGGCTTTGCAGCTCTTCAGATGAGCTTAAATTCACACTTTAAATTATATTAGTTCAGTATTTTTCAGGTGGGAAAGGCTTTGGCCCACTGGAGGTCTGTGTAGAGTGAAAGTAAAGCCTTAGGGTTGAGAGCAGGCTGTCCATGGCCTGTGCTGGGGTCAGGTAAACCACAGGTGCTCCATGGTGGTTTTCCATACAAAAGACCTTCCAACAGCTGCCCTGCAGTTAGTGAACATGTAATTGTGAATTTCCAGTGAGAGTTTGGAAAAATGGGATCAGGACATCACCTTCTCAAATCATGATCCCACTTTGGTAGAGCAAATATGTTACTTTTCTCGAAGCCATGGAAATCTGTGGGGAAGAAAGGGAAGCCTTGGAGCATCCCTGCTGTCCTTACGAAACCTAACACGTGTGGGATACCAGTGCATCGTTTCTGACACATCACTGAAATAGAATCATTTTGTGTAAAGGTCAGCTGTCCATAGTGTCTGAAGTGTTTCAGTTTTTATTATGCAGATTTGAGGTTCCTTTAGGAATCATGTCTAAAATGGGCAGAATGGAGACAGAAGAGTTGCAGTGAATATTCTCCCTTTTGGCTGTAGCAGCAGATCAGGGGTTGAAGCTTTACCAGCTTTCTCATTGCATTACCAAAATTCTTGCCTGCTGGTTTGATGTGATGGACTTAGAGGTTTCCCTGGTCCAAGGCCAGGAACATCTCAATTCACAAGTCATGTGTATCTAATTTTCCTTCTGAGCTATTTCATTTGAATTCTCTACAGTTACGTCTTCTAAGCGTAATCTGGAAAAAAACCAGAATAAGTAGGTAAATGTCCTGCTGTCAGAGGTTCTGGACTGCTGTGCTGGGTTTGGGTTGGGCAGGTAAGTTAGGAAGGCAAGTACTGTTTTACAGGAACAAAAATGAGAGATTTTTAGCTGAATGTCTGTTTTCTGGGTGCAAGTGATCTACACTAGACAAAGCTTTCATGTCAGCCCAGCGTAAGAGAGGAACAGGAGAGGGTCAGCCCAGGAAAGGGAGGACTTCTGATAAAGACCTATGAAAACCCTCTGGAGAGCTGAATAAGTGTGATTAAGAGTCATTTAATGAAGTGAAGGGTGTCACAGAGTGTGAGCAGGCAGCAGCCACAAGTGAGACACCTCACGCAGGTGATGTTCTGTAGGAAAGCTCAATGCCTTGGGATGTCGAGGGTGCTGAAAGCTGACACAGACCAAACCATCTCCTGGAAAAGTTTGTGGTGGAAGTGAGGACCCAGACTGGGGGTGACACTGCTTCTGGCATAGACATGCCAGGCTCACAAATGTGTTGTGGTCAATCATCTCAATGTGTGTGCTCTTGGTGCCTGCCAGGGAGCCAAGGTTGCTGCACCAGGGCCAGCTGGCCCTCTGCTCCCAGCCAGAAGGGATTTCTTTCACAGCGGTGAAGAACTCAGCCAAAAGCCAGTGTGGAGCAGTTCATCTCTCCTCTGCTGTCACCCAGGTTTCTCTTGAGTCAAAGCTGTCTGAGTATGGGGCACAGCAGAAGTTGCTTCTAAGAGACAGGCAGCAGTGTTGGAGGAGAGGTGTTACCTTCTAGCAAGGCACCCAGTGTGGCAAAGGTGTAGAAAACTGCAGTAGTGGGTTGTGCAGGTGATTTATTTTGCTGTGGGTTTAAGCAGTGACTTTGGTTTAAGTTATTTCCCTTACTTGGTGGTAGGTGCTCTGCCGTTGGTGTTTGAGTGTAATGATCTCTGCTGGAGCTCCTTGTTCTTATCCAATATATATCTGTATCGATCTGCACCTGGCTCTACAGCTGAACAAAGCTCGTGGAGGGACCCAGCAGAATTTTAACTGTATATATTTAAAAAAAAAAAAGTTTAGAAACCATTAGTTTTCATTTAGGTCACGTTTGAAGCTTTGTTCCATGCCCACAGCATGGAAACTCCATTTTTATTGGAAGTGGAGAATCTTGGGTAATTGCTTGACATGAGGAATTAGGGCTTAAGAAGAACACTAAATATCATGAGACTCGTGATAAAATCTTAAGCACTGTATAAGCCACTGAGGGCTGTCAGGTTGTAATTAGGTTTGATCATTATCAGCTTGAGCCAGATTTGCACAGGTTACTGAGACAGGGAAGGCCACGTGCCCCATTACCAATTCCGTGAGCAACTCAGAACCCTTCCTTGATGATGGTGATGTGAGCTGACCAGACATTTTCTTTATTTCCTTTGCATTTTTGCCTCTTTCCTTTACAGGTTACTTTGCACAAGCTCAGGTCATCTCGTGCCCGTCACAGGCCACCAGAAATTCCTCCCCTGTGGAGAAATGATCTGGGCTGAACATCACTGTTGTTCCTGTAGGTTATGGTTTGCCCAATTCTTTCTAATTCTGGAGATTGAGGAAGTGTAATTCTAAATGGCTGTCTTTGAAATAGGTTGTTTTTCTGTGGAAATGCTCGTCTGTTTCTGTAACTTTTTGTAAGCAAATTTTGAAGAAATATAATACTAATCTTAATATTAAAGTAAGAATGTCACCTTATGCAGGGCCCTAGGGTACATTTGTTAGTGGGAGGACCTGGAATAGAGTTTATTAATAATTCCGCTTATTACAGACTCTGTTGCCTTCAGATTACCATTTCAAGTGCAAACACACAGTGGAGATTACACATGGCAGCATTTAAAAAGCAAAGTTCAGATGCTGTAATTGCGCAACGGAGTCGCTTGGAATTATTTAATAAACGCGGCATACAAAAAGGTTCCTCGCTCTAATTTCATTAATAATGTATTTTGCGTTTGGCTGGAGACATTTGGCTGGCAGCTTTTCTTTCAGGGTGTTGTGGAACAAAGCAGTAACCCACTAAGATTTCCTCACTGGAGTCAGGCTGTACATCGTGGCTGCTGAGAGTGGCAAGGAGATCACAGAGCCCTGATTTCAAAGGTACAAACTAGGGATTGGAATAACGTTTTCTAGCTGTCAGCAAATGGGAACAGAGATGGGAGAAATTGTGATCTGTGAAGGAAAGTGGCGTGGCCATTGAAGCTGATTAATTTGATATGTCTCCTGATTTATTTTGCCTGTTTACTGAAGAAGCAGTATGGACACACGCTCACTGCTGTGCCAAAGACTGTCACAGGAGCAGTTTATGCCACAGCCAGCCTCTTCTGCCAGGGAGATTTCTCTTCTCGTTGCAAACATGGTATTTTACCTTGCAGATGTCAATGCTGGCTCTCTGGTTCTGCTCACCTTTGCTTCCCCTGCAGCTCCCTCACCTGATTGTGCTCCCAGCTCTGCAGTTCCCTGGCTAACTCACTTTCTGCCTCATTTACTTCCCAATGACTGCTGAACACCGTTCCCAAATTCAGGAGCAGCCCACCTTTGTGACTGGCTGCTCAGTTTGCTGCAGTGTTTAATGACTTCTCTTTGCTGTTGTTATAGCCATCCCTCTTTTGAATGTACAGCCAGGTTTCATTGCCTTCACCAGAAGGAGGGGATGAACACCAGGGAAAAAAATATCCCACTGAGGGCACTGTGAGGAGTTCCAGCTAAGCGATTCAGCAGGGTGGAGCTGGTGCTGGGGTGGTATGTGTTGGTACCTCACTGTGTGCTTTCCTGAAGAAAAGCAGGAATTCCTGGTTACCTGATCCATCCCGAGCATCTCCAGCAAACACCAGGCCAAGCCACTTGTGTTGTTGGCGCTTTGCACTTGAAGAAGCGAATGCCAAGGTTTTGGGGAGGTTTAAATACTTTTTCACTGAGCTTGAGACCTTCTTTTGAGTAGACCTAAGGCAGCTTGAGGCCACTGTCTTGGAGTTCTGAGCTGCTTTCAGCCTGGTGCTCACAGTGGCACAAACACAAGTCAGGGTGTGAGCTGTGAGGGCTCTTCCCCATCAGCTGTTTTTCTCTGTACAAAATGATGTATTCAGTCCTCTCTGGCTCCCAAAGGAGAGTCTTGGAGTTTTTCCCTTCTCACAGCTACATCTGCATCTTTGTGGGCCCTCACTGATCAAGGTCAGTGGTTGCTGACTCTTAAGGCTGTGGGAATAGGAACAAGTGTGAATCTGGGGTTTTTTTGGTTTCTTTCGTTAAGATTCTGCTCAGAGTTGAGTGTTTTTTAATGGAGACTTGCATGGGCTGATTGTGGCTTTTTTCCCCACGTGCTTATTTCTAAGATCTTTCTTCCATCATCTTTAAGGCCCTGTTTAAAACCTTGGGTGGGTGTATCCAGATTCTGCTGCAGTTCAGGGACAGCACTGCGATTGCCCACCTTGTGCGCTGTCTTACCCGAAAAACCCCTTTCATGTTGTGTATCTCATATTGTTTTTATCAATTTTTCCACCTATTTAAAAGTTCTGTGTCTGATTTCAGAATCCCAGTTTCTTAAACGTTGGCAAGTAGATGGTATTTTTTGCTTTAAAGGTCTATAAGTACCATACTAACAGCACAGAAACAAAATCCTACATAAACTCAAGTAGTTTTTACTTGATTCCTCAGCTAATTGGGGCAACTGAAAAAGTAAAATTGGGGCTGAGATGTGGCATTCATGTGCTTTGCTGTATTCTGTGGACATCTGATTTGTAATTGTAACGTTGGTTATCTTGTAGGTGGGATATTATTTTAGAGCTCAGCACTGGAGCAGGAGAGCTGCTTGTGATTGTTGGAGGATGGGAGAGACGACAGAACGAGACAGAGATCTTATTTTTTTGGTGCTTTTCTCTTGGAGGAGGCTGAATCTGAGAGCCTTGGCACCGCTCCATAGCAGAGGAGCTTGCAGTGATG
This sequence comes from Lycocorax pyrrhopterus obiensis, assembly GCA_014706295.1. Classification (NCBI taxonomy): domain Eukaryota; kingdom Metazoa; phylum Chordata; class Aves; order Passeriformes; family Paradisaeidae; genus Lycocorax; species Lycocorax pyrrhopterus. Next base: position 3,780,861 of record JACSVZ010000013.1, read on the forward strand.
CTGCAGTTTTGTTGGTGCCACTGCAGACACAAAGGCTAAAACAAATCAAACTGAGCTGAGAGGAGCAGATGGGGCAAGTGAGAAGTTGGGAAATCATTCAAAGTGTTAGACACCGAGCGATTTCAATTTTCCCGAGACAAGTGGGTGCTGTGGCACAACATGGCTCTTTCTGACACTCAGCACACGTGAGACAATTTTGGAATAAAAGCTGCATCAGGTGTTCCGTTTCCAAATTTCCCTGCCTGAGGGAGAGAGTTTGCATTTGGCAAGGATAGCTGGAAGGGGGCTGGGGTGGTGAAAACAAGCTTATCGTGAATCCTTTCAGGTGTTCTGTTGGCCACTCTGAGCAGAGTGTGTATAACAAATGAACAAAGTTCCTTCTTTGCAGGCAAAAATGGAGTTTATAGAGGTATCACAAGGCAGTGGGGGTCAAAGAAATTGGACAGAGATACTTCCTTTCTTCTAAAAATGTTTTCTTGATTTTAATGTTCTCCCTAAAGGATACAATTTCCCCCATAGTATGGGAATAAGCAAAAGAATAAACCCCTCACTTTGATAAATTTGAGTGTTGGAAATTTGGACGTCATCAGTAAGGAATCCACAGAAATTCCTTGGAATGTGTGACCTGTATCCTGCTATAACACTGTTCTGCTGCTCGGATTCCCCTTTAAGGGGTTTGGTTTCTTTTAAAAGTGTAGAAATGAGATACAAAGAACTCTGGTCTCACCTGATAATTGTGGCCTAAACACGATTTTGCAGTATTTACTGTTTATAATACATAAATAGACTGTAGATAATTCCTGCTTTAAAAGCTGTGGGGCACAGAAAAGTTTGGTGTAGGAAAAATGTGTATGATAAGGCATAGTTCCAGCAGAAAGAAAAGGAACTTAAATAGCAGTTGGATTCTTTCCCTCCACCCTACAAAGAAGAAAATTGGTTTGCTGGAAATATAGGTCATGGCACTGTTCTGGCATCTTGATGTTGCTGCTTTGTGAGTACACTGGATTGCTGGCAGCGCAATTTGGGACTCCCATTAGAGCTGCTCTTTGCTGTCAGGCTTAAAGGCCATTTAATATCCCTTATCTGATCTAATGCACTCCTCACACAGACAGAAAATTTAAAAGATGCTGTGAGTTTGGGGGATTTTTGTTTGTGTGTGGGTTTTAAAAAAAATTTAATTATTTTTTATACGAGTTACTGAAAGCCCATCTGGAGATTCTTCCTGCTGGTGCATCCAAAACTCAGCTACTTCAGTAAGAACCCAAGGATCAAGGGTGCTCCATGAATGGGGCATTGAAGGGAGATTTTTCTCCCCTCTCCATGATAAAGCACAGAAGAAAATTAAACCTTGCATTATTGTGCCACGTGGTTTTACAGATGCCAGCTTATTATTGGAGGAAAGCCTTGGCTTTTTGAACGTGGACTTTGGTTATGGGATTAATCTGATTTCTTTGTGTTAGGAAAAGTATTAAAGGCAGCTGCATTCTGTGATTTAGGTGGTCTGTGTTCTCCTCTCTCTGTCCAGCACCAGGACAGGGTCAGTGGTGTTTGTAGGAACTGGGGAACAGACAGGATCTCTGTGGGGACAGGAGGTGACACTGCTCCCTTCTGAGACATTGTGGCACCGAAGTGTAAAGAAAGCAATGATTTTTCTGTTTGGTTCTGTATAACTGGTCACTGTGAACAGTAAGAGGCCAAGATGGAAACAGAAGTGTGGAAAGGAAATTTGGATGAGGAATTGTAGGTAGCCTTTTCCTACTCATCCCACAGAACTGCTGTAGGTTTAGGAGTTATGTGCTGTCTGTAAATACACCAGACTTGCTAAAACTGCTTCATCTTCATGTGTCTTTTCTTTTTAAATATTTTGTCTTGAATAAGACTGGGAGGTAATAAATCCATGAAATCAGATGAAATCAAAGCCTGTCTCGCCTCTCCCTCACCCTGTCCTGGGGTCACTTGTGGCTCATGTGGTTTGGTTTGGTGCAGGGTTGTGGTTCCTGGTTTTTTTGCAGATTCAGGGCTGTGGTTTCTGGGTTTGTTGCAGGTGCAGGACTGTGGTTCTTGGGGTTTGTTGCAGATTTAGGGCTGTGGTTCCTGGGTTTTTTTCAGATTCAGGGCTGTGGTTCCTGGATTTTTTGCAGATTCAGGGCTGTGATTCCTGGGATTTGTTGCAGGTTCAGGGCTGTGATTCCTGGTTTTTTTGCAGATTCAGGGCTGTGGTTCCTGTGTTTGTTGCTGATTCAGGGCTGTGGTTCCTGGGTTTTTTGCAGGTGCAGGTCTCTCTCAGGCTCCTTGTACCAAGTAGGGCTGCAGTGAATTGAAACCCTTTTGTTATGGTTGAAGTTCTACCAATTTATTGCTGCTCAGTCTGGAGATTTTCAGGCGTGACAAAGATGGAAGGAAGCACCTCCAGGTTTTTCTTGCTGCCCCAATGTGTTTGCAGGGGGGTGTTGTTACCTGGGAGTTCATTAGGAGCAAACAAAAGCAGCGGAGAGCTCGCTGCTCGTAATGCACAGCTCATGGAATGGCTGAGCTCTGGAATAAGCAGGAGCCCAGCAGCATCCTCTGCATCTTGCCTGAGCATTGCCTAACCCCCCTAACAACTTCCATTCATTATCTGCTGGACCCTTGGATACTAAGCAGTATTTTTTTTTAAACAGGTAATCAGGAAAATTTCCTGTGGTGACAAGTAGGTTTTCCTTTTGGGTGGATCCAAGTATCAAACCAGTGCTATTGTACCTTAGTTTCTTGGTTTCTTAGTTTCTTTTTGTCACTTTCTGCAGGATTTGCAGGGCTGATTCTTTGAGTCCTGAACAAGGTGGTTGTGTGCACACCCATGCACGTGTGTGTGATTTAAAAAAAAGCCCAAAGTAATACCTTTAAAAAACTATTTATCTTTATTTTTTTAATATAAAGATGCAAAAATGAGCAAACAGAAAGGCCTATCAATTGTGTGCATCTGATTGAAGTGCATAGAGTCTTATACATAAATTATTATTGCATGCAGTTGCATGAACAAATGGAAAAGCTGGGTTTAGGACCCCTTGAAAATAATCTATTTCTGTTAGATGTGCATATCATTTAGATATATGCTTGTCTACGCAGTGTATAATTTTTCAGTGGCTCTTTCAGAGGTAATTGTGGAAGGCAAAATGTGCTGTGTGAATATGGTACTTCAAATTGTAGAATGCTTCCATGAGAAAATATATGATTAGTGTGCAGATAATCTCTTCAAAGGCCCTGTAACAATTCTGAGCTCTCAGATGGCTTGGGTAGTCTTTGCTCTCTCTTTGGAGGGACTGAGAATGTTAAAACCATTTACATGTATTGTCAAAAAATAATTTTATGGGGTTGATCCTGCCTGACACAATGCTTCACACCATGATGGAAAATTCATAAATGTTTTCTCCTATTTGATGCTCCAGAAGCACTTAAAAGCACTCATTTCTGTAAGAGTTATTTTCTCTCTTTATGTCCAATTCATAGATTATGGTCAAGTGTTCATTTTTATGGTATTTACAAGAAATCAGTAGAGCCAGCTTGCTCATAACAGTCTCCCTCCACCCCCTGCCCAGATTCATCCTTGCAGCATCCTGGAACAAAGAGAGCTGAGGTTCTGAGCCATGGTCGGATCTGATTCAAGAATGCATTTCCCTGTAGTGGATTTTTAAGAGGCTGAGTTGTTTGTGGTCGAAGAGTCGAAGGTTATGTCCTTCATAGTAAAGACAGGAGTGGTGGTTAATCAGTTTTTGAGCTGTCTAAATATTTTAATTTGGGGTGAGGTTCTCAGTCTTGTATTTCCCAGCTGCGTGTGTGTGTCCGTGGCCGTCGCTCTGCTCAGCCCACAGATCCCTCGTGATGGTCTTCTCTCCAACTTCTCATTCCCTAAATGGTAAAACATCCCACCTTTCTCCTTGCATGGAGTTGGAATTTGTCAAAGGCAGTCTGCTCTGGGCATTGAACTCAGTTTAATGTGGGAATTTATCAAACAGAAGATGGAGTTGTCCCTTGGAGCAGTGGCTGCAGTCTTGTGGGAAAGTCTGCTTGTGGAAAAGTGTGCTCTTGGATCCTGGATTAACTGCAGGTGTTCTGGGGGGAATGGAACCCGTTCAGGGGCTGTACTGGAGTCTGACAGCTGCAGCTGGAGCAGTTGTGGTGTGACACATTCATGCTCCATCTGCTCACCCAAGTCCAGATAAAGAACAGAGCAACACTGTGCTGGAACAAGTGCCTTGTGACTTGCTCTCGTGCAGTGTGTTCTCCTTTATAAGGGATATTTTAATGGCTTTGGAGGTGTGGGGGAGACCAGCTGGCTGTAAAAGTGGTGTGTAGGATTCAGTCTCATCCTACAGTTGCTTTAGGTGTTGGTTTTGCTCGCTTGGGTAACACATTTGTTTTAGTCTGTTGTTGTAAGGCTTGGCCTCTGTGCTCCATGAAGAGCTTGGGCAGCACAGGGCACACACCAGTGCTGGTTTTATCCCCAATGCTCCGTGCTGAGGGAAGGTTATGGGAAAGGTTGTGGTGAGACAGCTCTGAGGAGCAAAGCATGTCACACATCATCACACTGCAGAGGTGTGGAGACGACACGTTGATTCTGTTACTCGGTCCCCTCTGGGTGTCTGTGACCAGGTGATGACACTGATTTTTCACAGAACTTCAGCTGCCTTTCACAAGTTCACGATAATTTATCAGCCTGTGCACCTAGGAGTGAGCAGTTCTTTTAGAACCTTGTCTTGTGTTCAGTGGAATGAATGATTTAAAAGGTGTGCCCACAATATGTTAAATAGCTAAGCTGGTTTGGGAATTCATTTAGTTACCAATCGTAGATATGCTAAATAGTTTGATAAACACTGGAATTTTGTTTGTTGCCAAATAGTTTTTTAAACATTGGGATTTTATTTGTTGAGGTGTACAGGAAAAGGAGCTTGTAATCTGGGTTATTCTGCAATAGAATTGGTGTAGCAGAACAACCTTAACCAAAACTTACCGGTGTCCCTTTTTTCTGGGTATTGTTCAGTTTGTCACCTAGGATTTGTCAGCTGGGACAGTGCTGGGATGTGGCACTGCCTTGCAAGTGGTTCTAGCAAGGAAAGGCTTCTGTTGGCCAGTGCCCACTCCAGTTTGGCTCCTGAGCCTCCCCAGCTGTGTTTGCGTGCCCTGAGCTCTCCCCAGCCCCTGCTGCACACACGCACCGAGCTCCGCTGCGATGCCCACGCGGAGGCTGGCCCGGGCTGTGCTGACCTTTCCAGGAGCCCTGGGCTGCCCTGGAGATGCCTCCCTGCCCCCCGACATCAGCTGCACGCACAGGTCACCGCTGGTATTTTTGGCAAGGTTGTATTTCATTCCTTTTCGGATTTTCCCCTGGTCAGGCTTGCTTTTCTGGGATGAGGAGGAGCTGCTGCGGCTGCATCAAGTGTTGGTTTTGGGGAATTTCTAACTCACAGAAAGGCGCCTGCAGCTCAGGATATGCACACTTTAAAATGTGTGTTTATGAATTTAAAATGACAAACGTTTTTTTGCTCGGGTGTTTTATTTTTGGATTCTTTTTTTTTTTTCTCCCAAATAAGCCCTGTAACGAGTTGATCCTTTGACTCGCCCCTAGATGAGACAGTTCCAGTGAGAGATGCTGTTTTATGGGATTAATTTTGGAAGCTATTCAGGGAAATTACTGTAGGCTTTTTGAGAAATTTAGTGAGAGCGTGGAAGGACCACAGAAAAGTTTTTTCCCTTAAGATTTTAAGTAGGATCTTATGAAGGGAAAGAAAAACCCAACCCCTGGTAATTAAAGAATTTTTAAAATAATGAAATCAAATTATGCACGCTCTGGGTTTGGGTGTGGGTAAGTTCTTAACTGTTCCTGCTAGTGAAGTTTTTAATTTAAATTAGTGCTTTTAGAAGGGAAAGGAAATTACTTAATCACTGCTTCAAATGTGTGTGTATATGTGGGGGCATGTGTGTATCTCCTTTGCAAGATGTTTAAGAGTTTGGATTTAGGATGATGTTAATAAATGAATGTACAACTTGTAGATGTGAAAATGATCAAGGCAACTACTCTGGGCTGTGGGAACCTCAGGGGCTCAGCTCATGTTGAATATAATCAGCTGAATTCACCTGAAGTTTTTATCCTGGGGAATAAAAAAGTGAATCCAACCTGTGGGTCTTTCACGGGGACTTTTTGATTATTTGGAGAGGGACATTTCTTGGTGCTTGAATTAGGTTTATGGTTTGTGGGTATACATATATATGATCCAGGCAATGGAGAACTGGGGACACGTGGACTTCTGTTGAACAAAATGATGTCTTTGACTCCTAATGACACAGGTTATTAAAGGAAGAAGTCAGATTGTTGGAATAACTTAATCTAATTCTTGTAAATGTGAGCCACACATGGAGTGTGTGATGCTGAACTGCAGCGAGGGGAATAGAAGAGCAGGTGCTGCTGTGGAGGATCCCAGCAGTATCCCCTGAAACTTTACACTAAATACCAAATAACTTGGAAATGTGCCTCGTCTATGCATGGGGTTAATTGATTTCTGAGCCACTTGGGCTGGAGTCTTGTTTGTATTTAAGGTACTCTTTGGAATCCCTCTCTCTCGACTGTTTCATTGTGCATACCAGACATAAGGGACCTGGAGGTCGGACAGCAGCCACGCTGAAGCCATTCCAGGAATTTTTTGGCATGCTTTCACATCAAAGGACAGATACTGTGCTTGTGCTTCTTGCATAATTTGGGGTGTGTGAAGCCCAAGACCATCTTCTTGTAAATACTTCTGTAAATATATTTTTTACATTGTTCTCATGGGGTGTAAGTAGAGTGTCAGGGGTCTGGACAGGTCTGTGTGGCTTCACCATCTCCAGCAGTGCTGATGTGTTGGGTGGGGTGTCAGTGCTGCTGTTTCTTCATTAGATTCTCGTGGTAAGTACTGAGGGAGTTCAAGGATGTTATGTGAGAAATTCCAGCCTACTCTGCATCCTTCTCTTTTGATGTGATGCCACAAGTATCCCAAACTGTGCTTGAACCCATTCCTGCCTCTGGGTGACACAAATGTCTGTGTGGGATGTGTGGTTTCTCTTCCCCTCCTCTAGCCTCTTCTCCCCAGTGTTATTTTCTGGGTGGGAATAGCACATTAACCTATTTAAAAATAACAACAACAACAAAAAAAACCCAAACAAAAAAATCCCCACCTTGAATGACTGAATTTGTCACAATAATTAAGTATGGTAGCTACAGCTCTGGATGCCTTTCACCTGCTAAGAGCTACTGCAGTCAGCACCATATGGTGGCCTTTTTTTCCCCCTTTTTAATAGACTTAGAACAGCAATTTGTTTCACCCGTGAGCCAGCACCACAGCATGCATTGCTTAACAGAAACAACGTAAGACTGGTGAGCTTTTCATTTTCAGTTTCAAGGAGCATTTAGCTGAGCTTCAGAGCCTGCTTTCTGGCACTGTCTGCTTGCATTGTGACTCTTTGATGTGTAAAAGTAAGGGGCTGAAGGACAGAAGGGCTTGCTTTTCTGACCGGAGACTCCTCAGTGCTTCAGTCTTAATGTTTGCAAATAATATGCTAATATTTACGTGCCTCTTCGATTTATTGCCGAGCTCTCACCGATGTCTGCGTGTCACCCTGCGACTGTGGGAAGAAAATTACTGAAGATGTGGAAAATACTGTTTTATTCTATGGGTGGACTGAAGGTGCTGGCTGAGTTATGAGTGTGTCTGTGCCGTGGAACAGGGCCTGGTGCAGGATCCCTGATCCTCTTCCAAAACACCGAACAGTGTTACAGCACCGTGGTGCTGTCCCTGAGGGCCTTATCCCTAACAGTGCCATGGGGATGTGGCAGTGCTACTTTAGCCTGATTTTTCTCCCAAATGACCAGAAGTACTCAGATTTTTCACAACTTGCTGCGCTGTGCCCCATAAGCTGACACATGTTGATGCAAACCCATAAGTAGTTCAGGATTCCCCTTATCTTAAAGCTTTGCTTTTGTGATGATTGACAGACAGAATGCATACAAAAATAAGAATTTTTGCATATTCTTAGACTCCCTTAAAACTTGGGCAAGTTGGGCAGTACCTTCATAGCCTACAATGACATCTCCAGAGTGGCATGATGACCTGGTAGCACAGCAAGTTAACCTGCAATGCACCGGACTCATGTTTAATTCCCCTTCCATGCCACTCCAGGGAAATTGTTTGGGTTAGGGAGGCAGCAGGATTCCCTAGGTGGAGAGACCATGGGAATACACCTGCAGATCACAGTGGGTCTCACCTCCTGTGCTTGGGAGGCTGTAAATAGCCTGTCTCAGACCCTGTCACCTCCCCGGGCAAACATCGATGAGGGTCATGCTGAATCCTCATTCAGATGCAAGAGCTGTGGTCCTGCTGTCTTCCATCCTTCCTCCCTGTCCCCTAATTGGTCCTGGGATCTTGCAGTTGGTGATGGCCTTCTAATTCCGGATCAATATCTCGGGTTGCTTTTGCTATTTGGCAGTGTTGATAACCTGGCTCTGCAAGCCGCTGGCCTCGTGATAACCAAGTCCTCTGCTTAATTAGGAATATCTGCTTAAAAATAAGATACGTATCTGGGGGAAATGCAGGTTGCAAATGGTTGCAATTAAGACTCATGTAGCAGATTTCCTACATCTGTCCTTTTGTGTTTCTTTTTTCCTTTCTTAAAAGGCTAAGAATGGAACTTTTCTAGAGAGCACAGGTGTTCTGTTCAGAGTTCAAGATCATCTCAAGGGAGATGAGTTTGAACTGTCGCACCCCCAACCTTGTTCCTGTCTTGCATCCTTGTTTAACTGGAATAAAATGTACTTTGAGCCTCACAAAGCTTTAGAAACAACAGAGAATGCTGAGTGGTTTTTCTTTGTGAATTAACCAGCTTATTTGGAAATAAGGTGAGATTGTTTTGTGTGGACAATGCCCCATGGTACCCCTGTAGACCTTCCAAAATGTGGGACTTTCCAATCCCAAAGGGAAACTTCTCTTTAAGTTTGCACCAGGAGTACTTGCTCTGCACAGGAGAGATTTTAATCTGAGTTTTGATTGGAGTGGGATAGAAAGAGTTATTCCTTCGTGTTCTCTAATGAGCTGGGAGAAAGGGGAGCACAGGGAGGGTAGTGCAGTGCCCAAGAGCTTTTTGTTCTTCACAGTCTTTTAACTTCGTGTGCCTTTGCCACTTTCTCGTGCTCAAGTAATGTTCAAATGGGTTTAGTTTGCAAATTTAAATGAGCTTGCTAATGTTCTCATTTTAGCAATACCATCTAGAAATACTGATTAAAAATGTCACCTCGTGGTTTTAATCTGTGAGGAATGGGCACTTCTGGAAAAAGTTGATCAGTTTTTTTTCTCAGTACACCTCCATGACAGCAGAAATGGTCCTGGTAATGTTCCCTGCCTGAAAGGCGTGTGTTTGACTGGTTTTGGGAGAAACAGGAATTTGCATTTATTTCTGAAGCACCAGTGAACTCAAATCTTTTCAGCCAGCACTGGATTTGAAGTTGAAATTTCTGGTTTGAAGGTATCTGGCCCACCTTGCAATTATGGGATGATTGCCCTGAGCCAGCCTGCACTGCAGAGCTTCCCAGGGCCCAGCACCTGCAAGCCTTGGCTCCCTGGGAGGTGTTGTAAGGTCACCAAACTGGGGTCATTTGTCCAAACCCTCTTTTTATCAGAAATTTTCTGCTCAGATGTTTGAGCTGAGATCTGCTGATACTTGCAACACAAAAGATTTTGTGTGTTTCTTCTGCTTGCAGGTCCCAAAGTCAGTATTTTTTTAGCAATTGCTGATATTCTAATTTGTTTTGCAATGTGAAGTCATTCAGTAATCCAAAAATCACTCCCCAGTCTACAAGTAAAGGACAGGATTTTATCTTGTGGGAGAACAGGATTGTCAAGTGTCCTGTTATTTAGCAGTCAGGAGGATTGTAGGAGATATTGCAGAGAGCAGGTTGGGACACTTAGACTAGATTCATTTAGAGTCATTAAGGTTGGAAAAGGTCTTTTAAGATCATCCAGTCCAACTTCTGAAAGGGATTCCTGTTAGTTCAGAGCACCAGGGACTTGTGGTGCAGGTGGATTCTTCTCCTGTGCAGCAAACAGATGCCTGGTATCAATTAGCACAGACCTGAGGGCACCTTGTGCACTAAATAAAGGAAGGACAAGATCAAAACATTACCTTATGATTTACAAAAAAAGATGAGTTGTGTAGTGACCTTAGAGCAGAATCATAAAATATTTTGTTATTCCTAAAATTCTTTGAGGAAGAAGAAGCTGAAGGCTGTGAATGCCCAGAGCTCTTAGGAAAGAAAAACAAAGTAAGAGGGGGGGGGAAAAAAAGAATAAACCCCATTTAATTTCTTACTGAATTTAGCACATTCCATTTAAAAAAGAGATGGAGAAGGATGAGACTCAGTTAGCATATGTCAACACTAGTATTGAATATATTCTTTCATATATGAAATTATCCCATAAGTGAGACAAATTGCTTGAATCATTAAAAAACCCCAGAAATGCTGATGTGGGAAAGACCTTGGGAGATAACTTAGTGTGTTGCCAGGCTCTTAGGTGAGATCAAGTGTACCTGTCTCACCTCCAGAAGCTGACAGTCTGTCTAACCTCTTTTTAAACCTGGGATATTGATTTCTCATCTTCCCTAGACAGCCTGTTCTGGGTCTTCACCACTCTTACTGTTAACAAGAGTTTCATTTTTCTAATACCTAATTCTTCTACCGCTTGTCCTGCTGTCAGTTGCATGAGGAGAACTGATGGATGCCCTCTTCTGTTACTGCCTTTTTGGACACTTGTGGATGATGCTTAGCACCTCCTTAAATTAATCTCAACTTTGCTTTACAGGAAGAAGAAGAAGAAAAAAAATGTTGATTTTTTTTTGCTGACAGTGCTTCTGAAATCACTGAGTTGTTTGTGGTGGGTTTTTTTTTTCCTTTGGTGGTCTGTTGGTTTTTTTCCCCTTCCACTTGACCTTTCCCATATTTTAAGGAGTGGCACTAAAAATGGGATATCTGTTGAGACAGCAAATGTCTTTATAGTGCAATGGGAAAAGAAGAATAAGCTCCTTGGTCTTAGCATCTCGTGCTTCTGTCACACTTCTTCGATACTTCTGGTTTTCCAATAATACTGTATTTTTCACTTGTATTCATTGTAAGTGGCTGAAGTGCAGATACTTGGCCTTTTATCACCTCACACTTCCATCACATGAATTTTAAAAGGAAGAATAAAATAGAAAATCAAGCAGGAAGTGCTGCACTCTATCAGGTTTCAGCTCTCAGATACTATACCCAAGTCTCCAACTTGTTGATTTATTCCTTCTCTGCTGATTCTGCTCTCATTTCTTAGCTCTGTCACCTACAGCTGTTCAGTTCTTGTTGCTGTTTAGTCCTGAAAGAGCAATGGCATCTGATATTGCTGCTGATGGTGGCTATTTCAGAGATCATTTATCAGGAAGGAGTTGGTGACTTCAGGCCTTGAGCCAGGGATTGTGCTCCTGCTCTTGGCAGAGCTTTACGTGAGCCTCTGAGTTCAGCCCTGGTGTACTAAAGAGTAGAAACAATTTCTAGAATTTGGGGCTGGTCATCACTGCCTTTGCAAAATTTGTATGTGCTGATTTAAATTTTAGAGTGGTTTCGATCTCCTGCCTGCTGTTGGTGATTTGGATTTTCAGAACTCTCCGAAATGGAAAAAAAAAAGATTTTACATATGATTTTTATAATACTGTATTTGAACCATATCTTGTCTGTGTATTGATGCTGGCCTCAGTGTTTGGCTCTAATAATACTCCACAATCCTCCAGTGAGGAGAAGGAAAAAGAATTGTTAAAAGATCCGTTCCTCCTCCTTGAAAAAAGCTACCAGAGTTGTCAGCTCAGGTGATTTTTGGGAAGATCTTACTAGAACAGATCAAATCCCATAAAGATGAATATATTTGCAATATGTAGTTATAGTGTAGTTACAAAGCACTGTGAGACTCTTGAGTCTGATGTATTGTTACTCAGTGATTTCAATCACAAGGTGATGCCAATGCATTTGTTTAAGATGTTGGTATTTCAGAGTTAATTTTACACCTGAAATGAAATAAGAAAATAAGGAGAGGACTTTAAGAAATGGTTGGAGGCGTTGCTATTATTTAAAATTACCTGTGGAAAAAAATTAACATCCCTCCCATATTTTGAAATAGGAGTATCTAAAAGGCCTCATTTTATTTGAGAACTGATTAAAAAAAAAAAAAAAATTGAGGATGTGTGTTTATGATGCACCCTCACATGAGTGCTTACAATGAGGTTTTCCTGATGCACTGTGTGATAATTATTCACCTATCACTTCGAAAATATTTACTTGGTGCCATATACTGCAACTGCTCTTGGTTGCCACTGTGTTTGAGAGAACGTTTCGTACCCCAGGAAGCAAAATTTCTTCCCTTTTGTGCTTCAGTTTTTCCTTTTCCTTGCGCTGGGTTATTCTCTGACAACATCCCCTCGTTGCTCGCTCCCTCCTGTGCACAACACCTTGTCCCTGTGTCCCTGCACCCCGTGTCATCCCATTCCCAGCCAGGTTTCCAGCTGCAGTGCTTCCCACTGCTGTCCCTCCTTCCCCCCTGTTTGTCCTAACGCTGCTGTGCTCGCCTGCTCTGTCTGATTAGCTGGCTCCAGGCTGCGAGTTAAATGTCAGTATAATTTTTTTCTTTCTTCCAGTCTTAAAGGAGTGCCACCAAATGGAATTTGAGCGCACACAAAAAAAATTCACTTCTGCTGGGAAAGGCTTAACCTGCAGCGTCCAAGTAGGCACTAAATCCCCACAAGGTTTGCTTCCATTTGTTGCTAGAATCCATCCTCATCAACAGTTGCATAGTGTAAAAGACTGGAAATAAAAATGGTGTGGTCAGTGAACTAATGCCACTGAGTGTATTCTCTTTTGTTCTCACAGCTTGGGTCGATTTGCTGCTTTCAGTGTGCTCAGACACTTGCTAGAGGTTGCAGTTTCTCTCCTCTCAGGATATGACACTGGCCTTGATAACAGTGATAATGAGGGAGTGGTTGTGGGTGTACTTCACATCTTCCCCAAGCAGCTACTGCCTAGTTTTTATTTATTTAATACAGTATTTTTCAATAAGGAGAAAACAGACCACGACCAGGTTTTTATCTGAGGTTATTAAAAAAAAAAAAAGACTTTCTGGCAGTGGCCAGCAGCCAGGAGTGGTGTCTGACCAACTGTGACCAAGAAAATAGGACGAGCAAGACAGTGAAACAGGCTCTGTGCTACAAATCAATCCAGGGATGACAGGCAGGACCAGGGTCAGGGTGCAGGGGTTTTGTTCTGAGCACTGGGAAGAAGGTTAGGAAAGATGAACAGCTGGGCAGCAGGAGGGGTTTGGGGTTCTGTTTTTGCCTCTTGCTGACCATCCAGCAGTTGAGGGGTGGAGGTGGAGGCAGGGATGCCTGGTCAGCCAGGCTGACCCTGGGCACCAGGATGGGCTGAAGAGCCCGCAGAGCCCTGTCTTGAGCAAGGGGAATATCCGTGACCTGCTGTGCCAAATCCTGGTAGGGATGGGACAGATGAGTGTCAGGCCTGCAGGGCTTGACCCTGGACTTGTGCTTTTGGCAGCTCCGTGGCACATGGGAGAGCCACTCGTGTGCTCAAGGGCCAGGAGAGCCTTCCATGGCCAGGCACCAAAGCTTGTGCCTCTGATCAAAACTGAATTCTGGTCTGCTATATAGAAAGGGACAAAGTGCTCTTATGGCATCATTGACCCCTCTCTCTCAATTTAAAGCTCTTCTGTATTGCTCTCAACTGTTCCCAGATACTTTATATGAAGATAAGGATCCTTGTTTGGTTTTTAGAGAGATTTAAAGTAGCCTCAGGGAAAGCAGTGTGCTGGCAAGGGCAGTTACTGTACAAAAAGACATTGCTACAATAAATACAGCAAACAAACCCAGTTCGGGAGGAGAGAGATGACATTTTGAGAATTAAGTCCTGCCTTAGTGTGCTGTTGTTCAGGTCAGTATTTTCTGTCGAGTGACATCCAGGAGCCACAGTCTGAGGGGTTCCTTTTCCCTGGAGGGGGAGGCTGTGTCCGAGGTGTAAATGGAGATACCACAGATAAGCACCCTGCGAGGATGTTACTGGCTTTTTACTCACTTGACGTGGAGTAGCAGATGAAATTAGAATTGGCTGTTGATAAATACATCGGTGATTGTAGCTGGAGCTGGGTTGTGCGGGGTGTTCTTCCCTGTGGATTGCGCTAATGACACGATGGAGGGAAAGGCAGAGAGTTTTGATAATTAATGTGTGTTTGATTCCCAAAGATGAAAAATGGAATAAGTTAATATTTTACAACCAGCTCCTTTTGCTTTCTTCTTCAGTGGAGCAGGGAGTCTCTCAGAGCAGTAAACCCTTGATGAGTGGAAAGATCAGGAGGAAAACTGGTTTTAAAAAGGAATGAGAGAATTTATTTGTGCGTGGCACATTTTGTTTGCTCTTTTCTCCATGCCCATGGGAGCATTTTGGTGCAAATCTAATAAAAAAGTAAATTGGAATTTGGTATAGAAATGAAAATTCACCTACTTCTTACTTGAAATCTAAACATTACTCCTAAGCCAAAATGCATCTTTTAAGAAAATAAAAGATAAACCATAGTGAAATTGTGTGCAGGGTTTTAGCTACATCTGTTAATGGCTTTTTCACACTGGTGCATCTGCAAGACCTTTAGGAATCTCACTTCTAAGCTCTCTGCATGTTTCTTCACAGAATCTGTTGTGTCTTCTTGGCTGGTTTTAAGACCTAAACACACTTAGGAGACACTGAATTGGGATCTCAAGACTTGTGTATGTCTGGGACCTTGAGAAAGACTCTTGAGCATAGGTTTCATATGTTGACACTTTAATCCTGTCCTATCCGGAGCTCCGTGGGGAAATAATTTAAATATATAAATATGTTTTTATCAGACCAATTTACATTTTCCTCCCTTCTCACAAAAACTCAGCCTCCCTAAGATTTGTGATTATCCATCCCTGGCTGGATAATCCTCTCTCCTTCCTTTCCCCCAAACAGAAAGGGAATGGTTGGCAGAAAACAAGCACATTTGCCTTCAGTAAGCAGCTTACGCCTGACAACAAAAGGAAACTTTTGCTTGTTTTAAAATGTCAGTGGGCAGAAGAGCTGCCCTGGGAGAACACATGGCTTTTTAGTGCTCCCTTTGTCACCTGAACACCTCTTGGATGAGCTGTCTGCTTTTGTGGCACTCGGGGTCAGAAGTTTAGACACCAAAATGGCATTAGGACTGTGGACAGTAATGATCTGTTAACAGACATTACAGTGATTGGATGATTTAAAAAATATTATTTCCTTAAGGCAGGTTTTTCAGTCACATTGGTGAGATCAGCTGAGAAGCCAATGTTGGAGAGAAACCAGTTGAACAGAGTTGTGAGGGTACAGCGGTGCAGGAGAGAGATGTGCTCCTATTTTTGTTAATGTTGGGTGATAACCTTAACTGGTGAGTCCTGCCCTCCTCCTTTTTCTTCATTAAGCATTTTACAGCTGTATTGGGCCTTTTGACTCCTGATTTTTCACAGCTACCACTGCTGCTCACAGTGAGCAGCAAACATGCCTTCGTGCTGAGCAGCTCAATTTTGGCATCTGGCCATTCCAGGCTTTGTGCTAAGCTCCCTGCCTGAGAAAAGGGGATCACTGTGGGGTTGGAGGATTTGTCAGCACACCAGGGTTTGTGCCTTGCAGTCCTACAGCTTGTTTCTCTGGCTATCATGCACAGGAACCTTCACTGTGGAACAGGACTTTGTTATACCTGTAATGAAATATTGAAAGAAAAGAAGGTCTTCCCCCACTGAGAGCCTGGGAATGTGAGAGATGTTTGATGCATTTCTGTAGGCATGTGTGGAAAAAAAAAAGGGTCAAAATGAACTACTCTGAGAATGGGTAATGTCAGTTTGCCCCTTCCACAGAGTCTTTTGTAAGGCATTGCAGTGAAGAACTAAAAAAAGATAAGGAGATTTTGTAGAAGTTAGTGGAAGCTCCAGATCAGGTGCAGATAAAATCCAGAGGTGGCTGTTTGAAACTGTGACCTGTAAGGAGTATTTATTGACCAAAGAGAGGATCAGATCTCAGTGTAGTGATTGAGAGATGAGAGGTAATGTAGAAAAAAGATCTAATGAAAGGTTGTTCAGACTAAAGATAAGTCACAATGACAAGTCAGAGATTGAGGACTTTTGTGAAGTTTTGGGGGTTTGTCTGTTCACCAGTCACCAATGCACAAAACAATTTGCAGTACTGAGATTTCTCTCATTTGGACTCCTCATTTGTCTGTTCATTTACCTTGGGCTTTATGAATTGGCATGCAAATCATAGCCCATGCTGATATTTATCTTTCTGTTGCGTGTTTGGCTTATCTGTGTATTTTCCAGAACGCTCCCTCCTTTCTGTGTTGTTAAGGTCAGTGGCTCTCCGTCCCATCTATCCATCTCACGGTGAGCCCGGGCAGCCCGACATGAAGCTATTTGTTTAACCATTTCAGCATCTCTGTCACCCTCTTGCTGGTGATTGAGTCTGCTGAAGGGACACACATCTACCCAGCCACACTTGATTTGTTGCAGGTCATTTTTCCCCCTCCACGTTCAATTCTCCCTTGTCATCACTCAACTGCTTCATCCCTCAGCCTGTGTGTGTCGACCTCCGCCGCTGCCAGCCGCGCCAGATGGGAGCAAAGCCGTGTGCCCACCGTGCCACTGTTCCCATCCAGGCCTGGGATGGCATGTGCCAGCTGGCTTTGGAGGTGTCCTTTCATGTGTCCTCCAGTTGCCATTGGTTTGGAGGGTAATTTGGCCTGTTGGTTTTGGTCAGAAGAGTGATCTGTTCGTCTGTGGCGAGCCATCTGCTTTGTGCGCAGTCCGTGGCACGGTGAGGAGTGGGATGGTCAGTGCAGCTGACCCTTCCTGCTGGACCCTGGTCAGTAACTTGAGTGCTGTTTGTGGACATTCAGGGTCTGGCTGGCTCAGGGTGTCAGTGACGTGCTCTGTCCTGGTGTGGGTCAGGGACAGTGTCCAGTTGCTTTTTCAATTACCCCCACTCTCCTTTGTTTTTCCAGTATCCTTTGAGATAGTGGCTGGGAGCGCTGCCTGTGGTTTCCAGTCACATGCAGTCAGTAGATATGGGTTTCAGTGGTGTATTTTGCATGTTCAGAGCCTTGGATCCTCCTGGGTGGATGTTCTGTACACCTGGAACATCCAGAAGTGCTGGCACTGCTACCAGTGCCTTTCTGCCTGTGTTGCTGTCGGTGGTGGGTGAAGACAGACTGGTGCTGTGTTTGAAAACACGTTCCTACACATTTCTCTCTTGCTGCTTGGCTCAGGCTGTGCTGCTCCATTGGGAACAAGGCCAGAACACAGCTCTAATTTTGCGCTGTGCAACCATCAGCTTGAAAATGCTACATCAATTAAACGTGGCCTCACCCGAAGCGCCAGTAGTGTCCATGCAGGTGCTGGTGTGTGCTGAGCACAAGTGCCACAGGTTACTGCACTTTTTCTCCTGGGAACAAGAAGATGGCATTAGGAGGGACCAGATTCCTAGTGATGATGTTTGCCATCCTATCTGCTGACACATGGTAAGGGCTGATTTTAGCTTCTCCTTACCTCACTTGATAAAGTGAGGCTGGAAATATTTCATTACTTTGTATTTGCTGCTGCATGTAAGTGTAGTGGTACTTCCAAATGGGAGGTTCAGACTTCTCAAATGTGAAATTTGGTGCTCGTGTCTCAGCAATTTCTTGCTCATCAATGTGTTCAAGTCATTCTGCATTTGAATGGGTGAAGTAAGGTATAATTAATGTTTCTTTTGTTTCCAGTTGTTAGGAAAAGCAGACTGAACCAAAGATTGCCTGGCTCTATTCTTAAACAACAGGAGTTAGATGAAATAGATTCCTAAACAATCAGACTAAATTATGTGTGTACTTTGGCAGACTCCAAGTGAATGACATTGAATCCTTAAAGCTGTGACCATTAAATCAAGCACTGGCTTTGATAGCATTAATGAAGAAATAATGTTTTGACTTTCATGCCTTCATAAATTCTGACACTCCCAATTGCCCTTGACTACCAAAATACCATTGTCATCTGCAGTAACATGCTCTTTAAGAATTTTGCCTGAACTGTTTAAAGTTGGGCGCTTTGTGTTTGGAAAGGACAAGCATTTCTTATTTGTGCTTTTATTTCCCTTTCTTTGGTGGCTGCAGGTCCTGCTGTCTGAGCCCTCAGCTGTGCTTCAAGGTCTTGTGCAGTGACTGTGGTGTGGGTCAATAAGGTTTGGGCTGAGCCTGCAGCCCTAAGTGATGTGTTGGGCACTGACTTAGATATTGATGTACGACTGCTTCCATCTCCATCCTCAGGAAGGGCTTTAAAGCCGCTCTTTCTTTTGTTGGTATTGCCTTTTGTTCCCATTACGTGGAGGACAATCCAGTGTGAGAAAGATAAATTTCGCAATTTGTCTTGTCAGGCTGCGAGATGGAGTTTGCCGTTCCGCCGGCCGGGCAGAGGAGCGGCGGAGCTCCATCCGAGCGCGCGTGGGCGGCCGAGCACGGAGACCCCTCATGTCCTGGCGGGGTTTGAGTGCTCCCCTCCCACACAGCAGCCTGCAAACGCACCTCGGGAGCTCACACCTCCTCATCCCTCTGTTCCTGCCCACCGGCGGGGCTCAGCAGTGCTGTGTCGGGATGGAAAACCACTGAGTTCCCTGCTTGGAAAGTCATCCATTATTAACGCGCAATCCCCACTCCGTGTGCTTGCGCTGCTCGAAGGATTCGTTATGTTGCCTTTTGGTTGACCTGACAAAGCTGCTCAGTGCCTTTCCTCCCAGTGCAAAGTCCTAGATTCAACTTAGCTCCTGGGACCGTGTGCTCCAGCCCTGGCCGACCTTTCACGGGAAGGAGTGAGAACGCAGCTAAGACATTAATTTCTGGAGGGAGTTGGGAAAACGTATAAAAAATATTTTGCTTGCTGAGAAGGGAAAAATAGCAGTGATCATGTTAAAGGTAATAGGAGTCTTGCTCACATTCCTCACTGTCCTGTACTGCAGCATATAAATGTGTGGTGGAGAAATCCTCTCGCTATAAACTTACGTTGTTGTTGACCCATTTTTCCCACCAGCTAATGGCTAGGACTGAATACATATTGCTACCACTATAATTGTTACTTTTTGCCTCGCTGCACCGGGAATTCTGTGAATATTGTGACTCTGGCCCAGAGCTCTTTGCTAATCAAACACAAATTAAAACTAACCCAACTGACTGCTGTAAAAATATTGGTACACTTCCCTGGTAGATTTACAGTCTTGTGAACTGAGAGAGCTTGAGACCCTCTCTTAAAATACATGGCCATATCTCTATTTTACTGAGGAGGAAAATGAGATGCAGTAAGGTCCTTAACTTGCAACCACACAGCAGATGAGAATTGGCTGCTCCTAGTTTGAGGCTGGGAACTCTACCTTTGGTAGAGAGGTAGGCATTAGCCAGATTTACTTCCAGTTTTCTTTGTGTAAGAAGTGATTTGTAGTCTTGGTATTGCATATCTTGCTTCAATAAATAGCTGTTTTCTGAATGCTGTATACTGGTGTGGTGCCAAAAAAGGCCATTACAGGTTTTACTGCAATACATTCCAGCAAAGAAATACATTAAACCCTTTTTTTTTCTTTACCTTTAAGAACATCAGCCAAAATCCTGCAGTTCTGAGGCAGGAATAAAGGCAGATAACCCCCATTTTACTGAAAATGCACATTGCGTGCTGTCGATTGCCATTTTCCTTGCGCTGTACTCAGCGTGGCATCCTATAGCACAATGTAAACAAAATTATAATCTTATCAAGCAGGCTGCTCCTACAGTGATGACAGCTACTTAGATTGCCAGAAGCAGGGCCAGCAAAACAGAGACCATTTTAAAGCAGCTGACAGATTTTTTTTTTTTTTTTTTTTAGCAGTGTGGGTTGAAAACAAATTATAATAAAGATTTCATTACGTGCTATTCAGGAGGGTCAACACAGTCAGTCTCCAGCAGACCTTGAGCATGGGATGCAGATGGGGCCAAGGACCTGGACACAGCAATATCCTGGGTGTTAGGAGGAGGTTGGGAAGACTCATGGGCTCTAATTCTTCTGGGGTGTTCAGTGCTCTGGGGTTGTTGCACCATCCAGTTGATGGGATGGAGTCACTCCCTGCTTATTCCAAAGCCAGCAAACTGCTTTGGGCTCACTAAGGACACAAGAGGAAGGCACTTGACTGTTTTGCTAAGTGTGGGATGTCCACAAGTCACCTCCATATTGAACTGGTTTCCAAAATCCTGCTTTGGTGTGAATTTGTAGCATTATGATCAGGTTTTATGATTCTGGTTTCGCTCGCTGCAGGAAGACTTGCCTCACCCCATCCCTGGTGAGGACCTGATATTTAAAATTTCGCCCATTTTAGAGGTGTTTTGCGTAATAACGGACTTGTCCTAGGACACTAGATCTTAAGCATATCCCAAAATTTAAAATGCCCCAATAAAAACTTGCTGCCTCATTCCCTATTCATTGTGTTGACCACTACATCCTAAAAAAACCTGGAGGCCTGGAGTGAAATACCACTGTAGGAATGGCAACATCAGTTTTAGCTCGAGCTCAGGAGAGCTGCTCCATCAGATGCTTGTTTTTAAATATGGCATGAAAGGTTATGGCCCCAGTGCATCTTGTTTCCCTGGCAGAAAGGAAGTACATTTGAAGTTGGCTGCAGAACTTGTCTCTCTTGCTTGTAAAATGTTGTTGCTCCTATATATTTTCAGCTATTCATGAAGTGTATTGCATATATAATTAAAACATTAATAAAAATAACAGCAGGAAGAGTTCATCAGCAATTCAAATACGAATATTTGTGAAAATCTGTCTTCTCCAACATGTTCCTTTCCCCTCTGACTGATTTTTTTATTTTGGGTAAAAATATCCTAAGCAATGTTGCTTAACCATTTTCACAGCTCCAGTATCTCTGTAGGATAGTAAATTTATTTAGCTATTGAATTAATTTGCCATAGATTGTGCAAGCTCATTATTGTTGTGCTCTTCAGGAGATATCCCATACATATTCAGGGCAGGAGAGGCTCCTGTCTGGGGTTGTGTGTCCATTCCCACTCCAGGACTGGGAGTTCTTCCATGGATTTGGGGGCAAACCTGGCACTCCCCTCTATATCTTGGCACTCCACAGAGAGCACCAGGCGTCTTGGTCATGGTTTTCTTTCTGAAAAACTGCTTTTTGAAGTGTGAAACTGAACCACAGCTGCCTGGGTTGTGTTAGGCTTGGGAAGGTAGCCAGGAGATCCCACCTGCCGTGTCCCAGGATTTTGGTGGCACTTGTATACTCACCTTTCCCAGCTGACATGGAAATTCTCAGTGTGTGGATTCATCTTTGTAAGAGCCTTAAAAACCTTGCAGTGTGTGCCTACTTCCTGAGCTCATAATATCTCTTTTTAAAGTAGTGCTGTCAAATAAGTTAGACTTTTCTAATTCTGGGTTATTAAATTTCCTCAGGCTAGAATCTAAATTGTACTTTGCCCCTTATTACTCTGATCTGTTCTGTGTCTGTGGCATTTACTATATTCCTAAGCAAAAAGTTTGGACAGTCTGCAGCATTGGTGTGTTGTTTTGGGTAAGGATCACAGGATTCAGCCAACAAATATGTCCCATGCATTGGTTGGAAGTAGGTTCTCTTTACAACAGAGGGGTTAAAAAAAAGAAGGAAAAATAAAAAGAAAAAAAAATGGCTGATATGGAGAGCACTGCTTACATCCTTAATTAAAAGGATCCCTTTATTTGAGGTGTTTTTTCTGCTTTTCTAGTTTACTTTGCAGTTTTTTGTTAGTGGATGAGTCCGTGGCCCTGGAGAGAAGGGAATCACTTTCTGAAGAGGGTTTCTCCGTGGCCTTGCTGTGGTTTCTCTGCATTTCTTGACTGGTTTAGCATTTCACTAAGTGGTGTCTTTGGAGTACTGAGCTGTGAGGAGGACCTTTGTTTTAAGAATAGAAAGAGAGGATTTAAAAACCTGGCTGCTGCAGGATAGTGAGCTCTAGTGCTGGCAGTCCCTGCTTCAGGTTCTCTCTTCTCGTGTCCAGCTCTTTGAAGGAGCAGTGGGTTCTTCACCCCCTTGCATTTCACACCAAGACATCCAAGATTTTGCAATGAATCCCATGCTTTTATTGCTTAAATAGCCACTGTTTGCTTCCAGCCCAGGAGAGCTGGGATGTCCTGCAGGGTAGCCAGCCTGGCTCTGTGGAACCAGCCACGAGACACTGATTTAGTCCCTCTCTAAGGAAAGCAGATCTGCTTTCTGCTATTCTGTGTGTCGACTGACATTAATCCCCTAATTGAAGCATCCAGTTTTGGGATTAAGCTGATATTTATCAGCAAAAACCTGCTAAAGAACCACAGATTTGTGGTAAATGGCGATTTAGACCAGCCCTGCCAGCTTCTCCAACACACATCAAACTTTTCCCTATTTCTTGCTTCTTCACATCTCCCTAAACTCACCAAACTAAGCTGCTGCACGTGTTGGTGGAAAACTGCTCCGGTCAGCTCTGTGACATGGAAATGTATTAGCCTGAGCAGGCATGGACTCAAAGTGTGAAAGAAAACAGCCTCTGAAATTTATAATCAGATAAATGCCACCAAGCAGAACTTCAGTTTGTAACAGCAACACGATCCATTTTGGGAAGAGAGAGGACACAAGCTTTTGCTATCAGAAAATGTGGCAATTGTGTGAAGTCACAATTCCCTGAGCAGCAGGTTGATCTGAAGATGATGAGCAGTGCCTTTGCCATTGGCTTTGTGAGTGAATTCAGTTTGTTCCTAAGACCAAGTGGCATCAGGAATTTCAGAGGTGCCGGCAGCCCACGGGGCGGCAGCCACCTCTCTTTACTGCAGGGAAAGCAAAATAAGGTTGACATCATTTTATCAGAAGCTACCTGGGTTTATATCCTTAACTCTGTTTCATGTGGTGACAGGGAGTGTCAAACTGCTTATCTCTGACAGAGCATTTTCTTCCATTCCTTACAAAAATCTTTAATTTGGTGTGTGATGCTCCAGTTCTTTTCAAACATGTTGTCTTCATATTTTCACACAAGCGATTTTTCCCTTTGTTTTAATTTAATTTTCATTATTTTCTTGTTCTTCACGGTATTTCCTTCCTGGCTTCAAAAGGGAGCTAACTAGGCAAAGTGAATTATATCACAAAATGGAAAAGAAATGTTAGCCAAGGGAGGTATTGCTTTTTTTTCTTCTGGATGTAAGCCATTATCTTGTAGCACTGCAAGAATTTGAATGCTTCAAAAACATACGTAATTGAATTAAACTCTACAAAATTCCTTAAAAAAAACCCCCCACAAACGTGTTTGAATAAGAGTTGAATACTGGGATGTGTCTCTTGGATGTGGTTAATGTCTTCTGGAGATTTGCTGCTCTAGAACCCCTGGAACAACCAGCAGGATTTGTGCTGGGGAAGGAGTGTCATCCATTCCAAACTGCCTCAAGTTTTGGGTTGGGATTGGGGTTTTTTGGGTGGTTTTTTTGTTGTCGTCTGTGGTTTTTTATCTGTTTTTTGCAGGCAAAGCCTAGGACTGCTGTAGGTTAAAAAAAACTGGAAAGGAAGAGAAAGTAAATAAACCTTTGCGTTTTGATTTATTATGTTCATTTCACAGCTGTTTCGGTACATTCTGTTTTGCTGTCTTGTAGGTAGTCAGTTGGAAAAACAGATTTGGAAATTAGGCAAATATGATTATAAAATGACATACAACTGAGAAACCTAAAATCTGAGGAGCAGGTGAAGTGCCTGAAACAACTTACTCTAGAGTATTTTTGGCTGATTTCTTAGCCTGACTCACTACGACAATGTCATGTCCTGTGACTGAGTTTTAACTAAAGATGTCTGTGTCTTTTTTTTTTTAATATTTAAGTTTTTTTAATGTTTCTGAATGCATTCCAGGGCTTTCCAAACCTTAGTGAGATGGAGTCTTGACCTCAGAGACAACTTTGTAGAGATAAAGGCAGCATTAAAATCTTCATACAAAGAAAATATTGACTGATTTATGAGGGATCCCTGTATCTTTAAATCATCCTTTCAAAACGTGTTCTGTCAGCATGAAATTTCATGGTAGGAATAGTCAGTTTTAACCCCTTTTAGCTTTTCAAAGCTGAAATAAATCACTTTTGAATTCTATGTGACTTGTGAAATACAAGTGTCGGGCAAGTTAGACTCAAATACTGCTTGTGTGATGGGTTGTGCTGATTCTCATTGCTTATGCACTGAAATAAGAAATGAATAAATGAAAGATAACAGCTCCCAGTTATAGCAGAGGCCATCAGCAGGTGAGGAACAGGTGATTCAAATAATTCCCATCTTGGATTTATGTTGTTACATGAGCAATATTTCGTAGAGTTTTGTGAGGGGGAGGAGAAAGGCAGGGTTGAACAGAAATCCCAATAGATGCACTGAATGAGCAAGGAAATGCAAAATGGGAAGTAGAATACTCAGCAATTACGGAAGTGCTGTGAGAAACTGGGTGTGGACCAAAGACCTTGGTGGGAGCCCAGAGTGCAGCAGTGTTGCCAGAGCAGTGAAATCCCAGGTTAACGCTGGGTTTAGGGAACTGGGGGAGCTGGGGCAGCTTCACCGGGCAGTTTCCAGAAGCACTGACTTGAGATCAGCATGTCACGGTTCTGGGCTGTATTTTTTCCTTTGCAGTAGTTGCTCCATCACACCCAGGGTTGTATTTCAATTAAGATTCCAGTATTGTATTTCATTAAGATTTGCTGTGTAATTAAAGTCTCGAGAAGTTTTGCTTCACCCAGTCCTTCTGATACACAGCTGATAGACTTATCATTTGGGATATGTTTCATATTAGGGAAATGAAATGCCAGTGTTTCAAAAGGCTAGAGAAAAAAGGCACTGAAATTTATTAAACTGCTCTATAATTGTTGTTAATGAATGGTGGGTTGGGTTTTTTTTCCTTTTAAATTAGCTGTCCTTAAAGCACAAGTGTGCACGAAGAGGTATTTCATGTTTCTGGACTCTTTTCAGGTTCCCAGCTGCCAACCTCTTGTCTCTGCATGGAGATACTGGATGTCTGAGGGGATGTGGAGTACAAGCTGCTTATTCTATTTCATGGCATTTCTCAAAGATATAAAACATGTTTTCATTCCCGAATTCAATAAAACCCAAATCATTTTAGCTAAAATTGAATTGTTGCCACGTCTGCCTCTGAATCATGTGGAGAGGGCACGACTGGCGGAGGCACTGCTGGATTTCCAGTGGAATTCTTCATCCTGCGTCGCGTTGACTGATGCTCAGCCATCTCCCAGCCCTAAGCCCCAGCCACCAGCCTACAGCTTGTGTTAGCAAACATCTGCTTCATTCTCCTGCACAGAAACACATCTACAAAACTGTTAGAACGTTTTGGCTGCCATGCAGTGGGAATTGGGACAGAAATCCCGTTTAATTGAACGTGTTCCCATCAGCTGCTGTAGGCGATTTTATGGGGTTCTCGGGGAGCAGTGGTTGCCAGAGCCATTAGGGATCAGATAATGTGGGATGCAGACACCCATCCTGGCTGCACAGGGAGCAAGCCGAGATCTGGGATGACTCTTCTTTCCAAAGCAAATGTGTTGCACCTCATCTCCTTTACCAAAACCACTGTCATCTAATTTTTCTCTTTATTCTGCCTATTTTCTCTGGTTTTTTCCTTTCTTTATATTTTTCAACTCCTCCCTTCAAAAAAGCCTCGTACAAAAAGGAGAGATGGTAGAGAGGCTGAGGGAAAGACCTCAGTGAAAATTGAAAATGGGAAAAGAGAGGCTGAGAGAAAGACCTCAGTGAAAATTGAAAATGGGAAAAAATGTAATCAGCTGGGATTTCTTTTTGCAGTTTGGGTGAAAATATATGGAAGGAAACATCCATGGATTCCTCCAAGTTAAGAAAGTATGTTTTGTCCAAAGTATTTTCATTTAAATATTTTTATTTGCTTTACTGTGGTGCATAACTCCCGTTCCGCATTGGTAAATTCTACCTAATCATCCCTAAGGGCCCAGGGGCTGTGGAATTGAACCTGAATTTGTTTCATGGGGAGCAGAGCTGGAGAGCTGCGTCTCTGGGCCAGTCCTACATTTCTGCTCTTACAGATTTCAGGAGCATGCTAACAGGATTAGGTACTACAAAGCTGTCTTGCATTCAAAATTAATATCAGAGGGAGTGTGCTGTGGAACAGAATTTCTTGCAAAGAGCGCTGACAGCAGAAGCACAAACTCACCGTGAGATTCCACATCACCACTCCCTGCTCTGAGCTCCCTCTTCCATGGCTTTGGATCTCTGCTATCCCAAACCTTTCTCCTTTTCACGTGGCTCTTCCTCCAGAAGATCCCCTTGGGATGGACACTCTAGACCACGTGCAGATCCCCTCGTGCCAGGGTGTTGTACGTGTGGCTGTGTCCTGGGTTTCGGTGCCTTGGAAGGAAGAGCTGGACTGGCTGTGGCTGTGTGGGCAGCACGTGCTTCGTTTTTGAAAACAGCCTTAGCTGGTGATTTTGCAAAAGTCTTGGTAAGCTTTGTCTCAGGCCACTATGTTTCCTGAGATGAGTGATATTTTTACTCTGCTGCTCACCCCGCACCTCCTTTCTTTTTATTCATTTTGCAAATTTCTACGGCACTGCAACCAGAAATGTAAAATTACCAAGTCAACATATGCTGAGTTAAAAATAGAACCAAAATCAAGTTCCTGCTAAAGGATACAAAGCTGAGCTTCAGATAATTGTAAACAGGAATTGACGCGAGGTCCAGCCTAGCATCCTCTCTCCAGCCGTGGCCACGGGCTGGGGGAGTATGAGCAGGGCAGGCACATGTGACACTTCTCCTCTGATGCTTCCCAGGCTCCAGCTGTTTTCTGCTCAGGGACTTGGTGCCAGGAGTGATTTCTGTGTAGATAGTAAGCATGAATAGATTTTCCTTCTGTGAACTTAATCTTCTCTAGCCTTAAGCCAGTGCAGGCTTGTGACATGCACAGCTTCTCTTGTTAGGTACAAAAATCACCTTTGTTTGTTTATGTTAGACATGGCTCCGGTTTGGTTTAAGGGGTCTTTGTGTCAGTAGTGGAAAATTCCACCAAGAAGCTGTCCCTACCCATGCTGCCCATGCTCTCTGTTTCCTTTTCCCCTAATGATTCCTAGCATTTGATCTGCTGTCTTTTTTCCTTTGCCTGCTGGTAGCACTGGGCTGACATTTCCATGGTACTGTCCATTGTAAACCCAGGATTTCACTCTCCTGCAGTTGTGGTTGGCTCAGAGTCCATCATTTCATATGTGAGGTTAGGATTGTTTTTCCCACATGCATATTTGACATTTATCTCTATTGAATTTCATCTGCCATCTCATATGTCATATCATTTCATAAGGTCCTTCTGCAGTTCCTCACAGTCAGCCTTTGTCCTCATTACCCTGAATAAATTGATAGCAGCAAACCTCCTCCCCCTGCTTTCCAAGAGGATGTTGGAGAGTGTAGATCCCTAATTTGACCAGTGAAGGAGACAGGCTTTAAGTCCTGCAGGTCTGTGCATCTCCCTTGGTTAATTTTACTCAGTGTTGCTTTGATAAACTCGGTATGCTGGGAAATGAATCCATGTGTGTCCTGTTTGCTCCAATGAGTTTTGTTTACAAGCAACCAGAACAAACTATGGGAAAATGAGTGCTAACATTTCAGCTTTTGATGTTCATTGTGTGAGTGGGAGAGAAGCAACAGAGAGCAGGGATCACATAAAAATTTTCCTGAACTGTTCACAATTTAATTCCTGTGGATGACATGAAAAGCACCAATAAAACCTGGAAAAGAAATGGAAGACTCAGAGGTGCCTGCTCTGATGACTGTGATGTAGGTGACTTGGAAGAAATCTGCCATTGGTGTATTGCACTGCTTTTCAAAATGGGCACAGTTGAAGTTGTAGCAGGAAGGCAAAGACCAAAGAGGATTTGATCAGGTACATGAATATACAGACAGGAGGGGGAACACGGTCCTGTGAAACTCCTTTGCATTTCTCTCTTCTGCAACAGTAGCTTTTATTTCAGCTAACACAAAGCCTTAGTGGTTTTTGGCAGTATTTCAGGCAAATCTTCAGATAGGGATGAACTGTTCTTGAACCAAATCTCCAAAGGATTTGGCACAAGTGTGCTCTCCTGCAGTATGAAATGTAGATTTTTGTTCAGTATTTATATTTGAATAGACATTAATGAATGCCTAAAGAAAATCGCTATCTCTGCTTTTTCTCTTGCTGTTTGATTTCCCTTTGTCTGCTTAATGCTTATGCAGATTGAACTTATTGTACTGGGAAATCCTACCTGGTGTCAGTCTCCCTGCTGGGGCTGGGAGGTGCTGGGGGAGAGGATGATGTAACTGTGACAAAACATTTGCTGATCAAGAGTATCATTTTCAGTGCTGCCTGTCTGACACTGATGCCGAACTGGAGGAAAATCCATCCCTTAATTTGTTGGGTTTACTCGTAATCTTTCCTGTGAGTCTGCTACCAGCACCACAATGTGTGAAGTTGTACCACGGAATCATGGAATGGTTTGGGCTGGAAGGGACCTTAAAGCCCGTTTTATTCCACTCCCTGCCATGGGCAGGGACACCTTCCACTATCCCAGGTTGCTCCAAGCCCTGTCCAGCCTGGCCTTGGACACTTCCAGGGATGGGGCAGCCACAGCTTCCAGGATCATGTCAGTGAAGCAGCTGCCATCACAGGATAACGAAATACCTGTGACCCTCTTGGCGTTGCTGAGTCAGTCGATTTATTGCTCTTCTATGTTCTTTAAGGGTGGTTTTTATACACCACCTGTCAAATTGTAAGTCCTTGGAACAGATTAGCCTTGCAGAAGGGATGCCCCAAGTTTCCTCTAGACTTCCCACATTGCACTGAGTAATGATTCTGTATTAATGAAAAATTGAGTTTGTTTCATTCGCTGTCACGTTTGAAGCACGAGGTTATTTTTCGTTCCCTAGGACTGGTTACATTTTAATGCATGTATTCAAAATTCAAGTCCAATCTGAAATGACCTATCAGCTATGATATAGTCAGGGGAAAGCATCAAAACATGATGCATTGAACATATTTTACATTCCTAGCCTAACAGCATCCTTGAGTTGATTTTATGCAATGCATATATCCGATATTTGATTTTGATGAGAGGGGCTGTAGATGCAGATGTACTTCTCTGTGAATGTATTTTGGCACTGGTAACACATACATTGCTTTAATTTTGGATGCAGAAATCACACTGATGACTTTTTTTAAGCTGTGATTAGGCAAACACAGCTGAAAGGGTCAGGGAAACTGTCCATAATGACTTTTTAGAGTTTAATAGAGAAGGAAAAATAAATTATTATAAAGCAGGCATGGCATAGTAGGTTCCAAAGTGAGTTTAGCAGATGTGGCAGGTTCTCAACTTGTTTATTAATGGACAAGTAAAACTTTTATTAATCTCTTTTTTCAGTTAGAGTAGACTGTCATATATGTAAAAATACTTTATTTAAAATTGCCTGTATCTGAGTTGTGTTTCTCAGAAGGTATTGCAACTATCCTCATAGGCTGCTATTTAGGGCTGAAGTGAAAAGCTAAATAACATGCAAAAAGTGGCTAATTAGAAGCTGCCTGCTTGTTTCCAAATTTCTAATCAGATTCATAACTCCTGCTTCAAATGGATGGAATAGCTTTTTTTTTTTTGGTGCAAAAGTAAAAAATAAATATTTATCGTATCAAAACCATCCCAGTATTTCCCTGAGCACATCAGGATTATAAGACAGAGCTTTGTAGCTAAAATGAGTCCCTCAATAGCTTCCTGAGCAGAAAGGAAATATGGAACAATCTCAAGCAAAAGTTATTAAGAAAATTTCATACACCACACCTTATTAACAAGCAGACTTCAGAAGGGATGTTTGCGGATAACTGGAGACGTCTGTAAACTCTGGGGCACACTGTGAGCCCTTGGAAACCTTGCAGTGAGATTATTTTAGCACAAACCACGTTTCGTGGTGCTAACAGAGATTTGATGGAGAATCTTAAAACTTTCCAATCCCAAGAAAAATGTCAACTTGAGAATAATTCAGCTTGTTGAGCCCTGGAGATGAGGTTTCAGCAGATACCAGTCCCCCGATCTGCTCCTGAGAAATCGACTGCCCAGGAACCGGGAATTGACTGGGGACTTTCTCCCCCGTGTCCCCAGCTCATCCTTTATCTGCAGAACCTCTTGCCACTGGAAATCCAATTACAGTTAAACAAAGATTCACCTCAGTGCCTCGTGGAAAGCTTTGAAAAACGTTTTGCTTCAAGACAGTTCTGCCCACATCTGTCTAGGTAGGGAGCCAGGATCTTCTGAAGGTTTTAATGCCGCGTTGCACCCTCTCCTGGAGCAGGATATTGGCTAATCCTGACATTAGTGTTCATCTAGACCAGTCCCTTTATAGCTACAGGGGCCGTGTAGGTCACACTCTTAGTGCCTGTTTTCCTGTGAGGTCGGCTTAGAAAGCTGACTTCATTAAAATGAAATGTTTTCTCTTTCCCGTTAGTTTTTTGGTCTACTTTTTGCATTGTGTCGTTTCAGCCCCCACATATTCAGGATTTTCTCTTCCTTCCATGCACTCCTCTTTTAAAACCCAGCAGGTAGAAAATCACTTTGACTAAAGCTGAGATTCTCACATTAAAAGCTGAGATTGTCCAGTTTTTCGAAGTATGTGATTATATAAAGTATCAAATACTGTGAGAATTGGATTAAAAAACCACGAGGGCCGATATGGAGACAAATGGTAATGAGCAGCAGGAAAAGACAGTGCGTACAAATACAGTAATGGATAGCAAATGTCAAGAGTTCAGCATTCAATTTTATTTCCCTGTTTTTATGAGGTGAATTTTTATTATCTGTGTCATGGGGATTGTGTGTGTGTGGTTAAGGGAACAGTTGAAAAGGTGTATAGAGGAGAGAGGTTAGGGGTCAGGATAGTCAGAGGAATTTGGGATGAAGAGGACTGGGATGTAGTCAGGGCTTCAGCACCAATAACACATAAGGGATGAGACTGTCAGGCTCTTTGGGATGCTACAGCATTTCTCCAAATTCATGTTTGCCAGCTCCCTCAGGAATTGCACAAAATTGATGGTTTGGCCCCAGCTGTGTTGCTTCGGTGTATAATAGGGATGGATCCAAAACTGTCTTCCTTGCATGGATGCAGAAAAAAAACCTGAAGAAAACCATAGGTTTGTGTCCATGCAGCTTCTCCTTCCCTCCTCAGGGAGCTGGCTGGGAATTTTAGGGATGAGATCTGATTGTGAAGACTGGGGCTCAAGCACAGTAAAGATTTTCAGCATATTGCAGCAAAGACAAGTGTTTTTCCAATTGAGAAGAGTGTCAGGAAAGCAAAGATGTTCCCCAGCAACCTGCTAAGCTGTGGACTCCACCAGTGAAAAGAATAACGTTGATTCCGAAATTTCCAGTGGGCCATTTCCTAATGTTGAGTTGAGCAGCTGCATTTGCAGCCTGGGCATCCCAGGGCTGTGGGAGCTGTTTCCAGCTGGGCACGGACACTGGCGATGCTTTGGTTGTGCTGTGGGCAGCTGCAGCCGGGTACACCGTGTTCTCTGCTGACTTGGTGATTCAGTTTTGCCCGTTTTGTGTTTTGTTTATTTTTTTAAAGTCCATTCTGCCTTTTTCTTTGTTCTTCTCGTCTCTGTGTTCACTAATGAGTGCCTGGGTGCTCTGTACAGCACGTCCTTGATCGAGGATGAGTCAGGAATGGCAGAGCTCCTGCCATACAGACTGACCCGTAAAGCCTGGGCTGGTTTGAGGATTAAAACCAGCTTCTGACAAGATTGTGCTTCTGAAGCTCCTCTTGGCCACCTCTCCTCAGCCTCCTGCCCTCTGTTTGGCAACTTCCAAAGTGCTGCTGCCTTTTGCCTGATTTAGGATTAAAAAGGTATCATTCCTGGCCTTCCCTTATCCTCTGTCCTGGCTTATACGGAACAGAAACGACCTGTGGCTTGTTTGAAAGTAGGCTTTAGGGAGGAGGGTAGCAGAGATGCCCTGCAAAGTGATTGCATGGGTTTAGCAGGGAGTATTTAGTCTGGATTTCATACACAGAGAGCCCAAGTAGGGAGAGCTCCATCCTCAGGCTTGAGACTGCACTGGTTACACGTTGTGGGTTCACTGACCCCTGCACAGCTGGGGAGGTGCTGTGAGAGCGTTCCTGAGCACATCCATGCCAGGGCCCTGCAAAGGGCACTTGTGCTGTGAAATGTGAAACTCTCCTCTGTTCCATCTCGATGCCTCACGTTCGTTCCTGCTCCTTCAGTGACCTCCTCGTCAAATGTGGTCCATTTAAAGATTCACAACAGATCTGTCTCAGCTGCCAGCTTTGCAGCAGCAGCCTGCTCTCCAAGAAATCAAGCTGTGTGCTGTCTGCTCCATCAATCATTCCCAGCCCGCGCTGACGGGGAGGATTCAGGATGGAGACTTGGCTGGTGACCAGGTGGTTCAAACACGGAATGGGCACAGGGCTGTCCTGTGCTGCAGGCTCTCCATGCAAATCCTGGGGGAGAGAAGCTTCCCCTGTTTCTTAAGAAGGTCAACCCGTAGTATTACAAACCAGGCTTTGTTTTAAATTTAATTTTCCCCATTTTTGGGCTGTCCTATCTTAAAAATTAGCATTTGATAACAGCAGCAACATTTGGTTGTTGGGTTTTTTTTTCCCTTTCATTTTCGTGAGGGCAAAGTTTTGGAATTGACAGCTTTGGCATCCCTTCCCAGCACTCCTGTTGGGGCATCATTGTGTCTTCACCAGCAGCCTCGTGGACAACTCCACCAGAGCCACACCTGTCATCGTGTCTGCTCTCCCCTCTGCTGTCGCCGGGGCCGGAGACAGGCTCTGTGTGCCGCACGCATCCCGTGCTGCAGCACTGCTCAGCACTCAGGAGCCTTTCAACAGCTTGGAGCCACTCATGGCAGGCAGCTCGGTGGATTGAAGGCTTGTCCAAACTCTGAGTGGCTGTTTTGAGAAGCCGGAGTGCGACACGGTGTCACGCTCTCTCGCGCTGTGACGCGCCGCGTGCGTGTGTCACGCTCGGCACACGCACGAGAGAGCTGCTGTCCCCTTGCACATTCTGTTTGCTTTCACACATGGCTTGCTGAAGGAGCAAGAGGTGAAAATGCATCGTCATCGACTGATCTTCGTGGCTGGGTGAGAAGTATTTCTTCAGTCATGAGTTGTACGGACTTTTTATAAAAGTTCCTGGGTTTGGAATCTGGACCGATGACAGCATTTGGGAGTGGGGAAATCAGAGCAGCCTCCCAGCGTGGGGGACAAGAACTGTCACCCAGCAGCAGTAACTGAGTCATTAATGTCTGTCATGGGGAGGCAGGGCTTGGGTCAGGTAGACCTGAGACTTTGCAGGGAAAAGCCATCAAACAGGCAGTTATTCCCATTTTTGCAGGCATGTCTACAAAAGCAAAACCTCTGATGTTAAGATCTGCAGTAATTTTGCAAAATTGTTTCCCCTTCTTAAGTGAAAATGAATTAAGTCATGCTGTGAGCAGTATTGTGGTCAGTGCCTCATAATGGAAAAACAGCAAATAAAAATTACTCCTCCAGCAATGATGGGTTAATGTCTTTTTAGTACCAAATAAAATTTTGATAGTTATCACTGATGTATTTTTTTAATAATTGACTGGGATGCTTAATAATGCTATGTCTAATTTAGGAATCCAATTTATTGACAAAACCAAGAAGAAATCATCATGTTAAATAGACACAAAAATCAGTTTAATGCAATTCATGGGGAGGCATTGTAACTTCACAGCAGGCAAAATACAATAAGCACTAATGTAACCTTGTAAAATAAGGATTAAGGCAAAACCTCCCAGCCTGCCCAGAGTACAGTATGAGATAGTCTGGAGGCTTGGATGCCTTGGTTTAAAGCCTAGTATCTCTCTGTGCACCCAAAAAGAGCTCTGGTTTTTTGACCACTGTTTCACTTTTCACCTTTCACTTGAGCTGCCTTCAGTTCCCTTTTCAAAATGGCTTTCCTTCTGTGTACTCTTCACAGTATTTTGAAAAAACTCTTCCATCGTGGCAGGGCTTCCTTCAATCCTGTTCATCTTAAGCAGCTGAGTCTGTTTAGTGAGTTTATTAATTACCATGTTGGGCTCATTAAAGTGAGCACCTCATTTGGAGAAACCTCCTGGGGACTCCAGCAAACACACACGTACTCATTAGACTGAATGTTTTCCACTTGTAGATCAGCATTTTGATAATAAACACTTCATAATCCTGAGGAAAATGGTGCAAGTTGAAAGTTAGAATTTAGTTGAGGATAGGTTTTTTGAGTTTTTTTTTTTTTCCCCATGGGCATCAATATGGCTATTAGCTCTGCAGCTATGGGTCATCAAACAACCAGCAAAGTAATTTCTCACATGATTTCTGCACTGTGCTTGAAGAAATTCACCTCTTCTGTCCTGCTGGTTCATGCAGCTCATTATGGGACTCTTGGCTTGGCTGTTGGCAAGTCAAAATCTGAAGGGCCATGCAATTAAATGCAGTTCTGAATTTCCTCCCCTTCCAGCAAGGGCACAGTAGCAGCGGTGTCTGATGTGGTTTAGCACCAGTAGCTGTGCGGTTTAACCAAGTTTAGGTGGAAGATTCAAAATCAGATAAAACTATGAATTAGGTAACCTATAGCTGCCTTTAAAGTTCAGATTAACAAGGTGGCAGTAAGGTACGGTGGTGCCTTGGCTGTGGTGTATTCGAAGGGGGCTGAATGTGGAAAGATTTTGCAAATCCTCGTGACACAGTGACAGGTCAGATAAAACCTGGGAGCATTTTAAGTTGGTGAGTTAAAATGCCTCTGCTGTGTGCAGGGCTGTGCCCATTTTTTGGACTGTGTCAGGTCGGCTCATTTGCAGCAGCTCTGCAGTCAGGCTGAGGCTGCAAGATCCCACTTCCCTCCTGCCTCTGGATGAGCTGTCTGTCACAGCCCTTGAGTGCTGAGGTGCTGTAGCAGTTTGGTTAATGCCTTGCAGGGAAATCTACTGCACCCTTCTTGCTTCCTGCTGGAGAAAACAGTCCCAGATGGTTTTGTCCGAGATGAGGATGTTTGGTCAGGCTGTTGGAGCAGTAATTTCTTTCCCCAAAGATGAGCAGAGCTGTAGAACTGAGCCCCAGGTCCCACCATGGGTCAGCAACCAACCTCGCACTTTAAATTTTAAAATCCAGAGGAAAGAGCCTAAAAACCAGCTGGGGAACTGGAGGCTGCTGGTGCCCTCCTCTGCTCTTGTAAGAGGAAACACAACACCTCCACTGAGTTTCTCTGGGGGCACTTAAGGCGGCGTTTATTTACTGTGTAACGTGGTAGTTTAGTGGGATTCCTGCTTGCTGCCTAATTAGTTCCACTAATTTATTTGGAATAAAGCTTCCTCCCTTCCTGTTGAATGGCTAGAAGTGGGTTCTGGGAGCCCATCTATTCCCTCATTTAGCCCTTGCACACTTGCAGGATGCTGTGCTCGCTCTCCCAGGCCCATTCTGGAATAACCATTACCTCTGTAAGCACTTTGCCTCAGCAGTGCCCAGAGGTCCTTTGGGAGCAACTGCTGCAGGCTTTGTGCAGACAGAAGATCCATTTGGAAGCTGTGTGCTCCTAAGGAGCTCCAGTGTAGGGCAGGAGCACAGGGGTTCCTGAGAGATTTTTGGATGCTTTAAGTTTCTTCTGCTCCATATCCTGCTGCCCGTTCTCTCTTCCCTGCCCCTTCCCAACCTTGCTTATTGTGTGCTTATTTATCACCCTTAAAAATGATGTCATTAATTCTCTAACATATGCACGCTTGTAACTAAAACTCTTCAGCTGGAGAGTGATTCGTGCAGAAGCAGACTTGGTGCTGAATATTCCTGTGCAAGTGCTGCTTCTCTGGTCTTTTCCATGGACAGTTGGCTGTAACCTTTGGGATTTTAGTAGGTGGGGTGCAAGAGAAGGGGTTGCATACACACAGGTGTTGCTGCACAGCAGCTGCCTCCTGGCAAGGAGGTTAGGACTCAGCACCAGTTCCTAATCAGGAAGCAAAAGTGCCAGAACTGACCCTATGAATCAATTCCTTTGTCAGAATTACATCCTTTACTTCACCTTTGCCATGTGTATGCTCAGAGCCAAGAGACTTCAGGCTCACACAAGCACATGGATGCTCTTCAGCCTGTCCCAACTTCTCCTCAGAATTTCACATGCATTTTAAAACTGTCTTCCAGTCAACATGGTATTTTCATTTGGTCGTTTTCCTTTTGGCACAGGAGACTTTTCCCCCTTCCCCTGGCCTGGGAGCTGGAGGGCACTGCAGGCTGGTCTGCCAGAGCTCGGTGCCTGTGTGAAAGCAGACATGAGCTAATCAGGCTGGCACAACAACAGGCTGTTATTTATGAAGCCAGCCCTTTTCTAACTTTTCCTTTGTTTATGCAGTGTAATTTCAATGTCATAAATACTAAAAGGTTTACCGCTGAGAGATGAGAACTTCCCTCATTCATCTCTGCAATTAAACTTCTTGTGCCCACGGTGGCTTTTCCTTTTAACTGCCTTTTAGGATGGAATCCAGGATTTTAAGAAGTTTCACTGACTGAATTTTTTTAATGAGGTCAAAGAGTTTTTGAGGGAATTCGGAAGAGTATTTAATTTTTTTTTTTGTTTGTTTTCTTTGCAGGTTTAGGCTTCATTTTTCAGCACAGTCCTTGAGTTCCTGAGTGACTTCGAACAAATTCTTTTTCTGTGTCTTACTTTCACCAAATTTGTAACAGGATAAACCTTATTATTGACTTTAACTGTCTTTAAAGTGTCCAGTGAGCTCCCCTAGAGCTGGGTACTCTCCCTGTAACCACTCAGCTGCTCCCTTTCTTTCTTGTACAATCTCTGCAGCTTCTGGGTTTGTTCTGGAAATGTGTCACACAGTAACAAATATTCTAAGGAAAGGAATCCTACTGAGTTTTTCTGCAAAGAATTGGGAAAGTTACTGCATGATAATCTCAAGGAGTGCTGTGCTGTGCTTCTCTCAGCTGTAGAGGTGCCTTTGTTCCATGGACAGAGCTCACCCACCCTCATGGTAAAGAATTGGGATTCTAAAGATTTGGGGTGGAAACAAACACCCAAGTAAGTTGTCTTTGGACTCTCAGTTAACTGCATTGTCCCTTTCAGTAGCTGTCACAGATTCTGTGGGTAAATTTTATCTTGAGGAAGAACATAAAGGAATTCTGTGGTCACTGTAGAGCTGTAATAGTTCTGAGCTGTAAGTATGAAGTTGCAATTGCAGGAGGAGCTGGCATGAATCAACCTACTCTCATTTCAAACAGCTGTTTAATGAGAGCTTCTTGTAAGATCCCCTGTTAAGAATAGGCCATAATGAGTATGATGAAACCACCTCATCCTTGAAAACAAATTCCTTTTCATGGCTTAATTAAAAGTGCTCCTAGTACTTCTGTGAGCATACATGATAGCTTAGGAAAGCCTCTGTTTTAATTTATATAAAGAAGTCTCAATGAAGAAGCTAAATAGATAATACGTTGCTTTAATATTATATAGTGAAAACTGTTCTTATTTCTGAACTTCTGCTATCTTCCAGTCAAATATATTTGTCTTAACAGCTTAACAGCTTTCCCTGAGAGACCAGTGTGACAGCCACGTCCTTGTATGCTTTTAGTGCTGTCTTAGTGTGATGGAAGAAGTGCAGAGTAGAGCAACTGACTTAGCCATGATTTGTTGGTGAGTTTTTTTGGGGGAGCAATTACAGGTGGCTGAGCCTTGTGAACTGTTTAGAGCCAGATATTTTTTAGGAACAGGCAGCACCAATTAAAGCTGCCTGTGCGATGAGCAGCAGTGTGATGTGCTGCAGGAGGGGGTTGTGTGAGTGCACAAGAGGCTGGATGAGCAGCAGCTGGTGTGGCCAGGGCAGGTTTGTCACACCTCAGTGAGCCATCCCTGCTGCCCCGGTGCAGGAAACATCCAGGTGTGGGAGAACAGCCCTGCTCCGCACCGCTGGCAATTCCCGAGCCTGTTCTTCCTTGCTTCTCGTTTGCCACAGCGAACCATCACTTTCTCTTTGTAGTTTCCTTGTACGATGCTAATTAAAGAAAGAAATGTTGGGTTGAGAGAAAACTGCCAAAGTGAGTATTGTAAAAGAGCAACTGTTTCTTTGCATTTGTCTGAAATTGCTGTGCCCTGGGGAGAAGCATAAAGATAAAAGTTCCCCGTGCGGGGACTTCCCGGCTGTGATACCTGAGGAGGAGGGGACAGGAAAGCAGATTGTTTTTGTGCTGTTTCCTTTGTGGGGCTCTCTCCTGACATACTGAGAAATCAGTGAATAAATTGCACGGAAATGCATTAGAACCTTAAAAAGGGATCTTTTTAAAAAGAAGAGTGAAGTGTCGAAGGAGGGTTGCTGGCTTGGTTGAAGAAATTCATTGCTCATTGGGAAATGCCCTGTGCTCTGGCCTGGCCGTGGGCATGGACTGTCTTTGGGGGGTCATGGACAGCTGTGCTGAGCATTCAGCTGAGGAAGAATTCAGAGTTACGGATCCAACAGTGAGGAACAACCCGGAGCTCCCTGTGTAAATGTAGTCCTGCCACAAAGGTATTGTTCTGTTCCTCTTTCCCTTCTATGTCTTGTAGCTGCAGCATTTTTGATTTCCCAACAGAAGGCACGTTTGTAGTTTGGACAAATGTGTTCTGATGTGTCACTTGGATTGTTTTCACGTTATCAGATTTTCTGTACTTGGTAAAGACCTGCTATCAGTGTGCCAGTGCAGCATGGTGGTTCATCCCATGAAAGCACGGGAGGCTCAAAGCTAAGAGTTAAATTGTGACTTGGTCTGTACTGCAAACCCCTGACCCCCTGCACTGAGACACCACAACAGAGAGCGTTAGCCAAAGGATTGTTAAAAAACATTGATAACTAAGGAGTTTTTGTTTTCCTAGTGGTTTCTGGTTTGTCTCCTGAATGATCAGGCTGACACCTTCATGGCTGACCCTTTGCTTTCCACTCAGTTTACAGCCCTGATCTTCTACTTTTAATTCCATCAATACTGCAGGCTCCGATTTTTACAGATTCTTGGTTTTTCTTGCAAATGTCAATCACACTAAACAGTTTAGGTATGATCTGTCTTTCTCAAGCTCTCCTTCACACTCCCTGTCTTCTCTTGGTGGGTTGTTGCAGACGGATTTGCTTTCATGCTAGGTGGGAGATCAAACCCTCCAGCAGAAACTGCCCCTGGTAGCATTGCTTGCAGGTTTTATTAATTGCTCATTGATGGTGCCTCGGTTTGCTGTTACTCTGGTGTTTCCCCTAAAAAGAGGTGTATTTGCTGTGCTGACTGATGTTCATAATTGCCCCCCTACTTTGCCAAAACGCCACTTGTGAGAGGCTGAGAGATTGCAAATGTCAAGCGTGGGACCCAGGAGGACAATCTACCAGTCACTGCTGAAATGATTTGAACTAGTGAACTCTTGTTAAAACTGTTAATTGCTTTTTTAAAAACACTTAATGGAAATTGCCACATTTAAGTAGCCCATAAAACCACGATGACACCAGCCTTAATCAGGTGTCACAAAAGCACATCCATTATAAGCTATCTGGCCTGAAAACTTTGATGATCAGAATCAGTTGTGACAGCCTGGTGTTTACAGTCCTGCATCTCTCTGGAAGAGGAGAATAATTTATTTGTTTTAGTTATGAAGAGACTCTTCTCTGAACTGCACCTTTATGTGCAATAAAGCTTATTGAAGAGAATGATCCCAGGGAACTCAGGAGTCTGTAGGATAAGGTAGTGCTGCCTGGTTTTGAATATTTCATACTGGGATATGCTAATTTGTTTGGTGACCTTGCTGCAGACTTAAAAAACCCACGGAGACCTCAGTGAAAACCATTGTGCTGTGTTTTTCTCTGGGGCGTTTTGTTGGTTCCAAAAGCCAGAATGCTGCAGGGAGGAAACTCTGGTGCTGGGCAGTGAAGTCCTGTATTATATTTTAGGTAATATAGTTACTTGGGAGTGGATTTTACAGAGTAACATGATTATGGGACATATATTTTTTTTAAATGTCAAATGGGTTAACTATAAATCCCACTGAAAGCTTAGGTGGGCACTTGATTTATGAGGATACTGGGAGGTGTCTATTTGCCTCTTCATGCTGCCTGCCAAGTCTGATGGAGAGGGGTGTAGTGGGAATAACCACACTTCTTCCCTGGATTGTGTATCAACACATGACCCACTGGAAAAGATCTCTGGAAAGAAGCAGGGATGGGAGCAAGCCTTAGGTGAAGGTGTTCATGTGTGAGAGGAACATTTATGTTCCGTGTATCCAGGTCAAACTCAGCCTCCGGCCTGCGGCTGCTGGGAGCTGGAGGCAGGGTGTGCCGGGCTCCCTCCTGCTCCCCGTGCAAGGCTGTTCCTCTCCTCAAATCTTCCCCAAAAGGGGAATTAATTGCTCGTTAATTGCTCATCAGCAGTCTCAGAAGAGGCCTAAAAACAGAAGTGGCCCAGTGGAGTGGCACAGTTTCTAGCCCGTTGCCATGGGCCATTTCAGGTCACGGCGGCTTAGCAGGGCCCTGCGTTAAACCTTACAAACCTGTTCTGGTGCTCAGGGTGTTGTTTGCTATCCAGCCCCTTGCACCTTCACATATCACACTCACATTATTTATTACACATTAAAAAAAAAATATCTGGAGTCACTGTTGACAGTAAGAATTGGACAGAGCTGTGGCAGCAGCAGTGCTGCCAGAGTGGGCTATTTTAAGTAGGGTGTAGTGACAAACACTGGTATAAAAATGGTACAAATCACCCATCCCAGCGTTTCCACCTTCGTGTCGTGGAGTTTCTCTGGTACTATGAGGATGTTTCTTTTTTTTATGCTCTGTAAAGTTTTATACTGGCTCTTGCCACAAGTTATTTGAGGTAACTTCAGGATATAAGCTTGAATTCCAGTGATCTCCCTGAAAGACTTCACAGAAACTCTTCCACTTCTTTTGGGGTAAAAGTTCACTTTATTAAAGCAATATAATTTACTGACAGTGCTGATCTTGAGCAGAGTTTGGGAGGCATAAGGAGGTACCTTTGCTGCCAGTATCCTGAACTTTCCCAGAGCTGCAGCAGCTCCTTGCCTCTTTGAAGCTGTGAAAGCACATAAATAAAAGTAAATACGAAATAAGAAGTAGTAGGTCTTTATTGCACTTGTGTGATATTTTGTAAAACCTTATTTACCTGTGATACTGACATTTTCTACTACTATTACTTTTTAAAATATAAACTCTGAAGGGTGCAGACAGATTACCAGCAGAGCTAGAGGTAATTTAAGATGGAAAATTTACAGTAGAACTTGAAAATCCTTTTTTTTTTTTTTTTTTGAGGCGGCTGTTCTAAAGGAAATGTTCTTAGTCTTCGTTCTCCAAAGGGAAATTTTGTCTTTTACAGTAAGGGCAATAAATAAAGGTGAAAGAACCACCACAAAAACATCCCTGAATTATTAATTTGCCAGAAACAGCATCTCAGAAGGAAAAGCCTCCTCAGGATAGTACAGGAATGTAAAATACTCATCATTCACCAAACACATGAGGATTTGCACCGATAAGTAATGCAGCTGGGCCCACACACCTGAGATCAGTGACAGGTGTGAACCAGGTTTTGATTTTTAAAAATAAAATATATCTAGCTCAAGGTATCTTTGTAAGTCGAATGGGGAATACTGTTCCTGTGTTAAGAAATCAAGCTGCTGTAAGGCATAATGACATACAGGCTTTAGTTTTGATATGAGCAGGAAAAAGTTCCCATTGCAATGCTTGGCCCAAAGATTAAAGGCTGCAACCAGAAATATAGCAAGAGCCTTATGAGTCCCAGTCCCTGCTTCTGCAACCACATATCCTTTATCTTTAAAAATTAAGTGTACAGAAGAGAGGTGAACTATTACCAGTGGATCGTTTACTGTATCCCAGCAGTTCAACCATCAGTGCTGGAAAGTCAGTATTATATTAACTTAAAACTAGTCTCTACTGAAGTTCTCCAAAAGGATGGAAATTCAGAGGTCCTAGTTTCCTAGCTGTGCATTTGGCTGCTTATGAAATGTCATATAAAAATGATGTTTTGGTAAGTGATCATTCCCGCTGTTCTCCCAATGGCAGCAGTTCTGTGTTACATCAGGTTTGCTTTCAGAATAGAGTTTACTACAAAGTATGTAATGTAAATTAAAATAATATTGACATAAGGTGGTCAGATAAGGAACAGGGCTCGATGATTCCTATTGGAAATTCCTTGAATATTTCTCAAATTGAATGTCAGCAGTAACTTCTGAATGTCTGTCAACAGATGACTTCCCAGAAGGTGTTTGTTTTCCGTCCTGACCCCAGTGGAAGATCGTTACCTGGGATATAGATTGTTTCATCTGTATTCTTCCTGCTGCTGCCTAATTGGCATCTATAGAGTGTTTTAACACCTGGATTAACAAAGGCCTTTGTCTTCCATTTACAGAAGATAGAAAAGGATTTGAGCTTTTTAAACTAGATGTATTTTGCAGTATGGTAATAGATGAAACTGCTTCCTATTATATGAAATACAGTCAATTTTTGCTAAAAGCTTCAGGGGCTTCCCTCCAGCCCTCGGTCACCTCCTGTTAAGCAGCCTGGGAGTTTGCCAAGGGAGCTGGAAAATCTGAGTTTGATCCCCAACCTGCTGGATCCCAAACCAATGAAATCATTTTGTGGAAATACTGTAGCACATCAGCGCGTGTGTGCCTGCATGGCAGGTGTGTACGTGGTGGCTTCGTTTAAATGCTGTGGGTTTTAGTCGATGTACATGTGTGTGAGTCCCAATCTGCATTTCTGAGGGCTGGTGTCTTGCTAATGTCTGATTCCAGTGTTTGTACAGTTCACAGGAATCCTTCAAGGGTTTATTTGCTCTGTGTTCATCCCGGATGGAGTGAGTGTACCATGTAAAATAATATGTCAGCTCATAAACTGCGTGTACAGTGATGAGATGTGAGCTCGTTTCACTTTTATCACAGGACCTTGAATCAGGCTTGTTCTGCTGCCAAGTCCCCAAACGCCTCCTTGCAGTGTGCCTGGAATTCACTTCTCTGGAACTGTGGGGTTTTTTGGTGTATCCTTTTGTGTTTTGTCAGACTCTGGTGCAGGGGACTGGTGGTTTCACCGATGGGAGCCAGGAGGGATGCAGCCAGTGCGCCTGGGGTGCTGTGGCATTTTGGGTCCTTCCTGAGGCGCTCAGGACAGGACACAATGTCCACTGACATGAGAAAAACACTGTAATCTGTGCTTCCTGGGACACTCTGGACTGTTTGGGCTTCCTCTGCCCACTGTCATGGTTGCTGCCACGTGCACATTGATTTTTGTGCTTTTTCTCAGCTCCGTCCTCCTCTGTGCCACATGGAGTGCTGTGACGTGTCCTGCTCGCTGTGAGCTGTGATGGGACATGGTGCCTCAGAATGGAGAGGACAAGAGAAGCCAGCAGGTTTCCTTCCTTCTCTTCCTGCTCACCTGCAGAGCTGTGTAGCAGAGGAATGGCTTCTTCCAGCCTGGTTTTAATGAGCATAATGTGCACCGTGCCCTCTGTGTAGGGAGTGGAGATGTCACAGGAGTGGGCACTGGAGAGGTTTAGGGAATTTATTAACTTGACTCACCCACAGTGGACTTAGTGGGGAATGTAATTCCTTTTACTTTTTCCGTTACTGTTCACAAAATGACTGCTGAAATCCCAGCACTCTCTCCCAGCTCTGAACGCCGTCTGTTAATCCCCTTGTCCTGCTGGTGACGGCTGCAGCGTTGGACAGCAACTGTCGCTGCAAACTGGGTTTTTTTTTTCCATCTTCTCTCACCATCTCTCCCCGAACTGGTCTGCTGTGACTATGAAGATTTTTGGACTCTCCCATGCCTCTTGTTCCCTTGGCAGAGTGACACTTGTCTCCTCATAGGTTGCTCCTTTGCGAGACGGGATGAATCATGCTCTGAGCGAGCTGTCGTGTTGTCTCGTGCTCTGGAGGAGCTACTTGTTATTTGTGCTCTTCATATCCTTCTGACAGCTTGTCAGGGAAGAGAAGTTTTCCTTTATTTTCTTTTCCGTTCATCGTTGTTGACTAATTAGTAGCCAAATAGACAGCGTTTGTTTTTGTGATCTAACTGGTGGTGATTTAAGGGTTGGATGCAATCCAGAGCTCTGGGACCAAATAATGAACTTTGGGTATGGTTAAGTGAGGGTGTGACTTCGAGTGGAAAATTTTCCATCCATGGTGAAGGTTTCTATATTCTGGACTCAATCATGGTTAATTCTGAAGTGCCATTTCAACAGTTCATGACAGACAGTTCAAGATGTCATACTCGAGAATCAAAGGGGATTGGTCTGAAATTTTGGAGCTGACTCTGGTCTCCTTTGTTTAAGCAAGAACTAACCAGGGGAGCAGAACTGAAGCCCCTGAGCACAGGTGTTGTCTCTTTAAGATGTGTGGTTGTCATTTAAGCCCCGTGTGACTTTCTGGGTGACAGATCACCCGTGTACTTTGTGTGTTTATCTGTACCTAGCTCCAAACAGGAAGGCCATTCTCAGCCAAGGGACCTGTTTGTCCAGAGGAGTTAAACAGCCACACGTTTGTGTCCTTTGGAGAGTAACCAGGGCCCTGTTTTTTTCAGCCAGTGATTAATTGCACAGAGCAGTAGGTGGCACACAGACATTTTTCATACCTAACGCATTCTGGGAGGGGGGACGCGTGGAACTCCACATCCTGCACCTCCCTGACACAGCCACGATGGAGAGCAGACCTTGTTGCTGGCAGCTTTCCTGATCCACCTCGCCTCATGCGAGGAGACTCCATCACCTTCCCACAGTGGGACCAGATGTCCCAACACGCAGTGTAATATTGCAG
This sequence comes from Lycocorax pyrrhopterus obiensis, assembly GCA_014706295.1. Taxonomy (NCBI): domain Eukaryota; kingdom Metazoa; phylum Chordata; class Aves; order Passeriformes; family Paradisaeidae; genus Lycocorax; species Lycocorax pyrrhopterus. The sequence goes on from JACSVZ010000013.1 coordinate 3,825,851, forward strand.
AGAGGGGAAAAAAATGAGGTAAAAAGCTCTCAGAACTAATCTCTGTTTTGTCGAGCAGTTGGAGAGCTCCTGGCCATGGCATCTCAAACCTGACAAAATTACTCCAAAGTCACTGATTTTACATTCCATTTGGCAGTAGAAAATCTTCCAAAGCGTTCAAATTCTGCTTCCCTTCATCAGCTCCATTTTGAGGTGAAATAATTCAGAGTAAGGGATTCCTATGCTTTACTCAAGCCTGGGAATGATTAGCCATTTTTCTACAAAAGTCCTTCTTTTAAAGTTTTTCTTGTCTTGCTTCCTCCTGGTACGTGTCTGCTCCAGTTTGATGAGGACCAACCATCTTCAGGAGGCAGGTTTAGAGTGAGACCTTTGCTATACAATTCTCATTCATGTTAGGAGGAAAGTACTTGGGAATTTCATCTCTGTCCATGGAGCTGATTATCCATCCCAGGCTGCTGCCTTGGGGACAGGCTTAGACCCTGCAGCCTTAACGTGTGTGTATATCAAACACGGCTCTCCCAGAAGGTAGCAAGCCAAGTGTATGTTTCCTATGCATTATTTATGGAATTCAAAATGCATTCTCTTAAAAATTCCTGTGGACTGTGCACTTTTTTGCATTGCAGCTGGAAACATAGGGATTTCTGACGTTTGGAAGGACTTGGGATGGGCACTCACACAGCCTTGAGCCTTGCACAGGACAGGACCATGAAGCCCTTTGAGGTGCTTAAGATAAGCAATTAACAGTTTGTCTAGTGGAGTTTAAGTTTCAGTGAGGGAGGATTAAAAAACAGCTGTGCAAAAACACGAGTACGGCGTAGCAATTCTAGAAAGGCGTTTTGTTTTCAAACAAAAAAAAAAACCATACAATTGTTTGTTCATCTTTTTTGCAATGAGATGGACAAATTGTTCCTTTTCATATGTGATGGTTTGCCAGGCAGGGTGTGTTTATCTTGGTCACTAGGCTTTGTTCAAAGGTGCATATTTGCCCTTAAAACTGTGTTGTCCTCACAGGGTAATTGGAACACAGGGGGAGAACCCTGTGCATGCAGGGAATTCCACTGCTCCTAACACCCCTCTCCATGAGTGTTCATCCACCTTTATTATTTGTACACATCAAAAAGCCGGAATGAACCTTTTTTTTTTTTCAATTTTGATGAAATTTTGGCTCATCCCAGCAGAATGTTGTTTCCAGTATGATTGGACAGGCTCAGCATCTCCCTCACCACTCTCACCTGCACCAGATCCAGGTGAGTTACGAAGCCTTGTGGTGCTCTCTGCAGTGAGGATCTGTTGGTGCCTGGACTCTCCTGTCTCCTCGATTAGCCTAAAAATGTTGTCTGAGAGCCAAGCTTTAGGCTGTGCACTGGCTGATATATGGTTGAGCCCAACCAAAGGCGGATTTATATTTGTACCAGCAAATTTAGGGCCTGTTCCCATGCCTTTTGTAGCTATCAGGAGGAGTTTTGGGTGTTGCTCATTAATGATACGCATCATCTATAAGGCAGGAGGATGAATTATATAAATTGCTGGCAATCTCCAGCCAGCATTTCCATGTGGATTTAAAAGCCTTTTTTTCCCCCTGGATATTTCATTCCCACCTACCAAGAGGCATGCCTGGAGTGTGCCAGGGATGGCCTGCATGCAGGTAATGTACACAATAGCTTTATTATTCCCAGGTAATAAAGAGGAATGCATCAGCACATTGCAGGCATTAAAATGTATGGTTTCTCTGTGGCCTTTAATGAGGGTTTGCAGGAGTTCCAGTGCTCTACAAAAAATATTGGATTTTTCTCCTGCTTTCTTGCAGGGTCCAAAGGGACAGGGGGAATTTGCTGCGTGTGTGTTTTGAGGAGAACAAATTTAGGATAATCACTTTTTTTTTCACTGGTTTCTCACACACACCCAAACCTGGAGCTGGGTAAGCTCTTTAGCCACGCATCATTCCTGTGCTGGTGCCTGGAAGAGGTTAAAGTCCCTGTGTCCCTGCTTAGCAGCTGGAATCAGCCATAGGTGCATTTTCCAAAGGCAGCCACTCTGCCTGGGCTTGGTTTGGTTCCCAGGACTGTGTAATCTTGCACAAATGTTCTTTTAGATACGACAGTAAATCAGCTTTAGTTGTTTATTTTCCTTTTACATTTATTATCTATAAATGTACTAGCCAGTAGGTTTTCTGGCTGCAGTTAGCACTGAGATAGGAGGATTGAAAAATGTTCCCAGAAGGAACATTTGGGATGGGTAATTGTGATTGTTCACCCTGGAAACCTGACTCTGAGCTTGTCTTTTCCAGTCAAGGAACAGATACACTGTGTGACTTATGTCTTACCAGATCTACTTTGGGGTCTTACACAATCCAACACTTGGAAACTTGTCACAGACTAGGCCAGTGTCCACAGAAGGTATTTAATGGCTGATTTCAGGTAATATTCCGTGTCTGCTGTGATAAAGTCAAGACACTCATGAATTTTCTCAGACAATTTGCAGGAAGAAAAGCAGCTGATGTGCTTTAGATGTTCCTCACCCATCACCTGGCTGGAGCTACATCTGGAGGCAAGTCTGGGACACTGTCACAGAATGGGTCAGGTTGGTAGGAACCACAGTGGGGTCACCTGGTCATCCCAGAGCACAGGATTGCATCCAGACTGCTCTGGAATATCTCCAGTGAGGGAGACTCCCCACCCTCTCTGGACAACCTGTTCCAGTGCTTGATCATTGTACAGGAAAGAAGTTCTTCCTCACATTCATGTGGAATGTCCTGTGCACCAGTTTCTGCCCGTTGCCTCTTGTCCTATTGCTTGGCACCATGGAGAACGTGGATTTTTCGGTGTATTTCCCTTTGTTTATGCACCCACATCTAATGGACAGTGGCATGCACACCTTTACAGTTCCTCTCTCTCTCTGGGTAGGGCACCATCATATCTTCCAAAAAGGGTGCTCGGCCAGGCTTTAGTCCCTTGAGAAATGGTGGCTCTGAGCTGCCCTTTGCATCTCACCTGACTTTCACGTTCCCCCTTCAGCAGCACTGTTTGTTTTGGGACATCTGCTCCCCTGTGGGAAGGTGGCAGCAGGAGACAACATGAGATCAGTTAATGATTGTAAGTACGTTCAGGCAATCTGCCAGTCTGAGCACTCAGCCCATTCTCCTTTTTTTAACTTGTCAGGAATTCAGAGTAAAAATACTGCAGCGAAGAGGCTCATCTAGAAAAGCAGCATGTTAATTACAGGAGGCAGTTTCTTGGCTATCAGTTGCTGTCCTGCACAGAATAGCTTGGAGATGTACATTTTTGCTGTGGAAAGACATTTAAATCCAGGCTGCTGGCTCTGTTTCTTGCTGTTTGTTACTGCTGCTGCCATTCAGTGAAGTCTCTAACAAAGATTTTTTGGAGGCTGTAGACTGGAACTACAGTTTTCTCCATATTCTTTGTCCATATAGACTGGAACCACAGTTTTCTCCATATTCTCAGTCCATTTACCCAATTCTTTGACCATCAGATAAAGTTTCACTCCAGGTCAATTTTTTAAATGTTATTAGAGAGTTTTGTGTCCAAATATCTGGTAGGTTTTAGAAGTAGCTCCAAGTGCCAGTGGCTGGGAGTGAGGCACCCCTGTCATGGGGTTGATGTTTTGTAATACTTAGCATGGGAGAAATGACAGCATTTCAGAAATAAGGCCAAAATTTATGGCTTATATGCCAAGATGTGTTTAAAATATGCAAATCCCTAGAAAAGGAGAATTCAGGAGGGTGAAAAATCGAGCCCTTTGTATGAATTGTCAGGGTAGCATCAGATCTGTGTTTGCTGGGTAGCAGTCTTTGTGTGACCCAGGGCTCCATACAGCATATACCTCAGTCCTTGGGCAAGTTTTGATGTCCTGAAAGTAAGGATGCAAGTAGAAACCATGATGGGGGCAGTGGGGCAAAGGGACTGATGTATTTCAGTCTTTTGTGTCTACTTTGATCAGTTTGCTGCATCTTTTTAAGCATCTAATTGAATTCAATCAGCAAAATAACAAACCCTCCTTCACTTCAAGCCAACCATTTTCCGAATACTGCAAGTGGAGGACCCTGAAAGATGGAGAGAGGCCCTACAACAACCCCAAAAATACAGTTGTCTACTCTCAATTATGCTTGGAAAGAGCTCGGGGATTCCAATGATGGATGACAGTATACAAATCTCAAGTAGCTTTGCTTAGTGTGTTTTGTGATATGATACAGGAGAGATAATTCTTACCCAGTGTCTTTTAAAGGAAATCCTGAGGGTGAATCAATTACCTTTCTTTTCTGAATCAATAGAGGTGGGATGTATTGCAGTTACTTTATGCTTCCGCAAGTGCTCGAGCACAAAGGATGGCTGCTGATGATAACCACTGCGCAGAATGCTGTGCCATTTTTTTCTCTTTCTTCTTTTAAGGACACTACAACCCCTTCAGTTCACACACTTCATCATTCCCAGCCACAATCTTTTCTCAAAGAAGATTTAAGAGCGGGAGGAGGAAGTAAGCTCTCAAAACGTACAAAGTACGTGCTGAAACATGGCTTGCAGTCCTAATGGCAGCACTTCCCATTCCCAAGGCTCTCCAAACCCTCGGCACTTGGCAATTTTGCCTCAAAGAACATCCACATTTAGGAGATGGAGTAAGGGGAAATGGGATGTGGGCTGACACAGCGATAGCAAAGGTTAAATCAAGTAGTTGAGGCTCAACCAAGGATAAAAAGAGAGATTTCTTGTATGCCTGAAAGCAAATACCTTTATGTTTTTTGCATGGTGCTTCTGTGTATCCCACCACAGACTTCTGTTCAAAAAAAGATAAAATACTGCCATAGTCAGACCTCATATTTTAAAATTATGTCTGATAGCTTACTGCCTTCATAAAGTCATTATTATGCTCTCAAAAGGGTATTAATATGTGTGTGTAATATGATTTAGCAAGAGACTATTGTGAAAACTTCCTGAGTGCAACCCGTATGGTAACCTGAGAGTAGTTAAATGGCAGGAACACAAAATGCCACGTGGTCTGTGCTTCAAGTTCTCATGAAAGGTATCTGAAGACAAGTGAGGACGCACTTTGTTTTTCCCCATTTGCATCTCTCTGAAGATCCAGGTGTATCTGAGAGGTCTGCATAGGTCACTCTGGTTATCTGTGTTGTCAGGCTGCTGTCTGAAGAATGTGGGGAGACAGGAAAATGGAAACTAGATTAAAAAGGAGGGCTTCCTAAGCTCTGCCTTTTTTGCCTGATGCCGAGGTCCCAGGAGGGCAAAGGCAGTCTGAGGTGACTGGGAACTGCATTGGGCTCTTCTCTCTGCTTCCCTTGATCAGGAACCACTGTCCTCGTCAGAAGCTGAGAGGAATCTAAAGGCACTACAGAGACAGTGAGGGGTCTGACCACAAACCAGCTCTGTCTTGGTGCAGAAATGGATTTATTGTAAGAGAGGGTTCTGTTCTCTGCATTTTGTGTCTTGAATAGCAACAAATTTAAAAGGAAAAGGAGCCAGTGTGAACCTTCCTACCTAGTGGTGTGGCTGTAGCTCCTGTGTACCCCCTTATTTGAGCACCAGCCCTGTGTTAGCTGAGGGTCCATGAACTGTAATCACATCTTTAATGAGTGGGGCATTATGGATGTCCAAGCCTGCAATGTAAAAATAGATTCAAGGAATGCCAGTGATGCTTTGTCTGGGAGTCAGAGATGTAATATTCCCTCTACAAAGAGCCTTTTTCTGCCCCGGAATATGGCATTTATCTACAGGTAGTTCAATAATAGAAACAGGTTAACAAATTAGGTGGATTCAGGAAAGAAAGATGATTGTGTCTGAAAGGGAATTTTCTGGGTGAATAACAAAATAGTTTTGATATATTTCATTTTGATGGAAGACCAATCAGCTTAAAAGGAGCAACTACCGACAAAAATGTTTCAAGGATATTTAAGGTACAGGAAGGGCTTTTTAGAAAAGTTATGTACGTGTAAAGTACTGACAGGGATATAAATGAACCCTGTCTGGAAAAGCTGGATCCTAGAAATGCTGGGAACACCAAGTAAAGTAGCCACAGATACAGCTGCACCACAGGGGTATTTATGAGTTTGAGCTGAACCATGTTCCAGTGCCAGAGCTGCTTCTGAAACCCTGAATAGGACCTTAATCACTGAAGGTAAAAAATAAGTCTGTATTGTGACTCCATGCACTTTCAGAGGAGGTGGAGATGCATTTCTCCCAAGGTATTTCTCTCTTCTCTTTTGCTGGGAGGGTTCCCTTTGGAGAGGAGATCCTGCCAGTTTTCTTTTATGTTCCTTTCCACTGAGTTATTCCCCTTGGTTTCTCCTTGCATTCTTGGAGGAGAGAGAAGCAGCTTTCGTACCTTCAGGGTGTAAAATCTGGCTCTGCTGAGGTGGATGGAAATTTTTCTTTGACTTAAAGGCGATCAGAATTTCCTCCTTAGAGTCCTCTTAGGGAAACCAGATGATTTAATCTGAAGCATCGCACGTTATGATGATCATACATAAAAGAACAACATTAACCTCAGTGCCACATGCAGAATTATTTTTGAGTGAAAATGAGCAAAATTTTATAGAGTATTTTCAAGGCCTCCTCAGTCAGAGAAAATATTACAGATGATGAAGAGAAATAAGAATTGCAGATTGAACCACTGAAAACCTCTTTTTGACACTGTCTCTTTAATTAGAAAAAATGAGCCTAACCAAGATGTATATCATCATTGATTTTTATAATAAGCTTTTAAAGCAAACATACGTGGTGTCACTGTGCTGTTTTATAACATACACTGCTAACCATTTATTCTGTCGTATAACAGTTCACCAGCAGACATATTTTATTATTTTTTCTGTGTAATAAAAAAAGATAAAATCAATACCTATTATATGGCATACTTTCAAGGTTAAAAAGTACTAAATCTTGATGCTAACGTCTTCCCTTGTATGCATCAATTTAGAGCAATATAAATTCAATACAAATACATTTTCTAGCTATATGATTAAATCTGGATCCTAAGTATAACAAAGGATTCGGACATTTGGAAATTGAACATCAAGAAACTGTCACTGGGCAGTGTCTTTGTGTTAAACTTGTTAAATTTTGCAGGAAATCTAACTGTGGAAGCCTGAGCAAGCTGGTACATGGGCCAGATACGACTGGAAGGAGAGGTGCTGTGATTTCCCATATTGGGATGTAGTTTTTGATCCAACAGAAAATCATCTGGCCTAATCAGATGCCAATTAAATGGCTTTATAAGGTCCTCACAAAGCTGGAGTGCTTTTCCCCAGCCCTGTGGCTGGCAGTCATTTTGCAACAATTACCGAGTACACTTAATTTAATGATGAGAAGCTTCAAAACGGGGAAAGTGAAAATGGAAGTGTCAGAGCCATCAGCAGCCTCATCTTTGCTGGGTTATAGCTGTGACTGGAGGGCCAGGGTGGGAAGCAATGGGATAATGTTGCAGCCCATCACTGTGCACTTCGCCTCTGCTTCCAGGCAGCATCAAAAGGAGAAACTCCAATGCTTATCTCTGCTTATTATGAGTTATTTCAAGATCTAGAGTGGTTGTGGTAGTTGTAAATGAGGAAGGACACGCTTTCTCTGTTTTTGATTAAGCAACTAAAGCTTTTGGCTTTCTGATGCTGTGATGAGCACGAGGCAGGTGTGAAGCCAGGGACGCTGGGTGATGTAACACACACTGTGTGCACTTGGTGTGGATTTCCTTCAGAGTTAAAGCAGAAATCTTTTCTGTTCATTGCTGCTTTTTCATCACTCAGCAGTTAATTGTGTGTTGAGATACTTATGAATATGCAGAGCCTGTTTCCTGCCTGGGAGCAGTCTTCTCCTGTCTGCCTGGGAAACACTTGCATGGAGTTAACTAAGCAATAGCTGAAACTCCTTGTTTGGAGTAACATCCTTAATGTGCAGCATGCAGATGATGCTGGAAATGCTAATGAACGGATTCATATTGATGGGATAAAATTGTGCCCTTGGGTTCTAAACGCTGGCGGGCAGGAGGTTTACCCGGGTGCCATCCCGGTGAGGACCATCACCCTTGTGTTGTGATGCTCACGGCGAATGAAATAAACTTCCAGTGCTGAAGACAAACAGCGAACACTGAATGCCTCTTACCCTGAGAGTCTTCTGTTCCTCTCTGCAGCTGGATAATAGATAGCATAAAATCATTACGTGTGAGGTTTTCTTCCCCACTTGGCTTTAGAGCTGCTCTCAGCGAGTTCAGATAACAGCTTTCACCTGGAAACATCCTTTCCTCTGCTTTCAGTAGCAGCCTGGAAAGTTCTTTAATGGCCTAACTTGCACGACTTTGTCTCAGAACTGAACTCTCCTCCCAGCTGACCTGCAGAGCTCCCTGGAGCAGAATGGCCCATGTTTCCCAAAGTATCTGTCAGCTGAAACTCCTCTTCTGAGAGGTGTGCCTGGGCTTTTGTCAGTCAGATGAATTCATGGATATTGCGTATTTTTTCAATTATTTGGACGTTGCAGAAGGATTCCCTATTGTGAGATGAGAAAAATTCTTTGGGAATCTCCATGCCACGTATCAAATTGTCACCAAGCTCTGTATTCCTTTGTAATATGCACTTACCATTAACTACATCTCTCTCTATTGACAGAATTTGAAGGAAAAATTCCATGGGCTGCCTAATATTTGTATTGTTGCTTTTCTTTTTTTTTTGAGGGCAGCTGTTTAGTGAACCAAATAATACATCACAGGCACCTTCTTTGTACATTAGACATCTACTGGCCTTTATTTTTAGACAAATGTTTTCCAGATAAAATAGCTTTTTTTTTGGCCTTGGTTTAAAACATCTTGAGATAATTCAGCTTGCTTCTTGCAATGTTAATAATAAAACACAATTTATGAAGGAATACATGGGTTTGGGGCTTTTTAAAAATAATTTGGTGAGGAAATAAAAGGCCAGCAGATAGATTAATGTCTTACACGCTAAGTGTAAGTTGGAGAGACATTTCACTGGCAAGCTGTAAGCTTCTGGATGCAGGGGATTATAGGGAAATGCTCACACAGCCTTAGCAGCATTACAAACAGCAATGCCACAATGAACAGAACAGCCTCATTGCAGCGATCTAAAGCCACTGCTGTTCTCTTTAAGGCAAACATTGTTTTTATGCCCTACAGATAAATCCCATTTTAAGCTTTGATCAAAGCAAATACACTCACTTTGAGGCTTTGGGCAGATGTAAATTGCTTTGTTGTACACATGCATTTGCATACATTTGCAAGGAGACATGTAATGGTGCCTTTTATTTTTGACGGAGCGCTGAAATTCAAATAACCAGTGGTTTTCTGCCATGGAGAAGGCAAAAGTTTCTCTGCAAAGGAAATAAATTGCACAAGTGAAGCAGAGCTGAGGTATGAACAGAGCTCTGTCATTGCCAGAGAAGGGCCAGGCAAGGCCCTGAACATCGAGAATGGTTTTATTTTATCTATTTTGCTGTTCTGTCTGGTGAACAAATGTAAATGGAGTAGTTCCTAGAGAGGGACATTTCTCTTGTTTGGCCACTGCTGGAGTGACCGTGCCAGCAGTGTAGGAAATGTGCAGGTTGCCAAAGTGTTGGGTATCTGTCTTTGTTACAGACTTCCATTTGTTTTCTCATATTTCTCTACTTAGTTTTCTGAATTAAATTGGATTAACTTCCTCTCTCTCCCAATTAATGCTGTTAACAGTAATAACAACCATAATGTGTGAACATCTGGCATTTTAGTACACAGTAAGCTTTTAGAAATACCATATATGAAATCTGTCTCTATAGTGATTTTCCCAGCATTTTGTGGATTAGACAATGATTTCTTCTTTCCTCTCTGCTTTCCTTTCATTATCAAGGTTTGTTAATCCTTTAGATGCCAGGGTTAGATAATTAAATACCCCTTTGTAATTACCGTGGTGCCTGTGGGTTTGAGATCTCCAGCTCATTAGGCAGTGTGCTGTCCTTCTAAGATATTGGAGGGAAACACTTCCATACTCATCAAAGATCTCTGTGGTAAATTAAGGTCAGGGCTGGCTCTGACAGGCTGAAGGCGAAGGCTTTATTTTTATTTCATTAGTTACCACTAGGGCAGTTCATATCAGAAACAGCTGAACCCAAATATCGAACAGCCAGTTCTTCAAATCTTCCCTGCTTTCGGTAGCAAACATGTTGCCCTTATAAATTACCAATGATGACCTGGTTATAGTGAACAGAGAGATTTTGTGGGGCTGCTGCACTTTCATTCACTCTAAGGTGAACACTGGCCTTACACCATCTTTTATTTCTACTCTGTCACAACTCTTGACTGTTTCCCAAAGCTTTTTATTACGGCTGAAGAAGGAATTGAAGCAAACCTCCAATTACTCCCCCTTGTAATTTTGAGAAATTGCCAGATAACCACACTGTGGTTGTTGCCCTTCACTCCATTTCATGTCCCAGAGATTTGTGCTGACTTTTTGTTGCCTGTTTTGATGTCTTTCCATACCCACCTTCACTTTGTTCACGCGGTTCTGGTGAATGCAAGACTTGCTCAGGAGGGTTTGGGTTGCAATGTGTGAACTCCTCGTTGAGTCCTTCATTGTGCTTTTGTCCAGTAAAACCTGGTGTGGTTGGGCATCTCTTCACTAAAATGGGAAACAAAATAATTCCCTGTTACAGAAGGATCCCAGAATGTTCAAATGGTGAATGATGCAGTACTGCCTGCTTAATGGAAAACAAGCAAATGGAGCCAGTGAGCTCTAACGTGAAAACCCTGGAGAGACACTAAGAAGGAAAAACGGGAGATGGATGTGGCTTATTCAGGAAGGAAACCTATTTTTAATCTAGAGAATAGCTGGGAAGGAGATAAAATTCCTTTCCAAGCAGAAGGATGGACTGGTAGGGATGCAGACATAGCAGATGGAATGGGTTAATTGCACATCCCCATCCCACCCATCATACACTGTCTCCTGTGCAGTGCCTGGAAAGAATTGGGAAGGTGGATTGGGATGTGAGCAGGTCTGAGGCACCCAGAGAAAAACCTGTGCTGAAGCTTGTTTGAAAAGCCTTAGAGAGGCACAGTTAATTTTCGTGTGAGGCAGGAGCAGCTTACGAGCAGCCGAATGCGCTCGGAACGGAGCCCCAAGATGTTTTTCCCTACTGGAAAATTAATAGGGAGTAGCAGGCTGCTCTTCTGCTGGCTCGAGGCGAGCGGTGGGAGGAAGGGCGTCCCAAAGCCTGCCGTCACAAGCCTACCAGCACGGAGGGGGAAGGGTGTCACCACCAATCTGCCAGATGGAGCATGTTAAAGGGCAGCCCGCTGAGCAGGGCAGGCAACAAGCCTGAAAAGCCAAGCGCGTTGGCGAGCGCTCCGTCTCCCCTAGCAAAAAATGGAGCTGCAGCCAGTGTTTGCAGTTGCATCACCCTGATCCGCTGAGGCAGAGCTGAGGGGGCAGGCAGAACTTTGATTTGTTGGGTTGTGTTAGTAAACAAGTGCATCTGGTTGTGGCTCCCTGGCTGCGGGGCTGGGCATGGAGCTGACGCTGGAATTCCCGGCGACCAAGGTGGAGCTGAGGTGTCCCACGGGGCGCAGCACTCCAGCACCCAGGAATGAGGGCTGCAGAGGTCGGGCAGGACCTGAAGAGTAAAGCAAATGCCACTGGGCAAAGCTGGATCCTGCTCTAAATCCCAAGAAAACCATCATAGTCTCGTCATCATTTTGTGTCTCCTTGATTTGTATTTTTCCCGGCTCTGACTCCGTAACAGGCATCAGAACCAAAAGCCAACTCTGCGTCAGCTCTGTTTGAAGTGTTCTGTGCGTCATGTGGTCACCTCTGATCCTGGGCATGTTCTGCCAGCTTTTGTTCCCAGGAATTTTAACTCTACAGGTATGAGGGCTTTTGCTGACATGGAAGTTGAAGGCCATAACTTAACACTCTAATTTGCAAAGTTTTCAGTTTATAGTGCTCTAGTGCATGGAGCTGTGAAGCAGGTTTCCATAAATTTTCTCTTTGTGTCTCATCTGATGGTTTCTTTTTTGATGTTCTCCTGCCAGCAATTTTCCACTTTGCTGGACAAATAAATGCATATAGGCAGAACATCCGTGGCAGCTGAAAGGTTAATGGAAGGAAAACGTAGTGACATCAAAGTAAGTTTTATTAAGTGAAGCTTTGATTTTCTCCATTATGGGCTCTTTTGTATGAATAAACTTTAATTCTCTGTAAAGCACATGAGCGCAGACTAAACAGGAGCAGAAAGCAGGAGAGCACAGCAAAGAATGTTAATTTGTTGTTTTTCTATAGCTCCTTGCAGCTGAAGGTCACAGTGATGCATTACAGCTCAAACCTCTCTGCTCTTACATGTGTGTTAAATATTGCCAGTTTCTTACTATAAATAAATAAGAAACTGAAGCAGAGAGTTGCATATTTAAAGAAGAGAATAAATGTCTCAGGCAGCCCTAGGAGGAGGGGATGTTGGATATTTCAATTCCCAGTTTTGGCCCTCCTCTAAGTGAGAATTTTTCCTTTTTAAGGCTGTTTCTGTGCAGATACTGGGCCCAGGCTCTGTCAGCACTAAACAGATAGATAATAATCATCCCACAGATTCGTGGTTGCACCTGACACACTGAATTTATTTGAGAAAACTTCTACTGCTGGCAAATACTGATTCCATGCCTGCATGCCAATTATGGGATAAGTACCTTTTGTGAAGAAGAGAAAAGCCTATTGTTTTAAGGGGTTTCCAGAAAATTATACACCTGAAAGAGGTCACTTTCCATTACGCTTGAACAATTCCAGTCCTCTTAAAAAAAATCCGCACGTGAAAAAGAAAAAAAGGATCCTGTAATTTTCTAAATTGCAAGAAGATATTTTTTTTTTCTCTTTCTTGCGTTCTTTCCACCCAGGTTAGCTGCTGTGTTATCAGTGCTGCAGGAGCTGAGGGCTGGGAAATGCAGGGGCAGGTTTCAATTTCAGGTGAAGCTGCACAGAACTCGCATCTTTTCTTCTCCAGGTACAGTGTGGGGTTTGTTTTGGACACCTGTGGTGGTCAAAGTTTCTTGGGGAAGGGAAGATGAAGAGCAGAGTAAGGGTAAAGAAAAACCAGGCAAGATTTCTAAATGTTGAGAGAGTGACCCCCTTTTTTGAGGGCTGAAGATTGTTGAGAGCTCTGAGGAAATGTTTAAGGGAGGAGAAAGCAGGAGCTCCGCCTGTGTTACAAGTAAAGGGTTTTTTGTGTGGTTTTAAAGAAACACACCTGATTCTCTTGTCAGTAGCTTTATTGAGAGATGAAGTCTTTTTTGGTGGAGAATAATACGGAAAACAGAGAATCATGATTGGCACTTACAGTTTTTAACAAAAAATATAAGCAAATTTTTTCCATAAATATTTACAGCTAACAGTAGACAATATATCCATTTCCAACCCTGATGAAGTAGTATTTTTGCATAGTTTTGGAAGGAAAAAACCCAATTTTCTCCTATATTCAGTGATAGCATGTAGTGCTTCAGTAATGGGATTTCCTGTAAATGCAGATTTTGTAAGGATGTTCTGGTCCTTTATGGGTCAGGTTCCATTCACCCTCTGTGTTATGGCAGCTTCCACTGCAGAACAGATCCATAACTTGGCCTATATGAGATTTATACTCACAGCCTATATCTTACTCTCTATAAAACAAATCTCTGGAAAAAACCTCTCTGGAAATCCACTGTGTCAGTACAAATGTGTGTATAGCTGATCCCATGCTAGGGATGTTACTCCTTCTTTAACTAAACCAGCAGCATTAAAAACTGGTGATGTAGGGATTAAAAGAATAGGAGACAAAAAAAAAATTAACAGGAGACAAAACCACAAGGTTCCAAAATCCCATTGGAAATCAATAAAGCTTTAGCACAGGAGTTATTTATATCCTTTTGTAAATGTTATCCACCTTTTCTGGGTGCAAAGTGCAGATTCCCAGTGGAAGGCCAGCTGAACAGAGCAAGGCTAGAGGAGGAGGATGGGAAGAAGATAACAAGGCCACTGGGGAAGGACACAAGGCAGTGGAAATTGTCTCAGGTGTAGCAGAGTGGTGGCTAAAGAAGCACGAAAGAGGAGATGTGAGAAGGGTAGGCACAGAGGAGGGGGACAGGGAATGAGAGGGCTTAGGGAGAAGGGAAGAACTGTCATGCACTTGGGGATGCTGGCTGGGGAGGAGAAGCCCAGCTGCCCTCTGCCACCAGCAGGGGCTCAGGAATAACCTCGGTGGTTCTGCTCTCACCATCGTGTTTCACCTCTTTAGAAACTGCAGGGTTTTAGTGTGGCTGCTGCCTGCGGTTTCCTGAGGTGTCTTGTCTGCCAGGCAGAGTTTTCCTTGCAAATGGAAGCCAGCCCAGTGAATCCTTCTGGGAAGGGCTGTTGTGGTGCACAGGTCAGCTCATGGCAGGAGCTGGGTCGGGGCATCCCTGAGCCAAAGGCTCTTGGGGATCAACAGCCAAGGCTGTGCAGGAGCAGCACTTCCCAGGCTCTGCTGGGCTTCCTCCCACCTACATTCAGGCTACATTTTCACATGGAGGAAGGTGGAATCAGGGAGGAGACCTTATCCCTGTCTATCAATATCTGAAGGGAGGGTGCCAGGAGGATGGACCAGGCTCTGCTCCGTGGTGCTGAGCAGTGGGACAAGGGGAACGGGCAGAAATGGATGCACAGGAAGCTCCACGTGAACGTGAGGAAGAACTTCTTTGTTGTGCAGTGACAGAGCACTGGAACAGACTGCCCAGAGAGGGTGGGGAGTCCCCTCAGAGGAGATATTCCAGAGCAGTCTGCACACAATCCTGTGCTGTGTGCCCTGGGATGACCCTGCTGGAGCAGGGAGGTGGGACCAGATAACCCCACTGTGAAGACACAGATAAATTGGCAAAAATTGCCTGCTCTCCTGTCACTTTATAAAAAGTACTTTATATATACACTTTTTTAATCCTCCAGAGCAAACAATTCAGCCAGGGGTTTTATTCTTGCATTAAATCCCCCCGCCGTCGTAGAATTTCATTTTACTGTAACTGATGAATTGTTTTAGGGTGGCACAGAGTTTCATGGTCAAAATGGAAATGAGTTGGAGAAAGCAGAGCATAATTGAGAATTTGGCAATTTTACGTATCAGTTCCCCTATGATAATTGGCCTGCAAGATGAAATATTTAAAAACACAATCAAACCCTGCCTGTGTACACGAGGCCATGTTTGTGGATCTGTGTGTTAGCACTGCACCATGTATTAGTTGCTTGGAACTAATTAGTTGCTAGCTACTCACGGCATCTGTATTTCAGATCCCGTGGGACTCTTAAGGAATGTGACCTTATTTTAATGCTTTTCCGTGCTTTGAGAATTCCTCCTTTGTATCTGCTCCTAGGACGTGTTTTGTTGCTTTAATAACAATAATGCTTAGCACTCGTTTTAGATTTAGATCCCAAGGACATCTACGAAAGTAGACAAACATTATCTCTGTGATAAAATCACATTCCCGCTTTAGAGCTGGCCACTTAACACCACAGCAGGCTGCTGCTGGTGTAGGGATTACAATAACTTGTGCTGGAAGAGCCAAAGGTGGGACTTCCCTCTGGGTCCCAACTGTGCAGCTCCAGCAGCTTCTCCACACACACCCGTGGGGAATCTGCCCTGGAATAAAGGGCTGTTTTAACAAGGGAGTGCTGGGATCCATCAGAAAGCACTTTGGGAAAGGAGTTATTTGGAGAACATCCATGTACACACGGTGGGGACTGCTGATAGAGGTGGTGGTACCTGTCCAGACAAAGAGAGAGAAGAGAAGCTGGCTCTGCTTCTAAACGAGTGCCACGTTTCCGGGAGCCTCTGAGTCCATAAAAATCCTTTTGCTCTGCTTCCCCTGTTGCACCTCTCTCTGCAAGGCTGCAGAGCCGTTGGAGCTCACTACAACAGATTTATTCCCACCGTAAAGAGCCGTGTTGATGTTCTTGAGGCCCAGGGAAGTTTGACTGACGAGGTTCATTAGCCTCTGTCTAGAGTTTGGTGTAACGCTTGGTGCATGGTGCTTAAACACCCTGAAGTTTGCCAAATCACTACTTAGCTTGTATTTTTTGCGAATGTTGTTTGTGTTAGTGGATGATGCAAGATTTTTATTTATTTTTTTTTTTTTAATTCAGCATTAGACCGGCATTAAAATTGGAGCTGGTTCAGTGGCTATTTTCTCTCTAGAAAGGCCATATTTTATAGGATGCTGCACTCTGGGATCTTGCCACTTGTGTTCATGGCACTTCTGGTAGGAAGGAGGTGGCTGGACTTTGTGTCCTGGCTCATGCTCCAGTTTGCACTGGCCATAATCCAGTGTGAGTAATTATGTTCTGCATGCCTTAATTCCCCCAGTAATTTCAATTAGAGTTAGTATTGTTCTTGGTGCCTGATCCTCAAATGTTGCGTGGTGTTGCTGTGTGATTAAACTGTTGTGACATTCCATCCCAGAGGTAGGTAAAATGATCTTGGCTTCACAAATTGCAGAGTGTTTCCTTGGACTAAATGGGCAGAATAAGCGTGAAAAATTATTACTATTTATCTGAGAAATATTTATGAGAAGGTTTTCTGCTTGTTTGTTAGTCTTGGTTTTTTTTACACTAAAGCAGGGAGTGTTTGGAACTCAAGACATGATGAAGAAAGTATAATTAAGCTGGTTGCGCAAGGTGTTTTAAAGGTTTTAAACCAAATTAAGATAACACACCTTAATTGCATTTGCATAATGGACAGAGTCGGAATCAGGTCCCTTTTTTTAATGTCTGTGACTTCCTCAGCAAATGCATGCGAGAGCCAACTTTCTACCTGTGGCAAAAAAAGCAAATTAAAGCTAAATCTGGGTGGAGATGATGTGAGCAGAGTTCAGATGAAGCCGTGGCTGTGCTCGGTGTGCAGGGAGGCAGCCAGCCCTCTTCAGAGTGGTCACATTCGCATTTGGGATTTACCCAGCCCTTGATCTCTGAGATACTGAAGGAGCTCCTTCCATCCCACTGCACACTCAAATCAGGCCTGAGTTGCAGAAGATAAGCCCCGCTGCAGAGTGCATCCACGGTTGTGTTTTTTTCCACCCCACTATTCACCTGGCCCCAAGATGTCACACCTAAGCTGGATTAAAAAAAGCTCTGATGACTAAGAAGCATAAATAACATTACAACAGCGTCCTGGAGTCAGAGGAGTCACTGAACAAGGGCAAATCACGTGTGTGTTTGTTCCTGAGCAGGGAACTAACCCTGGGGAACTGAGAATACATGAAAGTTATCCTCATGTGCTGTCCCAAATCAGCAGAATTGGCTGCCTTTTCAGCCTGCAGACCTAACTTGTTCCTGGAAGTAATGTAGGTCCTCAGGGGGGAAAAAACAATCTTCCTTGCTCCAGAAATTGTCCTTGGTATCAGATGTCAGTAGCTCCCCCTCCAGCAATCCCAGCAAGGCTGAGACAATCAACAGCCATGCACGAGCACATTAAAATATCATGGAAAGAACCTTTTAATAAGAAAATTTGTGGGTGCTAGGTGATATTTAGTGGCTGATAGCATAATGGTTCCCTTGAACTGGTGGCTTTTGGTGTTAGTGAAAATCTTTAAGAGCAGTGTTTTGGGCAAAGTGTGTTTTCTACCTCTTCTATAATTTCCAAAGCTCTGTAAAATGTGCCTGAGCTGCAGTTTCTCAGCTTTAAATAATTCAGCTCTGAAACCAGTGGTCCTTACCATGGCAAAGCTCTTAACTGAAAGAAGTTTTTTTGCTTCAGCAGGTCAGACTTGAGTGAAACAAAACTTAGGATGCTTGATAGGATACAAACTTTTTGAGAACACCCAGCAGTTAAGATAATGCTAATAACTGTTAATAAACAAACGAATGTCTTTCCAACAAGGGCAAAATCACAATAGCTCATGTAGCATTTGGAGGTGTCTGTTCTTCAAATGTGCAGTGTGTTCTGAAGATGAGCAGAAGGCACAAGTGTTGTGCTGGGTTTTGCCAAAAGCAGGTTCCTGGTGCAATAATATTTAAGGGTTTTTACTGAGTTGAGGCAGGACTTGGCAGAATCCAACCAGCAGCGCTGGGGATCTCCCACAGCTGCCTCCAGTGAACAGAGTACCTGAAGAATGGAGGGCTTTGCTGTTTGGGGAATATCTGTCAGAGTCTGATTGTATTTTGGTTGTGCCCAGTGCCAGTGTGCTGGCCATGGCTGATGGAGCTGCTTCAGCCAGTGTCACCTGCTGTGCCCAGCTGTGCTGAGGTGGAGCTGGGGACTCTGCTCAGAGACCTTTGTTCCTGGCTGTGCCTGTGACTCACTGTTTGTTCTCACAGATGGGATTTTCCCTTCAGGCATTTCACTGTTCACTCGGTGCTCATCCAGGGTCAGCAGTGCCTCGGTCCCATGACGCTCGTTGTGCAGCAAGACTGAAGGGATGAAAGCAGGGAGCTCTGGGCTGGAAGTGAGTCTTTGGAATTGCTTGTTTTAGCATGTCAGAATAAGTCCTTATAGGAAGAATTCCCCTTTTTGACATATTTTCAGCTATGCTCTCAAAATGCATTTTTTCTAAACATATATGAGATTTAAATTTCATTTTGCTTAGAGTCTAGCTCCTTTGTTTGTTGGAAGAGGAGGGACGCATTTTGGATAAAGAGGCTTTTGGTTTTGCACCTCCTTTTGATTTTTGGTCTACTCCCCAGAGCCTTGTTTGAGTGTGGTCTTTAGTAAATCACATTGTTTGAGTTCTGCAGCTGCACGTGGTCAGAGGATGTTACCCCAGGAAAGATTAACGTGGAGCATTGTCTGTTCTAACAGACAGTTGTGACAACTTTTATTTTCTCAAGTGACTTATGCAAAGGGCACTCTGTGATTTGCTGCTGGGTAAGTAATCTGAAATATTGATTTGTAAAATGTCTGTATGTTTCCTAAAGAAAATAATCATTACTGTAGTTGTGAGGAGAGCTGTAAAATGCAAGATTTCTTCTTGGGTAATTCAGTAGGTACTGAACATGCTCAGTTGTGAGCGCTAAACTAGAAAATAATATATGACAGTGAATCTATTTCAGAAAGCATCTTTAAAAAACCACCCTGCTGCATTATTCTTTCAGCTGATAACTATTTCTGGTACATATCTCATTTGCCTGGTTTATGCCATCTGCTTTCTTTCCGAGTTTAGTATAATTATATTAGTTATCCATCAGACTTGGAAAGTTTAAACACTGCCTTGGAAGTGTGTGAAGACAGTTGAAGTAATTGTTGTCTTTTGGCTTTGAATTCCACAGTTTCTAAGTACTGTGTGTCAAAATAGCTGCTCTAAGAGAAAGCTACAACTACCGCCTTGAAAAGTAAATGAAGTTAATAATGGTATAGATAATAATCTGACTTTTGTAGGCTGCAGATGTGAATTGTCAGAGGAGAAAGAAGATAAAGCGGTATATCATCAATAGGACTAGATCTTAGATTATTTTTTTGCATGATTTGCATAGTAATGAAAGACAATTATGCTCTTAGACTCCATTGTAAGCGCATATGAATCACCTTCAAAATAATTTATAGTACATGTATGGAAAAAAAACCTCCTGTATAGTTCTACTAATGTTTCATCTTGGCCGTGTCAGCCTGACCTTCAGTCACTGTCAATTGTTCTATTCAGAGCAATCAATGAGAGCATCGTTAGCAGCAGTCAGTGATCACTTATGACAAATCAGTGCAAGGTGATTAAATTGTCAGTGCAAGTGGACGGGATTGCGGCCCCACGGCAGGAGCACTGAAACCTGGCCTGGAGACTCAGGCCCGTGCTTCCAGAAACAAATGTGGAATGGAAAGAGTGGAAAGAGCAGTAAACTACTGAGAGATGAGTCAATGGCTTGTTGAAAAAACTGCATGTGAAATTTGAATGCAGAGAGCAGCAGCAGCAACCTATGCTCAGTCACAGTAACATCTTTAATTTCTACCCCAGAGTAAATTCAGATCTGCTTCATGCCAGTAATTTTCATGTTCTCCTGCTGCAGCGCAGTTACTTTCATGGAGTAGCTTGTCTTCCTTGGGCCTGTGCCCCAGCTTTGAGCAGTGTACTGAACAGAAACCTGTCCCTGCTGTCACCTGTCCTCAGAGAGGGACAGCGGCTCTGCCTGAGCCGCGAGGAGGACGCGCTGCTGGGCGGTGCAGGCTCTTGCCGAAAGGTTTGGGCATGGGCTGCGTTTCCCAGGTAGCTTCTCTGAATAGCCACCAGCCTGAGTCCAGATGGAAAACGGGACTGGAGACGATCCAGCTTGATAGATGCGTCCGTGATGTGCAGCGCTGAACGCAGTCTTGGTGGTTTTTTCTGGCTTCTAGGAGGTGACAGCGACCATAATTATGGTTCTTTTTCCTCAAAGTCTTTCCTCTCAGGACCACAGGGCTACTGCAATTCCAGGTTTCAGATGCCATGCTGTTTTTTCTGGACCACACCTGTCACGTTCACAGTTTTCAGTGTCAAATCCAGTTTCCCTTTAGGACCCTCCATCTTTTCTCTTCAGCTACTGACAAGAGGCTTAACCTTGTCTCCTCTCCCTGTTGATCTGTTAGGTCTTCTGCTTTCTGTGGGAAGCCCAGGTCACTCAAAGGGTAACAGGCTACTCCAAACAACCACCAGGGAAAGAGATATTTTTTATCTGCTGACAAAGTAAAACCGCTTTTAGCAAGTGCTGTGTGCTGCTTACGTGCTCCTTGGCTGGAAAAGGGTTGCTGAGGAGAGAAGCCAGAGGAAAGGTCAAAGGAGAGGAAAGAGAAAGGAGGGTGAGTGGTGCTTTTTGTGCACGTGTGTGGTAGAGTGATAAATGCAATTGTGTGTGCAGGGGAAAACTGTGAATACAGCTGGAGATTTCATTTAAAACCTACTTGGGTTTTGATTGAGCTGTCTTAGGCAGGTCTGGATCCAGTTGAGGATCTATTTGGGTTCCTCCTTGTGAGCAAATACTGTTTCTGGAGTTTGTCTTGATCAGGATGCGTGCCAACCTTCCTGCTGCTCAGCTCCTCACACTCCACTGAGCTATGGA
This sequence comes from Lycocorax pyrrhopterus obiensis, assembly GCA_014706295.1. Lineage (NCBI taxonomy): Eukaryota > Metazoa > Chordata > Aves > Passeriformes > Paradisaeidae > Lycocorax > Lycocorax pyrrhopterus. The sequence continues at coordinate 3,846,840 of JACSVZ010000013.1, forward strand.
GTGTTGCTCATCCATGGGAAGGGTCAGGGGTGTTTAGTGGACACTGAACCTTCCTCCACTTGTAAGATGAGGTGCCAGCCACCACCACTGCCATTTTGTTAATTAAAAGCTGAAATAACAGTAGGCCCCTTCCAAAAACTGAGAAGTGCCCAGCAGTAGCAGAAACATGCTGTGCAAAGTGGGGATTTCCAAGGGATTGATGCACCAAATTAAAGACTTGCAGCACTGAAGATCTGGGACTGTGTTTTGGGGTCAACCAGAAGAAACAGCAGCACTAAAATCCAGGGGGTTGTGGTAAGAAAAGAGCAAAGAGAAAATATTGAGTTACCTACTGGCTGGCAGAAGAGAGCAGTCAGGTGGTGCCTTGAGTTCCACTACTACTACGCCATAGGAACAGGGTTTGAAAATGAATAGGATGTGTAAAGGACACTTTGAGTTCCTCATGAGATCAACTTTCTTGCTGGAATTCCTCCTGAGATGATTTGATTCAGGAGGGATAACGCTGCTTTTGGCACTAGCAAACGACAAGTGCAAGCTCCTCTCGTGCCAGCTCATCTGTCCCAGCAGCAGCAGCACCTCATTTCTCATTCTGCAAGCTCTGACACATTTCCATGAGTTGCTTTACCACAGTGCCATGAATCCATTTCAAGTCCCTGGGCCTTGGTTCAAGGCTTCTGCCTGTGTTTTTGCAGCCTTAGAGAACAGACCCCCTGTGGCCCTGCCAGCTCCCTTTCTCCCAGGGGTGTAGGTGTTCAGCTGAAATGCAGGTGTCCACCTCTGGGCTTTGTTTTCATGATAAACAGGCTCAGCAATTTTGATAAAAGCTGTTGTCAGTCCCACACTTCCTTTGTATTTGCCCGGCTCTTTCCAAGTTGTACAAAGATTCAGTGTCATTTCCCTCTGTTTCTGGGGATCGTGGAAGACGAAAATCAACACAAGCACCCAGCTGTGTTACAAACTACAGCTCCTGTCAAAGAGATGACCATTATATAGGTTACATATGTTCAGGCTGAATCTTTGCAGTAAATTTTGCCGTAGAGGGACAAACCACTGGGTCAGAGACGGCCTTGCACACGAGATCAGATCAAGCCAGGAATTAATATGCCACAACTTGATACCTCCCCTTTTACTGCTTGAAACAAAACCAAACACCCCCCTCCCCACAGCCCCAGGTCTCCCCAGCAGGCATCTTTCCCTTTTCCCTTTTCCTTGCCGTGTTTCACTCCAATTACACGGCGAGTGTGGTTTCCCTTTGAAGTTCCCTTGCTGCTTGGCCCTGTACTGACTGTCCCCCATCGTTGTGTATCATCAGCACATCTGACAAGTTCACAGCTGGTTTCTCCCCTGTAGTTGCTGCTGATTAGAAAATAAAAGAGGCTTTATTGAACCTTCCCCCTGTACTCACCTGCCTCCCTGCTCCCACAGTATTCTCAGCGTTTCTTTTGGAGGGGGTCTCGGCCTTGATTTCTCTTTTAATAGGCTTGGGTTATTTCATGCCGAAAAAAGAGTGGGGGAAGAGACACCTTTGAGGTTACAGCCCAGTTTGTGTGCACACACCCTAAGGTGCACACCCATGCACCCCATCAGTTGGGTTGGGCAAGGGAGTGTCCCCTTATTTTGGCAGTTCTGGTAGGACAGAGAGAGCCCATCCCTCAGGGTGCTGGAGATCCTGAAAGGAATAAGGGCTTTTGCTGTGTGGTAGAGAGTGCAGTATTCACGCAGGGGCACGGCTCCGCACACACGATGGAGAAGAGCAAAGCGTTTATTGCGCAGTGAATATTCCCTAAATACCAGCACCCAACAGGATATCACATCATACAAACAGGAAAGATGTTCACCTCAGTGTCCCCCAATCACCTGGGATAGTGCACAGACATTGCCTATTATGGTAACAGGTAAACAATGCCCTATAAGGTCACAAACTACAATTATCACATCTCATAGGTCCAGCACTGTCCAGGAACCCACAATCCTCTCTCAGCCCATCCCCAGTGACCTGGATGCACTCCCAGGGTCACCTCTGGGTCCAAGGAAGAGGCTCTCTCTCCTGCCCTCAGGGCCTATCTCTCTTCCAGCACATAGTGCACCCCAACAGAGAGCTGGAATGAGAAAGGCATCTTAGAGTTAGGGGAATATGCTCCTTTTTTTGCTTTGGGAATAATCAGGCTATTTCCAGTTTTGTAGGATCTTTGAGGAAGGTGCTGTGTCCCAGAGGAGGTGCCTGCTAGCAGACAGCATTTATCACAGGCAGCAGAAACGCCTTAATCTCTACAAGGGCTCCCTCTCTCAGGGTGAGAGGATTTACTAATTTTAGGTATTGTTTGGGTTTTCCTTCCTTTGCTGAAAGTGTCCACAAGGGGCCAGTCTGCTGATTATTTGGGATGCAAACACATCCACGGGGAGCTGGAATGAGCCCCTCCAAACTCTGGGACGGCCTCGCAGCCTGTAGCAGGACAGCATCTGCTCCTTGGCTGAGACACACTGGAGTGAAAGGTTCTCCAAAGGATTGTTTTTTAAGCCTCTGGTCTCCTATCCCATGTAGTGCTTTCCTTATTGTGTAGCCACTTTGTGGTTTTAATTAATATTATGATTACACAGCAGACATGCTTCTATAGCGGCTGTTGCTGTGGCAGCTAGACACTTTAATTACGGAGATTAAAACACAAATCAAGGACAATACTGAGCCGTTATGATGATAATTACCAGATTTAAGTATTTGTAGAAAACTGGCCGCTGAGGTTAATGCACAAACATGTGCCACTCAGGGGCTTCTGGACACCTGGGTTCAGATGCCAGGTTGGGACAGGGGAGGGAGACCCTCTGTCCCCTTCCTGAAGTATTCCAGTTGTTGGAAGAATTGAGAAGAAAACCACTTTTAACCTGGTTGGTGATGAAATTGTTCATCCAGGTTCAATACCTTAATTGTTCAATTATTCTGTTATTTATTTTTAAGTAATTTTTATTTAATCCTAAAGGAAACATATTCTCATTTCTTACCAAAATGAAAATGCTGCAGGAAAGATTTGTAGTATTTACTCAAAGGAACCTTGGAAATTCATTTCATGTTTAAAACTTTGAAATATTAATCTAAGAATCTTTACTGGTTTAGATCACAAGCTGTTTGGTGTGTTGAAACAGTTTCACATGTTCAATAGAAATTTGGAAATATTCTGGTCCATCTCTAGTTGCATTTCAGATCCTAGGGCTGGCAAGGAAGATTGCTTGAAATAATTAATCTGGCTTTAAAATCACCATGTAATTTTGACTTGCAGATCCAGCCCAGAAAGCTTTCATAAGGCTTAAGAATACTTGCCAGCCTCAAAATATGGTTAAATTCTTTGTCTTCGTTGGTTGTTTTTTTTTTTATTTTACAGAAAGAAATCTGTAGTTTAAGAATCTTTGCATATTGCTCCTGTGGGCTTGTAAATACCTTCTCCCTTGATACATGAGGGCGGGTGTTCTTTCCACTGAATTTTCTGCTTGCTTGTCTGTGTGATCACTTACTTTTTAAATAGAAAGAGCAGAATATATCTCCCCTTAGTTCTTGGCCCAGAGGTCTGTAACAAATCTGTTGTTATCTGGCAGTTTGGAGCTGTCAGTATGCTCTGCAGTGGTCACTGGGAAATGGAAATGCTGCTCCTTTGGATGCAAAGGACCCTGATACTTTGGTCGTACGCTCCCTGATTTTGCCACCCCTGCATCCTCCTACATCATTGCCAAGTCCCACTTGTCTCATGCTGTCACTCTGGCAGGGAACTGAGAGTCTTAATCATATCAGGAACATGGCAGGTTAAACTCGAGCAGGGAAGCTCAGAAGGGTCTCTCCAGAAGGATTCCTGACTGTTGGAAAGCCTCCAAGTCGTCTCGTGCAGTGTTGGGAGACACCAGGGCATTGTCACCTGCGGTGCAGGAAAGGAGAACGTTTCTTTCTTGAAAGAATGCTCCACTGAATCCTTCCTTAACTAGGCAGAAATAAGGGGCTGCCAGCAGGAGCTGATGGGAACCTACAGAGTGACGAATACCCCAAACCTGAGCCGTAGTGGATGCAGTCTTGTGTTACTCATCTCCCCGGAGAGCTGCAGGGATGCTGCGTGCCAAGGTGGAAGCAGCAGCAGGGGCACTGCCTTCCCTTTCCTGTCACCCTCTCTGGATCTAAAGTCACACCCCCTCCTAAAGGCACTTCTGATCCGAGACAGAGCTCCAACGAAGCATAGAAAGTGCTTCCCGGCCACATTGCCTTCCTCTGCTCATTTCCCACGTGTGGAAGGAAGCCAGCTCTCCGATTGTTGCTCTGATGTTTGTCCCCGTGGATCCTCTTAGGGAAACAAGCTGTTTCCCATGGCGAGTTTCCCTACAAATTTTCGGGAGTGGAGTTTTCCTTGCAAATGAAAGAAGACTTTAAGACACTGTGATGCCTTTTCTTGGTCTTAAAATCAAGAGTCAGACATGGTCAGAAGGGAAAAAGAGATTTTACCTTGGTATTTATTTTAAGGATCCTTAGGTGCACCACGTCCAGGTGGAATGCACCTCCATGCCCACTGCAATGCACACCCTCAAAAGATCTGGTATAACCTTATAGACCTTACTAATTAGCATATTTATCATAAATTCTCCAATGAGAGGCTTGAGCGAGCCCCCCTCCCCAAGGCACCTTCCTCTGGATGGTTCTATCTCAGTTTACAAAATGTGTTCTGGAGAGGACCTTGGGCTCTGGGGCACACTGGTCCCTAACTACGAAGCTTCTAAAATGTTGAGTCTCCTAGTTTGACAAACAAGTCCAAGAATGTAGGCAAAAAGCACTAAGAATACAGAAGCTGTAAAAAGGTACAGCAGGGGTATAAAGGAAAAGACAAAAATCATTATGGCATCACTGTACCAAAGTGAATTTTGGTCCTGTAGTCTCTCCCGGGGAGTGGGTAATGCCTGCTTAGGGCAGGTGAAGCAAGAGCTCTTCAGGCCAGGCAGAGCAGCTTTATTTCCTATGGGTTATTTCATTTGCAGGTATCTCCAGCTAACAGAATTACACAGCAGAGAGCACGTGGTGTAAATTAGAGCAGAGTACAAGCACAGAGCAGTGCATAAATTAAAATAATAAATAACTGGAAGTTGAAGAGCTTGCAAAGCTGGGACAAAAGAAAAACCCATTTTTTTATGTTAGGTTTCATAAAAGAAGGTATCACTAAGGCAAAGAGGTAAAATGCCATTCTGATAGAACCTAGAATGAAACATTGTGCCGTGGGTAGAAGCGTGGCAGGAAGCATCACCTGTTTCCCTGCTCCCCTTGTTGACAAATGTAGAGCAAGAGGCAGCCGAGAGTTTTCCAAAATGCTCAAAGATGACTTGAGCTCGCTCTGATGATCAAGTGACCTCTTGTCAGCTGAGCACAAGTGGCTTTGTGCAAGCTTTTAGCCGGCAGTAGAACCAAAATAATTCAGCTTGGTTTCAGTTTTCAGGGGAAAAGCTCAGTGTCCCTGTGCCCGGACACTTCCTGGCTTCTGTGTGCTCACATGCTGCAGTTCTTGCCCATTTTCCATGGGGAGTGAGCCACCAGCTTCTGAAATCTCATGGTCCAGGCCGGTGGGATGAAGAGGTTTGCATGGTTTTGTTTTGAAAAGAGAATAATTGTGAACCAGACCACGTTAAAGAAAGAGGGATGCTGTGGAAGTGGCATCTAGGAGGCTTCTTGGAGAATTAATCATCTGCAGGAATATCAGTGCAGCTAGACCATGGGAAGGCCCTGGGGCAGCAGATCCACATACCAGGCTCAAAACAAAGTCAATGTACAGAGCAAGGTTTCAGCAGATGGGCTGGTGAAGGACTTACATACAAGGCTTTCCAAAATAATGTCCCTGAAACAACTTTATTCCTTACATGAATTTTCTACAACGTCCCATCTTCTATATTGTCTGCGTGGAGCTGTTGGCATCCCAGCACCCAGTGTTCTGGGACTTTTGGCATTCACCAATGTTTTCCATTTGCTAAGAGGACATCCAGGAGCTGGTAACAAACGGCTCCCGAGGGACTGCTCCTTAGGTTGTCCCTGCAGCATCTGAGTTTCTGAATGTGATGGCTCACTTGTCATGCTGGTGGCATTAAACCAATTAAGAATGGAAAAGCCAATAAAATGTTGCATTCCCCTGAACTTAATAGAGGCTTTGTCAAACACTTTAGTAGTGCTGGGATTTCCTCCTGATTATTGAAACATTTAGAACATCCGAGCTGCGATTTAAAATTGTGTTAGTTAAATGCTTAGCTAATCCAGATACTTAAGATCAGCAGGTGTGTGTGTGTGTGCATACACACACTTCCTGTGGATATACACTGTGTAAGCTCCTGGCATGGAAGTATGTCCTTCCTCCTCGGCAGGAAGTCTCCTGACGCTCTTCCCTGCTCCAATGGGGGGTCCCTCCCACGGGAGACAGTCCCCCATGAACTCCTCCAGCGTGGGTCCTTCCCTTGGGCTGCAGTTCTTCCTGAACTGCTCCGGCGTGGGCCCTTCCAGAGGCTGCAGTCCTTCAGCAGCAGGCTGCTCCAGTGTGGGTCCCCTCAGGCTCACAGGTCCTGCCAGCAAAGCTGCTCCAGCGTGGGCTCCTCTCTCCATGGGACCACATCTCTCCTGCCCCATGGGGTCACAGCCTCCTTTGGGCATCCCCCTGCTCTGGTGTGGGGTTCCCCATGGGATGCAGGTGGATCTCAGCTCCACCACGGACCTCCATGGGCTGCCAGGTCACATCTTGCCTCTCCATGATCTTCCCCATGGGCTGCAGGGGAATCTCCTGCCCCTCCTTCCCCGCTGACCTGGGGTCTGCAGGGCTGTTCCTCTCACGTTCTCACTCCTCAGCTGCAGTTGCTCTTGCACAGCAACATTCCCGTTCTTTACGATGTTATTCCAGATGCACTCCCACCATTGCTGATGGACTCACCCATGGCCAGTGGTGGGTCCCTCCTGCAGCCTGCTGCAATTTGCTCTCTTGGACATGAAGGAAACTTCTGGCAACATCTCACAGAAGCTGCCTGTGTAGCCCCCCCTCTACCAAAGCCTTGCCAAGCAAACCCCATGCACTTTGTTACTGCTCCAGACTTGCTTGTCAGACCCCTTTGGACAAGTTAATTCAGAGCATTAGCAGTGGTTTCTTTTCATTAACAGTCTTGTTAATGTGGGAGGCAGTAGCCATTAGAGTACAGTGTGAAAACAGCAGCACTGTACCTCACGTGTTGGAGAATTTCTGGGTGTTTTGAGATTCCCAGCTCAGCCTTAACCTCTTGGTCCTCCTGTTCCACTGGGCATTGCATGTCCACAGCTGCATCTGTCCCCTCAGTTTATAGGGAACCCCACCTGGCATCCCCAGGAGCTGCCAGAATGCCTCTTCATGCAGCCTTTCTCTTGTATCATGGCACACATAAAGTCAACTATTTCTGAGCCTTACCCTCCTCCAAGATTTTTTTTGTTTTAAGAATGGCCCGGTCTGACATTTGCTGCTAAGGTTTGACTCCAGAAAATCAATCCTGCCAGTGATGCAGTGCCCACATCCGCCGCGTTTCCAGGGAGAAGGAAGGTAAATCCTGCAGTCCAGATGTACATCCTGCTTTAGCTGACATCTGTGATCCAACAGACACGGCATATGCCTCTATTTCTTTCTGCTCCCCTCAGCCCTTTAACAGTGTGAGTCCTAATTTCGCTAAAAGTGTGTCATTTCTTTAGTGTTTTGGGGGTTTGAATCTAGGACAAGAGTATCAGCAGAGAGCAGCAGGTACAAATATTCAGCCTGTATATATCTTATCAGATATTCAAGAATGCAGTAAGAAATGTCAGAGAGAGCTTTCTATGAAATATTTAATTAACAGCAACAGCTACAGAAATGAAAAACAACATCCAGGCAATTACAGTGTTCAATAAAGCAGCTCTCAGAGGATGGAGCAGCAACGGATTAGTGACTGACTGGCATTTAAATATGTTATCAACCAGTTAGGGAGACCGGAGTAAATGTGCTCCCCTGGGGATCAAGCCAGTAGAAGTATTATAACTATATTATTGTTTCTCAGGGCAATCAATTGAATTATATGGTGCACTAGTCCGGGTGTTTGGCTGTTACTCCAGCAGCTGGTTACGTGATTTGTTTCACAGAATCACAGAATGGGAAAGGTTGGAAGGGCCCACAATGGACATTCATTCCACTGGACATTAATCCAGTGCTCTGGGCAAGAGATCCCTGCCAGTTTGCAAACAGATTTTTCTTGTTTCAAATCAACAATAGATACATTCCACTTCTGGATTTTAAATGCAGAGTGTGCTGGAAACTCTGTAATTTATAAAAGGGGTGGAAAATGCTAATCTTTGGGTGTTAAATTAGAGCACAATGAAGAATTTATGTTATTGTTACCTCCAGGGCCAAATATATGCCAAGAAGGCATAATTAGTGTACCCCTTGAAGTGCCCTCTTATGATCATGTAAAAATGTGGACGGTTTCACTGATTGGGGGTTTTTGCTATTATAGATTTTTCATTTAAAAAAAAATGGGAGCCGTGGAATAAATAAGTGTGCTTTTAGTATGATGGGTGAGGTAAAATTCCATGAACTGCAGCCGTACCTCAGAGTGAGCTAATACATTCCCTTTAAAAATATTTGCAGACTTGGTGATGCCAATCCCCATTTCGTGGTGAAAACATGCAGGGAAGGCAGCGTGCACCCTGTCCACTCCAGAGGGGAAGTTCTCGTTGCACCTGGTGGTTGTCCTTTGCTTTTCCTGGACTCTTGGTAGAGCACATGCAAAGGAAGGATGGGAGAGATGCAAAAGGAATTTGTAGGGACGTGGCAGTTTTTAAAGTTGGACCTAATAAATAGGGTTTGCATTGATCTGTGTTTGATGCTGACTAATTAGGAAAGTAAATTAAAATGAATAAGCACCCCTTCAATTAAAAACTGGTCCAAATCCTACACTGTATGAGCCAAAGGAATGATTTGGTAAAGTTACACGTTTCTTTGATATTGTTGATTCATTCTTGTTATTTTTTCCCCCATTACATTCCTATAGACACGTCTCCCCTCTCCAACCCCTTTTTTTCTCAGTTTCTCTTCCAAAGTTGAGAGCATCCTTTGCTCTGAGGACACTGGGGGCCAACGTGTCCCTGATAAATGTTGATTACACCCAAAGCAGGTACACTGGGTGGGATTCTCTGACCCACGTGGCAGGAGAGGAGCTAAAGCAGGGTCCTGTTGCTCCCTGCTGACAATCTCGTTGTGAAGGATCCAGGGGTGTCCTGTGCTGCCTTGTCTTGCAGCTGCCCAGATAGAAAATACGTTACTGAGTAAGGAATCCTTCACTAAAAATGAGCTCTGTGCCACATTCTGTGTACCTGAGAAATGGCTAGTGAAGAAGAAAAATGGGGCCAGCTGCCCTGAGATGTTGCTGCTGGAATGAAATTCTGGGTGAGATAAAGTGCAGAGTGAAGAGAATGCATTTTTCATCTCTGTTCCCATTGCACCGAGTGCTGAGCTGTTTTGGGGGGTCCCGAGCATCCCTCAGCAATTCCACATCACAGCAAGGAGAGAGGGGCAGTGCTCAGGCAGGGGAGGAACTCATGGAAACTCATGGAAGTTTCTGTTTGTGCCCTGCTCAGTCTGGACAGTTCCCATTAAAAGGAGCATTGTGGGTCCACTCCAGTGTCTTACAAAGACACCTCGGAGAAAACTTGTCAAGGTGGAACCAGTTCTCACTGTGGAAGTTATGAAGTGACCCTCTGAAGTTAAATATTCAGTTCAAGCTGCCTGAAGCTCATAGGGGTTTTCCCTGTTACCCCTGTAACACAGGGAACTGAGGGAAGCAGAACAACAAGTTAAGATGTTCTGAACAACAGAAGTCTGGAGTTAATTAGTGCTCAGAAAGTGGTTTGAAGATGAAAAGCACTGCTGCTAAGTGTTATTAATAGTGGAGCAACCCTGCTGTTAATTATAAATAACAATAATGCTATGGAGCACGCTGCATGCAAAGATCTCATAATGCTTTTGAAATATGAATCAGTGATTTATTCTGATATTTGAAATGGGAGGGATGAGGCGTGGAGGCATGGAACAACTTGTTTGAATAAAGTGTTTAATACACAAGTAGAGGAGTCCAAGGCTGCCATCCAGATCCCAGAGTTACATTTTACAGGTGTAACTCCTGAGGGCTGTTCTGGACTGGGCAGCACAGTCCAACCTCTGCCTTCTCTTCAGCTACACAGGGGTGTCTGATTGTGCAGAATATTACCCATGAACTGAGAAGATCTGGAGCTGCACATCTGATTTATCTTCTCTAACGTTAGGAATCCTGGAAGGAGTCAGAAGATGGACAGAGCGATCCAGCTCCGATGCAGCAATTCCCCTGAAAGCATCCCTGGGATTCCAGTCGTGCTGTACACCTAAAATAAAACCATTCAGTATTTCTCCTCCTTGCCACTGCATTGCTTCAGCCTGGAGTGATACTGAGCTGATCTCTCACACGGAGGTTTCCCAACTCAGAGCCAGGTGCTTATTCCTAGAATTCTCAAAAATGAAGTCTGCAGATGAAGTGACTCAATCAGGGCTGAACAACAGTGTCTGAATTTCAATGAGAGATGCTAAGCACACCCAAGGACCCCTCTTCGTTTTAGGGATTGACAATGGGAAAGTAAAATGAACCAGCTCCTGGCATAAAAAAGAGCACCTCATCTGCACTTTGCACTCTCGTTTCTGTGGTTGATAGACATTCGCTGCTGTATTGGTTGGCTCTCGTCAGCCCCTTTTTAAATGGGGTTTTTTAGTTCTCCAGCTAATCTCTGTGAAGGAGGGTTCATTTGTATGCCGTTATTGTCATTAGCTGTAATCTCCAGCTGTAATGTTCGTGTGTCTGTTCTGTGCTTCCTTAGGGCAGCCATGAAGTACTTCTCCACTAACCCATGAGTGCCTCTGTTTCCACATCTTACTGAGGACTATTGTGCATTGTGATCATCTGCTAATAGAGGAGATTAGCTGAATCGCAGCAGTCTCCAAGCAAAGGATACAACACTTTTTGTTTTTTTGCTTTTTCCTCTTCGGTTGCTGTTCTACGCTTGTCTTTTTATACTGGCAATAATCACTTTGTGTTGTTCTTTTATTGCCATTTCTCCTCCAAGACTTCCAACTTCAGAGTCCTAAAGCGCTTCCTTGTTTCATCTTCATGGCCATTCAGAGTGTTTAATGGGCTTACAAGCAGTCGAGGCTTCCATCTTCCTTGAATGGAGCTTTTGTTGGAGTCAATCTGCTTGCACAACTGGGATCACAGGTGTGTGCAACCTTTCAAGCAGTGGTTCTTGTTCTCCAGACCAAATTTACCCAGATGTTATTTCGAGAGCGATCAGAATTATTAACGTATAGTTCAGCAAAATGTTGACAGAACACAAAGCATAAAACACCTTGCACTGAAATTCCAAACCCAGTTAAACGGGCTAATTCACCTACTGTTTAATTGGCTGGAAGCCATGTGAGTAATTACGCCACTGACATCTTCCAAAATGATATTCTTAATTGTTACATTTATTTGCATCACAATGAAATACCCACATCTCCGTGGAGCACAGCCCAGCTCCCTCCCAGCACCAGCAGCACCGGTGAAAGGCAGGAGGCAATTCTGCATTTCATGGGGCTGCCTTGTGGAAACCTCGACTGGCAGAGCAGCAAAGCGGGGCCTCTGGGAGCCGGGGCAGGAAAATGCAAACTTGGGCTGTTTATTCCTGAACATATGTAGCTTGTTACTGTGGTACGTGGTGGCTTTTATTGTAGCACGCTGCAGAGATGCCTTTCTTCCCTCTATCCCCCCACCCCCTCTGTTATTGTTCACTGGAATGCACGAACGTGGCTGGGTGATGCTGTGTTGGTTGTGCTTGCAAACTGCAATATAATATCACACTCCAGAGATGCAGCGTTTCTGTTTGCTGTCATAAATTTATTTCCTATTTTCTTTCCTTCATAAAATATCCCCCTACTTCTTTATACAAATAATGTCATTCCAAGGAAAATGTATGCAGAACCACTTTACAGAAACCCTCTATAAGCACTGTTTGGTCTTGCTGTGTAGATCTGCTCTCTAATTGCTTTGAATTTACTTTATTGCAAGGCTGGGGATTGCTTTGAAGTGATTATGAAAGAATAAGCAGGCTTCTGCAAAGGGAATTTAGGAAAGAAAAAGCTTTTAAGAAATCCTATTTTGAAGTTCCAGTTCCAGAGGGTCCCTGGTTACTGAAATGTAATGCCAGTGCATTCCCTTCCCTTCGCTGCCTTCAACAGTGAACTCTTCATCATTAATAAGACTTACACTGGCATGAAAATTGTTTCTTGAGATCATTTTCCAGCCATGTCATTTTGTTGTAGGGGGCCACAATATGGCTGTATTTATTGGCTTTTGGAAAGTCCTTTATATGCATTCAGAAATATTTTCATCCCTCTCACAAGAGCTTTAACAGTTCTAACCCTGTTCCAAAGTACAATGGACACACGATGGGGTTTGCTGGCTGTGGGATATCTTCTTTCTGAAGTACATGGCTTAAATGCAAAGTCCATTCCAGTGTCTGGCTGACCAAAAGAAATGGAATGCTGAAAATAAGGAACTCAGATGGAGCAAGTTTGTATTATTTTAAAAAAAAATAGCGGAATAATAAAAAAAGGAAGTGAAGATTTGGGCTAGAATTTTTTGTGTTTGTGGGCAGTCTGGAGATCTAGTAAATGCTGCAGAATCTGATGGCTTTCTAGGAAAGAAAAGGGGAGAGTTGTATTTTTCAATACATAATTGGTTTGAGATTTGTATAAAAGCCAAAACCAGATGCGTCCATCTTTCTGTCTCTCCCAGCATGAACGTGAGAGGATGATGAAGAAGGAAGGGAAATCAGACCCATGTTGTTTTCTTCAGGCCTTAGGAACAGCATGGTTCCCAGACAGCATTCCCTGTTAGAAACTCTCTGCTGCATTCATTTATGAATTGTTTATTTGTCACCAAACTCAGAATTTCCATCCATGCATAGAAGACATGTTGGTTTTCTGACGCAAAACTAATAACATCTGCTCTTAATTAAACATTAATAGTAACAAATGGCTGCCTGTCAGGTTTTTATCCCCTGTCTGTCTGTGTAGTAGCTGAACATCTCCTGGAAGGGGGATTTCTCACCCTGCCTCACTTGGGGACCCCTGAACCCCAACACTCCCCAAAAGCATCACCCTTACAGGCATGCTCAGGGCTGTCTGGTGCAGATGTGGGTGCTGGAAAATGAATCACCCACGTTATTTACAGGAATGAGGCAAAACAGAGATGAACCCACTGACCTGTGGTGCCTCACACAGGATTCATGGTGAGGAGGGTGTACTTGGGAATGTGCATGGATATAACTGATGTGATGCTGATTTGGGCCTCCTGTGCTGACCCCAAATTAATAATACTCAGCTTTAGATCCTTTTTTTTTTTTTAAACATTGTCTTTAAGATGTTTTTTTGGGAAATGTATCCGGGAAAAAGTGGGTCTGCTAGTGAAAAAGCAGCAGGCATGGCTGACAGTCCCACAGCAGATAACCAAAGCGAATAAAGCTGCGGGCACAGAAAGAAGTGAGAAATTTTTGTAGTACATAAGCATTAAATTTGTGATAAGTCATAATTTCTCTGGGAAAAAATGTGTTCCTATTCAGGCAGCCTATGGAAACGTTTCAATGTGTTGTAAGTGGTTTATAAGCTGCACAGCAGTTCCTGCCACGGTGGGTGAAATTTGGCTGCTCTTGTGCCCTCGGGGCTGTTCCCTCCAGGGTGAACTCTCCTTGACTGGTTCCCCATCGATTTTTTCCCTTCACAAAGACCAGGCACCTTTTCGTCTCTCATTTACAGTCCATCTCCACAGAAGTCAATCAAACAGTCTTACCTATCACTCATTTCAAACACCCATGAACTTCAAAACCGCCAGTTCAAAGAACTTTGGTTTATTTGCTGGTTTTGCAGCAGTTCCAGCCTAAATAATTAGCTAATACCTTTTAAATATGTGTTTTAAAGATTATGGTTTAAATCCCCCAAACTGTGTCATCATTTGGAAACAAGTCTCCCTAAAACTGCCGAGCCAGCAGAAAGCACAGAAAAGCTCCAGATGGTCCAGTAGTTTCTGCTTTATTTACAGTAAACCAGATCCTTCCCCTCAGCCTTTCATCTCAGAAAATGCAGGCGGTTAGCAAGAGGTGAGGGGCTTTCTGGGAGCTCTGCGAGGTGTCCCAGTTCTTTTACAAACTCACAAGTGAAAAAGCCAGCTCTAGTGGAGGGGTGCTGGGAAGACACCTCTGAATTTTTGACTGTTTTTTCCCCTTGATTGTTTGTTTTGAGGATCTTGACAACAGCGTTTTATTATTTTACGATGGGTGACTTTGAAGGTAGAACTACAAAAGAGATTTGACTGAAATATTTGGGGTATTTGCAACGCTCACATCTCCAGTGCTGCTCAGCTCTGCTTTCTCATTTTTTCCAAATTGCCACCGTTTTCACCGATCACAGATGTTGCCCTAAATCAGAAGAAATCCCTGATATCCATCTATGCTGAAATCTACAGAGAACTTCTTTTTGGGTCTCCCAGTACATTTTTTGTCAACTGTGTTTTCCTTGTATTCTTGTTTGTGCTCCAGCTGGGCCTTCCGTGCCTTGTACAGAGAAGCAAACCCTGCCAGCACATTACATTATTTATAAGGCAGAGATGCTATCAGATCTCACTCAGGTTGGAAGAGACTCTGCTTTCAAATAATTACAGAATTTACATTTATGTGTTGCCTCTCAGGGAGACCTTGAAGTGCCGTGTGAGTGTCAGAGCAGAGCTGGGGTTGTTAGTTCGCTGCTGAATAGAAATAGGATCGGTCAGAGGGGGGATCAGGGAGTGAATCCCCCATTGGTGTCCTGCTGCTGGAGGGTGTGAGGAGAGTTTGGGTGGAAGGTACAACTGTTTAAATTGGAATTTCGGTAAGGCTGAAGAAGTTGTAAAGAGCACTGGACTCACACATGACCACTGTGGACAGGGCTTTGTTTTTCACCTAAAGGAGTTATTATTGCTGCACAGTTCCTCGTGCAAAGCAAACTGGGACTTTAAGTCCGGTGTCCAAGGCACTGCTGTGGTTTTGGCAGAGGAGAGGGCTGGACATGGCCTGGGGTGAATCCAGGGCTGCACCCACGAGTAAATCACAGCCACCCATGGCTGGGCTGCTTCACATCCTGTCTATTAATGGAGTTTTCCAGTTTTAGCCATGACTTGGCATGATTCTGGCTTCTCAGCAGGGACAGGCACAAGCTGCAGTTTCCTCCAAAGTTCATTTCATCGGAATGTTTGTAACATATGCCTGTCTCTAGGAATGTGTTTGTTGGAAGGAGGGTGTTCTGGAAGGATGCAAGAGATCCATATTTTAAGTGCAAAGCCTGGTGAAGAACTTAATTTTAGTGCATTTGCAAGTGGGAGAAGGGCTCTGCTCATTCTTGCCTTGGCACAATGCAACACATCAGTTAAGCACTTGGGAAAAGTAGATTAACTCGGTGGAGAGGTCCCAAGTGACACCCTTTGTTCTTTGCAAAATCAATTTTGTAAAGGAAGCTTTACAATAAAAAGAAGATGGGTGGGGGTGAAATGCCCAGTAATGGCTGGAATGGGATGTCAAGGCAGGTGTGATTTGAGATAAACCGAATTCCTCCTGGAAAGGTTGTTTCACTGCTCTGCTCCTGGAATATCTGAGCAGGGGTGTCTTCATCTGATGTGGTCAAAATACATTTGGGTTCTGCTTGCTGGAGACTCGTGGCCAATAGAAAAGGTCCCAATTTAAGATCGTGAGGGACCTTTGTGTTTGGTGCAGCACAAACAAATAGCAGGAACAGTTTGAGAGCATAACAGAGTCTGGGGGCTTTGGGCTGAGAAGATGCAACTTTGAAATCTGGCTGAATGAGCCGTGGTATTTTTATTGGTATTTGATATTGATTTTATAACTAGCGGCTTTTAAAAGCATACAGAACTCCCAAACTCTGAAAATTAATATTGTACTGATGGACCTGCTCGAACAAACATACTAAAAAATGTGCTCTCTGTCATGGCAAGCTGAAAAAGCAGATGGCAGTCGGAAGCTGAGCAGCATACAGAAGTTTGAAATTTTAAATTAAATCAATTTGAAGCTTTGTTTGTGCCTAAGGCAAGCTTTCCCCTCAGATGAAGGAGAGTGGCTAGCTGAACTTTTTTTACATGGGCTCTGGTTTGGAAAAGGCTGCTGGAAGATTTGAAATCCTCTGTGATTTACAGCACTGTATTAGTCTGGTTTAACAGTGGAGTAGAAATACCACATTCAGGTTGGTCCCAGACAGGAATCCTTTCCAAAATTGTAAACTCCTGTAATGAGATGGGTACAGAAGAGGGGCTGCTGCTTTTCCACAGCGTGCCATAAATATTCAGATTGTGTCATATGTTTCCTGTGCTCTGAAGGGATGTAAAAAGATAACTGTAGCAAGAAAGAATCCTGAAGCAGACATACACACACAGTGCTGTTCTGCTACAATAAATCGACTTACGCCTAGATTTAAACGTCATGAACTGTCTTGACTTTTCCTGGGAGCTCACAGAAGATCGTGGAATAGAGCAGGGAAGATGCTCCATGGGCAAAATGTTGTTCTTTCTATCTAAGAGTTCATTAGTAAGATGGGATAGGCTGGCTGGACCCTGAGGGTCTTATTTTTACTTACTCAATACTCTCCCAGGTTTTAATGAGAGCTTTACCTGAATAAAAACTACATTTTATCCCAGGCCAGTAAGAGATTGCTGTGTCCTGCAGAATGAGCCTTTTTCTGCTGTCTCCTGGTTTTTTGATAACTGTGCCTTCTTTGTAGTTAACCAGCTCTGTGTGGGGGCCCTTGGAGCAGGTCTCAGGCTTCTGCTTCTTGGCCACCAATTGCTACCTGAGTTCAGTGGTGAAAAGTTACTTTATTTCTGCTGCTTTGTTTGTTGGCCTCTCCTTTTTGGAAATCATCCCGTTTAATTGGAGCTGTACTCATGTGTTGTGCTCTACAAACCTGCTGCTGGTAGTTTGTGTGATTCCTATGCTGGTCAGCAGGGTTAAAATTACATTCCCAGGGATTTTGTAAGTCCCTGAACCCTCAGATCTGCTCAGAGGCAGTGGGTGTGCAGCTGGTTTTGAGAGGATGCAGAATGCACAGAAGGGAAATACTCAATTCAGCAAAGCACAAGAGTCAAGAGACATTAAAAGGAAATCAGTTTAATGACTTTGAATTTTGCAGAAAGAAAAAAAAAATAATAGCAGGATTCTCAAATGATGGCTGAATTCTCAGCCAGCCTTTTAAATACATGAGCCAGTCTGTTCCTGGCTCCTTCATTAGGGATGCTGCTCTGCTGCTCATCCATTTGGTCAGGATGAGTGGTTTGTGCTGCAGTAAACATTCACCTGGAATCCACTGACAGTATAAACTCTACTTTTGTTTGGGAAAGTGGGTGTTGAAATCACTAGAAATGCAGCAAACTCATCTGCATTGAAATGCCAGCACTAATCCTGCAGTTCTGCTGAGCAGAGCTGCAAAGGAGAAGGCTGTGATGCCCAAACCTTCTGCTCTGGCACATCCCATGGGGGCAAAATGTGGGATGATGGCGTGGCTCTGGGATAAAGAGAAGGGTGAGCTGTGCAAAGAAAGGACCACAAGTGGTTCCCCCGTCAGGCCCCCACATTGGGCAGTGGGGGCTCGGTGGTGTCACCAACAGGACCCTACTGGTGACCCTGGGGTCTGGGCAGGGTCACACACAGCCCCCTCCTGCAGGGCTGTGCTCGCAGGTGGCTGATTGCCGCTGCCAGGCCTGCACAGCCCAGAGGCCACCACTGCCTTAGCATCTTTCCAGTGCTTGAGCACTCGTTGTTCCTGCTGCACAGCTCCATTTGCACCCTGCGGGGCGGAGCGTGGCGCGGGGAGCAGTGGGCCCGGTGTCACCGGCGTGTTCCGTCCATGCTTCCCTGATCTCTGGTTGTCATCCCTGCTTCATGCCCAGGGCTCCACTGCAGCGGAGCACTTGGCATCTCTGCCAGCTGCACCAACTACCAACCAGCTGGCAAAGGGCAGGGAAAGGGAACTGAGACCACACGAGGGAAAAAAAAGATCTTTTAGACCAGAGTACCTCCTTTTTGACAGTCCAGCTCCAGAGGGAGCAGTGTGGCTTTTAGGTAATAATAAAGAAATACAGCTCGTGGACGAAACAGAAGCTGGATTTGTTTGGCTTCCACTTCATCAATAAATTCCAGTGACTCCATTTGGCTTTAACACTCTTACTCTACTCATTTTGAGAGCTTTTTATAGAAATGACAATTAAAATAGCCAGAGGAAGAAATTTGCTTTATTTTTTTGCTCCCTTTGCTACTTTTCTTCTGTCGTCTTGCTCTCTGTCAATCTGCTTTGTAATTGGAAAAGCTGATGCAGGTTGATGTGTGCAATAGGCTCCATAAAGCTATGGGATGTCCTGGGAAGGCCACAGCCTGGGGGCCTGCTGCTCCTCAGGGAATTTCTTCTGCTGTTCCACCTTTGTGGCCAACTTCACCATCTTTTCCTTCTGTAGTTCTATATGATTTTTTAAAATCTTCCTGCCTGGAAATTATGGAAGGAAGAGGCTGGACAAAACAGTTTGTTGTCTTCAGTGCTGGGCATCCCAGTGAGGGTTTGGACTGAGAGGTATGCCCTGAATTACTGGGGTTTGCTCTTTTTGCATGGAGCATTGTAAGGCTAAGGCCTGAATATGAAGCAGATATATGGGAGGTGGAGTTCAAATATTCACCAGAAAATGGATGTACAGTCATGGCTCCTAAGCCATGTTCTGGATCTGCCTTCCAGTATGTGCTGGGAAGTTTATAAGGAGGTGTTGGGGTATCCTCTCAGATACCATTTGCCAGCTACCCAGCCATGGACTCCTTTCCTCAGCTTCTCTCCTTTCCCTGATAAACCACCAGCAGCAGCTCCCAGTCCAGCTGGGACTGGTCGATATAGTCCAGCAGAGCAGCACATGGGCACTGACTGTGCGTGTACCAGCTGAATTCCAGTGAGAGGGAGCCCAGCTGATGTAAAATTACCCCTTAAGCTGTAAACCTCACCTCAGCTGAAGATCTACACCCTTCAGTAGGAGCACTGCCTTTTCCAAAGTCACTTCTGCCCATCTTGGATCTAGGTCTATGTGCATATCTTTGCTTTAGGTGTGTCTTGAGTGTGAAGAATCAGAAATTAGCTCTGGCACTGAGTTGGATGCGGCGCTGCTGCTGCTGCTGGGCGTTTGTGTGATGAATTAACCTGGCTAATGCAGCTCCACTGCAGTGCTGTCTCACAGCCTTTATGGGTATAAACACACTTATAAATGTGGCAGCCAACTGCATAAATCTTCAGACGTGTTTGCATCTGGCTACCCTTGGATATCCAGATCTAATTATCTTCAGATAATTGAAAATAATATATCAATATGCTGCAATATGAATAAAAAAGGACAGGAGTTTTGGAAGCCTCAACCCCTTCTATTGTGTAGTGATAGATGCACGTGCTGCACGTTGGGTGAGCTTTGCACCCCTGGGGAATGATGCATCGAGTTTCCCATGGAGCAGCTCCCCTGGCCCAAAAATGGTGGCTATGTCTCCTTTCTTTTGTGTGTCAGGAATATGTGATTTTGTTGTCAGCACATTTTTTGTAATGAAAAGCAAATGGTATCCAATATGTCTTGGAGAAAACGTGCAAACAACGGCAAAATTATATGTTGTTTAAAAAAAAAATAAAAAGATCTGTAACTTGTTTGCTGTCAATAGAGCTCTTAATGGCAGGGTAGGAGGGAAGGGCACCCGGTGATCACTGCCTGTGTGCAGTGACACATGTGGGGCTGCAATCCATGCGTGTGTTTAAAAGCTATACCATGAAAAATTAAATTTCCAAATTTCCAAATATTAAATTTCCAATATTGGATATGCCTGTGCAACGTTTCATGGAGCTGAGAGTGTGTATGGACTTGGGTCCATAAAAGATGGGAGAATTGAGAATCCCTGGCTCATGTCTTCAGATAGAAGCCACAGACACTTCCCTGAATTACTGCCCTGCAATTCGCTGGAATTTTAGGTTCAGGCATGGGGAGTAATGTCCTAAATCATAAGTCTGAACAGGGAAAAAGTCAAACCAAAAAAAAATCA
This sequence comes from Lycocorax pyrrhopterus obiensis, assembly GCA_014706295.1. Lineage (NCBI taxonomy): Eukaryota > Metazoa > Chordata > Aves > Passeriformes > Paradisaeidae > Lycocorax > Lycocorax pyrrhopterus. The sequence goes on from JACSVZ010000013.1 coordinate 3,867,028, forward strand.
GTGTATTAATGTGTGTATGTGTGTGTCTGTGTGTAGAATAGGTCCAGGAAGAGCCTTCCCTGTTTTTTGCAGTATTCCATTAACTTTGTCCGAGCAAGTAGCCACTACACAGAATTTCTCCTCAGCCTGGAGTTGGTTTTAAGTGCCCATGTTATTCCGTGTAACTTGGAAAATGGATTCTGTTTCAAAAGCTGTCTCATTCCGTGAAAGATTATGAATGGTTTGCTATTCCTGTTGCCAGTAGAATTGATTGTTCTTGCTTTGAAATCATCTAGAAGACGTCTGGGGGAAAATCTCAGTACTTCTTGAACCCACAGCAGCATTCCCACTGCTTTCACAAATGTCTGATGCTTCCCAAATATGAAAACTTCCTGATCGTATCCAGTGTACATATTTTACACGAAGATCTAATCATGATAAACCATGTTCATGAAGTGAATTTCTTCAAGGAGTGAATAAAAAAGGGACTGAATACTTTAAAGGAAGCTCATGGAGCTTGATTGAATGACTGTCCATAAATATTTGATGCCAATATTTGTCCTGCTCTTGCAGAGACTCTTAAAGAGTTTTTCCTCTGTGATCTTTTCTTGACTATTCTGTTCTCCTTTCTTCTATCCATCTGCTCATCTCTGTTCTAGATGTGAAAATGTACCTCTCGAAAGTGGAGCTTCCTTTAAAAATAGTGATAGTTTTAAAAAAAATAGTAATTAAGAATCTGTAGGCTGGCTGTAGTAGCATTTTTTAAATAAAAAGCTGTTGAGCTCTGCATCTGCCCTCTGCCACCTTGTGCACATGATACTGATACTTCTCAGTCAAGCCAAGTTTCAGAAAATTACCCCCAAAACTGTCCATGTCCCACACACATCTACCAGTTCCTTGGGGTTGTGTTGATCCCTTGTTGCTAAAAACATTGGAGCTGTGAAGATTTCTCCCCTCATCCCTGCTGGAAGCCGACACGTCACCCCCACGATAAATTCCGCTGGGAGGGTCCAGTCCAGCTCATCCCCACTTTGGGCACAAAGGTGGCTCCTGTCAGCGAGGAACTGCTGTACTCACCTTGGCTTCTGTGCACTAAGGTTCTCTCTAAAATAACTGGAATTTTCTGTGCAGTGTTACCTTGAGAGGCGAAAAGTTGGAAATGAGCAATTACCTGATCGTAGTTAATTTTTTTTTAGCTGTGGAACAACAGTGAGGGGGAAACAACTGGGATGTAGTTTCAGCTCTGCTCTAGCAGGCAGTGGCCTCACATCTCCCATTAAGCCAAAAGAGATGCACACCAACAGCACGTTCCCTGGAATTAAGAGGAGGGATCCAGAGTACTTTTCTATATTTTTTTTAAATTTTCTATTTCTTTAGATAGCTTTTTGGCATCAAAGGCTTGCTGTTGCATGAATTCCTGGGGAACTCAGGGCTTTTTGGTGAGAGCAGCTCACATTGAAGTGTGTAATGTTTTTAGTAAGACGTTGTTACAGTTGGTGGCCTTCCCAGTCAGGAATGACATTAATGAGGGAACTGGTCTTAAGGACGAGTGCCATTTCCCAGTGAACTGAGTGACATCTATGCTCGTTCTCATTTGAAATGTACAAATGCAAAAACGTGAAAATTAATTCAGAATGTCTTTGTGATAATTTTCGAATAATTAAAAACTCTGTCATAGGCTCTTTCATTTCTCGATTCCACCCCTTTGACCACTTTCTTTTCCATGGTGAATTGTAGAGCGACCTTAATCTGTGATACTGAAAGAATAGACTTTTAAATCAAAATAAGCGTAAGGGGGGAAAAAAAGGGAGCATATTAATTGCTCCTTCTTCCTACACAGTTTTTTTCCTTCTCTTTCCTTCAGGCATTCCTTGCATAAAAATATCCATTCACCAACTGTTCACCAACTGTTCCTCCGCTCATTGCCCTACCTTAGATTTCATTTTAAGACACCAGTGAATATTTGCTCTTCAGCCTCACTGTCTTTGAAGTTTCCTGCAGGTTTTTAAAGGTAGCAGTTGGAGGATTTACCAAACAGCAACAGGGAGTTAATGAGCACTTCCTGCAAGGGGCTGAGGCGATGTTAGACTTGGGCTTTTAGGAAACTGGTACTGGAGACGTCGCCCCGATGAACCGAAGTGCCGGCAGCGTTCCTCGCTCCAGCATCCCTCAGTGGCTGAATTCCTCTCACTCCTCCCCTTCCACTTTTGACACTTCCCAGCCACATCCTTCATCATCGTAAGATCACGTTTTCAGGCTTGGGATTTTGGGAGGGGAGCACGGGAGATGCAGGAGGAGATGCTACTTTGACACTGTCCCGGTGTCAAATATGCACTGTCGTATTCACCTGGTGGTTTTCAACTGGGTTTCTTTTGCCACAGAAATCACAGAATGGTTTGGGTTGAAAGGGATCTTAAAGATCACCTCATTCCAGCACTCTAGACCAGGTTGCTCAGGCCCCATCCAGCTTGGCCCCATCAAATCTTGTCAATGGTGAAGAGACAGAAGAGGAGGTTTTTGGGCTTTGCGTGGGGCTCTGGCTGCACCCGGGTCTCTGGGAAGCCTGGATTGTGCTGGAGCTGCAGCAGTGGCCAGGGTAGGCAGCACATCCACCTCTTCTGCTTGAGGCAGGAGAGGGACAGGACACAAGGCAGGGACCAGGAGTAGAAGGTGGGAACTCGCAGTGGGAACAAGCTCCAAATCCCACCCCGTGCACTGTTACTTATATCCTGGTTTCCCTATAGCTGTTTACATTGTTTTCCCCTTCGGAAATAGAAGAGCAGACTGAAAACTCAGAGTGTATCTATAACCATTAAAGTAGATGTTCAGCCTCACACAATGAGCTCCTGCAACTACCTACTAAATTATGCACAAGCACACCAATTCCTTGAAGACTGTGGGCACATGTAATAAATATCTTCTGTTACCAGCCAGGGGGGTTGACTCTGTAGTTTCTTTTCCCATTTCCACATGGTGGGCCAGGTGGTCTCTCCTGGAAGGTGTAGCTGAGATGAACAGGGCATTTGGGAGGCAGCATTAGTTATGTTTGCAGAGCCTTCTCTTGAACTTCTACGGGAAATAGTTATAAAAAGTGAAATACACTGTACACAAACCCCCTTTTTTTTTTTCTTGAGTCCTGGCCTGAAGAACTATGAAGCTGTGCAAAGTTATAGAAGTGTGCCTGGAACAGGAAGGGAAGAGGAGCAGATGCTGGCTGAAATGCCTGCTGAATCATTCCTTTCTTCCTGCCCTTTCGTTTTTAGGGGCTCCATCATCATCTAGATACCTGTGACAGCTTGTCTTCTAACAACAATATAGGCACGGGAATTGAGTGAGACCTAAGGTCTGTCTATTCCAGTATCTTGTCTCTGACAATATTCATTACTGTCCCTTTTTGGGGGAAAGTGTAAGAGCCATGCAGGAGGGAGATGTGGAATAATGTGATTCCCTGCATGGTCTCCTCAGATCTATAATACTTAGAGGCTGACCTCACCCCTGAAGCACAGGGGGTTTTGTCCCTTCAGGGTTTTTTCCTGTCATTAATTATGACAGTGCTGGACATGAGAGTGGACGTGCTTGTTCTTTCTGTGGATTTTCTCCTCTTCCATCTCTTGGGACACGTAATCTTGCGTCTTGTTTGTCTGAGCAGAGCAGAACCTGCTCCTTACAAACCAGGGAATTAGAGACATTGCAAAAGGACAAAGTGCCCTCTCCTCATTATTCTTTATGTCTGATTATAAAGGACCCAGGTTTTACGATGGAGCCCAGGAGATCTTGCAGAGCAGGTATTTGAACATTTTGTTGTGGCTTTTAGCTCTGTGGATTAGTTTGGCCCATTTCAATGTATTTCCTTATCTCTCTAATATAGGGGCTTTTATAGAGCCCCTCAAAGGAACATTAATATGCTCCACACAGAGATTATTTTATGTGCAGAATGAAATCCCTTGCACCTCTGCCTTTTCATCCATTGTTTTTAAAGCCCCAATATACAGTGGTAATTTTGGAAAGCACTTAAAAGAATAGGTGGGATTTGCTCATAAATCAGCTGTGCTTTGATCTGTCTGTTTGCTTCCTTAAGACTCTCTAAAAGGTGATAATATATCCATATTTTTTATTTCCCCAGCATCCCTCTGTCACCAGTGGCATAGGTGTGTAAGAATCCTCAGTTTTTAATAGGCTCAGGTTTCTCTTCCAGTGTTTGCTTCCACCTTTTGATTAGTGATGCTTTCATGTGTCTGTGCCGAGGTTTTGGATGCACCCTGTTCTCTCCCAGTGACTCACCACACTCACTCACTCACATCCTCCCTGCTAAAGTGTGCAAGTGGCAAATGCAGACTCTGTAATGAAATACAGGAAATATTGCTGTAATATTTGAGATGCTTCAATTTGGAGAGCAAGCAGACAGGGTATGGAGTTTTGGTTTTATTTATTGTGTTGCTCTTTTTGCTTGTGCCGTGAGTCTGTAACAATAAACTGTGCCGTGCCACTTTGATTTAGAAGAAGCTTTACTTCAGGAGCGTAACTGCCCTTTAGTTGCCGTCAGTTCATTCCCGGCACATGGGAAACCGTTCCCGTATTTTTTCCTTTGTCCTTGCTGGTGCTTTCCTATGTGACATTCTCTCCACTCGTATGATCTCTGACCTCAGTGATGCACAAGTCGCTTCTGAGTCAAACTACAGATGAACCCTGCTCACAACAGCTGCAAAAAATACGACTTGCTGCAGGAGCTGTTTGATGCTGTACTCCGCAGGGAAAGACGTTTGTTTTCCAAAACAAGGGAAAAAACCTTGCTGCGAACAAAAGCGATAAAATATTAAGTATCATTTTACCACTGACAAAGAATAAAAATAATTTAAGCCTGGCCATGAACGACTTCAGCAGAGCATAGATTATTTTCAGGTGGAGTGTGCACTCTGCAATTCAAAACACAGCTGAACGTTCAGGCTTTTTTTTCCGTTTCAAAATGCATCAAATGTATTTTTTTTTTTAAACCAAAAAAACATGCTTAACAGTACATTTTCTAAGGCTGTTGTTGGCTTTTAATGGCGAGTCAATTTGTCCTTTATCAGAATAGCAACACATGGCTGAACCAACATAAACTCCGTCGACTGTCTCGGGCACGTGGTTGGGCTGCTGGCGTTTGAGTTGAATTGCAGGGAGGTGATAAGGATGCAGCCACCGTTTCATCCAGGTTTCCATTACGGGGCTGGATTGCAGCAACATCCCTCCTCGCCTGCTCTATTCCCTTGTAACCTAAAAGTAAAAATAAAATCCGTGTTTCAACTCTGACCGGCTGGGTCCTCGCGGGCGAGGAGTGTCCTTACAGATAACCTCAGCAAGACCGAGCGGGTTCTTTGGAGGTAGAAACCCTCCACCTTGGTGCTTTAATTGTTGCTTCCCGCTTGTTACTTAACGTTTCTGCTCCCCTCCTTGCAGCCCATCCAGTTTCTGAGTTACATCACGTACGGCTCACAAGCCGATGATGGGTCCTGCCATTCCCATGGCGTCTTCCAGGTCTAGCCGCAGACACGGTGCGAACATCCCCCCAGGGAACGTAAGATGCGCCGGATTCATCGCCGAGCTCCGGGATGCCATCTGCAGTTCCCAACACTCCTTGCCCTTTCAGGGCAGCCACACTTCCAGCATGGAAAGTTAATCATAGCTGTCTCAAACTTTTCTTGCCGGAGTCGGGAATTCGTTACCGTGGCCCACAGGGTTCAGCGTTTTGGCTCAGAGCTCTTTTGATAAATTAGTTACGGACTTTCTTTGGTAGTTGTTTGAAAAGTAAGGAAGTTTGGTGCCAAAGGGGGAGAAGATTTCAGTGCAGATACGTGACAAGATGCATGAGGACCCGATGCAAATATGGGTTATGCTTTCTCTGGCTGTCGACGTTGCCTTGAAATTGTGATTCTTCCTGATTTTTGATTGTTTTTAGAGGCTGCGTTGACGTGAAATTCACTTGATTAGATTTCACTGCAGCTCGCATGTTTTGAAAGTTTTATTTTGAGCCAACACTCATGTGCAGAGTGCCTCTTGAGTTATCTGCCATCAGCTTCTTTGTGGCCAGTCCAGAAAGAGACGTGCCCGGTCACCACATTGATTTATTCACAGTGGCAGGGCGTCATTTTAGCTACTTTTTGGGTTTGCTTCGCAGTTTTTGGTTTCCTTCCCAATTCTGTGAATACTCACTTTCATGAGTACAATACAAAACCAGACAATCATCTTAATGAAAATGAAACTCTAACAGTGATACACTTGCAGAGCAAGGTGATTTGAGTGCAGTAGGGTAGGCAATTACTGCTGCATTAACATTTCCACATCACATTAATGACAGAGTGCCAGGCTCTGGTTTACTTTTGTCTTGCGTGCAGGAAGGGATCATTAGAGTCCCATGAATAATAGAAATCAGAGAAGGAAAAAAAAAAAACCTATTAGAGTGTTTTATCTATCTTTGTGCAGTTGTGTTCTTTTTTCTGACAAAATGTCTGCATTAGTATTCCTGAATAACTCTCAGTGGGAAATGTGATCTGAGCGCTGTTGGGATCAGTGGCAGGACTCCCACTGGTTTCAGCGGTGGTTGAATCAGGACTCTAAGAACTTGGAACACATCTTGGTAGGTGGCTTCTTCCAAGCAGGGTTTTAATCTTTAAATCACTAGGAGATGGACAGGTCTCTCTGTTCACTGCAGCTCTGGAGCATTTTCAGGACCTCAGTAGTTGCTGGATTTCAGCAGACGGAAGGCAGATGGAATACACGTGACTCCACCCACACCGACTATTGATAATTCAATATTCTTTCACCTTCAGAAAATATTTTCTGATCTATTCTGGTAAAAAATAGATTTATTTTAAAATGCCTTTCTGCATGGGTTACAGCTTTATTCCATGACTGCTGTTTTATTTTACTTGTGGAGCCAAGGCAGAGAAAAGGGTCCAGGATGCAGACAGTCTTCCTGTGTGGTGCTGCTCTGTCAGCAACATCCAGAGGTTGTGAAAAAGTATCATAAGTTCTGCAATATCCAGAGGAAAAGTTGTTGAAAGTGGGATGAATCTTATTTTTCATCTGTGTAACCTTTGGGGAAGGCGTGTGTATTCTTGTAGTTGGTTTTGCTCTTTGGACCCACTGATCCAGGCCGGGACACAGAGGATGGTGCAGAAACCAACTCCTTTCAGATAGGTCAGCAAAGGCTGGAATGAATAGGAATGTTTTCCACCAGAAAAACCTGTTCACTGCAGGGGACAACACTGGGCTGTCCATCCTGCATGGAAAAAGCCACCTGTGAATGCCGAGGCATGTGAGAGCTGCAGCAGATGTCTGTGGTGGAGAAATCTGAGTAACTTTTCTGCTTGCCAATAGCTCCTGTGAAAAGGGATTATCCACCCACTCAGAGAATGGTGTGGTTTATAAAATTGGGAATATAGGGAAGATCAGGTAACCTTGAGCAGTGCTGCAGCCCCTGAGAGAGGGGACCAGAGATGGTTTCTTTGGTTGACTCTTCAACCCTCTCTTATTAGAGATTTCTCCAAGTCTGGCATGGCAGCCTGACTGCAAATCAGCCAAGGTGATGAAAACATCCCCTGACTTTGTAAATACCCCACAGGCTGAGTGGCTTTTTTTTTTTCTGGTTTTGCCATCCCAGGTGGCAGTTCCACCGTCCTCACAGTGTGTGTGGCTGGCGTGGGGGGTGGGGGCGTGGTAGGAATTTGTACCAAGGTGATAAGTAACGGATAGATGCACAAACGGGATCTTTACGCCTGTCAGATGTAAAACATTACGGGCTATAATATTGCTATTAGGCTTTTTGGCTGAGATCAACTGCAGTGTCAGCTTTGGTTTATGTATCTTCCAAAGCAGCCTCGCAACAGACTCAGAGGTTGTGGAAACATGCTCTTGGGTTGGTTTTTTGCTTTGTTCTTTTAATGGTTTTATCTGGAATTGCAGTTATTGAAGTGAGTATGGCTTATCCTTCATATGCTAATGAATTGACATTTACAAACAAGAAACATACGTGTCAGTAACCTGATCAGGAACTGTAAAATAATTTCTATTTATCTCATCTACTAATATCACTCAAAGAAGGCCTGGGGGTTCCAGACAGCAATAACATAAATACCAATTTAAGAGGTCTGGTCAATAAAGTGCTCTGCACACACACTCCAAATGTAATTAGTTACTCCATTCTGTTCCCGTTGCGTTACCTATGGATTACCTCTATGGATTAAGCCTTCCAGAAATGTTTCTCTCCTGCTGTTTTCCCCTCCCTATAAATCAGAGTGATCAGGAGGCAGATCCCACCTTTGGATTTGCCTTCTGTGAGTGTGCTGAGGCCCTGGCACAGGGTGCCCAGAGAAGCTGTGGCTGCCCCATCTCTGGAATTGTCCAAGGCCAGGCTGGACAGGGCTTGGAGTGACCTGGGATAGGGGAAGGTGTCCCTGCCCGTGGCAGTGGAGTTGGAATGAGATGGTCTTTAAGATCCCTTCCAACCCAAACCATTCCATGATTTTATGTTTCTATGAACTGAACTTTCTCCATTGGGCACTGCCACCCCCAGTCTAGGGAATACCCCTTGGGAAAAAGAGAATGGGATTTTGGTGCACCTTAGTACTCACCTGAGCACTCAGGAGAGAGATGTGGGTCTCCCATTAGGATAACATACAGAAATTGGAGTCCTATCAAGGTTACTTTGGAACTCTTACTCCATTTAAGAAATGCAGGAACCAATTTCTGGTTGTGTTTCGTACATGTCAGAGCTGCAGGTTTTCCACCTGGGACGGAGAGTGCCCACCTGGCTTTGTAATTTGCTGATGGGGAACATTAACCTTCTCCAGTGCTGTCACACTTGGGGCTAATTATCAACAAGGGTCCACGTTACGTTTCTTCCCAAAGCAGATTTTAAAAAAGCCATGAAATCTGTTGTAGTGAGAAGCTGAATCTTGACGGAGTGGGGAGAAAAAAAAGAAGAAGAGATGAAAAGAATAAGTTTGATTTAGCAGAAATAGGTCTTCCAAGTTTTGTTTGCTTACCTTGGCAGAGAGGTGTGAGCCAAAAATACACTGCAAAAACAATGAGCTGAAAAACAATACTCCACTGAGGGGAGTGGGTGGGTAGGATGGCAATGACAGTCCCCCTTCTCTGAGCTTGGATACTGGGCTATACTGGTATACCAGAATATGTCTAGTGGAATATTCCCTGCCCATGGCAGGGGGGTTGGAAATAGAGGATCTTTAAGGTCCCTTCCAACCCAAACCATTCTGTGATTCTGTGATTCCACTGCATAAGTTTAACGTTCGGAAATGGAAAGTTGATAAACTTGTGTTGGTGTGCTAGCCCAAATCTGCTAGGCCATCTTAAATAATTTTCATTTTATTTTTGCCAAATAAAATTTGGCAAACCATATCCTGTTGAGACCTGTATTTGCATTAGAATGGAAAAAATTTGTGAAATTGGTCTGTGGGAATCCAAAGTGTCATTGGTTGAATTTGCAATTATTTAGTTTAAGAAGAATCTTGGGAAAGATGTTGTGATGTCTAAATAGCTCATATCAAAGTTTTTGGAACAGAAGGTCTTGACTTCCATGTGCAATCATACCTTCGAGTAATTTACTTTCATTAGAATAGTTTTCTAATTTTATGCAAGCGAATGGCTCAGGGAGCATTTTGCTGATTGTACAAAACACTCTTTCATGCAGAATGTTCCTGCACTGAAAATTTCAGTGTGGGTGTGCTTGCAGTGTCTGCTCTCGTCCCCCCAGCTCTGTCCACCCACTCTTTAAATGCCTGAAGCTTGAGGACTTCCTCTTGATTTTTTTTTTAGCCTGTTTCTCAACCAAATGGCTCCACAACGGAGCAATTAGTCCTGGTGTTATGGAAATGCCTCTGCTTGCTTGCTTTCATTTTCCTACATGTCACCCTAAATATTAGGATGGTTTACAGGCTGGTTTCAAAACAGAGAGACGAAGATGATAATTTTTTAATTGGTATGATGAACCTCGTGATTCTGCTTAGGGAGAAGATGAGCTTAGGAGGGGAGCTGTGATGGATGGTGTAGTTCCAGATGGTGGAAATGGCTTCCAAAGGGTTGGAAAATAGTATGGAAACATTGGATTTTTACAGGGAGTGATTTCTGATCCAGACAGTGCATGAGTAATATTGTTCCATCCTCAGCTGTGCTTTGTGCGTTCCTTCTGTGAAGCACTTGAGCCCCAAATCCAGGAGGCCTTTGCACGGCGGTCCCGCTCTACCTAAAGCTACACGAAGCCTCTTGTATTATTTTTTCCTTTAAGGGCAGCTTTTCCCCTGTCCGACCTTCCCAGAGATCCTTTCATTCCCGAGCAGGTTTTAAAAAGTTAATCAGTACCTTGTACAGCTCTCAGTGGTAGAAAGTGCTACAGTGCAGGCTATTTGTTCCTAAATCTCCACTCGATATAAGCAGCAGCCAGCAATACATATCCTCATCCACACACACACACACACACACACACACACACACACACACACTCTTACACCTTCTTTGGCTGACCTGGTTATTCCTGTGTTCCCATCAGCCTGCTAGGCTGTTCAGTTTAACCAGCTGCACGCACTAAATAATAGAAGCATTTAATGTTTTGCCGCTCGAGTGGTCCCCAGCAACAGTCTGGAACAGCCTCGTCCCGGCGGACGGCGGCTGCGGAGCGGCTGGATGACAGCCCTGCTTCCTTCCAGCCATTTCCAGGGCTTTGGCACTGCCACGACTGCAGCGAGGTGGAAGTGAGGGAAGGAACATGTGCTATTTTCTGAACACTCCGGGTGCAAACAGGAGCGAGGGGTGTGTGTGTGTGTGTGTGAGTGTGCTTACACTTCATGCAAATTTAGATGTTCCTGTAGTGGCACAAACCTCTTGGTGCTGCCGGAGAAGCTCTCAGAAGTTGTTTTCCTCTGTTGTTAGATTTAATTTCAATGTTTTCCTGTGTCACAGAATGTGTTCTCTGCCTTCCTGCCGGGGAAGACCTTCCCTTGCAGCACTGGCTGGCTGCGGGCGTCCCAGGGGAAAGCAGAGCTGCAAATCAGCCGTGTATCCTCTGACAGATTTTATAAAGAGAGCACAAGCCTCGTTCCCTCCATCCCCCTCTCTCTCCTTCCCCTTGCCTTGGACAATGCATTTTCCAAACAGAGATGCTTTTCCTTGATTTCTCTCTGAGCCTAAAGGCCCACATGATCAAGTCCTTAAGAAGTCTGAAATATCCAACCAAAGAACGTGGCAAACCCCTGTGAATGCCTGTGATCCAGCCATTCCGAACAAGCTTCATTCAATGCACCCCTCAGCCCTTCCTGGACAGATCCAGCCTCTTGGAAGCTAGTTCAGGGTGACTCAGGTATCTGCCTTTTCATCTGCTGGCAGCTTGCTGAGCCCCTGTAACCCTGTGACTTTAATGGAAGAGGGGTTGGTGGCCTTGGCTTGCCCCAGGAGGGCTCGGAGCTGCCGCTGTCTGTGGGATGGGTGGTGTGGTTCCAAGGGTTTGGAGAGGCTGCAGGAGGCAGAAGCAGTGAATTGCTGCAGGTGAGAGGGGTGTGGAGGTGGGATGCTCCCGAAGAACTCTTGGTACAGAGTGCTGTCACCAGATGAAGCCAACACTGAACCTCCACAGCCGAAGATGAGAGCCCCGACGCGGCAGGCGCTCCCTCCAAATGAAGTGTTCTCTGCTCTTTGTCCAGACAGAAAATTGGAAAATGTCAGCTCTGTTTTCTGATGAAAATTCATTGTCTGCCAGCTTTCCTGAAAGTCGTTGGCCCCAGCCTGCATCAAAGGGAGTCCTAAAATACAGCATGTGGCAAAGAGAAGTGGTAAAATAAGGGCTGCTCTCTCCTTGTAGGTGCCATTACTCTCCCTGTCCCCCCCTGTGGGTGCCTGGTGTGAGCGTGGCAGCTTCTCTAGATAAAGAATGTTGTTTCTCCCAAAAGAAGAGGAATTTATTTTTTTTGCTACATGGGGAACCTGACATCTGACAAGTATTTCCTTCTCCCAACCTCTGTTCTTCTTTTCTGTACATAAATATAGTGCTTGTGCCCTTCCAAATGCCCCGGCTTTCCTGAAAACCCCCGTGTTGTAGCCATCAAATTGGCCCATGCATTTTTAATGCAGGCTTATTGACTGGATTCAGGAAGCATAAGGATAAAACAAATCGCTGTACTAGAAAGGAAAAAGCCATTTGGCCAAGTGCATCTGCTCACCTTTGATTTATTTCAGCAACTTTCTCCTATATTTTCAGTCTATTCCCTCCCCTTAAAAATAATCTATTAGTCTTCTAGTATTTTGGCATTTGCATCTGCAGTCTGCTTCTCAGCCTATTCCATATTCACATTCTTTTGATATATACATGTGAAATAATGACCCAGAGCTGAAATACTAGCTAAACCTGGTTTCTGATATAATCCCCGTGGTGTTTAATTGTACTTTCTTTGGCATCTAAAAAGATGGCTTGTGTGATTGCTATCTGAATGTATAGCAGTGTGTCTTGGAGGAGCTAAACATCGTGTCCGAGCTGGGAGTGTGAAACCAGGCTGAACAAAGCCCCTCCAGATAAATGAGCTGTGTGCTGTTTGCTCAGCAGTGTGGATAACCTCAGCCTTGCAAGTGCTGCCTTGGATAAATGCTGCTGAGGGAATGTAGAAATCCATTCAAATTGGAACGTAAAATTCCAGTTCCAAACCTTGGCTGCCTCCCGAAGCCATCCAGGCTGTTCTTTTCGGCCATCAGGTTTAGGTGTGCAAACTTCCATCTGTGTGGGAGGAAGGAAGCTCTGTAGAGGGGTTTCGTGTGTGTTTTCTGTGAGGGATTTGGGAAGAAGACTGGCTTTTTCAGTAAGTATCAATCTCCTCTGCCATCTTCAAGCAGGATTCATTAGGATGTGATGGAGCATGGTCCTGAGAGCAGCAGCGTGGAGGTACCATCCAGGGGCACTTCTAGATGAGCCTAAAATTCTAGGATGCCTTTTGAGGTGTGGGCTGGCGTGTTAGCTTTCCACACATTGCTGTTATGTACTGCATGGCCAGTCCACATCTTCCAGAAGCAAAAGCAGCAGAGCCACAGAAAGCCAGGTTGGAAGGGACCTCAAGGATCACCTGGCCCAACTCTTCTTGGCAAAAGCACAGTCTGGACAAGCTCAGCACTCTGTGCAGCTGAATCTTAAAGTGTCCAATTTTGGGGAATGCATCACTTCCCTGGGGAGTTGATTCCAATGGTTATTCCAACGATTCACAATGATTATTCTCATTGTGAAAAATTTCCATCCCGGGTCCAAGTGGAATCTCCCCAGGAGTAATTTGTACCCATTACCCCTTGTCTTGTGGAAAGGGAGTCTCCCTCTTTATAGCCATCCTTTAAATACTCGAACATGGTGATAAGGTCTCCTCTGAGCCTTTTCTTCTCATGCCTGAACAAACCCGGGTCTCTCAGCCTATCCTCATACACAGCTTCCCAGTCCTTGGATCATCTTTGTGGCCCTTCTCTGGGCCTCTCCAGCCCACCCACATTTTTTTTTTGCATAGTGAGGACCAGAACTGAGCACAGTATTCCAGGTGTGTCCTGACAAGGACCACAGGCAGTGGGATAATGACCTCTTTATCTCTGCTGGGGATGCCCTTTGTTGGTGCAACCCCCCTGTTGGCTCTCTTGGCCACAGCAGCACCCTGGTCACTCACACTGACTTGTCCAAAGATAGGCAAAAATGAGCTGAGAAGGAAAAAAGAAGAGAGGAAAGAATGATCCTGTAGAAGTCCAAGTGCTCTGACCACCCTGGTCTTTCCAGTCCCATCCCAATGTCCCTGGAGCAAAAAAACCCCAAAGCTTCCTGTCTGTCTCCTCCCTAAACTACACAGGCTGTGGTGCTTTTCTGCATTGTGTCGCTGCTGTGAGCCTGTGAGGCTGGTGCTCCACATCCTGATATAAATTGTTATCAACAGCATAATAAAGAGTGATACACAGCGCCGTGCCAGCCCTCGCACGCCGCGAGCTTTTATGTTGCTTGTTTAAATCCACCGACAATATTGCTGCAACTTCACAAGATATTGGTGCTTTTTAGCCTAATGGGAATGATATGGTTTGTTCCCAGCTGCCTTCAGGAGCAGAGAGCTGTGCTGTGGGATGGGAAAACTGACTCACAGCCTCACAGGGGTGGTGCTGACCTGGGGACTTGGAGCGGATCCTTCAGCGGGAGCAGGCAGGACTGGCAGTGAAAGCAACCTAAAACTGGTTGTAAGGGGAGGGTGTCATCGTGCTTTTGCAATTTGCACTGTGGGAAAGGATGGCTTGTGAAAAGACAGAAGAAAGATTCAGTGGAATGTAAATCCTTCTGCATTAGGATGCATTTTCCCTAAAGCATCCCTTAACCAAATGGGCTGTGAGGTTCCCTTTGTCTCAGGTGGTGTTTTCTGTTTAAGTGATGGGTGTTTAATTCTGTGTCCTTAAAAAAAAAGTGTGTCTATGTTCAGCGTTGACCCAAAGCCAACAGAGAGAAAGGTTTTTCAGATTTCTGTGTCCAGTAACTTCAGGGAATAATGCTCCTTAAAATATTTCTTATAATAAGCTTAAGTGGAGAAAATTGAAAAACATCATTCATACTTTGATGTCCTAAAGTATGAAATCAGAACAGCTTACTAGCAACTAAATTCTATCCCTTGACCATAGAAGGAGGCAAGATTTAGGGACATCCTGAGATCAAATAAAGTAGGGTCAGCTTTGTGGTGTAGTGGCTGTGGGATTCGTTGGCACATGGGAGTCATGAGTTCAGGCTCTGAGCTCAGTATTTCCCTTACAAGCTGACATTCCCACTGAGGGCTGCAGGGCTGGCATTTTAAACACAGTCCTCCAGAAAGGCTCTGGACCAGCTGCACGGGGAGGCCAGTGGTTAGAAATGGTCCCTTGGGCATGGGACACCTCAGTTCCAATCCCTCGAACTACGGCTTCCTCTGAGATTTTGGCTGAGGTGCTTCTGTAAAGCAGAAGTAAAAGCACTCCTGCGTCTCAGTATAGTATTCTGAGCATTATAGACACCCCAGACTGGAGTTTAAAAGGTGTTTAGATGCCTGATGATTCAGTTAACAATTTGGAAAATCACTCAGGTGCCCAACTTGTTGGCTTTGCTCAGGGTTTCGTCAGCCAGCATTGACTGATAGACCCAGATAAATAGACCTGTAGAGATTTGCACTTCATGGCACGATTTTTAGAGGTGGATTTTAAGACTCTTCATCTGCCATGGGAAAAGTAAGGTTTGGGAAATAGCTGTAAAGCATGGTTAGACCCTTGCTGCAGGTTATGAGTATTCTTCATGCAAATCCACGTCGAAGTGTTGCTCTGAAGAGACTTGCTTAGGAATCTAAATACTGACGAGCTTGACGCGCAGTGCCGGAAATTTGACATACAAAATCTCTGGCCTGACCTTTGAATGACCCCAATCCTGAAATATTTAGTTTGTTGTACACAGTCTGCTTTAATTCACATTAGAGAAGAAAACCTGTGCACCCCAGAGCAAAGAACCTGGCTGGGTGTGAAGGGCTGCAGCTGATGTGTGCCACATCCTCCCCAGCTGAACTCCCAAAGTCTGGGATTGCACGTGAGCTGCAGCCTCTTCTTTCCAAAACCAGCTGATTGAGAGGTTGGCTGAGAAGCACTTGAGTTTCTGTCTGTTTGTGTGTATTTACAGGAAGATTGTTCTGAATCAGGCAGAACTGAGATGGTATCAAGGATGCTCTGAAGCCTTATGGATGTGGAAGATTTGGCCACAGCTTTATCATGTTACTACTGCTAATATATGTACTGCTTTACCCTGAGGAAATGTGTTCATCTTTTACCAGCAGGAACCTGTTAACATTCATGGTGTGGTGGGTTTGCCTTCAGCTTCTTCAGGAGGGTGTAGAGGAGGCTTATTTTGGTAACTGTTTTGTTGGACTCTTAATCCCTTGCTGGTTATTGACTATAGGCAATAATCTGGTCTTTATTTGGAATATGTTGCCCAGAGAAGCTGTGGCTGCCCCATCCCTGGAACTGCCCGAGGCCAGGTTGGATGGGGCTTGGAACAACCTGGGATAGTGGAAGGTGTCCCTGCCCATGGCAGGGGTTGGAATGGGATGATCTTGAAGGTCGTCTTCTACGACCCCGTGATTTATACCTCAAAGTCTTGCTTGAATTCCTTCTCCAAAAATACTTGGAGGAAGACAGCACAGTTCTCTTCTTGGGGAGAGAGGAGGTGGATTGAACCCGTGACTGAACACCTCACCTGCTCAAGGCTTTTAAGGTGGGAGAATAATTGGCCAAATTTCACCTACAGATTATGGAGAGGAGTAGACTCCACAGGGATTCAGAGGATGGATCATTGTTCTTTCTCCTCTGAGTGGGGACAACTGAGCTCCCACCTTCCAGGCCTCCTTCAAGTGCATTAGGTTGGGAGGCAGGAACTGAGGCTGCAGATATGGAGGGAATGGCCATTTTTTGACTTTATCAAAGTTTGCCTGTGCTTCCCTAATTGCCTTGTCTGAGTGCTGTAGCAGTGAGGGCATGGTACATCAGGCTTTACCGCAGGCTGTAAAGGATTCCCAGCATCCCTGGATGCATTTTTATGTACCTTAATCAGCCCTGTACCTGCGTTTTTATTGCTGCAGGGTTCTGCTGCTGGAGCAGTGCTTTACTTGTGCTTTTATACATCACCCTTTACACCTGCTTGTGGCTCTGAAGAGACAAACCTACAGAGGGGTGTCCAGAGCACAGCACTGAACCTGTCCCCCAAAAACCTGGAGAAGCAAGGAACGGGTCACCCCTGTCCTGACTCCCCAATGTTCTTGTATTCATGCTCCTCCTGGATTGATGCAAATGGATGTAGAGAAGATAAGAGGCTTCTCTGATTCCCATCAGGAGCTGGGTGAGGACTTGCTGGCCTGTTCCAGAACCCAGAGCCATCGCTCCTCAGAGCCTGCACTCTACAGAAGTGTTAATGCATCCCCTTTGCTTTATGGCTTTAATTATTGTGCGCGCTGGGCACGGTGATAAGTGGGTATCTTTGTGTTAAGCAGCTAATTAATGCCTGGAACTTAGTCTTTTGTTTATTGGGGGGTTTTGCAGGAAACTGTTCTCAGCTGTAATAGAGTTTGTGAAATATGTACTGTAGATCCCAGATGTTAGAGACAAAAAGATGAGGTGCTGTTAAGGGCCATCAATGCACATTGACTTCTTTTGGCCCCACATACATCAAAAAAATGAAGTGAAACCCTTTGCTGGAGGACTGATTGCAGCTGAGGCACCTTCTTTAATGTCCCATGTGCAGGATGCCTTGTGAGCCAGGAGGGCTATCAAGATACAGTTTTAATTAACATTTGCTTTTTAGATAATGTGCACAGTTTATTTTGGCAAGAGTTCATTGAATATGAAATTTTTGTAATTAAGATACTTAAACCTGCAATATTTTGTTTTCTGCAGTATTTTTTTTCCAAAACGGCATAAATTCTGCAGCATTTATTACCCAGTAGACAACTACTGCAAGAAAGAGCAATTTCTGCCACTGCTTTTTTAAAATCTGTTTTTAACCTTTTTGTTTTGGTGCCTTGTTAGGCAGTGTTTTCTTTTCACAAACGTGTTTGAGCAATCACAGAATAAAAATAAAGAAGTGAAGGTATTAAAGTCCCTATTCCTAAGGTAATTAAATATCAGTCTTCTATTGATTTAATATGCACATCTGAATGAATTCATCTCTGTATCATCTGAACACCCCACAAAACAATGTAAATCAGTGAGGCATCACAGATATGATATTTCTCTTTTGTCCTTCAGGAGCCAGACTCCTAAGACAATATGTTTTACATATTTAGAGGTATTATATGCTCCTTTCAGAGATATTATCAGCCTCCTGAAAGAGAAATAAGAGAATAGATGCGAAAAAAAGTCCTTGGTGTAGATGGTGAGCCAAAAGAATTCATAGTTCTTGGATGTTCTTCTTTTTTTTAAATGGCGCATAAAAAGAATTTACTGAAAAAACTTGGTTGTGCTTTATATTTTTCTGTCACGGATTCTTAGGATGAGGCTAGAAAGCTCTAAAACCAAACTGAACTTATTGATGAGCAACGAAACCCTGTAGCTCTCTATAATCCCAACAGATTTTCACGAGAGAAGTCGTTGTTAAAATAAGTCAAAACAAAAGGGAGAAAACTGCGCCCGTTCTGGTTGTGTCGGGAGGGGTTAAGAGGGAAGAGAAGGATAAAATCACTTTTCAGAGTGATTGCTGGGAAAAAATGAGATTGTTCAGAGCACTCAGCGTCTGGTAGGGGAGGGAATATGCAGATTGTTGTGGCACTGTGAGTTTATTATTTATTGAGGGACGTCCAGAGGAGCGCAGGAGGAGTGTGAAATTGAAGAACAAATTAAGGGTAAAAGGTTATTTATTTTCCAGCTAAATCCTCTTTCTTTTGAATACTATTAGTAATTCAATTTTTAGCTAGGAAGCAGCCCAGCCTGAGAAAGCCCCAGGAATCCAGTGCAAGAGGTGAGCGGGGTCCCACCTCCTCTCCCCCGTGCCTGTGTGTCGGGGTTTACAGCCCAGGAGAACAACTCACTCGTAAAAACACAGATTTTTCTGAGCTGCTCAAGTTAATTCTCTGTTGTCCAAAGCATAACCGTGAGGAGAGCTGAAACCATGCCAGCCTCCCTGTATGCCATGAAAGTGGTTGCTTAAATCACTGTGCCAGGTAGCCTCTGCTTCCCCTGGGCTGGGAGAGAGCTCCAGCTCCTGGTCCCTTGAGGGAATTCGTCTGCACACAGTGTCTGCACCCAAAATTTGGTGTGGCTGTGGCTTTTTCTCACATTTAGTCCTCACATTTAGCCGTGAGGTAGGTAGATGCTGGGGGTCAGGCTCTTCTCCCAGTTAGCAAGTGACAGGACAAGAGGAGAATGCCTCAAGTTGTGCCAGGGGTGGTTTAGATTGGATATTCGGGGGAATTTCTTCACTAAAGGGATTTGAACAAGCATTGGAACGGTCACCATCCCTGAAGAGATTTAAAAGACAGGTAGATGTGGCACTTGGGGACATGGCTTGGTGGTGGCCTGGCAGTGCTGGGGGAGCAATTGGACTCGATGATCTCAGCAGTGTTTTCCAGCCCTAATGGCAAACGTGGTCAGAGCATTTGCTTCTGTCCAGGTACCTGGAGGTCCTGGGGGAAGGTCCGTGTGGGACCTCAGCTGTCCCCTGCTGAGCTGTGCCTGGCTGCAGAGAGGAGCCCCTGTGCTGAAGCCCAGCTGTGCTCAGCAGCGGTGCTGGCTGGAGGAACGGGGCATTGATCGCATCCTCAGCATCCCAGGGAGCCTCAGTGCTAATTAGCAGCAGGGATTGCTGGAGGGCAGGCAGGAGGGTGCCCAGGACTCCGGAGGGGTGTAGCTTGCCCTTTCAGAGCAATAAATCCGTATTGGTTAAACTGCCTTTGTCGAGTGCTTGTGGAATCAAAAGCTATGCCTGTGAGTTTGTGTGAAGTTAAATCTCTCTTAGCACACCATCACAGAGAGGGACGACCCTGCTCAAGCAGATGTTGTGGATACTAAAGCGTGGAGAGGCTGGGATTGCATCCTTGTGCAAGGAGGGCAGGACATGAGGAACATGCAAAGCACTGCAGGGAATGGTGAGGATGGGCTGTGAGTTTATTCCACCTACTGCCAAAATTTGTGTGAGGCTCCACAAATTCAAATCTAAGCTGCCTGCTGAAAGGGTACGGGAATTATTTCTCTGCTGTTGGAATGACAGCTAACAAGACAATAAACAGCTGGAGAATATGCATGGCTTTAAATGACCATCATCTCTTACACTCAGAAAATAATGTAATCTCTTCACAGCTCCCATATCCCTGAAGTATGTGTGAGTCATTAGCTGTTACGATGTACATAACCATCCTTTCATTTTGAGGCCTTTTCTTCATTC
Source organism: Lycocorax pyrrhopterus obiensis (assembly GCA_014706295.1). Taxonomy (NCBI): domain Eukaryota; kingdom Metazoa; phylum Chordata; class Aves; order Passeriformes; family Paradisaeidae; genus Lycocorax; species Lycocorax pyrrhopterus. The sequence goes on from JACSVZ010000013.1 coordinate 3,886,931, forward strand.
ATTTTCTTCATTGCACAACACAAAAGATCTCAAACTACATGCTGGTTTAGGCCAAACAAAAATTGTTGCTAAGAATAAAAGAAAATCCATCGTTTTGTTTGCTGCTCATACAAATCCGTGATGCCTCTGCCAGGTAATTCTGTAATTCTGTCCTTTATGCTCTGACTTTGCCCGTAATTTCACATTCCCATTCAATTCTTTTTAATCTGTATTAGATGTGTTTACATTTAGTTCCATTGCAGGCTCTTAAGGAGTTTGTTGGGATTTTCCACGCTGCATGAAACAGAGGTAGGTGTGTCATGTGCTTCATCCCAGTTCTCCATCTAAAAGTGGGATAAGCCAAGACTCAGAGGAGGGAGAAGGTGGATGGGTTGTAGGCTAATGGGTTAATAATGACACCAGGCTGGGCTTCGTCTCTGTCCTGTTCAGAGCCTTTGTAGCTCCATCTGGGAAATTGTATAAGATGGGTTTGCTCAGCCACAAACACACCCAGCACAATGGAGCCGAAAATGAGAACCCAGGATGAAAGAAGCAATGTATTAGTTCACAGACAGCTGCAATACAAAGGTTCCGGGAAAACGTATTTTGAAGAATTGCGAAAGTTTTAGGAGGTAAAGTGGGACGGCTGGAAGGGATACATGGAACAGTCAGCGATGCTGTGCCTCAAAAGAGGGACTTCTCAGGAACTGAGGCTAAAAGTGTAATGTTGAAAGTCCAGAGTAGTGAAAGAGGAATACAGAGCTGAGTTAAATGCGAAAGAACAAAGATAAACTGGAGTTGGAGTCAGCAAAAAAAGAAGAAAAAGAAACTTCCTTAGAAATAATCTATAAAGGAGAAGGAAGTTCACGGTGGAGAGCAGGCCTATAACAAATTACGAGAAGGGTCTATTTAATAGGAATTCAAATGGCTACGGTGCTAAAAAACTTTTTGAACATTTCTGTAGTGAAAAGAAAGATTAGTTTCTGGCTCCAGGGAATTAGTATTGATCGTCATTTGGTTTTGATGGGGCCGTATTTTGCCCAGTCGTTGTGAAGGGATGTTACCTGTGTTATCTCTGGCATCCAAGAATATCCGAGGAGGCCTGGAGGAAATAAATGTGGATGTAAGTGATGAAGGGTGGGGAGGAGCACAGTGAGAGCCCTGGGATCTTTGCAGCTGAGGAAGGCCAGATGCTGTGGAGTTCCAGGGCCCAAGGAGTTAAACTGGTGACTCAGCAGTGGAAGAGCTGATGGGCTTGTCTGACATTTAGAGGTGCAAATGTTGCAAGCCTTGATCTAATTAGCACCTTCTGAAGCAGGAGCCGGGGCAAGCCACGGGATGTCTGCGTGGCTGAAGTGATGGAGAGTGTCTAGGAGGGTGCCAAAAGTGTGACAGTATGTCTGAGTTGGCATTAAGTGGGATTTTCAGCAGAAGGATGTAAGACAGCACCTTGGGCTGGGTCCTGGGGCAGCAGCACACATACCTGTGGCAGCCACACACCCTCCACCGACTCTTTTTCCCCCTCTTGTTTCTTCTTTAATGTAGAAAGAAATCCTTTTCTGTCATTTGAAAAAAACCCCCAAACTTTAAAGATAAACACACTGATGTTGGTCTTCTGCAGAGGAATGAACTTCACCTGCAGGAATTTAATTAGCAGTCTCTGAGTAAACAAAATGGGCGAAATACAGTAAAGGGGAGCTGATAAAATTGGAGGAATCATGGGTTACCTGGTGGACAGCTAATAGACTATCAGTTTGAAAACAGTATGTAAAGTGATTCTGGCAGTTCCATTTGAAAAGTATCTTCTATCATCAGTGAAATAAATGGAGCTAAAATCACTGGTGTTAGAAGGGTAATGAAACCGAGTGCAGCAAGGAATACAAGTTTACAAAGAGTAAATCCCACTAAGAAAGTGCTCTGTGCCTTCAGACAGAATCGCTGCCTCTTTTGGCAGCAGGTGATGTAATTAATGTCATAAATTCGGACTTTTCCAAAGCATTTGGTATCGCATTTCAAGAAATCTATTTGACAAATTACTTTAGCGAGGGTTGCAGTGTGAAGCACAGCCAAGAGACCGCGCAGCAGAAGCTGAATGATGGATAGCCAGGGATTGCAGGCAGGAGAGGCACCTAATGGGGTTTTCTGGGAAAGGTGTTAGGTCCAGTTTTAGTTAACCTCTTCATTAATGAGCTGGGAGAAAGAGTGTAAGTGTGCAAATTAATGATCTCGGTTCGAGAAGATCTGCAGATAATAAAGGAGAGGGAAATAAGGAACGTGGGCAAAAAGATAACAAACTGCCTTCACCTTGAAAATACGAATGCAGGTGTTCCTGGAGCTCAGCAGGGCTGCGTGGGAGCACAGCTGGCGCTGGAAGAACAGACTGAGAGAGCAATAGAAAGGACAATTTAGATGTAAGTTGGCAATGAAGTATGAAAATACGAAAAATAAATGTAAATCTGGGGTGTACTTGACAGCATTTCATCATAGTGAAGGGGACGTGGCAGCGTGACTCACATCTCTCAGGACATTGGGTAGTCAGATGGGAGGAAGTATTAAAATATACACCATGAAAAATATTCTTATATTGGCAGGTGGATGGTTGAAGTGATGTAGTGGTGTTTTACCTGTATCCTGTGCTTCTCTAAAGTCAAGAAACAAGTAGTTTTAGCCTGGATTTGTTATGCCATAAAGCCACACAAAATGCAGCCTGGGAGGTAAATCACACAGCTGACAAAAGGGATGCAAAGGAAGAGGAGCAAGTGCAAAGCCTGATGCTCGGTACCTGCAGTTTCCAGCTCTTGTGAGTGAATTTTTCTCCTCATAGAGAGTTTATTCAGATGTGATCTGCACTTTGTGAGGGGCTTCCCAGCTGATGAGCAGTGTGATGTGACATCTGAAGGATTTGGGAATAAGAAAAATCCCCCCACAAACAACAATAGGAAAAAAACCCACTTAAATTAAAGAAAGAAAAAGGAGACCAAATGCAGAGTAACAATATTCTGGAGTTATTTCCATCAGCTTGCAACCCCTCTTTGTGTGATCACAGAGGGTGCAGAGATTCCTGTGGAACAGGTGCCTCATTAAGTTAGGCTTATGTTCGGGAAGGCTCCAGAGCGATTTTTCTTTTTGGAAGGAGTAGTGATAAATGGATGTAAGAGTCCTGGGCAATTGTTAGTTCAGAGCGACCATCAAAGCCCCCAAAATGTTATTTTTAGTTGCAGATGGCTGGCGAGAGGGAGCTGAGCGAGCTGCTGTGGTTCTGTGCCGAGGGGCCGGGTGGTGAGGAGCTCACAGGATGGAGAGGCACCCGCTCACCCTCTCCCTGCTTTGTGCTCCCCCAGCTCCACTCAGCAGCAGGTTGTGAGTGTCCACCCAGGTGCTTCATTAAGTGGAATGAGCAGGGAGAGAGCTTGCAATTCAGCTGTCTGAATTCTGATAAGAACACGAACAAACCAGCAGAAGTGGATCCCACCACAGGCTTTTTAACCACTGGAGTGAAGATGAGCGAATTCAACCCCTACTTTCTCTAGGAATGTAGATAATCGTTCTTGGAGGGTTGCTGCAATGTAAGGGTACCCATATTTTCCTTAAGGATAAGTTACCCTTCCAGTACCTGAAGGGAACCTACAAGAAAGATGGAAAGGGACTTTTTAACAAGAGCCTGGAGTGACAGAATAAGGGGGAATGGCTTCAAACTGAGAGTTGGTTTGGATTAAATATTAGGAAATAATTCTTCCCTGTGAGGGTGGGGAGGCCCTGGCACAGGGTGCCCAGAGAAGCTGAGGCTGCCCCTGGATCCCTGGAAGTGTCCAAGGCCAGGTTGGACAGGGCTTGGAGCAACCTGGGCTGGTGGAAGGTGTCTGTGCCCATGGCAGAGAGTTGGAACGAGCTGAGCTTTGAGGTCCCATCCAAAACAGACCATTCTATGATTTTATGATTCTATGATTCTGTGATTCCAATCAAATTCATATATAAACTCTCCTTACTGGTTTCAGTCTAACGCCTGCAACTTAGACTTTATGAGAATTTAGACTTTTTGAGATGGCATTTATTATTTCCCTCAATTTGGCGAACAGCACAGGTCTGCTTTGGTCTGTACATGCTGGTGAATTGTTCACTCTTCATAATTTATGACATGCAAATTGCTCCTTAGGCCTCCTGGCATTGCTCCTGTCCCCTTCTTGGAGTTTTCCTTGAATTTGAGTGGCTTTTTAAGGCAGGACATGTAGCGTGCAGTAATTTCCAAGCAATTTGAGGCATTTCTCCATGACCCAGGTTTGTCACAGCTGTACTTTGCAGGGTTTGTTTGCTGTTTTTCTGTGCTGTTCTCCACCATGTCTTAGGCATTTTCCCTTACCAAGGAAAGCCCTGAACTCGTGTTGTATTTACAGGAAAGGTTTATAAGGTGGAAGGTAGGGCTGAGGATGGTCCCACATTTCCCCTTGCAGGAACTCCTGCCTCATTCTGCTGCTGCCACTCTTTCCTGGGGGACACCAGGCATGGCACTGCTGCCTCTTCTGACTCACACATGCTCTGGGACCTGCACCATGGGCTATCCCTAAGGAACAGCACCCATCATAGGAGGCGTTCCAGTAGGACTTTCTTCATCAGCTCTCTGCCATTTCTCCCATTCCCAGTTTTCTTACAGAGTGGGAAAAGTCCTTCCCAAAGGTGATGGAAGGGAGCTGCAATGGCACTAGTGAGAGGCAGCATTTTGGAACACCTCTTAGGAAGAGGACAGTGGGAACTCATGGGAGGATATGTGATATTTGCTTCCTCAGCACCGTTTCCGTGGCTGCTGGGGGGAATCTGCACGAGGCAGGCGCAGTTTCCCGGCCCTGGAACGCAGAGTGCTGAGAAGCATTTTCTGTAGCTCCTGTTTGATCTTTTTTTCTTTTCAAGTCCAACTCGCTCCTGCATTCACTTATCATAATCCAGCAGTGTGTACCCACTCACAGGGGCTGGTTTTGTCCTGCCATTTACAGACCTGCAGCCCTCTCTGTAGGCACCATTAGCGTGTGGATGCCGAAACAGCCCTTCCAGGATGCATCATGATTAGGTTCAAGTGTTCAGTGTGTGATAAACCTTTATCCAGCAGATGCATTAGGCAATTCTTTGTTGCATATGAATCACTTACCTGAGCAACTGATGCAAAATACTTTTTAAATTAAAGAACATGAATGGAAGTTTTTCCAGTGCCTTTCTCCATAAATAAATGGTTTTGTTCGTGTGTGCTACTGAGTAGGAAACCAAAGGAAATGTTTATGAGTGGTAGTAATAGTTAATTCTTTTAAAAGCGCTATAAACCCACATGCTCCAGGTCACATGGCAAGCCTCAGCTGACATAAAATCAGAAGGATCAGTCTGTTGTGGACAAGATATTCCAATTGAGTCAGGGAGTTTGTGCATCCTCCAGAGTGTCCACACCTGTCTGCTTGTGGATGGGCTTGCTGTGGCAAGGCAGCTCCTGTCTCCTGGAACTGTAGTTGTCTCATTATTTCTATTCAGCGAAGGCCATGAAGTGTTAGAATTTATGGCCTGGAGAAAAGAAGGCTTTGGGGTGACCTAATTGCAGCCTTCCAGTGTCTGAAGGGAGCTGGCAGGAAAGGTGGAGAGACTATTTACAAGGGCCTGGAGTGACAGGACAAGGGGAATGGCTTTAGACTGAAAGGAATCAGTTTGGGTTAGGGATTAGGAAGAAGTTTTTCCCTATGAGGGTGGCGAGGCCCTGGCACAGGGTGCCCAGAGAAGCTGTGGCTGCCCCTGGATCCCTGGAAGTGTCAAAGGCTGGATTGGATGGGACTTGGAGCAGCCTGGGATAGTGGAAGGTGTCCCTGCCCGTGGCAGGGGTTGGAGAAAGTGATCTTTAAGGTCCCTTCCAACCCAAACCACTCAGTGATTCTATCCCATCGCTCTGTGACTGTTTTTCGTGGTCTGGAATTTGCTGTTCAGTTGAGCACATTGTTGGGGGGGACAATGGGCGGCTCCTCTGTTCCAGCCAGTGTCACACAGGCCATCCCAAGCTGTCTCACTGCAGAGCTGCCCAGAGACCTGCACGTGATCTGCCTGTTCCTGGTGGGAAATCCCAGCTGCCCTGGCCTGGGGAGCTGCGACCCTTTGCAGTTGGATACGCTGTGCACTACTAGGTTGTGTGAAATCAATTAGGAGAGGGGGGAAAAAAAAATCAATGCCTGGTTTTTCAGGATGAAAAGGCAAGATAGCCACACAATTAAGCACTGGAACACATTTTCCACACTCTTCCTGTCATGTTCTCCTGATTCCGTGTCTTGGCTGTTCATCAGAAATAATTAAACTCTCTCCCATGGGCAACAATTACTTGCTTAAAATATATGAGTAAAGAGAATGCATTTATAATTACCTACCCTTTTTGAAGGTGAAAATGGAGATTATCTTCTGATGAAATAAATGTGTGTGGGGAGACTTCCCAAGCACTAGAGCAGTGCATCCTGTGGCTGTGGGAATGGTGTTTGGCATGGGATGCAATGTGCTCCATGGTGTATCCCTAGCTCAGCCTAAAAGAACTGAAAGAAAAGCCTGAAAAGGTCTTGATTTCAGAGTTAGGCCCAAGTCTGAGCCCCTGCCCATGAGTAAGAAGTGTTTATTCTGGCAAATCTGCATATGGACTTGACAGTTTTAAGCAGCAGGAACGAAGCAGGAAACATATCCAATTTGTACCTATCAAACATGGCCCTTTTATTTAGTCACACCATGTCTTCCCTTTTCATGCTAAGAGTTGTCTTTGTTCCTTTTGACTCTTACTCTCAAGGGACTTGGAGCTTTGAAAGTGTTTTATGTTTCAGAGCAGCCTTTTTTCCCCCTCAGATTTGTTTACTGATCCATCCTTGGTAAGACCTTTTAGTGAATGTGATAGGAAGGTTATTAAAAATAAAATATTCATCAGGAAATCAGCCATAAACATGTGGGCTGGTTAAAATTCAATTCCTAATTCTTTCAACCTTGACATCATTTTGCTTTTTACTTAATATCTGTGTATACAAATTCCTGAGCTAATTTATTTTATCAACTTATGCTTATTTCAGTTGTTCCTACGACTCGCTCTTGTCTGCTTAATGGCATCAAATAACGTGACAATGGTAAAAATGACAATGACAAATGGAGGGTTGTGACAGATTGGCTGAATTTGAATGTCTCTTACTGAGAAAAATGTTTCAGGAGTGCCATTAATTGCTTTCACAGCAGTGAGTTATGTTTGTGCATCTTGTCTGTCACTTGGTGCCTGTTCCTGCTCTTCCCATGTGGAGGGGTGACAACTCCTTCCTTTCAGTTGCCTGGAACAATGGTGCAGGGAAGCCAGGGCGGGGAGTGCAGAACACAGATACGGGAGGGAAAGCAGAGAAGGTTGGTCCTGGGCAGAGGTGGGAGCTGGATTTAGCTGGATTATTAAATGGGAGTGGGAATGGAAGGTACTGGAAAGGCATCTCCGGGCAGCAGGGTGACAGCAGTGGCAGTGAGTGCTTCCCCTGGGAGCTCTGCTGGCTCACACCATTCCCACTGAGGCCATCGATAACGCTCATTCTGGTGAGTTTGTTCTTCATTGTCTAGTTCAGTTCTCTTCCTCCCACAGGTTCTTTCTTCCTCTTCTGCTTTCAGTGTCCTTCTGTTTCCTCCCACCACTATTCCTGCTGCAGCTCTTGGCGCTCATGCTGGTGGGGTTGTTCACTGAGACCTTCAATCCTGACATGAGGGAGGATTAGTTATCCCCTCCAGCACTCCGTTCCCCATTTCCCCTCTGGATTCATGTGCCTTGGCTGCCAGGCAGGGTGGAACCTTGCTCCATCTGCTCCATTTTCAGGTGGTTTATCCGTAGATTTTAGACTTTTTTTAATTAGAGCAAAATCCTTTGGGCACCTTGGCTTTGCAAATCAGTGACTGCAGCCACCAGTCGTCTGTCAGTTCACAGGATGTGTGAGAATTGTAAAGGTCAAGTAGGAACCTGAACCATCAGAGAGCTCCCAGCCTCCAGGGTGTCCTCAAATCCTGGGTGCTGCTGGCACGCGAGGGGAAGGACGAGTGCTGGACACAAGGAGAGGCTGCGCCTCCAAAGGTTCTTCTGGCGTCCCTCTGCTAGAGGTGGGGAGGAAAAGAGCCACCACCTAATCCATCAGTGTGAGGAGCAGTGCTAGGAGAGGAATGATCCTGGCACTTAATTTGAAGTTTCATTTTCGGAGCCATTCAGACCAACTCCTCAGGGGGGACCAACTTATTCGGGAGCCTTAGGAACACCTTTAATCTTGGTAATGTTTATTTTATTAAAAAAGAAATAAGAGGTGACCCTGAAAGGGTGGGAGTAACACACAGGCTATTCGTTTCTGAGCCTCTCCTGGAGCAGTGTTCTTCAGAAACAGGAATTTCCCAATTTGGTTTCTGACCCGTGTGTGTCCCTTACCCTTCTGTGAGGTTTCGGTGTGCTTAGGAGTGAGAATATAATTATTTCTTTTTATTGCATGCCGGTTCTCTCTGACTTCTTTTCTTCAAATTTCCAGGTTAAATAACCAGGAGATATCAAAGGGCAGGTTTGGAAATACATGCACTCAATTGCTCAGCCATCGGTCTTAGTTGAAACCATGATTATGCTTTAGAGCAGAGATTGATTTTCTTCCTTGACCGCGTTGTCTTTGGGCAGAGGAGAAGATGCTCACGAGCCTGCGTGAACTCTTGCTCTCACCTTCAATAGAGGTGAGCTCTTTTTAAGTGCCACAGATACTTGTTGGGTCAAGAAAATCCATTCAGAGTCCTGAAGAGCCAAGGCTTGGAGTAAAATCTCTGTTTTGATAAATCCACCTCTCCTCTCTTTTCCTCCAAAAGGTCAAAGCTAATGATTTCCCCTATCGTTGGCTCAATGGGAAGTAAAGTGCACAGAATCAGAGTTTGGTTACTTCTACTTTGTATATCAGGATGAGGAATAAACCTAAATAGGTTTCCGTGCAGGCTGGCACCTGGGGAATAGAAATCAGGGAGCAATTTGCTAGTCTTAGTGTATTTGTGAATGTGCATTTCTGCTTGATGGCAAATGTTAAATCAGCCTTGGAGTCAGTCACCCACCATAAACCTTCCCTGTCCTAATACACACAGAGATGTATTTGTGCCCCAGTAGAGAATGGATTTTGAATTAGCCTTAACCAGGCAGTGTCTCAGTTTTGCTCATGATCTGCAAAAGGAGAGAGAGGACAGCTCTCAGGGAAGTGGGTATTATGAAATTTGATAGACAATGAGAGATTGAAATGTGAGGATAGTAAGGGATTTGCTTTCCCACTTACCTGTGATAGAAGTATGGGGAAAGCAAAGATTTTCTTGTTCCTTTTGACTTAAATGGGGGTATTTCTCATTTATCTTTCCTTGATGTAACAAATTGATTGGGTTTTTCTTTTCCCCATTAAAATATAAACCTGTATTTCTCCTTTACAGGTGCTTCCTTCTGAAACAGGTGTTTTAAACAGTTAAGGGATGGGAATATGCTAACAGCTAACATTATTTTTTCTGATTTGTATGTATTTTTTTTCCCATCAGAACTGGTTTTGATCCCACTTGGGGGTAGAAATTCTTAAAATTTGGGTGTTTTAGCTGATTTGAATGAGGTTATCCAAGAGAGTTTAATTCAGAGCATCTGCACCTTGGAAAATGTACGGACAGGGGATGTTTGTCTCTTGAAAGAGCGAAGCCACTTTTTTGGCTGACAAAAAAAAAAAAAACCAACTCAGGGCTTTCCTTCTGATACAGAAGAAGGTTGTCTTTGTTTCTCAGATCAAAGTGTGATCCTGTCGCTGAGCCTGTAAAATGCCCAGTGCCTCCCCCCTCCTCCCCTGGATCCTGTAATGCATTGATTCATCAAAATCAATCGCACTTTCATGCATTAGTCATTGGGTTCCTCGCTGCATCTGGACAAATCGTGTCCCTCTTCCTGCGTGCTGGTATCTCGGCGCTGGTCTCTGAAGCAGATGATGCTGACTGGCTTGTTAATAGGCTGGGCTGCCTCTGGTACGGAGCGGGCTGACAGCAGATAAACAGTTATTGTGGGGATTTTGTTTGATCACCTGCATGGGTCACCCCAGACATCTCTGACGGAGGGGCTCGTTGCCTTCCAGTAGAGAGAGGAGTTTAGCCAGGTGAAAAGTGTTCCAGGATGGATTAAATGCCAGGGTTATCACAGTGGAGAGCACAGATGGGCCTGTCCATGTGGCAGGTTGGCCTGTGGGCCAGCCCCGCAGCCACGTCCCTGCAGGGCTCGTGCAAGACTCTGGGATATTCTTGCTCAAATAACTGGAGTAGCGGTCCATGACAAGCTCCACAGAGTCTGGCTTGTTACCTGTGCCCACCCATGTTGGGGTGCACGATGTGCTGGAAGAGAGATAGGCCCTGAGGGCCAGAGAGAGCCTCTTTCCTGGACCCAGAGGTGACCCTGGGAGTGCATCCAGGTCACCGGGGATGGGCTGAGAGAGGATTGTGGGTTTGTGGACAGTGTTGGACCTATGAGATGTGATAATTGTAGTTTGTGACCTTATAGGGCATTGTTTACCTGTTACCATAATAGGCAATGTCTGTGCACTACCCCAGGTGATTGGGGGACACTGAGGTGAACATCTTTCCTGTTTCTATGATGTGATATCCTGTTGGGTGCTGGTATTTAGGGAATATTCACTGCGCAATAAACGCTTGCGCTTCTCCATCGTGTGTGCGGACCTGTGCCCCTGTGTGATTACTGCACACCCATGCTCTTTATGCCCTGTACCCAGTGCTGGGAGACAGTTCAGAAGCAGCAGGAGTGCAGGGTGTGCCCCGTGGAGCACCCCATGGAGGGGAGACAGCCTGGCCGCCCTGGGGTGGGAGTTTGAGGCAGGACTTCTCCATCCCCCTCTCCCCAAAGAGAGGCACCATAAGCCCCAGAGCACCCCACCATATTCTGTGCTGGGAAAATGGGATGTTCCTGTGGGGAATGTCCCCTGATGAGGGCATGTTCTTGCTGGCAGTGATTTCTGGGCCCAAGCTGAGTTCTCTGTGTGCACCTCTGTCTGAGCAGAGGTACCTGCAGCCACCGCTAGCTCATCTGGCAACGAGCGCGGCGTGGGCTGTGGGCATCCGGCCCGACTCCCGTTGTCTCGTGCTTTGGAGCGTGAAATGTAATCATCATTACCTTATTGCTCTCTTATCTCCCCTGGGTGCAGTGCCTTCCATCCCAGCCTCTTGGCTGGGGAATCACTGCTTACAAAACTCCTCTTGCCTCTTTAAAATCCAGCTGGAGTGTTTGACTTGATGGCCTTTCGTGATAGGAATTTCCTCAGGCTGGCTGTGTGAACAAGTATTTCCTTTTATTTGTTCCAAATTTACTGGCAATTATTGACTGACCCCTTTGCTCCTGCGTTATGGGATGGTAGGAGAAGAGAGGGATTGATCCATCTTCAGTACATTGCCCTGCAGAGTTAACGATATTTTATTTTCCTGTATTACGGGAGAGAGAAAGAGATCCTTTTTCATTACAAGTCTGATCAATTCCTAAGTTTTTCAGAGCATTCAAGTTCCTGAACTTTACAAATAGTAAAGAATAAGGTGAAAAGGCATAAAGTTCTTCTTGAAATGAATCATTGAAGGGGATGAAGAAAAATCAACGGTTGTTCATTTATGTGTATTGCTTTGTGCCTAAATAAATTAGAATCAAAATTGTCCAGTGAGGAAAACGCAGGCCTCTGCTCTCTCCACTGCATAAGATCTTCAGGCAACATTTATAGAGTTTGAAAATAATGTTTCTGGTAATAAATGGTAGAAATATTCTGTTTTCTGCATCAGCAGATATGAGGATTAAAGGATTTGACCATATTAAACAATTTTGCACAGCTTTGGCTCCCAGGGCTTGCAGGCTGCATTATCAGAGTTCATCTCACGGCATTTCCAGACCTGATTTAAGAAGAGAATATGTCCCTGCTTTGCAAGTTGTCACTCCCTAATTTAGGCCATCCCTGACAGAATTAAAAAACCAAAGATAAAGAGATTATTTTTCTTCTCGTGGAAGTGGGCTGGCTTCCTAAGGCTCCCCCCACCCCAATCAGCCATTTGAAATGATGGAGATAATTGAATTGCATTGTTCCTCCATATTCCCTGGAGCTCTGCTTATACTGGACTATCACATTGCTATGGAAACTTGAAAATGGTAGTGGCTGATCTTTGTTTGGGTGAACAAGAAGGTTTCCTCTGCCATTTGTCATCATAATCAAGCTGGACCTGGAGCAGAGCAGCCTGCTCCGTGGTCTCTCCGAGGCAGCTATCTCCCACTCGATGTTGTTGTTTTTTAATGCTGAATTTAAACCCGTGGACCAGTTTGTTGGCATTTTAGCAATCCAGCACAAAGACACAGCACAGATACCAAAATAAGGGTGAAATACTTTTGAGGTAAATAAGGTGTGAAATAAATCCTGAGCATCCTCATGCCTTCAGGGTTTGTATTAGACCAAGGAAGTTAAAAGTCACTGCTGTGCTCCAAAAGGAAATGTTCCAGCTTTCATCTGCCAACAGCAGGATGGGACAGGTATGGGTTTAACTCAGTTAAGAGACTCCTGAGAGCCCTAGAGACTGATTTAATTTTAGATTTCTTTTTTTTCATTGTAAAATCATTGAATTTTAGGTGAACAATAACGTAGATACCCATTAAGCTATGCTTGGGTAGCTCTGTTTTTGGACCATTCTTCCTTATCTTCTTGTTTCTTTTCCATAGAATCACAGAATCACAGAACAGTTTGTATTGGGAGGGTCCTTAAAGCCCATCTCATTCCACTCTGTGCCATGGGCAGGGACACTTTCCACTATCCCAGGCTGCTCCAAGCCATGTCCAGCCTGGCCTTGGACACTTCCAGGGATCCAGGGGCAGCCACAGCTTCTCTGGGCACCCTGTGCCAGGGCCTGCCCACCCTCACAGGGGAGAATTTCTTACTAGTATCCCATCTAACTCTGCCCTCTTGTCGTTGTGAAGACATTCCCCCTTTTCCTGTCACTCCATGCCCTTGTCCAAAGTCCCTCTCCAGCTCTCTTGGAGCTTCTTTAGGCACTGGAAGGGGCTCTGAGCTCTCCCCAGGGCCTTCTCTGTACCAGTTTGAACACCCCCAACTCTCCCAGCTCCAGCACTCTGATCATTTTCATGGCCTTCCAGCAAGTCCATGTCCTTTTCCAGACAAAAAAAAAAAAAGGACAAAAAAAGGTGTTTTTAGTCACAGAAGAACTTTTTGGTTTTTTATTATTTTCTAGTGAACTATAGTGTCTACTGCAGCATTAAAATTCTCTCCCAGTGCTGCATGTCACAAGCTATAATTTACAAAGCTTCTTTACCTTTATCAAAGGAAACTCTTCCAACTTTGAAGGTCCTGAATGCAGATATCTGCACACGTCGACTCGTGCTGTCAGCACAGGATTAATCAAGGCTGTCACACATCCAGCCATAAAACCTTTAATATTTTTAACAGGTTTGAAGCTGCTCTGTTTATCGCATGCATCAGGGAGAACAAACTGTTAAACTGCTGTATCAGTAGGAAATAGTTTTAGTTGTTGCAGAGTAAGGCAGAGCTGAGCCCCAAAAGCCAGCCAGTTAGGAAAAAAACTTTAGACATTAGAGAGATGCTGCTCTTTGATTCTTACACAAATATTTCCCCTCCCGTACACACATATGCAAATCACAGTGTATTCGGTGGAATTTGCACACAGAACCTGGTGAAAACACGAATAAGTTGCTCTAAATAGGCAATAAAAAGGGTAGTGTGGCCTTTTCTCTGCTGGTGAATACCTCATTTCTCAAGAAATCCCATTGTTGACTTTGTCACCACACATTAATTTTGTCACACAGCTCCTGAAACGGTGCACGTGACATCAGAAATCATCTGGTGTTTGTAGCAGCCTGTGCCCGACCCAAGCACAATGCAAAAGTTTGTAATTTTATTTTATTATTTTTCTGGAGTAGCCACATTTTCAGCCTTTTCAGTTTCTCTCCGATTTCAACGCAGAGGCGGGAAAACTTTTTCAGAATTTTCATGTTGCATTTGGGTAATCACAAACCCCCAACCAGCAGTGATGGTTTTCAAACCTAATTTGAAATTCTCGAGGCTGCAAAGTTCAATTGGAAGTGCCACCAAGACAGATGTTGCTTTCCCCTGAATTCTGCACTTTTACCTTTGTTGGAGATTTGAAAAAGTCTCTGAGAAATGGTGGGGAAGGAATGAAAGTTAATGGCTCCTTTCCATCTTTGGAACAGGTTTGAGTGTGGAGGAAGTTTGGGTTGGTTTTCCTTGTGTGTATTCCTTTGGACACATCAGTGTGCATGTCCATGCTTAGAAATGTGCAGCACACAGTAAAGCACAAGGAAAATGCTGCTTATCCACAGGCATTGATTATCTGTCCAGAGAATAACCATGCTGAGATCACATATGGATCTGGACAGCCCTTGTCATATACACTGATCCCTGTCTAAGCATGCTCCTGCTGGAACAGTGGGCTTTGTTCTGCTCAGCTTAAGATGTTTGGGAAGGCACAGGCAGGATGTGACCAGGGAAAAGCTGGTGTTGAGGCCATAGCAGGTTTATCCAAATCTCCAGGAGGAGTTATGGTCACAGTGATATAAATGGCAAGGTGTGTGCGCTGACACTCAGCAACAGACTGTACTTTGCTGTCCTTTGTATGATTTTCTGTGTTTGGTGAGTTGTAAGGGGGAAGATCCTGAGGGATCTTGGGCATCCCTGGATCGCTGCTGGACCATTTCCTTCCTTATGGCTGCTGTCAGAGCCGAGGCTGTTCCACACCGTGTAAGCCGAGCACCCACCTGATTGTGCGTGGCTACAGCGCTTGCTTCTCTCCATTCTCCCATCTGCCTTCCTTACAACTGAAGCATTGCAAAGGCTAAGTTATCAAAAAGGTGTCCCAGTAATGATGGCAGTTACATGATTAATTAGGCATGGAAGTGCAGTTGCTTAAAAATTTTCAACAGTTGGCGCTTAATAGCAAAGAAACCATTGTGTAACTAAATAGCCCCCCCTCGAAATGGTCAGGTGAATCCGAGGCCAGGTGAGTCCATTTAAGTCTGGAATTGCAGAGTCACTGTAATTAGTTCCTTAATTGTGTGCCCAAACTTGTTTGATGCACTTAGTGCACATGTATAATTAATGATGATTTATTGAAAAGCACTCTTACTGTAAATGCTTTCCTTATCATTTCCTAAAAATCAAATTGTTGAAGGAAAGATTGGAATCTGATTTAATACGTAGGGATAGAATTAGAATTTCCTCTTGTGTTTTTTGCTAGCTTAGAACTGATAAGCCTAAGAAAATTATCTGTGTACTGACTCATATGTAGGAATGGACCTAATTGTGTAAAATTGTAGAATTTACTTGAGTAAAAGCTGAGCTGAGCACTCTCTGCTGTTTAAATACAAAGAGTAGCATTGGGTTGTGGCAACATGAACTGAGTTTGCATTTCCTCAGGAGTAAGTCCGTGGTGCAGTTACAAGGGACCCTTGGAGTGAGCATCCATGTTCCAATGGTACCTGCATTCCATACTCCTGCTACTCGTGTTCCTTCTTTTCAGTGTTTCCTTTTCCTGTGATGGGCAAATCTAATTTCTTGGATGTTTCAGACAGCTTTGGGAAGCAAACGACGGAAGAAAATTCATCATCGATTTCCTCAGGTTTCCTAATAATCTTTGCACTATTACCTCTTTCCTTCCTATTTTTTACTTAGCACAGATCTGTCACTGCTCCTTTTTCATCTCACTGTTTCCAGGCTTTGGTTTCCTGCCTTGCTTTTCTTGATGAGCTCAACGCTGCTTCCCCTGATCTTCTGTTCATCTTTGTTTTCCCTGACACGCGCAGATCCCGGATTCGTTCTGGCATTCAGATCCTTCCTCATTTCCTTTCTATCTTTTAACAGTCTTCTCTCATCTCTTCAGATATGACTTCCAAGCTGTCTGGCAGCTTCTTCTCCCAACTACCTCATAGTACAAGGGAAAATAACGTGTGCTGCATGGCAGGTCCGGTGGGGGAAAGCAGAGCAGATTTATGTACAACAGATTGCCTGAGTTTTTGGGTTTCAAATAGTGGTTTAAATGAAAATGGATTTCATTGCTTGAAAATACACATAATCAAAGAAATACTTTAATCATCTGAGAAGTACCATCCTATGAATTTAAATGAAAATGTGTCGTGTGTGGGCTACTTGCTGCCCATTATCCTAACGTTCTAATTCAATTTTCTGCCTCTTATTCCTACCAGATTTTTCTCAATGCCATTTTAAAAGCTGATTTTCTAGATACGAGCTGTGGAAGGAAAATTAAAATGTAAATTCTGACAACAAGGAATCTGCAAGATGACTTAGGTCCTGATTTTTCATCCTATAATATTTGGGTAAACAGATCAAGAACCTCACCGGTTTCAGAGCAGTTTCATGTGGAAACACATATATAGCAAGACTGGTGCTTTAATCACCACTAGAATCCAAATCAGTGTGAAAAAGTAAAAGTCAGTTGATTGCCTCCCTTTTTTTCTGGCTGCACCAGGGCAAGCTGCAATAACTCTTTCGTTTTAGCCCAGTTAGGCCCTGCAGAGCGCAGGGATTTGGGGACAGTGGTTGACTGGGAACATAAAAATCAGTGCCAAACGTCCCAGCAATAATCCCTCACATCTCCAGAGCGCTTCACAGACATGAATGAACTGTCACAGGAATGGTGTAACCCAGACAAGTGTCTTGGTCCTGGTTGGGAGATGGAGAAAGTGGGTGAAGAGGATAAATCACTTGTCCTGGGCCCCCAAACAGCTGACAGAAGGGAAGGATTTGTAAAGGAGGAATTTGTGGCCAAACACATGGAAAGGCTGAGATTTTTGTACTGTCCCTTGTACCAAACACTGCCAGAGGTGGGTGAATACCATCCCTTTACCCCAAACTTTCCCTTCCTTTGGCAAGTTTTATTGCACCTTGCTCTCAGGGCTGTTTCTACAAGGCCTCTGTGCAGTAGGTTGGGGATGAGTGTAAAGGTCGAAAATTGTATCTTGGAAAATAGTATTTTTTTTGAATTTCCCAGCCTGATGAGTCATTCACTGCTGTGACATATCGTGTCTGCTTTTGTTAGTCATGTCAGATTAGACTCAGTGAGCGAGGATGATCCTGCCTGTTCCAGGCTGGCTGATTTCCTGAAAAAACTTAAATTGAGAGCGACACTAAAGTGCAAAAGAGTGATCTGAGGGAATGCAGTTAGTTTGCTTCAGATCTTATTTCTTCTGTACGTTGGATTGACATGAATGTTTTTCTTCATAACCTGCAATTCACAACCAGCTGAGTTCTCTGAGATTATGCACTTTGCAAAAGTGACACTATTTTATTGAATTAAGTAAACAATTTGTCGCTGCTGAAACTTGGTGTTAGTAATTTGTTACAAATTACATCATTATTTTACAATACAGGACAAGTGAGTCGGAGGAAACACATCGAGCTAATTCTGAATTTCAGGATAACGGATGAAGCCTTTGTTAGATTAAAATATGATGTATTATCTTAAGCCATTTAGCTGGGCCAGGGCTGAAATTTAAATATTTCTGTCATAACCTAACTCTCAATTTAAAAAACAAGCATACGTTTGCATTAGTACTTCCAGTGAGTGTGTGGCATCATTTTCTGATGATCAGATCTGTGAAGAAGTTTTTATTCTGTGCTCTTCATCATAGGGTCTGGAATTTAAAGGAAAAAAAGGTGTGAATGTGGCACTGAGGGATGTGGGTTAGTGGTGGCCTTGACATCATAGCTGGCATCAATGTGGTTGTAAACTTAAACCTGTGACCATAATCTCTACCTTGCTGCAGTTGTGCATTATCTGCAAATCTGAATTTTGGAGTTTTAAAATTACCAAACTGTAACATCTTAGTGGGAAAGGAAATGGTTTTTTCCAACCACAGGGAAAAAAGGAGGAGTTTTTTGAAAATGTTACCAGGTTACCAAAAAGCTGAAGCCTGGAATATTTTCATTAACTGAAAAGGAAAATAAAATTCTAGAAAGAAGGAAGTCAGCTGAAGGAAAGGCTTTTTTTCAAGCAAGTTTGATAAGAATTTGTATGTATGTCTAAATAATAAGTAAATTGAAATCAGAGATAAGGAGTTTACAAAGTCAGTATAAATGATGATGATGATGATTTCCAAAACTGGTTGATAAATTAATTGAAAATTACTTTTCCTTTAAAAGTGCTGTTTTAACAAATCTCTTGGTTTTCTGGTTTCAAAAAACTGCCTTCTGAATTTCTGAATATTCCATTTACTGTCTTGGTGAGGAGTTTTTGTATTAAATTAGCAAATAATCTGAGATGCGTTTGTCCAGAGGGCTGATGGTGGCTTCCTGATGGCATTGTCACACACCAGACCTGAGGGTTGTCCTCCTGGTCACCTTGAGGTTTCTGCCCCTTGTAGTTCCACTAGCAGCACGAGTTCCAGCTCAAGAAAAAAAACAATTCATGAACTGTTTTATTTGAGATATTGCCTGAAGTTGCTTTGGAAAGTGGTTGTTAGTCACCTCTGTCACGTCGATGCTTTTCAAAATCGTATTTCCTGTCCAATTTCTCACTTTGTCAGACTGCAGTAATTAAGGTTTAGTGGGCAGAATTTAAGCCAGAAAGGAATTGCTGTGCAAATTGTGCATGTGAGCACAGGGGAATAAATGTAGCAGCCTTCTAGTTGTAAGTATTTTATCACTTCATGTGTGAGATGGTGACCGCGACAGGCAAAGGGAGTTGGAGATGGGGCTGAAGATGAAGGCGTGGCTCTCTGCTGAGGGTGTCTGTGCACTGGGATGCAGTGGTGGCTCTGCTGAGCTGATCTGGCCACTGGGTTGATTTATATTCACCAGACCTGGGAAATGAAGGGGAACTTGCGATAGGTCACTGGATAAGGGAAGAAGATTCTCCCTGGGAGGACCCAGTGCTGGTCCTAGCATGGATTTTTCCCTTCTCTCCCTTTCCTAGGGGAGTTACAAGTGATGTTTTGGTGTGCAGAACACAGGGAGGAGGTTCCAGTGGCTGTGGGGGGTTGTACTGAAGCCTCAGGATGAGCAGAGGGCAGCCAACCCTCCACCCCTCACCTGCTCTGTCAGAGGAGTATCCTCTGTGTGTGCTGTCAGGAACCCATCTGAGTGAACAGTGATTAGGAAAGAACTCTCTGAAAATCGTTCTTGTGAAAATTTTCCTGCTCTGCAAATGAGACAAGGAGCAGATGCAGGAATGGTCGTCCAGCCCTGGGCTCACACAAGGCACCAACGCTTCAGGTGGTTTCGATCAGGTGCTTGGTCTGTCTTCTGGCACAGGAGAGGAATCCAAAGCCTGCGCTGTACTTGGGGTGCAAATTCTCTGCTGGGTAACTCCAGTGTTATTTAGGGAGCTGGATAAAAGCTAAGGATTATGTATCTGGATTTTAGTGTGCTTACAGTCAGAGCTCTAGTTCAGATAAATCTCTAATTAAAGCCCAAGGATGAAAGCACTCCTCCAGGAAGGTATTACACTGTTAATTCTGTTCCTTGCTCAGTTGCATGAGAGAGATGATAGATTGAGCTACCAGATAGTTTATACTTGTGGCATATGGGTTGTTTGTTTTTTGCAGCTGAGCAGCGTGGCAGCTCTGGGCTTGCCGCTGTGCCGAGTGTTACAGATTGCATTCACGATTCCTCCATCATTCCCCATTTGCATGGACATTTTAGTGCCTCTGGACCTTTGCAGAATTATCTCTCAGGATTATTAATCAAGTCCCAAAACATTAACACATCCAATCAAGTTAATTGAAAGAGATAGGTTTTATTAAAAAGAAATCTAGCGAGGCCTGTAGCCTATATAATAAGGATGTTCTATAGAATCTGATACAAAAGAAAAACCTCTTATGTGTGATGCAAAGCAACAGGAGCAAAAGTAGCTGCTACAGCAGAGATCTTGCTGTGTTTGTCTAACCTGTGGCTTTAGAGCAAATAGCAAGGCATGTCTTGAATAGTTTAATTTCCCCCTCATTTAAAGCATAAGTTCTGTGTACAATACCAAGTTACGTAATGCCATCCGTAGGGCATGTTTCCAGCAGTTTGCAGCGGCTTCGCTTTTCATTTATCCAGTTTGTGTATCTCCAGCATGAAGGGATGGCTGTGGTAGCTGCATTAATGAAACAGAACATCCATCCCAGCGACTCAGGGAAAGCCAGCAAATTCATTCACCCTACATTTGCCAGCTGAAGTGTGGGTAATGCAACGACATCTATTTGTATTGTGATTCCAGCAGTGGTGTGGCTGTGGAGGCAGTGCCCTCATTGTCCCCCTGCTTGTGTGCTGATTCAATTCACAGCTCCGTTTTCCTGTGCACCAGCCGCCCCGGGCAACGCGTCCCAACATCTCATGGAGATAAAAGGTCTGGAACAGTGATAAGTCCTGAACCTCACACGTGGTGGGCATGTTTGGTTGAGGGGAGCAGATTAAATCTAATCCCCAGTGAATGCCTGAAATATATAGAGTGTAGGCAGAGAAGCCTCAGTCCCAGATTGGATCTAATGATTTACTTCTGCTGTGTGAATTTACGTGGTAATGTAGATGTAGCAGTGAGACTACAAACAACAAGAAGTTGTTTGAATTGGTGGCTGTGGGTGTAGTAACTAAAGTGTTGTCACCTGAAGTTTCCCTCCACGTCTGCAGTTGTATATTGGACTGAACTGGTGAATCATTTGTGCTGTGCCCCTGTATCTCAATTCCTTTCTTGAAGTCTTACCAAAGATGCCACAGTTTTGCCGCAGTACAGCTCGAGACAATTGTGTGGAAGATGGAGAGAAAGCAGAGAAAATGTATGTTACTGGTCTAGACTTGTTATTATATGCTACCAAGGAGACCCTGTGAAGACCCTGACCAAAACCTTTCTTGTTCCAAAACCATTGTAAGTGCAGTATTCACGCAGGGGCACGGCTCCACACACAAGATGGAAAAGTGCAAAGCGTTTATTGCGCAGTGAATATTCCCTAAATACCAGCACCCAACAGGATATCACATCATATAAACAGGAAAGATGTTCACCTCAGTGTCCCCCAATCACCTGGGATAGTGCATAGACATTGCCTATTATGGTAACAGGTAAACAACACTCTATAAGGTCACAAACTACAATTATCACATCTCATAGGTCCAACACTGTCCAGGAACCCACAATCCTCTCTCAGCCCATCCCCGGTGACCTGGATGCACTCCCAGGGTCACCTCTGGGACCAAGGAAGAGACTCTCTCTCCGGCCCTCAGGGCCTATCTCTCTTCCAGCACATAGTGCACCCCAACAGTAAGTTACATAAGAAGTTGTGAAGCACCAGTGTAGAAAACATCCTTAACCCTTTCTGCACCATCTTGCATTACTAATGCCAGAAGGACATTACAAGATGGTTTTTTAGCCTTGTGCTGTTTCCTGTTCAAGTATGATTACTTAATTCTCTGATTTCTCATCTAGTAATGCCCTGCCGCGTTGAGTGCAAAGAAATACATCTAAAGCTTTTTTTTTCCTTGTTTTGACCACTTATTTATGAACATTCCTTTACCTTTTAAACTTCACACTCAGAAATCTAAATTTGGGAACCAAATGAGCTGGAAATACCTTTAAAAAGAAAGCAAGCAAGCCCCAAACCTGTATTAAAGTTACCCTGGCCTTGCTGTGTCAGCATCGGTGTGATTAACCTGCCATACAAATGTGGGTGCTATAAAATGAACCTGCTCCAAGGCAGCTTTGATTTGCATGCTCAACACTTTCCAAGTGTTGCATTCATAAATCAGTAGGTTTTTTGTGTGTCTCTTCTGGGTAAGTGTTTTTCCTTCATTCTCCCCTCCGTCCTGCAGCCCAACCTGTATATCATGGCCAGAGGAGACCTGACCAGCATGTAGATTTAAAGACTAATTTTAATTCTGAGGTACAGCCTATTGCCCAAGCTTTCTAAAATAAATATACTTAATATGAATAGCTTGTGGGAAAATAATTAAGGAAAAAAAAAAAGGAGAAAGTGACCTGTGGGAATCCAGAGTGCAGAGAATATTTCTCTGCCTGTTTTGGGGGGTTCTACCCCCCTGGACAACCCTGTCTTTGAACTTTGTCCATGGAGAAAATTGCCTACCCTCTGGGAAGAAGTAGAATCTACACTGGTGTGAACTAGGTGATAGAACATTATGTAAGATTGTCACAGGGTGAAAAATTTAGAGTTTTGGGTTTGTTAATGTAGAAAATAGATTAAAAGCAAAAACTTCAGAATGGAGGATTGTTGTTGTTCTCCAGACCTTCTTCTTCTTCTTCTATTACTCCATATTCTGCAGTAGAAGTAGTTTGGAGTGATTGGATAAAGAATTCCGCAGTTCCTGTCTACGTGACAAAGTGATTTATTGAACATTGGTGGAAAAGTGAAAATATGTTTCGTTTTAAGTTTTCATTGGGTGATTTACCTTTAAAAGACTGTGTAATCTTGATAATTTGGTTTTCTCTTGCATTCTCTGCTCCGTGCTGTGTCTGGGTCACGTCAGTGACTCTGTTTCTCTGATAAGACTTAATAAACAACTCTCTGAAAGCAGAGAACGCTGAAGGTCCCGTTCGTCTCTTGGACTTCTGGCAAAGACTCTAAAAAATCTCCCCCGTCCGGGGAGGTATAATTAAGGCACGGAAAAGTGTCAGTGACCTGCCAGTGCTTTATCAGGAAATGCTGTACTGGAGCAGGTACTTGTTTCTGCCCATTGCAGCATGTGGCACCTGAGTTCATATGAGCAGAACTATTAGCAGAATATACCTAAATCCTGTTTTATTTGCAATTGATGCCAACTTCATTTAAATTGCATGAAGTTAATTGACTCTTTGTTGTGGAGTGGGATTTCACCCTTCCCTTACCGCACTGCAATGCCCTCATTTGATGATACTGATTTATAGATTTTCAGTTCCTGCAGATAAACTTTATAAGCAGAGTGGTGGCATCTTAAGAAGAGTGAGAAGCTATTTTGGGAGAGGCTGATCTGGAGCAATAGTGCATTTTCCTATAGATTTTCCTACAGTTTATCCCTACTGACTGCAAGTGTAGGAACCATGGCATGGTAGCACTGTGACAATAACCTGGGTCCAGATTCCTCAGCAGAGATTTTTGGACTGACAAGATCAAGTTCCAGGCCAAAGGATCTGGCAGACAATATTTTGTGGGCTCCGTGTCCTGTACAGACTCCAAACTTTAAAGGTGGCTTTAAATGTAAGAAATTTGAATTGGGATCTTCCCTCTAGCTCCTGAACTACCTAAGGAAAGATGCTGGGCTTTGGGAATTGGCTGGCTTTTGATAGCTACAGGTGTGGTTCTCTTCAGGCTCTTCTGAAGGGGAGGAGACAGAGAATGCATCACATTATATATAGATATACCCTTAATATTGTGTTTTTTATATATATATATGTATACTTTCTTACTTAGAGCGTTGTTTCAAGCAGACAGGAGAAAAGAAACTAGGTAAGGTGGCCTAATTAGGCTTGAAACAGGAAAAGGAGAATATGAAATCTGTTTTCTTTTTGTCTTTCACAGTTTTCCTTTGCTTTTTCTACCTTAATTTTTCACAATGAACATTGCCCCACACGACCTGCAGCTCTGCATATCAGTACAGAAAGTGCTACATGGGAAATAGTCAAGTAGTGCCAATATTTATTGCACCAAAGATACGGATTTGCTTTGTTGGAGGTTTTTTTTGTGTGTGTGTATGTGGTTGTTCTTCTAATATTACTGTCTTGTCTCCAGGCAAGAAAGCAATTCTCTCTTTGCCTCAGAAACATGTGGTACAACCTCATGTCTCACTGGCAGGGGATTTAAAACAGCCACTATAATTTACATGATAATTGTGTCATATTTTTTTTTACTTCCCATGCAAGTTCCTCCTCATTTGAGATTGCTCTGTCCTTTAGCAAACAGTGCACTTACTGTTGGCTCTGCAGGGAGCTCTTGGCAGTCTCAAGTCAGAAATATAATGGAAAAATGGCTCACCTGATGATTTCAAGGGGATTACAGATTTAGGGAAAATAATCTGGTGGATGTGAAAGGGAGGAGAATTCCACCAAGCACTGCTGGAGCAGAATGAGTATTGAACTCTGTCATCATTGGCTTGCCTGCCTTTCAGCACATCTTTTTGTCACAGAGGGGGAGAGAGAAGGAGGCTGGAGGGATGTTGAGGATGTGCCCGAGAGGGAAGGAGGCTGAAGAGTTGTTTGGGATTGCCTGAGAGGGAAGGAGGCTGGAGAGATGTTGGGGATTGCCTGAGAGGGAAGGAGGCTGGAGGGATGTTTGGGATTGCCTGAGAGGGAAGGAGGCTGGAGGGATGTTGGGGATTGCCTGAGAGGGAAGGAGGCTGGAGGGATGTTTGGGATTGCCTGGGAGGGAAGGAGGCTGGAGGGATGTTTGGGATTGCCTGAGAGGGAAAGAGGCTGGAGAGATGTTTGGGATTGCCTGAGAGGGAAGGAGGCTGGAGGGATGCTGGGGATGCACCTGGTGTGAAGGTGCACAGACAAACTGAGGGGTCACCTGTGCTCTCAGCAGGCTGCCAGCACTTTTCACATCCCAAGTCTATCTTGCTCCAGGCTTTAGGGGGAATTGCCAGGCTAAAGGGGAGCGCTCCCAGCTTGGCCCAAATGATGTTTTTCCCGAGTTCAGCCCTGGGAAGGTGCCCCATGTTTATACCACGCGAAGCTGGTGAAGAGCTGAGCACTTGTCCTGGCTGCAGAGATCAATCACTCCGGCCTGTGCACGGCTCCACTCTTTGCCATCCAGCTTGTCCCCTTTGAAATACAAATGATAGGAATTAGGATATTAGCAGGAGAGCGCAGGATGTAATTGTATGTTGACTGAAATGTTTCTGATGGATGGACCCAGTGAGGTGACATCTCTTATTTATGGAGAGGAGAGCACAGGTAGTTGATAGATTTGACAAGAGCACAGTGGCAAAACAAAATAACACTGAGGCAGAATGAGAATGTATTTGCTAATGGCCTCCCTCGCAGCTGTATACACTGATTTAATCTCTCCAAAGCACTCTGTTGTTTATGAGGCCTGTGGGTACAATTTTATGCCTGACTGAAGAGGTTGCTAATAGCTGCCATATTTGTGTTTAAGGACCTGCAAAGGATTAAGCTAAGTATTTTAAAGCAATGAGCCATAATAAAGTAATAATATATTGAAAATAATAAACAGCCTTTTTTTTTCAATAATTGGCTGCAAAACTGGTGAACTTTAAATGACAAAACTACTAATTATAAATGCAATTGCTAATCATATATTCATTGAGGAATACAAATTAAAACCATGGCATAAAGTCTCTAAGGCAGAGACAACAAGGCTTGGAGCAGAATGGCAGGCACCTTTAAAAAAACATGAAACCCTCAAAAAAACCTCGTAAGAGACCCCAAAACATTCCTGTAGGAACAAGTTATGGTGATTACTTAGGATTGCTTTGTCCAGGACAAAGCTGTTGCATGAGGGGAGAATTTTCTGTTCTCAGTGCCCACGGGTGAGTCCCATGTCGGGACATTTTGTGTCTGAGAATGAAATAATCTCCAACCCACCTTTAGGACTGGAGCACTGGAGGTTTCCTTTTCCCATTTTTGAAGGCTGATACTCCACCATCCCAGTAACTTTATTCTCTTCCCTTCTCTAGGAGCTGCAGTTCTTGTGGTTGCCATCCTTCAGAGCACAGCAGCACAATCAGGGTTTCCTCTCTTCTCGAATGTCCTTTTTTTAATAGACCAGGTCTGGTAGAGAGAATCTGAATAGATGATAAAAGAAGGAGGTTCCTGAAAGCCTCAGAGCTGGGTTATTTTGTGCTTTTCTTACCAAAATATGTGTGGTTGGAGCTTGTCAGGGAATAGACCCCACAGATTCACTGCCTCCTTCCTGCCTCGGTGTGGGGCAAGATCGCAGATTAGGAGGTACTGTAGGAAATCCCTTTGTAGACAGACAATTTCTGGGTGTGAATGTGTGTTATGTTACTGAATCCAGTGTGAATCCAGTGTAACTGCATGCTGGGGCTCAGAAATACAAGCACAGAAGCTCTGAGAGAGGCTGTCTCAGCAGAGACCCTGCTAAGGGTACAGAACATTCCTGGAGCTAGAAGAGCCAGCTCACACACTGCCTGCACTGCTGCTCATAGAATAAACATTTCACACAGCCTATTGATAAAATCTTAGTCTGAACCTACCCCTCAGCACTGAAGTGAAATTTAAGTTTTGCAGGTCAGGAAGTGACTTCAAGGTTTGTGAGCCAAGAACTCATGAATATGCTGAGGATAAGCCGTGATCACCACCCACACGTTCAAGGGCAGAAGCCTTTCTCAGGCCACTTCTAAGCCAAAAGTCATCATCTCTGTCTCTGTGCCACCTGCCCAGCCCCAGCTTGATAACAGAGCAGCTGATACTGTTGATTGCAGTTCAGTGTTCTGCCTGAAATAATTTTGCTGGCCCCAAGTTTGGGAAAATCCTGCCTCTCCCTAAATCTGTGTGTGGATATTTCCATGTAGTCCCAGCAGTTGCTGTGGTTCTGTGGCTTTGGGGCACTGGGTGGGGGGGGGTCTCACCATGATTTCAGGTGATGTTGAAAGGAGGCAGATCAAACTCTCCCACTGCCGTTCTTTGTTGAAGGCAGTGCTGGCTCAGCAGCACCCAAAATCCCCGCTGGGTTCTCAGTGGGGCTCGCACAGCTGAAGGTGTTGCAGGGCCCTGTGTCTGACAGGGTGAAAAATGTGGAGGCATGTCTGGATCTGAGTCTCCACTAGGAATATTTGGCTTCCAGCAGCAGCTGGATACATGGCTGCACAGGCATATTTCCCTTTCTTGATGAATGTATAAAATATATACGTCCCTTAATTTGCTCTTAGGAGCCCTCAGGTTTCCATTAATGACTTGGGTCCCTCAAGGACCTGGCAATGCCAAGTTTCTACAGAGGTGCCAGGTAATAGGCTAAGGACAAGCCGGCACCTCCCATGGTTGGTGCCCTCCAGGAGATCATCTGGATGGGTGTTAAGAGTCCAAGTGTCTTGACAGATCACTGGGTGGCTCCTCCTGTGCAGCCCCAAGTGCAGCTTCTCCCAGTCCAGCAGCCAAGGAAGACAGGTCTACCTGGAGTGAAAAGCTCTTGGTGTTACAGGGAGCTGGCAGTGTTGAGCTCCCTTGAAAAATGGATTAGATACTTAGAAACTTGTGTATAAATTTTGGGTCCTTGCCTTAAATATCTACATCAGAAATGTAGATTTCTGATCTACATCAGAAATCCTTCAGAAGGAAAAAAAAAAAAAAACCAAACCACATTTTCCAGGCAAGACATAGTTGGAAGCGATAATTTTTATTAATGCTTCCCATCGATTCTATTTTGATTTCATTTTCTTATTTCTCTGGGATCACCAGGCTGGGTTACTTATGCCTTTGTAGCTAAAACGTATTGAAACCCCATCTGTTTTAAATGAAGGTTGGACAACTTCTAGAAGACATAGTCAGAAGGCAGGACTGATGCAGAGGTACACATGAGCTTTCAGCACAATTTAAGGCAGGAGGTTTTGTGAGGTGCTGGTGGAAATCTGTCTGGAAGACGTTTCCAGTGTGGCCCCCGAATACCTGAGCAGGACTGTGCAGAGCAGAGGCCTCTGGCTCATCCCAGTCTCCATGGGAAGGAGGACAGGAGCCAGATGCAGCTGCAGGCTGGCAGCCAGCAACGCAGAATTGCAGAAAGTTAATTTTTCAGTGACCACAGGAGAAACACAGTTTTTTGTTGTTGTTGTTAATTTGTTAGTGTTACAATTTAGCCTTCAGAGAACCAAACCAGGGACGTGGATTTGTTTGGCTACAAAGCTCATTAGTGTAGCTCCACTGCACTTGATTGCTGGAGAATTTCAGAGCAAAACAAAGCAAGTGAAGAAAAAGAAACAGCAAATCTATGAACATTGTAACTCATTAAAAGACAATTTATGGACAGTGAAGGGGCTGAAACCGTTGAATAAATTATTATAATTGAAATTATTCAGGCCTGTTTAAATTATGGAAGATGCTACCAGGTTGTTGTCTCGAGCCATCGTGCATTGTTCATGTGCAGTGGTCTTCTGAGCCCCTCTGAGGTCTCCTACACTGAGCTAAACTGTTGGCTGCATCTTTGTAAGCATTTTCAGTCTTTCCACAGAGACATCCTCTCGTGAGAAGGGTCTGTCTCAAAGTGACTCATGGTGAAGGAATCAGTGCAGGGTTTAGTGGCCGTGGCTCTCCAGACCAGCTGGAGGAGGAGGTCTCTGGAAAAGGCTCCTCTGGGCAGAGGCTGGGCTTTCCTGGGTGCTGGTTTGGGTCTGAGGAGGGATTTCCTGCGGGGGTACAGCATTTGTCAGTCTTTCATCTCATCAGGGTCAGCTGTGGATGTCACTCCTTTAGCTCATCTGGCACTGAAACACCCCACAGCCCAAACGTGCAGCAGGGAGAGGCGTTTCTGAGGTGTCACAGCGTTCCATCGTGGCAGGGTGTGGGTCAGGACGGGGCTGATCCGTGGCATCCATTGCATCCATGGGGGCTGTGGAGGTGGTGCAGGGTCTTGGGGGGAAGTCTTGAGGAGTGGTCAGCTGGCTGTGGTCACTTGGCTTGTTCAGCCAGGAGGAGAGGGGACTGAGGGGAGACCTCACTGGGGTCTGCAGGAGATGGGCAGGGGCTTCCCCCACGGGGTGTGGGGCACTGAACACAGGTGGTAACAGTGGTACACAGGTAATAACAATTGTACAGGTGATAAGGACACAGGTGGTAACAATTGTACACAGGTGATAACAATTGTACAGGTGATAAGGACACAGGTGATAACAATTGTACACAGGTGATAACAATTGTACACAGGTGATAACACTTGCACAGGTGATAAGGACACAATTGTGCAGCGTTTATTTGCGAGCACAGCCACAGAGCCAGGTGTGTGTGGCCACCATCCTCCTGCTGAGTCCTGCCAGGGCTGGCAACAGCCTTGTTCAGGGGGGTCTGTGGCTGCTGCAGGTCCTCAACCACACCTGAGCAGCTCCCAGTCGTTCTGGGGGTGCTCAGCTGGAGCACATTTGGGAAGGAGGGGCTTTCCCAGCTCTCCCTCAGATGCTGCCTTCTTTGGGGATGTGTTGCATGGGGGGATGTTTGGGCTGCTGCTGGAATATTTGGTGCCACAATGGTTATTTTTCTTCTTCTTCTCTGGCTGAGTTACTGAATAATTTGGGTGCTGTGAGTAGGAGCAACTCTGCAGTGTGAAAAGGTACTTCTTTTTATTTAAATTATCTGCTTTCTTGGAGCACTGTGATATAGAAATGCTATGTTGTATGAAACAAGTGCAGGTGTGTAATTCTGTTGGTTTGGAGGAACTGTATTGCATACTGTATTTGCATATAGGCTCACATGAGTCAGCTCTGTGACAAAGATGTTTGTAAGCAGCAGTTCAGCTGCTTTATGTGTTTGAAGATTTGAATCCCTGAATTTTAACTGACTTCCTTATCTCTGTGTGTAGGGCCGGGACTGAGGGTCAGTTGAGAGTAATTTTTTGTGCTGTGATGCACAAGAGTGCAGGGATGTGCTTGGCTATGTGGTGGGAGAACTGAGAGTTGATGCGTAGAGTTCTGAAAGTAGGATTAAAGTTGCTCTATGTTTTTGTACAGATTTTTTTTCTCCTGTTCTAGGTTATTCTGTACATTTTACGTGCACGAGGTCTTGCACTGTGTGTTTTTTGAAAGAGAGTGTGTGTTCATCATATCATTGGCTTTGGGGATCAGCGTGGGGAGTTTCTCTCTGGACTGCTGATGGTTTTTTGGCTCCTGCTTTTGCTTTGCATCACTTCCCTGTGGTGGTTTGGCATCCCCAAGAACATGGAGCTGGATGTCACCAAACTGTTCCTCTGTGCCCCAGCTGTGCCATTTAATTTTGCTGTGGTTGTTTCAGGAATACTTAACAAATTTGCAGGCAGAGGTGGTGGGAGTGCCACGAGAAAGGTGGGTTTGGTAACCACTTGTGGAGAAAACAAAAGCAGCTCTGGTGACACCCCTGGCAATTCCTACCTTGGTTATTGCTGGCAGACAGCACAGGGATAAAAACAAGGCTGACACTAATGTACAACCCACGGTGATGTCCCCCAGGAAATGTCACCAATTAGCAGGAAAGCTGCTGCAGTTATCAGCTTAGACAAGATTTGGCCATGGAAAGTATGAGGTTTTAAGATGAACCTGTGACTCCTTCTCCCAAATGCTTTCCTATCCACGTGTGGAGATTTGTGGCACAGCACAAGTGAACTTCTTGGTTGGCTCTTGTGGCCTGGCAAAGCACTTGGCTGCTTTGGGAGCAGCTGGGAATGAGTTAGCACATTGTTCTGGTGAAAACAAATCCATTTGTTTATATGTATATTATATAAGTATAAAATTATATCTCTAAAATCCCACTATTTCTCCCTTTAAGGATATTTTTATATATTATGAGATTGAATGACAAAGTTCAACACTGTAGTAGCCTTTAAAAGCCCAGATGGAAACCCTGAGCTGCATGTTAGAGAGATGGAGGATGGCAGGGGAAGGATGTGGGTTCCTTCACTTTGCATAAACTGCTCAGTGTCCCATGTTTAATCTGAAACTGGACAGGAAAAAGTAAGAGGGGGAGAAACTGCCACACCATCTGTAAAAGCTGCCATGACAATTTAAGCAGCATTAAAAACCTTGCCCTGAAGCTGTGCTTTAATAAGATTCCCAGTCAGAAGTCAAACTCTGCCTAGTAATTCATTCTAAACTCTCATAATGCATTTATTAGTGTGGAAATGGCAGAAGTGAAGTGACCACACTTGAGGTCCATGTTCAAAATTAGCAAAATTTACTGTCATTCCCAGTTAAAAAGGAAGGAAAACGAGCACTGTAAGATGCAGTG
This sequence comes from Lycocorax pyrrhopterus obiensis, assembly GCA_014706295.1. NCBI lineage: Eukaryota > Metazoa > Chordata > Aves > Passeriformes > Paradisaeidae > Lycocorax > Lycocorax pyrrhopterus. The sequence goes on from JACSVZ010000013.1 coordinate 3,917,846, forward strand.
AGGGACGTCTTTTGTATTAGCAGGCAGCTAAATGGACATTGTTTGAAACATTTTGTTAGGCTTCCTTAAAGCAGATGTGAGAAATTATTTTTTTTGTCTCAAGATAAAGTTATCAAAATGAGAAATGCGCCATTATAATGGAATTTCTTGGAAGACAAGGATATGTTTTATCATATTATAGCTCTTGCATCATATTAGATGCTACTTATGTGCTTTATTGCAATCCAAACCTCTTGGTTAATATTTCTTTTCCAACAGTACAAAAGGTTATGATTCACAGCCTCTTGCATAATAGATAAATTAATGAGTTTCTGCATATTTTATTGCTTTATACTTTTCTAAAAGCCACTAATCTATTTTTCTTGATTATTGGTTACGACAAAAACATTATAATTTTTCTCTTGAGTTTCATGGCTGCCAAGTTCAGGGCTTTCAAAACTAATTTCTTTGGCTACCTGTTGGTCTCACTAAGCCTGATTCCTTTCTCCTTCCTTTTACCTGTAAAAACTCCATGCAGCCAAAGACCCGGCGTATTTTTGTCTGAGTACAGGAGGATAAATTCTGCTTTAGGGTGCTCGCATGTTCTTCCATTCAAGTAGATTTAGAGTTGTGCATATGAATCTCAGGCTCTTAATTATGTTTCTAATAATAGCACCTCCTTGCTATAAATACATGACTCATCGGAGTGATTCCGGTGTGTTTAGGCTGCAGATGTGACTCCTGCATCTCATTAACCTCCCGGTTCTCCACTTGAGATATGGAAATGTTGGATGATTAGCAGAGGGCACGGGGAGAAGAAGGTTATTTGTCACTTCTCTAGGGGGGGATAAAGCCAAAATAACAAACCGAGGGAGCAAGTGGCAGTGGCTTCAAGCTGTCCTTGTGTCCCCTCTGTCATGGACAGGTTTGGGGGGAGCAGACCCTGCTGTAAGTCAGGAGATGCTTTCCCAGCTGGGGCCACCTCATGTGGTGCAGTTTTGACTCCAGATAGTGCTTCAAGCTTTATATTTTTCTCATCTCTTCCTTAGATTGGAATTGGTTTGCTTGCTGAAGGAGGGGGAGAATAGATGGAAAGAAAAAGTTGAAGTATCTATTTGCAGTGTTATATGAAGTCATTTAGGCTTTATATTTAAATGAACTGGTTTTTCAGTTAGTGTTTTGGAAAAGCTTGGAGTTTCAGAGTGATCTGTGTGGTTCATAGGTGTGTAACAGGCAGTTTTGCACTTTGTGCCAGGAACATGGTTTTAATAAGGATCAGTGTCTGAACACTGGACTGGTCTGATCAGTGCCTTGCTTGAGTGGGAAAACTACTGTAACTTTTTAAACTATATTTTTACAATATTACCTCATTGTATTTCTCCTCTATGTTTTTTTCTTTCTCAATGGCTTTAGTTCCTATTAAAACAGGGGTGTGTAAATAAAAATACCATCTTACCCATGAATGGCAAAAACATATTTCCACTGTGCAGAAGCAAATATGTGGGCCCTAGACCACTGACTGCCCCACACCAGGTTAAAAAGGGATTTAAGTGATGCACAGGTCACAGGCTGTCCCAGCTCCAAGGGATCTGTGTCATCCATGGGGGGAAAAAACCATGTTTTGTGAGCACAGGTCTTAATGGTGTGGGTTTGATTAGTAAATTGCATGAAATGATATGGGAAAACAAACTCTCGTTTTACCCTGGCGATTACTGATTCTGTAGTCTCAGAGTGACAGAGCATTTTTATTTCTATGTCCAGCAACAAGTGGTTGCCACGGCAACATCAGCACTGGGCACTGCTGGTGTCCCACCCTCATCCCAAAGTGAAGCCCAATAGGTTCTGAAAGTCCTTAAAAATTATGACAGTAATAAATTTTTTAAGTTAATTTTTACTTCTTGTCTCCTTTCCTGTGGGAGGGATAATTTATGTTCCAGGAAGGTAAGGCATGAATCTGCTGCATCTTCTCCCAGCCACTGTGCCTGTCTCGAGCAAAGTCCAACATTCCCTACAAAAAGAGCTGGAAAAGCTTCAATTTTGTTCTCTTTGATGCTTTGCCTATTCCTTCCTTCCTGCTTTCTTTAAGAGGAGGAGGGAATAAACCCCCACCAAAACCAAACAGCCTCATCCCCTCCTGCAGTTACACCCTTGCTGAACTATTTTTGAAATCTGCTGCCTGTTTCTACTCCTCATGAAAACAGCAGTGGAGTTTACAAAGTTGAGTTCTCGTGTTTGCAGGGTGCCAGGGCGAGGCACAGGTAACATCTCTTCTGTTTGCTGGGTGCAGCGTAGATGCTTTCCATCCTGCTGGATGCTTGTTTCATGGGAAATCTCCTCCTTCATCTCTCCTCACCAGAGATGGGGTGACCAGGCTTGTTCCTAAGGCTGCAGTGACTTTTTTTAACCTCTTGCAGTCACTTCTGCCTTTACTGCTGGATTTCCAGGCTGTGCTTTCTTACAACAGCCAGGCTGTGCTGTGACTGAGACTGGGTTCTTTCTCTGAATATTTAGGCTCCTGCTGCAGAGAGCCCATAGTCTACATCTAAGAGCTTTATTCCACTGATTGCCGACCTGCTGCTGTCTCTGGTGCTTCAAGAATGCAAGTTTGGGCTTGAAAGATTATGGCTATTTTATCACAGAATGGTTTGGGTTGGAAGGGACCTTAAAGATCATCTCATTCCAGCCCCCATTCCCTGGGCAGGGAATGTTTCCACTATTCTTCTAGCTAAGCTAAAATGTTTGTTTTCTTGGGCCGAGTGAGGGAGAGCTGAGTGTTTGAAGAACAGCTGTAACTTCAGTGATGTGAACTCTCCTGCCCAGCACTGGGGTACCGTGGTTCCTCTCTAGACTCTCACAACCAGGGTTTGGTAACTGAGGTATTTTCTACCTGGAAGAAGCAGTGTGCCCTTCCCAGCTGGAGCAGCCTCCTGCCATCCTGGGGTGCCGCATCAAGGCTGCTCCTTTCCTTGCTGGGATGGGTGAACAAGCATCATGATTTCTTCCCCAGTGTGCTGCCAAAACCAGCAAGAAAACCCCCACACTGCTGCACCTACTCTTAGTGTTGACTGCTGGAATTACTTACCATTAATGGCTGAGCAGGTATTTGAACAATCCTTTTTTTTTTTTTCCCCCTTTTCCGCCTTTTTGCAATTTTAAACATAATTAAAAGGAGATAAACGAAACTTGATTTTCCAGTCAATCTGTGGGTGACCCAGCAAACCACATCTTTTTAATTTCATGCATCAATGAGATGATACGTCATGCTTTGTACAGCGCGACAGCTTGCTACATTGCATAACTCAACATGCTGATGCAACCAGGCATGCAAAATTAACCTGATCTTCAAACCCAGGGAATTTAAGACAACAAGATCCTCCTCTGCAGCTTGCCTTGTTCGACAAACCTCATTATGCCCCGTTGTCCCTCTTATTCTTCTTCTGTACAAATGATGAGAATGGAGTGTTTCGAAAGAGATGTTTGGGTGATGGTTGTGGAATGTGAATAACTCCAGGCTGGATTGGGGTTGAACTGATGCAGTTTCTCTGTTTGGGGCTGCTCAAATGGGTGGGGGCCTCTGTGGCTTTTGGGTTCCCTTGGGAAGGAGAATGGCTGCCTGTGGTGCTTCCAGGGCTGTGCCAAGCTTGCTTTCAACCATGGGAAGAGACTGTAGTTCCCACAGCTCCTTGGGCTTCATTTACCAGCTCTTAGGACTCCTCCAGTGCTGCAGAGAGGCTGTGGGTTCAACAAACCTCATATGAATTCCCCTTTCTCCACTGCCACACCACACACCGTGTGAGCACCGGCTGCTGCCCGGCCTTTGTGGGTGAATTCTTTAGTGGAGTGACACAGAGAGGGACTTAGCTGCAGCTCTCCTGCTCCTCTGACATCCTGTGAGGCACTCAGGTCATCTCATCTGTTCCCATCCAGGGAGGAAAACAGGAATATTGATGGGCAGATGTGGGGCTGCTTTGTGGGACCCTCAGCAGCCACCCTGGAAGTTGCCAGCAGCACATGCTCGCTCTTGCTGTGCCTGAGTGGAACATAATCCTGAACTTCAGGGAGAAGAAAAAGCTGATGCTGGGCATGAATATCTCCAGTCCCAGGCTGTGACATGCCACGTGTAAGCATGAGCATTGCTCAGGGCAAAATTTTTGCTTAATATCTGACATCTGTCAGTGGCTCCTTGTGCGTTCCTGGGTGAAGTAAAACAGATTCTTCAGGGATTTCTCGCATGACTGCAACGATGGGAAGCCCTGAGAGACTGCTCGCGATGACCACACTTAAAAGTATGGAAAGTGGGGAGGATTTTCTGTTCAGCTTCACCCCTCTGCTTGTGCTCACGGTCAGAGCAGCTCAGGGAAGTCCCTGGCCATGGTGATGAGTGATGTCTGCTTACCTGAACAGTGAAAATCCAACCAAAATGGTGCTTGGTGGCATAAATAAGGACTGACCTTGGTGTTGGGATTATTGCAGTGGTGGGGGTTAGGTCTTGGTAGTGGTGACCATGACAAAACAGCTGCAAATGAAAATAGCCAGGATGGGGGTTTGGGTGACCACAGGGATGTCCAGGTGCTGCTGTTCTGGCAGGAATAAATCCCTTTGGAGCAGGAGCTGCCATCTGTTTGTGCAGCACCCGGTGAGATGGAGTTCGGCGCCTTCGCCTGTCCCTTTAATTTTCATGTACAATAAAAAAAAGGAGAAAATGAACTGCCTGAAACCCATCTCTCACCTTAAGTTCTGTAACAGCAAATGGGCTCCTCTAAAACAGCAGGAATTGGTGCGTCTGGGAGAGGTACAACCGGACCATGACAGTTCAGAGTCCTTAGATATTGCTCTTGCTCGAGTTGCTTTGCGTTTTCTCCGAGTGTATGGTGCCCTGTGGCACAATATCCATCCCCACTGCATCGCTAAGTGCTGAAACTTCACATCTTAATTCTATGTGAGTGGTTTTCTCTCGAGGCTGCGATGCCTCTGCGGAGAGGGAACCTGATAGCGGCACTGAGAAGGTTACACATTATGCAGGGAAATGTTGATGGTGTATTAAAAAATATCTCCACTAATGTCTTTTTATTTTTGTTGTCTTGTACAGTCATTTGAAGTACATCCACTTTGAGGCTCAGTGAGGAAATGCCTGTTTATTTGAAGCTGATGGAGATACTTGAATGGAGGATAACTGGGATATAGGGCTCTGGGATAAATTACTCCACTTGTATTTTCTTTTTCTTTTAATCTGGAATGTGCATAAGCCACGCAGCAATATTATCATCACTTTGCACTTTCCTTAGGAAGTATCTTAATATTCTATAATCCTCTTTGCTACAGAATGGGGACTGAACTAAGATGGAATTATATTTTAATGTAATTCCTCGTGAAACAAAAGGGGACTGTGTTTAGAAGCTGGCTAGATATATGGCAAATGGGAACTAGACAAGCTGTGTAACATCATGACCAGTTTCTATGGCAACAAAAATGTCAGCTATCCTTTTGGCTGATTCTATTAATCTGTGGTAGAGGCACTGATACTGACACATTCGGAATTTATTTAAACAAGAAGGTGAAAAGATAACCCCAGAGCAGCTTATAAACAAGGGGGAAGTTAAGCCACTGCCATAATGCCACCTGACATGGATAGAAGAGAGTAACAGGCAGGGGACACATTCCAAGGCAGCCACTCAGAATTTTGCCAGAAAAGTGATTAAGCCATTTATTGAGAGGAGTTTCCCACTATTGTTTTATTTTTGACAAAATTCCATCTTCCTCTCCAGGGCTGTCGTGCCTCAAACTGCTGCCCCGTGTTCATCCCTGTCCTGTGGATCCTGTGGCCAGGTAGCACTAAACCTTCCAAGTGGGATGAGATCTGGGCACCTGGGACATCCTAACCTGGCTGCCTGGTTTGGGGTTTTTCCCCCAGAAGCTTGCTGGCTTCTGTGCTGGTTTTATCCACGTAGAGCAAAGTGGCTGCCTGCTGGAGAAAGCTGTATTACTGAGTGATTAAAATGCATGGTCTGGCCACTGGAAAATGGAAAAAGCAGTTGCAAGGAGGCAAACCACATTCTGTATTCCCTCTATGTGGGTCAGATATTTTCCTAGGGACACTTGGAAATGGTTGTGCTATGCTATTTCTGTTGGGTACTTTGTCCTTTATTCTCTTGTTATTGAAAGAGCTAAATGTTTTCCCACTTTCCAATGTACCATGACAATACAAACTGTACGGTGATGTCGGAGCACAAAATAAATATGGATGCAGATACTTGTCATTATGATAAAACAACATCTTTTCATCTTTATCTTGGAATTACAGGCTCCTCGGGAAGATGACAGTGTCTTGTTATGGAAAATGAATTTTCGGTAGTAGAAAGATATCTTTTAACTTATTCTTGAATTCTTCCTGTTTGCCAGAGGCATATAGAAAAATTAGCTTCTTTCCCAATTCTTTTGCTGGTTTTATTAAAATTCATAGTACAAAAAGTGCCATATAAAAGTGCTTGGTGTGTGACTGAGAAAAAGAAGAGCTGGAAAATGCAGAGCTGAATTTATTATAAGATTATTAGCTGGCTGCTGGCTGGGTTTTTATTTTTTAGTTAGTTAAAAAAAAAAGCTATCAATATTTTTTGTCCATTTCTTTTTAAGCTTGTAATGTACTGCAGAGACTACAATATGTATTAATGTATTTCTGATTTAAGAAATAAAAAAGCCCCATTCCCTAATAGAAAAACTGTCAGAATTATAACCACAGTATAGCTCCTGGAAACAGGGTTCATGTGAACTTTTGAACTTCTTCAGATCCAGAAGAGCTTTCTGATAGGGACATAAATTGTCAAATTTATCCCATGCTTCTGTTAAATCCCATTCCTACAACCTGTAGCTCTGCCTCTTGCATCCCTGTGTCCGCTGGCTTTGTTAAGCAGGTTTTGTGTCAAAACTGCACCAAATGTGTGATGTTTTGAGCTTTTATGAAGTTAAAAAGATAAGCAGTGATAATGGATCTGGTGTACAGGAAAGCTGGGTGGTTTGGGACTAGAAACCTACGTACTTATTATCATCAGTTTACGAAATTGTGCATCTTGCTCCCATGGGAATTTACCAGTGTTCTAGGCAGCTTTTTTCTCATCTTTTTGATGCAGCAGTAGGGGAAGGGAGGTGATGTCACTTGGCATTACAGAAAATGAAGCAGACGTGTCTAAGACTGAACTTGAGGGCTTGAAATAGCTTTGCTTTGTCCTCAGCCAGGGCAGGTGAGGATGGAGCAGCTCAGTGGAAAACTCCACTCCCTCCTAAGCCCCAGAGCAGTTTCACTGGAAGAGGAGCTTTTTCTGGAGATGATGTTGATCATTTTGCTTTCTTTTCCTAAAGAAAACTTCAACAAACTACATAGTTGGGAAGGTTTTTCTAGTCCTGGTAACTGTGAAGAGGGAGTGCCTTGGGTTCTTCCCTCTCTTGGAGTGCTTTCAACTCTTCTGCTGGAGACTCTTCCTTTTGCACCTCCTCACTGAACCCCCGCCTGGACTCTGGGCTCCCACAGCCTGGGCAGTGTCCTGCCCCCAGGAACCTCACTGATCTATTTTTTAGGATAAACATGACATTATTCCTTGTGATCTAAAGACCAACACTTTAAACCTCTTAAATGACTAAAATAAATGAAGCCTGTTCTTTATCCTGGTTTAATTGTTACAGCAACACCAGACCTCCATCTTCAAAGAAGGTGAAACCTCCAATGAGAGGGGTGAAGGCAGGGGAGTAGAATTTCTTCTAATTGTTTTTATTCTTAAGCAGCACTGACACAGCTGATATCACAAACATGAGCATCTCTTAATTCAGGTGGAAAGCCGTGCCAGAGATGGTGGTGGGAAGGATGAAGTCCTTCCTTCTGAAGCCACTGACTCGGAAAACTCGCACATTCACAAAGGCTGACCTTTTGAGGAGTCACAGACATTAAATACAGGACTTAATCAAAAGTTAATTTCACTGAGCATCTAACCTGAGGGCAGGCTCCAGCTCACTGTACTTTGAAGTCAAATGCCTGGCTGGTCCTCTAGTGATCAAAACATGTTTTGAGCCCTAGGTATTAGCAAGGGAAATAACTGTGGTGCAGAAGCAGATATATCTCGATTTCAGTCCTTCCTGTACAATTTTGAAGGCATTATTTGGGATCCCTCCTTTAGTGTTTTTAAAAATAAGGACCCTTGTTAATTCTTTGGTAAATAACCATAATTCTGATGTGCTAGAAAAAAGTGTCTCTGTTTCCATTGCTTGAGTTGCCAAGGTTGGACTGGCTCTGTGGTAGTGCACTTAGAATTCCTTGTCTGCCTTGCTCCCGCCCTTCGAGGAGATAAGAAATGGTTTTGAATTTTTTTTAGGGCATATTTATATCCATATACACCTACATGTATGCATGTGTACATATATAAAATTTATATATGTATATAATGCAATATAGCGACATAAAATAGAAATAATTGTGTAATGGTGTATTTTAGGTATCAAGCATTATGTTTCAAATCCAGGCATTCCTCATCAGTAAGGTGGCAGTGGTCTGCCAGATGCATATCTAATGAGCCAGATGTTGCTAGAGGAGCTCTTCAGTGCAGTCTGCCAAAGGGCTGGAAATCATAGTGCTGGCTCTGGGCAGGTTTTGATGTTTGCTGGAAGCTGGGCCTCCAGTAGGTGTTGCCTCCCCGCAGCAAAATGATCCCTGTGTTCAGGGTCCTGTCAGAGCAGGATAGGCCAGGAGCGGAGGGTGGTCTGAAATGGTGTGGAGGAGCAAAGAGCTGGCCTGTTTTCATTAGGAAGCGTCACTGCTAATTAAATGCCTTATTTGAGACTTCTAAAAATGATGGGCAGACGCTCTGTGCTCTTTAGAAGTGAAAATACGTATTATCAGAACCACTTAATCGTGAGCTGATGGGCCTCCTCCTGCCCATAGCTGATGTTGGTTCTTCACCTGCTTATAAAACGGTAAAATAGTAAAATCTCAAGGGAAGGTGACACAGAGTCATGTTCTTCACATTCTCTGTTCCTTCTGCCTCACAGCCTTTTCTTCCCTTCCCCACATCTACCCATGTAGGAGGCCTTTGCTGTCAGGGTGGAGACCTGGATCCTGGGACTGTCTTTGGATCATCCTGAGCTTGCAGTGAGGGTGTTTGATAGGGTTTGGGTTATTATCATTTAAAAACCTGATGCCTGGTAGAGTGCAGTTGCCCTCGTTTAGGCTCTCAGACCAGCTCTGCACAGGGTGAAATGTGTTTACTCAAGGGGTTGACGAAGGTGTTTCTCTAACCCAGGCAGGCACAGGTGTGAGGGCCTGTGTGCACACGGATGCTTTGTGTGTGTTGGCCAACAAGGAGTTGAATCACAGCAATGTGATGGCTTCCAGCAGCCTGTGCTTCCTTGGAGGAAGTAAACCAGTCTTCTCCTCGCTGCCAGAAAGGTCTGATCAGCAGGGAAAGCCATTAAATTCAGAGCTGCTACATGCTCACTCCAAAGTACGCTCCCTGTTGAATTTCCTTCTGCTAAAGAAAAGCAGGTCAGCTGTGACCAGTCAATAATTTCTCCAACACTCCTGATCTTTCACCAGTGCACAAGATACACCATTTAATGATCACAAAACCTGCCTCAGATGTGCTGTGTCGACGTCCCCCTTGGAATTCAGCAGATTCCTGGGATGTGTGAACCCTGGAGGTTTGCTTCCCTCTGGGCTATGTCACAGCTCAGTGGGACATTCACCCCCATCAATGTCTTACCTCTGTGTGGTACTTAAGGAACTACTGAGACACACTGAAGCGAGAGAACTCTGCCTTTAATTAGGCTGGACGTGTGCTGGATCCACATAGGAGATTGGGCAGGATTAGAGCCTCCGCTTGTGCAGGCTCTGGGGGACTGTGCCGGTTTGGTCAAAATCTAGTAATATATCCCCTGAGAGAAAACCAGGTTACCCTTCCCCCCACCAGGTTCGGGAAAAAAGGAAATTTTTCCTCGAAGGAAAGTGAAAGAGATAAAAACTATTTATTTTTACAAACACAGAGGAAAAGGATAATGATGCTAAATAATGAAATGAAATCTCTCGCTATAGAGAGAAACCTGGGAAGATTTCAGAGTCCTTCTGTAGGTGTGGTCTCTCTCCTCCTCGGAGCTGGGTCCGTGAGGGCCCACCCCCGGGCCTCAGGGAGGAAATTCTCCTGAATGTGTTCTGATGTTGTTGAAACAGTCCAGAAGAGAAAAAGGGAAAAACCAAAGTCCCAGGAAACAAAGTTCAGCTCTGTGCCTCACGTCGAGAGGGGAAAAAGGGAAAAAAAAAAAAGCCCCAGCTGGCTGAAGGAAAGCAAGCAGGGTGCTCCCTCTGTGTTTCTGCGGCCAGAGAACGCAGAGGAGTGTATCTCTGTGTCCTTGAGAGCATGATAGGGGATACACATGATAGAGTCACCCCAAGACAATCCCCTGTCAAGCTCTATGCCCAAAAAGTAATTTTATGCCTTTTCTGTGCCTTTAAACTGAGCTGGAGAAAAGGAAAAACAAACGAACTTTTCAAAACAGTTTCTCAAGGACACAGAGATTACACTCCTCTGCGTTCTCTGGCTGCAGGAGCAGGAGGGAGCACCCTGCTCGCTTTCCTTCAGCCAGCGGTTTTGGTTTTTTATTTCCTTCTCTTCCCAGCGTGAGACGGAGAGCTGAACTTTGTTTCCTGGGACTTTGGTTTTTTCCCTTCTTCTCTTCTGAACTGTTTCAACAACATCAGAACACATCGGGAGAATTTCCTCCCCGAGGCCCGGGGGGTGGGCCCACGCCCTCCCGGACCCAGCTCCGAGGAGGAGAGAGACCACACCTACAGAAGGAGTCTGAAACCTTCCCAGGTTTCTCTCTATAGCGAGAGATTTCATTTCATTATTTAGCATCATTATCCTTTCCCTGTGTGTTTGTAAAAATAAATAGTTTTTCTCTCTTTCACTTTCCTTCGAGGAAAAATTTCCTTTTTTCCCGAACCTGGTGGGGGGGGAAGGGTGGTTGTAACCTGTTTTTCTCTCAGGGGATATATTACTAGATTTTGGCCAAACCGGCACAGGGATACACATGATAAGAGTCACCCCAAGACAGGGACGCAGCCCAGTCGGAGCAGACGTGCTGATTCACCCTTCCCTGCGCGTGGCGTTAGCGCCCGTCCTCCTCACCAGACTAAAAACGTCTGAGACCACGCAAGACTGTGAAACTTCACATTCTTAGGCAATTGCTGTTTTTGTCAAAACTGTCTGTAGCTTCTCTTCCCCGGCGCAATATGGTGAGTAATGAGCTATTGGAGTAATGTCTGTTTGAAACGTCCATAGCCATATGGCAATGTGGGAGGCGAGGATAAAACAGGGATCAGTCACAAGTGTTTACTTTGAAACACAGATAAAAAGGCAAGTTTTGTGCTGTGACTCAGTTACGTGTTGGATCAGGTACTGGAAACAGTAGCTTTTAATTACTTTTGTGTTTAGTGGACTTTAAAATCCCAAGCGCTGAAATCTGGTGTGTATTAGTCCTCCTGATTGCTCTCTTCAAATCTGCTCCGTGAAATCACGGGACAAACGGGTGCTGCCTTTGAGCCAAACCAACCTAATCCACGGAGTCATTAGACAGTGATTATTTCCAGCACTGCTGTGAGCTGTGTGTGGATAAAATGGGCAAAATGTCGCTGAGGAATGTTAACAAAACTGCCTGGCTGCACTTGCAAGGTGGCTTTGGAGGTTTTGGGTTGTTTTGAAACCAGTTCAAGACACTCTGGCAAGTGCTTGGCTGAACAGTTCTCTTGCAAAGAGCTGAGTAACTTGGGCTCCTTCCTGGGGTGAGGCACAGCTGCTGCACAGAAGTGAAGTCCTCTGGGAAAGTAGGTGGGTTATTTTAGGAACTGAAGTGTTTGGAAGTATTTGTAAAAATATCCCTCTGGAGATAAATCCTTAATTTGGGATCAGGGAACCTCTACTGTTTACCTTTGCTGAGCTTTGTACCTGCACCTGAGCTCCTGCCTCCCTCCTGGAGTCCTGGATCTCATCTATCTGCTCCATCCTGGGGGTCCCACGTTGGAAACTGTTTGGGGGATGAGGGAAAACAACACCTGTCAGTGAGGCCTTTGGAATCACAGAATCAGGGAATGGTTTGGGTTGGAAGGGACCTTTAAAGGCCTTCTGGTCCAACTCCTTTGCAGTGAGCAAGGACACCTTCCACTAGATCCATGCCCAACCTGACCTTAGAGATTTCCAGGCATGGGGCACCCACCACCTCTCTGGGTGACTTGTGCCAGTGTTCCGTCACCCTGACTGTAAAAAAACTTACTCTTTAAATCAAATCTAAATCAACCCTCCTTCAGTTTAAAACCACCACCTTCTGTCCTATTGTAACAGCCCCTTGGGTGGTATCAAGAAAATATTTTGGTTCAACAAAGAAAACATCCCATGGCCCAAGTGCATTTCATGTTTAAAATACCTTAGCAGATTAATTAGATTGATGATCCTGTTGGGTAGGATGAAGGTGAACATGTAGGGGAAGAGAGAAATTTACTGCATCAGTATGGTCTGGCAATTTCCTCTGGGAATACGTTATTGACTGCTGATCAGCCAAAGGATACATGTTGGTTTTTAAAAGAATATCTTGTGCAAGTGGAACATTTTCTTTAATAGGATCATAGAATCCCAGAACGGCTTGGATTGGAAGGAACTTTAAAGCTCATTTCATTCCAACCCCTTGCCATGGGCTGGGACACCTTCCGCTATCCCAGGCTGCTCAAATCTCTCTGTAGAATAGAAACACGGAACAGGGGGGAAAAAAAATAATCTCAAACTTCTCTAATACTGTGTGGGCTTTGATTAGAGAGCACTCTGTGTGCTAATTGAATGTTGTTTTCTATTAGCATAATCTTGGGGTTGTGTCTGGTCAGTGTTAATGATAAGTGACAGAGACGCGTTTCTGAAACTCCGTTCCACCGGTTGGGAATTACATCCTGTAAATGCAAGCCCAGATCATAATATTTCATCTCTGTGTTGATTTATCCCGGTCTTAGACTATTTATATCAATTTGCTACTGGAAAATGTATCATGGAATAGTTTAGGTTGGAAAAGGCCTTTAATATCATCAAGTCCAACCATTAATATCATCTTGCATGTGATCTAATTGCACACATATGATACAGACATTTTACACTGTACAATGTATAAATACATTAAAAATTAAGGCTTTTTGAAACATAAGTGGATTCTAAAATCAGTTTTTATATAAAATGACTTTTTGTAAAGGAAACATATTGTATATATTCTTATATGTACAACATATACATATGTTTTTATAAACTTTAGAAGCATGTTTAATGCGTGTGCTTTAAACTTGTAGGGCCATATTGCTGGGAGACATTTGCCTGTAATTGTTCGCAGGATAAGTGTTTGTGCTCAAAAATCACAGCAGTTATAATTATTGTAAGTAGTTGTGCTTCAAAATGAGCATTTAGGAGAGAAATGGGCTTTTTCCATGTGAGCATCATCCTTATATACATTAAAAAATCCTGGGGAAAGTGGCTTTGTTCCACCAGCACCCAGGTAACTTCAGGAAAACGAAGCAGGAACAAACCCAGCATCTCCCCATCACTCCAGTGCTACATACAAATGTCTTCACAGCTATTTGCACTTGAAATGCTTCATTTGCCAACTCCAATGTGGCATTTGCAAATGCAGATTAGTGACGGGAGCGCTGTTGGCTGCTGCTTCTTCCTCCTTTCAGATGTGGCTCCTACTGGACATTTCCTGCCCAGACTTGTAGGCAGCAAACATATGGTGTGGGTAGATAGTTTATGGAATAACTTACTGGGAGTACTTCGAGTGTTCCAGAAATCTCTCAGGCAAAGATGCCCAATTTTTCAGCATAACATTCCTCCGAAATGCCAAAGTTAAGATATTCGTTTGCTCACTGGTATTGTTGCATTTCATAACGAGAGCTCGGCTGGGAGATAAATTGTGGGTTAAATTCGCAGATTGAAATCTCTGCCTTTATGGGCTGTTTGCTTGAAATGCAGTTGCTTTCAGGGCCTGCATTACGTGAAAAATTACTGTATCTGATTAACAGATGAACTCCACAGCATCAGTAGCGAGCAGCAGTGGGATTGTCCGTCAGCCTGAGATTCCAGTTTCTCCCTCCACACTCTACAGCACTTCTCTTCCACCAAATGTATTCAGTGCTTGCCAGCACAAAGGGAGCCAATTCTTCCTGATACTTCTGAACTGTGTCAAGTGCTCTGGGCATCTCTTTTCCTGCAATTTGAGGTTTTCACAGCCTATAGAAATGTGTAGCACACTGATTTTCTTATTTTTGTGTTTCCTCCGAGGTCTTTTTCATACCCACCCTGGTACACGGGGCCAGGATTCAGTTGATGCCACTGTAGCAGAGTTTGATTTCAGTTGCCTGGCACTACGTATCTATAGCAGCTTATCATAGATGAGGATCTGGATTCAAGCTGTGCTCTAATATAACATTTTTTTGATAGAAACACATCTGTCTATTGTCCCAGAGGTCCCAGGCACTCCTGCTCTCTTGGCAGCTGTACTTGCCCAGGTGCCAAACTGAGCACCACGTACATTTTCTGGTGGCTGCCTTATTCACAGGATTTCTTTTTTTATGTGATTTCTTTTCCTGTGTTTCTTGTAATACACCTGGAGCTGGTCCAGGATCATACCTCTGGTAGCCTTTTCTGGCTGACTGCTTGTTTGATCAGCCCACAGTTGATTCCTGTGAAATATTTCCCAATAAAAACCTTCTTGCTCTCTACAACTCCCTGATAGGAGGGTGGAGCCAGGTGGGAGTTGGTCTTTTCTCACATTTAACAAATGACAGGGCAAGAGGAAACAGCCCCAATTTGTGGCAGAGGAGGTTTAGATGGGAGATAAGAGAAAATTTCTTCACTGGAAGGGTTGCCAGCACTGGCACGGCTGCCCAAGGCAGTGGTGGAGTCCCCACCTCTGGAGGGATTTAAAAGATGTTTGGATGTAGCACTCAGGGACATGGGTTAGTGGTGGCCTTGGCAGTGCTGAGGGAGCAGTTGGACTTGATGGTCTTAAAGGGCTTTTCCAACTTAAATGATTCTGTGATTCTATGAAAAGTCACGTTGAGTACCTTGTGTTTAGGTACCACAGTGAAACGCATTTTTCTGTCACCCTTTTTTTTTTTTTTTGACATAGGTTTTTCAGGGCTCAAGAGAGGTGGAATTTTCAGCATTTTCACTTGCCTGGCATGGCACATGCTGTTGTGGAGAGTCTTGTTTCTATACCACTCACTTTCCTCTTGTTCTCCCAGGGAAATGATGGTGCCCATCTCCAGGGAGGGCATCCATCCCTCTGGATGTGTGCCAGGCCCTAGCCCAACTAGATTTCCCACCTTTCTAAATTAGGCCTTTCCAGTCCCAAACAAAACATTATCAAGCTTTGCATTTCTTTTTTTAACGTTTGCATCCCAAGAAAAGTAGTGAGGAAAATCAGAACCTATTCAGTGTTGTAAATACAGCAGATTATTTTCCTCATATGTTATCCAGCAGTTACAAGCTAAATAATTCAGCACACTTTTGGGTCTCTATTCAAACTGATGAGCTAAAATAAAAAGTGTTGATTAAGGCAAGTGCATACCTCAGTGTTGATTGATTTTACTGTTTTGTTTAGTTTGGCTTTTTCCAAATAGTGGAGGTCTCTGATATATAGAAATACACCGCTGTTCTTGTAAAGCTGCATTTCTTTTGTGTTGTTTTTGTGTTTGTGGTTTTTTTCCTGTCATTTTAGTATGATCACTTTAAACCCACATTGCAAAACCAGGGTTTTCTATCACAAGCTTGTGTGCTTATGATGGGTTTTATTTTAAATCCTACCTTGCTGCTGGAGTTCAAGCATCACACAAAGCAAACCTGGCTGCAGGATGATGATAAAGCACAAGTGTCAGCTCCTTGTATTTTTCTAAAAGTATTTCCTAATTGAGAACAAAATGTTTTTACTTTCCCTCTGCTACTTCCCCTGTCAAAGACCTTGAGGTTCCCGGAAAGTTCAGTGCTATCATCACACTTGCCTGGCACATCTGTATTTAACAGGCCCACTCTGCCCCTGTGAAAGGGGACATGGCTTTCATGGAATCCCAAAATGGTTTGGGTTGGAAGGGACCTTAAAGCTCATCCAGTTCCACCCCCTGTCATGGGCAGGGACACCTACCACTATCCCAGGTTGCTCCAAGCCCCTCCTGGCCATGGACACTTCCAGGGATGGGGAAATCCACAACTTCCCTGGGCAACCTGTGCCAGGGCCTCCCCACCCTTACAGGGAAGAATTTCTTCCCAATATCCCATCTAACCCTGTCCTCTCTGTTTGAAGCCATCCCCTCTTGTTTGTGGGGGCTCTTTGGTCACTTGTTCTGTACGTGCACAGAAGCCACAAGTGTGTTCTCCTGGCACACAGCACCTGCAGGAGGTTTGAAGGTGGCTGTGCCACCTTCGTGGTGTGCCACCTTCATGGTGTGTCACCGTGCTGAGTTAGTGGGATTTTGGGAAAAGAAGCTCTTTCCTGTGATCCTGGATGGCTTCATCGTAAACAGCCAGCATCCTGGGGTCATCCCATTAGCAAACCAGTTTGTAGGGATATATTTACACCTATTGAACCAGTATTTTTGCTATTCAGATGAGCTGTTCAGGTAGTAAAGGTGTTTTTTTTTCATGTGCACTGAGATGTTTATTCCAAGAAGTCCTGAGCAGGTGGAATCCAGGTGTAGTTGTTACTCTATTGTTGAAGCACCAGGTGATGGTTAGACTTGAACTGTGTGAGCTCTAGTCACGCCTTTCCATAACCTGCCTGGGAAATTCCCAAACTAAAGCTTTTGTAGAGGAAAAAACCCCAAAACCTCATGGTTTTTAGTGGAGCTTTATCCAGTGCAGTTAATCCATGGAGAAGATGTAGGCAAAGGTAGCTGGCAGTCTGCTAAGGCACTGTGATCCAGAACACAATAATTGCTTCTTTGGGAAGCTTATTTTATGTGGAAAAAGGAAGAAATAACACTGTTCCTTCTGAAATGAGCCATTATTGGTTCTGTAATTAGCCCAATGTTAATCATTTGACAAGAGTTCATCCTAATTTTGAAAACAAAGTTGTGTTTTAGAGGCTCAGTTCCCAGAAAATTGATGGAAAAAAAATTTAATACATGTTACCAAGGATTTAGATAAATAAACTTCATTGGTGTTTGCCTAAATTAGAGAGAAAGTTGTTAATGTAAAAAAATTGAAGTGTTAGGAAAACCCCACACATGTTCACTTTGGTATTTCTCCTTTTTATTTATAAATATAAATGCTTGAAGAATAAAATTATCCGATTTTGGTCCGTGTTTTCATTGTGGAGGCTCTGTCTGTGGAGCTATTTCTGACTGGCACCATTTCAATCAAGTTCAGAAGCTGATTTTCCCCTTTCTGTCAGCACAGATACAGGAAAAAAAACCTGCTACAAAATGATTCCTTTTAATCCTGTGCCATTTTTATGTGCTGATTAGAATCGGGGTAATTTCAGCCTGTGTTGAAGGAGTTAATCTTCCTGATGGAGATGTGAAAAGTCGGAGCCATCTTAAATCTCAATACCACGTCCTGCCTTAGGGATCACACTGTGCTAAAACCCCAGATAAAAAGGCCTGACAAAGATTATTGACGGTTTACCTTTTAATGAGCAGCTTGGATTGATTTTTATTTCCCTCCAGGGCTGCTTGCTTTGCCCTGTTTCCACCCGTGATGTCATGATTAACAAAAACAACGACAAAATTAAGGCTTCATATCTAAATAGTTGCGGGGAAATAAAGAGTGGCCGTGGCATTCAAGGGAAAACCTGTGCCCAATCCCACTGAACCTCCAGGAAAAGGCAGAGAGCTTGGATCTATGGTTGGTGCTCCTCCCAGCAGAGGGAATGCACCTCCCACCAAACAACACCTCCGTTCTTCAACTGTTTTATGTGTTTTAAATAACAGATCACCAGAAAACCAGCAAGACCTCCAAATAAAGAGAAAACACCTTCAAATATATATGTTATTGTTGAAAAAAGCCGTGATTTCTCTTTTGTTTGCCAAGCCCCCACCCCTCTAAAGCCAACACTGAACAAACCGCCTCTGGCTACGTTCCCATAATTTTGTTCAAATCCTTAAGCTTCAAAAGAGAGCGGCTCTGCCACCACTGAACTATCATCCTGAAAGCTCTTAAGCTCTGACATCATCTATTCTGTTTGAGTCCTTCCATATAGACCTTGCCAGAAAATGGAAATCCCTTTTTCACATGGGAGAAAGGGCGTTTGTTTTTTTTTTTTTAAATTCCCATTCTCATCAGTATTTAAAAAAAAAAAAAAAAAAAAAGAAAGGGAGAGAAGGAAAGGCTGGTTTTTTGCCCAGGCATGGCTTTGCAGAACAAAAACCCTGCTTTTGAAGAACAGGATGGAGTGAAGCCTTCCAGGCAGGCAGATGGGAAGCCGGCGGCACAGAACCGTTCTGCAAAGTGGAAACTTTCCATGGAAAGATCCCGGTTTCCAAGGGCAGGGAGGGGTGTGCCTTCTGAGCCTGGTGGGGACATGGCTCCAGCCCCCTGGGCACGGCTGGACAACCTGCTTGTGCTCCATAGGCAGCTTTTGGAGCCTGCTGGATCGAAACATAAAGTGACACTGTGTGTGTGGCCACTTGGAGGCTGGGATGGGGCTGGAAAATGGGAATCCAAGCTAGGACTGGAAGAGCCCGCTGGGAGAGAGGTGTTGCTGATATTGAGAGTTCCACGGGGTGGGTAATCAGAAATGTGAGGGGTAAGAGCACTTGAAGAGTGGTACTCGAGTGGAGCTGGGGGATGGAGAGCGTCATTCTTTAATGCACTTGGCCTGGTGCACCAGGGAGGCTGTTGGGTGGAGGATGGAGAGGGGAAAACTGCAGGTTAAATCACTTGAGCTGTCACTAAAATCCTCATCTCAAAGAATGTTGTGTTTTTCCTGTTAGATTTTTTTTTTTTCTTTTCTTCTTTCTTTCAGAAGAAGTTACATTGAATAACTCTGGGCTGTTCTCAGCAGTGTAAAATTTCAATTCTTTAAAACACATCCTTTACCTATCAAATTGGCAGGCTGGAGGAACAGTTATTCTGCTGCAACTTCAAATCACCGCTTCCAAAATTGATCTGGGCTTAGGTATGTCTTTGCGTGTCCATGCTTATTAGCTTCATCTTGTGATTAACTTAATGGGCTGTGGAGTTTTTACTCTATGCAAATGCAGCTGAAAAACCAATTATTGAAAAGTGAAAAATGAACTCTAGGAGACAGTCATTAGATTATTAGAATCCCCCAGTTCCTTTGGAAACTGTGTTTGGGTGGTACGTGGTTTTAATACTGAATTTCCACCCCAGAAAAAAGCTGTTTGGCAATTACACTTTTTTCAGGAAGCATGGAAACATTTTGACAGGCCTGCCTGCATGGGGCTACTAAGACCCTCTGGGTTTTACGAGTTGGAAAATTAGTCATGGCTTCAGTGAAACGTTGTAGTCCACTTAGTACCCTATTTTCAGGGTCCTTAGATGTACAAGCAGCCGTGAATTTAGTTTGGATGACTGGCGAGCGTAATCCATATTAGCTGGGCTGGGTCCAGCAGCAGAGATGCTCTCTGGCTCCATCCTTGCAGGACTATCTTTCAGTCAATGTGTTTCGTGTGGGTAGATGGTGATGAAAAACCTCCTCTGAACCTGATGAATTAATTTACGTGCACATGGACGGGCTGTGGCAGCATCTATTGGGGCAGCAAGTACATCACTGCAGCTGTTAACTGGAAAATGATGCTGATGATGCCCAATTCCCCCATAACAGCTGTATTTTTTGAAATATTTTCATCTGCCAGAGTGCTACAGGTGGGTGATCAGCTTGGTGGCATTCCCAGGCCATCGGCCCCAGCTTTGGTTAAAAGCCTCTTGGGAAGGAAGCTGCAGGTAGGGACGTGGTTTATGCTGCCAGCTGTGGTGAGAGCTGACCTGGAGCTCGCAGAGAGAGCACAAATGCTGGCACTTGGTGAGCTGTGTGCTCAGCCCAGAGCTCACCTGGTGTTTTAGAGGACGGAGCTCAGTGGAAAGTCAAAAAAAAAAGGTGTAAACCCCTTGTGGAGGAAATGTGTCCTCAGGTGTGCTGTGATCCATCTGTGTGGATGATGGGCTATAACTGGCATTGGGTGTGCTGAGATGCACGTTTATCCTTTTTCCCTTCCACTTCATCTCAGGTTTGCCTGGTTTCCACCCTCTGTGGTTTTGAGGCTCCCTCTGTGAGAGGTTTTTTGTTTGTGACGTCTCAGTGCCATCACTGGCTCCCTGTGGGATAGGGGTAACTGTGACACACCCTGCACCTCGTGTTTGGGGTCAGGGTCCTGCACAGGTCCAGGGATCCCCAGAGAGTGTGGGGCCCAATTCTGGTCTTTGTGCAGCTCACTTTGCCTGCTGTAAAACACCCTCGGGACAGGGTGACAGGCTGGGAATGGGTCACCCCGGGGAGCTGTGCAAACAGATCCAGGGCAGCCTCTGACCTTTCATTGCCCATAGTGCCTGGACACAATTGGATGAGAGGTGAGAGGGTATCCAAAGGATGCTGGCTGTAATTTAATCAATTGACATTTAGGTGTGCGGTGATGAGTGGCTGTAAATGCTTTGGGTGGGTGAATACAAGATACATGTCCTTATTTGTCTTCCTTTTGGTTGTAAATTCCCTAGAAAAGAGTCTGGAAGTGTAGATGAACAGGACTGAAATGTGATGAATATAACAGAGAAGCTCAGAGCTACTGGACATAAAGTGTCTTGCACTGAACTGCTTTGAGTTTATTCCATCAGGTAGCTTAAAGCCATTTAAAATATCTTCTATGCAAATGAAGAAGGGAAAAAGAAGAATAATCACAGTTCAGATAAAGCATGTATCAAGAATAAAAGACACTGATAAGGAAGATGATGAAGCAAAGAGGAGGAATAAATATGATGTGGAAAGCAGATGTGGAGACTGAAGGGAAGGTGAATAAAAGATAGATGGAAATATTAAGACATTTGTCAAATCCTTGAATGTAAAATGTCAGGGCTTCAAGAACTTGTAAAGGTTATTTACTAACTAAGGCCAGAGTGAAATACCGTGTAACTACATTGATGCAACACAGACGTGTGCGTGTACTCTTTGCAGAGTAGGACTGGTTTGAATGCTTAGTGCCTGAATAAAAAACAATAATTCTTTGGCTCTTTGTTGCCAGGGAAATGGGAGATGTATGCCATAAGAAACAGATGTAAATTTCTGAGCTTTTAAAAGAAAGAAAGCAGGATGGAGTGGGAGAAATCACACCAGAAATTACAGTCCTTAAGTATTGAAATCTATATTGGAAAACTTAAATCATTTACTTAATGTAAATGACTTGGATTGAGGAAACTGTAGAATTGCATTGTTTTAGGTGTGGGAAGGCATGGATAAATTTTCAGAGACCCTTAGGGAATACATTTATAAACAGGCTCTAGAGAAAATCTGCTTTTAAATCTGACTTTGGAATGGGAGACTTAGAGAAAATCCCTGAGAGCCTAAAGTAGATACAGTATGGGAAACTGGTTTGAATTGGGGTAACTGAATATTCATTCAGAATTACATAATCACATGCAGCATTGAATGAATTCTTTTCAGGGACCTGTGTCAGTAGCTAGAAGAGAATCAAAATGTGTTGGGAGTTTGGTGAAGCATCTTTAGACCTGGGAGCATTTAGAGGCTGATCCTCCGTGGGCAGCTGAGAAGGGCAGGTGTCTTCAGTCTGTACTTCAGAGATTAGGATTTCCCTTGGAAGACTTGAAGCAATTTAGAATTATCAGCACAGAGACAACAGAAGGAATTGTAAAAGCTTCCTGTGTTAATAACCTGGCAAGGGGAATTCGCAGCAGGATAAAAAATATTTATATCTAGTGATACAGAACTGGGAAACAAAGAGTTGGAGCTGAGGAGGTAAGCAACCTCTAATACTTTGGGATCCATCCCATAGATTAAGAGCACAGACAGATAAGCAGGCTGCACAATTTGTGGTAAAGCAAGATAAGCCTATGGACAGACAAAGAATGAGATGTAAAAAGATGCAGGAAAATAACCTCCATGGCTGTACACCGAGGAGATGGAAAAGGAGCAGATGAGCCAGGGAGTTGGATGGTGCTGCTGCTTTCATTACAAATGTTATCATCAGTGCATTACAGCAAACAATATATTAAAGCACGTGTAGCAGAGTGACATTTAAATCAGCTGAAATAATCTGACACCCAGCTGAGGACCAGGATACCTCTGCAGTCACGTTTTGGCTTGTGTTGTCCTTGGCTATAGGCCCAGGCAGCGTGTGGCAGAGGGCAGCCACGTTGTTCTCCTGAGCTCTTGAACCCTTTCTGTGTACTGCCCTCACACTCATGTGTGCTCTGTTAGATATTCATTAAAATTAACCAATTTGTTGTAATGGCTTTGGTTGCCCACACACAATTGCCACCGTCTTGCAAAGGCAGAGGGAATCAAGAAGAAATGCTGTAATTGCACTCCAGGCCCTTAGAATGAGATTTCTGTACTGGCTGAATGTAAATTCATCCCCCAGATTGTTCCTCTCAGCTATTTATCCTCTGAGAATATCTCAGCTGCTGCTGTTTCCGTGGGGGGAGTGGGATGGTTGTTTATAGAGCGCCGTGCAGATAAATCAATATCATTTGCAAATCTGATGAACTCGGGTGTGCTGAGGTTGCTGTGACCAGGCTGCTCTGTGGCTCCAGTACAACTCACCTGACTCACAGCCCTTCTCCCAGGTGCAGAAGTGTGACTTCCTGTCTTCTCAGTGATGTATTACTCCTTTCTTTTTTTTGGTGAAGCAGCTGCCGGCTGTGGCACAACTCCAAGCTGGAGCAGGGTGAATTCCCATCCTCAGTTTCTCACCTCTGTCCTCTTCTGACAGACGACAAGGAGGCAGAGCCCTGGGCATGCCGTGAAGGTGGTGGTGGATTGCCCTTTGCTAAACATCTGTGTGGCTTGTGGCTTCCTTGCCACGTGCCTCAGATCCTGAACACCCAATTTCTTTTGTAGATCGGTGATGGGAAGCAGGTGCAACCTTCTCTGCATCCTGCCTGTCTTTCTTGCCAGCTCAAAGACATCATTTGCTCCTGGGTGCATCCTTCAAAGAGACTGTCCTGCTTCCTTAGGTGCAGTTGTGCTTTTCCAGGTGTTGTGATACAGCTGCACAGTGAGTGGAGTTCGTGTCTTTGAACTGAGATCAGCCTGGTTCGATTTTAAGCTTGTGGGCTAAATTATTAGGCCTGTAAATCTGACTTCTGTAGGCAGAAATCCTCCTCATTTCTGGGTGTCTGACACTGGATTATTGGGAAAAGGCTTCTGCATCCACACAGATCAATTGACCAGAGGCAGTCTGTGGGCCTGGCGTGACCCACCTTGGATGTGCTGCTTTCAGATCTTAAATCTGCTCCTTGCGGGGTGTTTGGGTCTCTGGCTGTATTGCACTGAGGATAAAGAGCACAGCAGCTCCTTCCTAAATCCTTTACAGCATGATGTAACACATCTAAAGTAACCCCAGAAGAATTTCTCTGTAGTTTCCCTTAGTCGCACACTTTGAATTTAACAACGGCTCCTAATCTCGCCGTGCTGGAGATGTTCAGTGGGTCAGAGCAGTAGTGGCTGTGTGTGTTCTCCTGCTTGCATTTGCTCTATCAGCAGGGAAGAAAAGTCTTTACTCACCAGAAGATCAATGATTAAATTCCAATTTGCAGAGTCTGGAGCTGATCCAGCCTAGAACTTCTCCCATATTTATGGTGTTTAGCTCCAGGATTTTCTCATTTAAGCAGTTCTGTAGTTTAAGTTATTAACTGTTGAAGCAAACTCTCACAATACTTACCTTGCCCTAAGAAGAATAATCCATGCAATAATATAAATATTTGTAATCTGTGTGCTTTGAATAGTGGTGTGACAGTCTCCAAAGATGTCCCATTTAATTTGGAGTTAATTCCACCTTCATTGCTCCATGGATGCACTTGAGGTGCTCTGTGGTGTTTAATTTGGGTTCTTCTGAATGCCAGATGCAGGGAATTAGAGTAATTATAGAGTGTAACTCAGCTTTTAAAGGCTGTTTCCTTTTTAGAGAGTATAAAGAGTATATAAATAGTTTTAAATGTTTTAGTGGGTATTGATGGCCTGGAAGATTATCCAGCTGGAAACAGAATGCAAGATCTTTGTGTTTCTCTGTCCAGAGATAACATCACCATTTCTGGCTGCTTTCTTAAGAAAAAACAAAACAACCAACAAAAAGCCCAGACCTTTTTGGGGGATAGGAAATAACATGTGCGATGTTTTTTGGGAAAAATGCCATCACCTCGGCAGAGATCATCTTCATGGAGTCACAGAAGTGGTTCAGGCTGGAAGGGCCCACTGGAGGTGATCTGGTCTGACTCGGTGCTCAAGCAGGATCCTGGGGACACATCACTGAGAATTGAGTATCTTCAGGAAAGAAGACTCCACAACCTCTCTGGGCAGCTTGTTCCACTCACCCCCACAGAGAGGAATTTCTCCCTCATGTTCAGGTGGAATTTCCTGTGTTCAGTTTCTCCCTGTTGCCCGTGGCTCAGCACCACGGAGCAGAGCCTGGCTCCATCCTGTGACACCCTCCCTTCAGATACTGATACACATTGATAACGTCTCCTCTCAGGCTTCTCTTCTTCAGGCTGAATAGACTTATCTGGAAGCACTGGCCTTTGCTTTGGAGTCTAGGAACACAGTCCTGGATTTGCAGCTTGCTGTCATGGGAGCTCTTTGGATACCAACCCAATGTCAAATCGATATTTTATGGCACCTTCTAAAATCTGTTGCAGGGAGGACATTTCCCTGTGCATCTGCAAAAGAACCTGTTACTTCTCTTCTGAAAACCAGCACTTGTGTCTACAACATCTCAATAAACGCCGGTTTTCCTTTGTTCTGCTGCCTGCTGTGGAATCTTACACCCCTTGCTCTTACGTCCCTCCTGAGCAGCAGTGTCAGGAGCAAGGACTTTGTTGTGTGTTAGTGCAGCACCAGGCACAAATGGGCAGGAAAATAAAGCTTTTGCTCTTGAATTAGCCCATGAAAAACAAAGAAAGAGGAAAAAAAGCCAATGTATTCAGGTCTGTTGGGGTGAACTTGAGTCTTCAGCCATTCTGCAAGTCAGCTGCCATTCAGAGCTGGAGCCGTTGCCTGCAGTTTTCTTAAGTTTTTAAGGTGCCCTGAAGTTTCAAAAGCAAAATAATAAATGGTGACAAAATAGATAAATAATTTTGTTCTCTCCTTTTGGTGCAGTCACGACTGCAGGGTTTTAGCACAGAGTAAAGGCAGTGGGCAGGGGTTTTGTCTTCCTTACAGTAATTGAATCAGTCCTACAGCTGTTTGTGGTGCCTGTGCTTTGGGCAGTGGGTTTGGGGTGTGCAGAGCCTGTTTGCACCTGCTGGCCAGAGGGTGAGGAGCAGCTGCCATGGGGACCAGGGGGAATGTCACTGCACCACAGAACTGGCTCTTAGGAGCAGCCTGAGGTTTTCTGCACATTTAATCAGCTCTTCTTGGTTTTAGTTAGGTAGAGAGCTAAACCAAAAGGAATATACGTATCCCTAAACCTAAATCGAATTTCCCGTGTAAATGGGAAGCGTGACACTTGGGTGTGATGTGTTTCAGTGCACCATAATTCACCTGGGCAAAACGTGGTCCTGGAGCAGCCTCACGTGCTGCACGAGCTGTGATGAGATGCAGCATCTCCAACAGGGGGATTGCAAAGCACTGGCTGCAATGGGAATTGTGCCTGACAGCTTAATATTTCAGTTGCAACTGGCCATACTTACAGTAATGAGTATGTAATTATTTTTTTTTTAGCCTGGTTAGAGCCACAAACATATGGTACAGTAGCAGAAGAAATTATTTTGGGTAGTAATCCTTAAATATTTTTTTGGCAATCAAACGATTAGGCCTTTCCCAAGGGAAACAGAAATTCCCATTAAAGCACTTTGCTGGCAAGGCTTTGTTACTGCTCTGCCACCCAAAGACAAGCCCTACCTCCTCCCATCTTCTACTTGGCTGCGTGTCTGGACAATATATTCACTGTTGGCAGTGCTTGCTTAGCCTTGCTGTCACCTGGAGGAGAGGAAAGTGCAGCAGTGTCTTTTTCCTTGCTCAATGAAGGGCTAATGTGTTGACAGAATTACTTCGGGGTTGGCTTATCTATTTCTTTTAATTATTATTTTGTCATTCCCTCCCCCCCCCCCCCCCCCCCCCCGGAAAGTGGCTGTACTGATGTTTGTCATCAGTGCAAGAGGAAGTGATGGATTTTTGGCGTGTCAGTGAAGTTTTACAGACCTCTTTTGAAGGAACAGGGAATCATTTGTAACGTTTGGATGTTTATGGGTGCAACCACTGGACACTGGGGATCAGCAGTAACGTGTCCACGTTGTGTTTTTCTGGTCACCCTTGTGCCCACGGCTCTCTGCCATGCAACAACAGTTTTTCTGCAGAGATGGGAAGTTCCAGTGGGGCATCCCATAATGATTCTGGGTCTGCACCTCCCTAGGGCAGGTTACACATATGTCACTCCCTCTGATCCCGGGTTCTGCGGGGTGGCCACGCCTGCTCCCCCTCCTTCTCCAGCATGGAATAATTCCTGTGGTGTGGGCAGCACAGTTGGATGCACAAGCTCCCAGACAGGTTTGTGTCCTGGTGGTGGCTGAAGGGGCTGCTTTATTCCAAAGCAGCAGGGATCTGATCTCAGGTGAAAGAGCCAAGCCCAGTGACCCCAAATATCTGTGTCGACATTTACAGGGCTGGGAGTAATTTGCCTCGGCATTGCAGGAGCCTTTGTAGGGGAAAACAAATGTAGGATGAGTGGTCCTCCAGCCAACCTTATTTTCCCTCCTTGCTGGCACAGAGCACCTTCCCAGTCTTCCCAATGTGAAAGGCTTGCTTTGAAGGGGGGACCTCTGACCTCGCTCTGTAATGCACTGAGCCCTGGAAGCTGTGTTTTGCTGAAAACTTTTGCTTTTAAAGGAGAAAAAAGAGCAAACAAAGATGCCCTGTGGAGTCAAAGCTAAAAAAAAAAAAGAAAATAATTGCTCCTCTTTAATGTTTGCTCTTAGAAGTTTTAGAGGAATTTAGGGCCCAAAATTAGGTGTTGAGGTGTTAGTTTGGGGAGAACTGATGCCTTACAAATGTGGAGATGAGTGTTACATCCAGAAGCACCTCCCGAGGCAGGTTCTATGTTGTCCCATCCTGCAGCGTTCCCAGCCCTGACCCCTGCTCTGAGCTCCTTCTTTCCATTTATTCCTTAAGAGTTGGAGCCAGTTTCACCTTTTTTTTCCCCCTGCCAAAGCTTGGCTGGAAGAGGCAGAGCTGGAGCACGAGGAGCCCCTGCAGGAGCTGCTGTGATTGAGGGAATGAAGGCTTGAGGCCTCTTGGGAAGAGCAGGGAAATGAAGCCACGTTTTTTTCACGTGTTGGGCACGTGGTGAAGGCTCCAGGCTTTTCTCCTGAAGGTGTGCTGGCTCTGTCCTTAATCTGTAGTGCTAATGAGGGGAACACTACAGAGCACAGACAGATTAGTTGATAGCATTCCCAGGAGTTAGAAGGCTGTGGAGACAAGCCAGGTATCAAAGTTGCTTTGATTTTTCCAACTCATGAAAATGACAGAAGGATTTGTCTTTGCTGGTAATTGACCTCGAGTCTGGAGCTCTTTCAGGCAAGGAAGGTGCCTTTTTTCCTTCTCTTTGCGGATAAGGCAGCCATAGTCAAACCATTTGGTTCCTGGTGGGCAGAATGGACGAGGGGGATATCAGGGTGAGAAAGCTCCAACATGAATTTTTCCATCTTTTAACTGCTGCTGTTTCTCTTGGAAACTTCCAAATAAATGCACACGTTCTTATTTTTAATCCGTTCCGTGGGAAGACTAAATGATCAATGAGATGTTAGCAATAAAAAAGTCATCTCTTCCTTGGAACTGGTTTGTTTATCGTGTGATGTGCTGTTGTTACAGAAAATTAATGGAAATGCGTATTGATTTCACACAGTTGTATGCAGGGAGTTATTCTGGAGGAGCCTGGGTTCCCCTCAGCCTCTGGGGGTGGCAGAGGAGACAGAGGGTGCATGGTACCCCACAGACGTGATGCAGTGCTTCAGGAGGCTGGATCCCCTAAATTTAGCCAGCTGTGTGATACTATTTCACAGCTTGGCTCTTAAATAAGAGTTGGGATCAGCTCTCAGAGGCTGTTTTGGGGTAGTTTTCTCCCTTGTGTTTAGTGATTTGCTAATCGTGCCATTCCTTGGTTCTTGAGGGGGAAGGAGGGGACCTTTATTGGGCAATGTAAAGTAAAACAGGCTCAGAAAAACACAAGAGGACACAGTCTTAAGCTGCGCCAAGGAAAATATAGGTTGGATATTAGGAAAAAGTTTTTTACAGAAAGAGTGATAAAATATTGGAATGGTCTACCTGGGGAGGTGGTGGAATCACCATCCCTGGACATGTTTAAAAAGAGATTGGATGTGGCACTCAGTGCCATGGTTTTGTTTAGTTGAGGTGTTGGGGCATGGGTTGGACTCGATGATCTTGAAGGTCTCTTCCAACCTGGTGATTCTGTGAAAAACACATTTTGCAGGTATTTACATGGTACCTCCCAGTATAGTGATTGATGGAGAATAGCAGGACTGCAGAGAGTCTCCTTTGGCCTTTTCCTTGTGTTAAGTAGCTCAGTTGTTGAGTGGGGGGAAAGGGACTTGAGGTTGGGCAAGTGGGGGGCAAAAACGCTCCCACAGGGCTGCCCAAACCCTTGGGTGCAGGAATGGCTGTGACTGACTGCTGATGATAATCTGCCAAAGCCAGAGGATGCTTCGGGTGGCAGCACCAAAATAATGAGCAGCGTTTTCTGAGATGAAGATGTCCAAAGGCTCTCTATGTGCTTTGCTAGGGAAGTGCCCGTGAACTAATTCAACTCAATTAATGTTGTCTTGCTCCTTCCCCTCTGCTATAAATGGCTGACATTTAATTCTTCTTTAGGCTGTGGGAAACACCCACCGTCTGTGGGGAGGACAGATGGGGAGTCAGAACTGGAAACAGCAGGAGGAGCAGAAGCCCTTTGTCCTTGTCAGGACTGGCCTGTTCCTAAGGGTATCCACTCATCCATGGGAAATGAACCTTGATCCTGACACTGGTCCCAAGAAAACACAAACCTCCTGCAAACTAGAAACGAGCCACACATTTTAAATAGGGATGATAATGGAAATTAGCACCTCTACCTACCTTAGGGGGTGGCAGTTTCTGTCAGTGACTGTTGTCAGGTCTTGGTTCCTCTTTGGTGCAGATCAGGAGAGGTGTTCCAGTAGCTCCTTCAGGTTTTATCACCTACAAAATGTCAGGTGTGGCAGAGGAAATATTTACTGTCTTCCCAACCCAGAATGTCTCTCGGAGTTAGTGGAGTTATTAAAAAAACCCAAAAAAGTAATGTCTGCTCTTGTTAGGCAGTCTCAGCTGGGTCACGCCAAAAGAGATGCTGATGGGAATGCTGCGGTTCCCTTGTAAATCAGAACCTCTAAGAGTGGAAAGCACAGTGACTCACTGGCACTTTTCACCTGGGCCAGGAGCTGCTGCTTCCTGTGGGATGTGGGTGATGAAGAAAAAAATCAGCAAGGCTGCCGTCTTTCTGATGTGTTCCTGAATGTTTCCTGGTTTTCTTCACTTTCTTGTTAAGAAAGTGAAGCTGCAGCTCACCCCTGGGCAGGAGGCCACTGTGAGGCACCTCCTGTCTGCCCTTCAGACCCTCAAGGCATTTTGGTGGGCATCAGGTTAGTGGGATGGGAAACGATGGCAGGAGCAGCCTGGTTTAGATTATTAACATGTCTTGAACAAAAGGGGAAAAAAAAAGAGGAGACTCTTCCATCATTTACAGCTCCTGAAATATCACTAATTAGTGTCTGAGGAATACAGACTGCGTGGGAAGTTAGACATTCACCAGGCTGTTCATCTGGGAGCCGTCTGAGGAGCAGCTCCTGCACGCCGGACATCTGCAGGATTAAAAAAAAAAAATGAAAGAGAAAGGAAAAGACACAGTTCATTAACCAACAACAACATTACCCGGAAAGCAACTGGGGAAGCCGATTGCCGCCACTAACTCTCACTCTGTTTACCATCAATTAATATTTAGTCTCCCAAATTTGGAGCTCTTTTGTTGGCGTGCCTCGTGGCGTGCGGAGCTGCCTCGGATCCGGGAATTGCGGCGCTGGCGGCGGTTTGCATCGGCGCGCCCCAGGAGCCGTGGGCTCGCTGCTAAAGCCTTCAGGGGGCTGCTCTATTAAAGAGATAATAGCACAGATTTGAAAGCTTCAGCTGATTAATTAAATGCAAACACAAGATTGTACTCGCAGGCTCTTTCAAAGGACTCCGAGTCCTTTTCTTGAGTCGGTTCAACCTTGACCTGAGTTAGCGCTTGTATGAAAGATTAAAGGTGACCCATAAAGAGAGAAATGGGATTTGCATTGTTTTAAACTTGGGTTTGTGTGTTGTGGGGAGGAGATTTATTTTTTTTCCACTGCACACACATGCCTGGTCCCTTGTTGGAATCCTGGGTTTTAGGTTTATGGGATATTAGTAATATGTAGGTAACAAGATGGAGAATTTTGGGTGTGGATTTGTTCTTCTTCTTTCTTCTTCATAAATCTGAGTGGTCTGTTATTGGGTCAAAAATCCTGCAGTGCAGGTCATGAATAGTTAGGTATTGGATTATAAGTAAAAACAGTCCCTCCCTTAGGAATATGTGGAAAATGGCACTTTGTGGTTCCAGATGATGTGGGGGGGTTTGGGCAGCGCATCAAAATGAAGTGGGATGAGAGAAGGTCTCAGCCTGGGCTGTGCAGCACTTGGGCAATGCAGGAGCTTGACACAAGCTGCATTTTTGGTGATCCAAAAGGGCCAAACCATTAGGTCAGGTTTGCTATGATGTTGAGGGTGGAGCACCCTATGGAAAAACAGGGAATAGCACCAAAGCCCTGGGAAATCATCACAGGCTGGGCCTGTCTGCTTGGGAAACACATTTCCATCCTATTCATTTGTGTGGAGTTTAATCTTGGAAAAGGCTTCACTAAAACTATTGGAGTCTCTTTCGGGACTTGTCAGAGCAGAGCGTTGCAGGAAATGTTAATATACTTGGGGGCTCTTCAGACAGAGTTTCGTTTGTTTTGTTTTACTCTTTAATTCTGGTTGTGCTCCCTACTTGAAAGGGCTGAGCTCCACGTTTTGCATTTGTTGAGCAACATGACAGCTTGTGAAGTATATGACAACGTGGCTTGAGCAAAATAATGCGGTAGACATCCTAAATTACCTCTTCAGTTATATTTCTGAAGCTTTCTGAACAACTGAGATTTGATCCTTTCTAACTTGAGTTGAACCTTATGAATTGCAGATTACTATTTTTTCGATCAGAACAAAAAAGGTTTTCATTTTCAGGGCTCACGCATGTTATTTTAGCAGCTATTTCCTAATCTCTAGCTGTTGTAACCCCTTGGACTGTTTAATTGGGTGTTGCCAGGGAGTGCATGGAATTATAGCGTTACCAATCACTCTACTATGTTACAAAGCTGAGTTCATCCAAGTGTCCAATTTTTTCCTCACTAAGTTTGTCCCTACAGACTTCTCTTTAAAGTTAACACTTGTCCTTGAGAGCGTGCACAGAACAGAAGCGGTAGAAAGGACCAGATGTAGCGCTATGGAGCTTCTTTGTTCTCCCCTTCATGATAAAGCACAAAAATCCTACATAGTTTAACAAAACTCCAGTATCTGGTCCTAATTGCTGTAAGTAAAGCACATGTGATCTAAATGTTAATCAGATTTCTGCATTTAATGAGGGAAAAAGCAGCTATTATATGAGAAATGTTCGGGAGCAGGAGCTGTTCGTGTTCCAGTCAGGTGATTGTGTATTTGAATAGTATTTCCATTTAAATAGCTTTATCGCCCTGCTGATTCCTAAGCACTGAGTCAAAACAAAAACTAACAGCTAAATTGATATTATTACTAAGGAGGAATGAATAATAGGCAGTAATTCCATACCTGCTGGGAATCCTCAGTGTGCTCATG
The DNA here is from genome assembly GCA_014706295.1 of Lycocorax pyrrhopterus obiensis. Classification (NCBI taxonomy): domain Eukaryota; kingdom Metazoa; phylum Chordata; class Aves; order Passeriformes; family Paradisaeidae; genus Lycocorax; species Lycocorax pyrrhopterus. The sequence continues at coordinate 3,949,958 of JACSVZ010000013.1, forward strand.
GACTATATAGGTGTAAGGGTTTGCCCCAGCTCTGTGGAACAGTTGTGTTTACAGGGGAGCATTGTGGGGATCCAATTCCACCCTACTGAGTCCATGTTATGATCCCGTTAGATTCTTCCTCTGCTTATTTTCCTGTTGATTCCCATGAAATGCTTGGTCATGCAGTGGGCTCCCTTCCCAATTCCCGGCGTCTGGAGCAGCCAAGCCTTTCAAGCAGGCATGTTGAAATCCACAGAGGTCCTGTGGGACACGTGCTCGTTTCCCCAAATCCCGTTCACAGCCAGAGCGTTTCCCGGGACAGCGGCACGGCTCCATTGCTCTGGCCACCCATATCTCCTAATGCTCCTGAAAGGATTATTCCATAATCTTATCCTGTGAACGCAACAGCTGTAAGCCCAGATAAATTGCATTCCTCTGGGGAAAGTGAGTTGGGACTCGTTCTAACCGCATCCCTGTGGAATTGCATCATCTATGATGTTAAATGGCATTTGGCTGGCTGGGGTTGTGGTTGAGTCAATGGAAGTGCCACCTTAGGATCCAGTGGCCTCTCTCTGTTTCTATGGAACAGGCTGGTGTAGGCTGATGCTGAAACCAAGCCACGAGCTGGTGTGTATTCACAGGGGCACTGTCCTTCAGATAATGGCCTTTGGGAGAGTGCCACGAGAAGCACGTTTTATTTTAGATCTGGCTATTCCTTTCCAGCTCATGCAGCTGCCAGGCGAGGTTGGATACAGATACAATTAGACCTTAGGAATGTTCAGGACCTCTGGTTCTTTCAGGCTCTGTTTCACAGCTTCCCGGGTGGTAAAAGCCAGCTGAGGTTATATCATGATCAGCATTGACTCCTGCCTCCTGCACAGCCTGGGCCAGAGGAGGTCACTCAGCAGCCCTTTGATCAGGCTCGGTGCTTTGTGCTTGAGCCAGAGCACTCCTTGCAGAAATACACCCAGGCTTCTGTGAAATGATGAGGAATCCAGCCAGTCCTGCCTCTCAAAAGTAAGAGTAAGGGAGAAAAACTGCTTTTTCTCCCAGATGGGAGCTCCTACTGTGACATCTGATGTAGTGGGTGGCATCCTTGCCCATGGCAGGTGGGTTGGAACTAGATTTCTGTAAGGTCCTTCCAATTCCAACCATGGTGATTCCATGATCTGATCAGAAGATGTGATACTGGAAGGGCCCCATGTCAGTGAGATTGAGAGCATGTGAACTTTGGTCCCTGTGCAGAGACCAGTCCTCGCTTGCTTTTAGCTACTGAGATATTTCACAGGATATCTCATCACAGCTGCTTAAGAATCTGCTCACATTTTGATACCTCTACTTGTTAATTCTTTTTCTCTCCTGTCTCCCTCTGGACCTGCTGAGCAGAGAACTCCTGTTTGTGTGATACTTCTCTGTTCGTGGTGTTTCTCTTCCAATCACCCTCCGCTTTCACAGAGCCATGTTCTTAAAAGTTCAGCCCCCCTGTGCATACATACAAAGCAGTTGAACACTTGTACCATGTTTTAGGTAGTTAATTAATAGTGGCTAAAGAGTAGGTATTTCTTCTTTAGGCTATTTCAGTTCTTCAGCAGAGGGGTGACTTTTTTTTTTTTAACTTTTCTTGTTCTCTGGTCAAAAATCATAGAAACGCCAAAGAAAAAGCATCTGTAGAGTCCCAGTTGAAGGTGATGCTCCAAGATGATGAGTCCTTTTATATGGGGAAAAGGTCTCCAAAGACATGAAATCCTGATTCAGTGTTTTTAACCACAATTTCTTCCTTACTTCCTAGTGTATGTACAGCTATAATAATTGTATGACAAATAACTGGCTGCATGTGAATGTTGGTTCCTTATGAAAAAAGACTGTGTTTGAAAATGTGGTTGGAGGTGTCAAAGATGAAGAGAGCACAGTGAGGAATCAATCATAAATGCAGACATCAGTTAAATGAGAAAGAAATACAGTGCTAGGCAAACGTCCTTAGTGTTGGACTATTTTTCCCACTGGATATTAGAATTTCACTTTGGGCTTGGTAGAGAGAAACATTTGGCTTAAATGTTACAACTTAACACCTGAAAATCAATTATTGTACACAACCTCTTTCAAAATGCTAAGTGGAAAATATTTTCCTGACATCTATGAGAGCCACACTCTCAGCAGTTAAGACTGGAAGTGTTCACTAGGAATTAAATCAATGGTGAAGTGTAGAGAACAGATCTGTTTGCAGGTTTAAGATCTGGGATAGATGCTTTGTTTTTCTTCTGTTACTAATGATTGCATTAGTAAAGAACGAAATCGATCGTGTGGCCATACTGGGGAAGTGGAATAAAATGATGGAATGATTGGCAAAAAACTTCACAGTACAATAACCTGCAAAGATCCTTTGCACAAGAAGCAAAGAGCAAATAAAGTGTTTTGCATGATGACACTGCAAAATTCTCCAGCTGGGGGCTTTCTGCAGACCTAGCTCAGCTTATCCATGGGAGCACATGAAGGTTCCCCTCCAGTGTCAGGCTTAGCAAAAAAACTCCCAGATTGAGCCAATAGTGCTGAATTGCATTTAGCTTTCTGTTGAAGTGACAGTTTTTGCATAGTTTTAATGAGCAGCAGCCCTGGGCCAGAAAACTTAAGCCTGGGCTGTTCCTTGCTGGCTGCCCTAGTTTGTTTTCATCCCTCTCACGTGAGAGCACCGTCCTGGAGCGCATTAAGCAGCGGGACTGGCATCCATCATGTGGAGTTTATTCTGTCATCTCTCCCCAGGAAGGGAAGTGTGAGCAATGGGGTGTTTTATTTTAATAGCATTTTTGTTTGGTTGGTTTTGTCATCGTGGAAGTCTTTTCTGAGGCAGAGCGAGTTGCTTTTCGGTTTTTAGCGCATCGGTTGCTGTGTCCTGAAGTTGAGGCGGAGAGAATCGAGGCTTGGATCCCCCATCTGGAGTGGATGGGTGTGAATTTTCTCCTGAGCTTTGCAGTTGATTCCACAGCCTTATGCTTGCCTTGGAGAACATCTGCCTTCTGCTTGGGTGAGCTTTAACTCGTGGTGCAGAGAGCTCCCGAAGGATGGCCCATGGCACATGCAGACTGCACAGTCGTCCTGGAGAGCTCACAGAAAGGCTTTTCCCAGGAAGATACTGAGTCACAGATGGATTTTGGTAGGCAGCCACCAGCCTAGCATTTTGCCTTTATCCCAGACTTCAGGGCAGTCTTTTGAATACCCTGGGCCAAGCTCATGGACAGCTGTGACAGGCAGGGACAAAGCTGTCAAAAGATGACCAAACCATTAGTATCTTTGGTCTGGTCATCATTTCACATCAGTGTCCTAAAAAAGCAGCTGGAGGGAAGCTTTTCCCACAGAAATGTGAGAGCCCATGGCCACGAGAGACCAAGTTCCTCACAGCTTGTGTCAGAACAGCCACTGACTGCTGGGTGTGGGAATAGCTGAATGAGGTTTATTTCTCTGTGGTGGTCCATTCTCCAAAACTTGGTCTGCATCCGGCTACACACTCTCCATACCTCTGTTTCTCTATCTATAAATTGATTTTTAAAATACTTTTAAAATATATATGTGTGTATATATATATATACACACACACACGCCACTGTTGATACATTTTTCATTGTCTAGATCTTTCTATGCTATGGAGCCAGGTCAAAGGAAATGGCTTCACAAATAATTTAAAGTGTTGTGGAGCTAAAAGGAAACAATTGGAGAGGTGTCCAGGCACAAAAACGGGAAAGGGCAGAGGATGGAAAGAAAGGAGAGGTGGAGGAGGATTTAAGCACATCCCCTTCAGTTCATAAGGAGGCTGCCAGTGGTGAAAAGCCTTGGGAATACATAATTTCAAAGTTTATACTGCTCACCCGGAAAATGAATGTATCTGGGTTTTATAGGATTAAGCAGTAAAGTTCATTGCAGCTGGATATGAAGTGGAGAGGAGGAATTCACATGGGGGAAAGGGAAAAGAACATTAAATGTGAATTATTCAGCAAAAACCCCAGTTAGTTAGCATGATACTTGATCAGGAAATGACTAGACACTTTCTTATTATAGATAAAATCACCCCATCAAGGGTAAAATAAAGAGAACAGACTTCGACATGTGCAAATAAGAGAAATAAGTTTTAAAAAATGTTTTCTTGCTGTTTCTAGACTGCCTTGAAGATGATGAACACAGTAATAACACTAAGATTACTGTTGGGCACAAAGTGAGCTCTTACTCAGGTACAGAAGCTCCAGCCAACCCAAACGACCGGGTCAGTAGAAATTAAATCAGCAGCGAGCCCCAGATGATATCTGGTGGTGGGTTTGTGTCAGGATGGATGGTTTCTTTCTTGTTTCCTCGTTATGACTGATTGCAGTCACTGCAGAAATCAATAGTCTGGCCATGGCTGGGCACTGAAACGGGGAGAGGCAGCAGCACGAGAGCTTTCTTGGAGGCTTCCCAAATCCCAGCCCCAACATGCCCAGGTGCACAGGGCCTTCTGGAGGGACTGAATATGGAGGGTGTAAAGCTCTCAGTGTTGCCTGATCAGGCAGGCAGGTAATTTATTTCTTTGTATATTCTCATGTCAGAATCCCAAAAGCTTCATCACAGCACTGGAATTCCTCCCTGGACTTGGTTTGAAGTGTGTGCAAATCCAGCTGGGTGGAGGGAAGAGCTCCTCGGAGAATCTTCAACCCAAAACTTGCTGCAAAGCTCTTTCTGGTGCTGTAGGAAACAGAGAAAGAATCAGCTGTGATTTATGCTGGGGAAAAAAAAGCATCTTAAAAACTTTGAATATGGTCTTCTCAGAGCAGTAACTGAAATGAAATCATAAATTTTTGCTGTGGTTTTCCAGTAAACTTTTAAAACACAAATTTGGATCTGAATATTTAAAAAAGCTATTTCAATAACTACATGCTTGGTTTTATTTTACTGTTTCATTGGTCTTATCTCTGCTTGGATTTTCATGTGGTGTTTGTGAACAGCAAAAATGTAATATTCACTTAAAAAGTAAAACCCAGTCTAAATCAGGTGACTTACTGTATATTCCTTGATCACTCGCATATGATTTAAAGGATTTTTAAATCAGGGTTTCAGTTCATAATTCGTGGATCTGCATATCCCTGAGTTTTATAGGCAGGGCTCACACATCCAGGGATCTTCCCTACATGCTGCTCACGTTTGTCTCCCAAGACTTTGGAGAGTTTTGGGCCCCTGTTTCCAACTTCTCTACATTTCAATATTCAACAACTTTTGGGGTGTGCTGGGTGCGCCTTAGGCTGAGGATAAGCAGGAGCTTAATTTGTTCCAAATGCTTTTCCACCCTTTTTCCTATTGTTTATTATTTATTCTGCTATAATTTATTCACAAGATTAAGTGGGTAAACAACATCACAACTACTTATAGCTGCACAGTCCAGTGAGCATAATGATGCCAGTTTTAAATGCTGAGCAGTGCTGATTAGAGCTATTACACGAATATTCATTTGTTTGCTTTACCTTTACCACTTTGCTCACATACTTCACAAATTAGGGTATTATCCTTTCTTCCCCCCCCCCCCTTACTGTTTTTGCCATCAAATGAAGGTAATTTACCATTTTTCCATTTGAATTGAAAAGCTAATTGAACTTAATGGCTTCTGAAAAATCAATAGTTTCCTACTGTTATTGATACAATGAAGCACATGTACGAGATTATCCAGGAAAGACACAAACCACTTAAATGAAGAATTCAACTCCACGTTGAACTATTTGAATTCTCTGTGTGGACAGCTCAGGGAAGATCCTTGTGTGTGGGGAAGCAGCTGTAACTGTGGTACACCGAATTTGTCATAGAATCATTTGGTTTAGAAAAGTCCAACCATAACCCAGCACTGTCACATTCTCCACTAAACCATGTCCCCAGGTGCCACTTCCACATTTCTGAACACTTCCAGGGATGGTGACTCCACTGCTTCCCTGGGCAGCCTGTTCCAATGCCTGACCACCTTTTCAGTGAATAATTTTCCCCTGATATTCAATATAAACCTCCCCTGGTGTGAGCTGAGGCTGTTTCCTCTCATCCTGTCACTTGTTACCTGGGAGAAGAGACAAACCCCCACTGGGCTCCAGCCTCCTGTCAGGGGCTTATAAAGAGTGAGAAGGTCTTTTATTGTGCACAAACTGTGCAGCCAGGATTTTGTCATATTTAACATACTCTATTTTTCATGCCTGGTTTTATAAAGTAGCAAGGATCCCATATTGAAAGGTGTTTGGGGTCAGAAATAATCTCATGAGAAGCTTCCTCAGCTGCACAGCTCTGCCATGAAAAGGGAGAAATGGGAGCTGATTGGTTTGAAATGGAAAACGTTGAGGTTTCTTCCCAAATTTAAAAATACAGATTTATTTGGAAACTGCCATTAGCTCGTGTCCTGGTTCTGGCAAAGGTTGAATGGTTCCTAGGAGAGCATACAAGAAATTCCAAACAAAACACTTCTAAACCTTTAAATCTGGATCAAAATCATTAAATCCCTAAATGACATAGGAGACACTAATGCCCTTAATTTAGGGATCAGTGTAGTAGAAAGGGAATGGCAAATATGAAATTAATGACATTTAAATTACTGCTTCATTAGAACACAGTTTTGCCACAGTGTTGTGCTGAATTTAGGCATACCCAGAAATCAACAGCAGTTCCCTTTATTTAAGGCTCTGGTGACGTTTACGTGTTATTTCTTTTTTTTTTTTTTTTTAAAGGAGTTGCTATTTGTGAAAATGTTTTTTGTGAAATATTAGTGGAATTAAATGCATTTTTAATTGCACTCTACAGTAGTATTAGTTTGGCACTTGAGACTTCTGCATTAATTTGTGTGCTGAATGGATGTGGAGAATACAGGACAGTCAGTTTCTGCTGGATTTGCAGAATGGAAGAGTGAGACTGAAGTCAGTTCAACTCTGTGTGTTAGGGGATGAAGAGGGGACAAAATGGGCTGCTTTACCTCAAAAAATGAGGAAATAAGAATTAAAAAATAAGTGCTAAATGATAAAAGCTGGAAATTTTTTAATTCTCCTCCCTGAAATTTTTGGTTGATGCCTTGGTGGTGCTTTGTGAGCACCACGGTGTCCATGTTACCTTCATTCCACTTGCCAAAACTGTCCTCCCATGGGTTCTGGAGTCCCCCATCAGTGGGGTGAGAGATGCTACATCCCAATATATTTACATCTAGACTGTACTGGAAAATAATCTCCATGAAGTAATCCGGTTAACCCCCCCACGGGCACTAAGGGAGGATGGCTGAGTGCAAATATTTTAATTTAGGAGACCCTGGCTTTTGTTGCAAATTCTTGGAAGATTCCAAGCGGAATGAATGACTTCATGGAAGCTGCCAGTCCACAAAGCTGCATTTACAGGAGGAAATGTAGAAATGAGCTGCTGAGAGCAGGCAATAATTTCCTGAATGCTGTGTGCATCCACCTTTGGATGTGGTAAAGAGGACAGCACATCCTGGGAGTGTTTTCTCAGATCACAGCTGAGGTGCTTCTTGTCCAGTTCTCCCCACAACATTTCTGGTTGACACTTACTGGCATGAAAAAAAAACAAAAAAACAAAGGCTGGTAGGAACAAACCACTTCTTTTTAGCACTGTAAAACCCGTGGCTATTACCTTCCCAGCATCCTCTCAGCTAATGGCCTGAAACAGGACCAATATTTGATTTCTACTTGCTGTATTTACTTTATAAATAGATACTTCATGGGTTTCATTCTTTACTGAGATTGAATTAGTGGGTTAAATAGACAGAAATATTTCTTACCGTGGCATACTGATCTCTTAGCATCTTGCACTGACCTGATAACAGGCTGGCAGGAGAGTAAACTTAATTATTTTTTAAGCTAGAGACTGACAATGGAGAACACTGAATATTTCTGAAACCGAGATCCTCTTTTCTGCCATTAAAAAGCCGGGGAAGTCTGAAAGGAGTGTGAGTTCAAGGCATATATCAGTGTGATTATTGAAGGGTGTTCAGAGAGTGGCTTATCACCTCCCCGGCTTATTTACCTGATAAACCAGAGCCTTATGCTTCAAAAGCTCCAGCTGCTCAATCCCAGCGTGGTTGCCACCTCTTAGTGAGGATGAGCCCACTCTGATGGTGTGGGCAAGCAGGACCTCACCGAGGCTTTTTGCTGCAATCTGCCCTTCAAAACACTCCCCCCCAAATTCTCAGTTCCATTAAAAGCAGGAACAGCTTGATTTGCGAGGAGGCTTTGCTTCCCTGGTTCTGCCCTTTGAACTCGGCTTCTTTGTGAGTAAAGGTGATGGAGAAGCTGAAGGGCGAGGGTCTGTGGTTTTGGGAGCATTTGAGAGGATGCACAACACATCCCTGTGAGCTGCTGAGCCCCCCACACGTGATCTCTGCCAGCCCCTGGGATGTGAGATTAAGATCTAATTTCAGATGGCCTTTACCAACCCCAGTGTGAGCAGCAGTAACCTACAAAAGCAATAAATACTCTTTGTATTGTCATTTGCACCCAAAAGCTGCTGCTGTCCCTGGGGAGGTTCTGTGAGGGGTTCCTGCATCCCTGAGCATCCTTTGCCACCACTCACTGGCTCGCCCTGCCTGTCACCACAGCCCCCTGCTCCAATCTGCATATTAATCTTGATTCCAAGCCATCCTGCAGACGCCGCATGCAAATGCACTGAGTGATTCAAATTGGTTTTCTCTGTTTGTAAATGTAGTGTTCTGTGACTGCTCAGGGGCACTTGGAACATATGCTCCGTGATATCTGGCATTTTTCAGAATTCCAAGCAAGGGAGGCTGTCTGCAGCGTGGGCACCTGTGGCCTGTCCTGCTGCTGGTCCTGCGTGAGAGCAGCTTCACATCCATGAGGGAAAGGGTTTCTTTTTGGATGGGGGACAAGCAGCAGAATGCAGAGTGTCTGTGAGTTAAGCAGCACAGCCCAGCCCTATTCCCAGAAACTCGGTTACAGCAAAGTCTCTTATTCAGGAGGTTTGTGTGAAAATCGCATTACTCATCTCCCTGCCTTGAATTGTCTCTGCAGAGCCCGGCTCTCCGTGGGCTGGTGATCCAGAGGGGAGAGCCTGGATGCTGCTCTCAGCCTCAGACTGGGGGCACAAGCCCTGGGAAAGGGGCTGGGGAGCAGGGAAGGCACACAGAGCCTTTTGCTACCCCTTTCCACACCAAACCCCACATTTTCCTGACCTCCACATGCTCCTTACTGCTCATAGTGAGACTTCTCGGTCCCTCCTTGGGCAGTGACACCTGAAGGCCATTCAGTGGCTCAGGTCACTGGTCTGTAAGCAGGACAGGCAGAAACTCCTGCTGCTCTCACCTGAGTGTCCTGCCTGTCTGCTCTCAGGTGAGGCATCCCTGGAGTACCTACGAGGCTGATGCTGGGCACAGTGGTGTTTTCACATCAGCCCTAATGAGCCCAGCTGCGGACTGGGAGAGAGGAGGAGTGGGTGATGTGCTGCTTTGGCCACTACACTGCAGGGATGCTCCCCCGTGGAAAAACAGCCTTGACTCATGCAGCTTGCAGGGCAGCACTGCTTGATTTCTCTGGATGAGGCAGCTGAGGGTGCTGGAGGGGTGCTGCATCTCCTGCTGGGCTCCCAGGTGCAGCCCCACGTGAGTGTGGGGTGTGCAGGCAGCAGCCCAGGTTAGGTGGCCAGAAGTCGCCGTGGTGTGCCTGGCGAGAGGCTGCGGTGGCCGTGGTGCTGCTGGGCTGCTCCCCGGGCTCCAGAGACACTGTCCAGAGGCTCCCAGGGCTCCAGAGGCACACAGCCCTGTTCCTCGGGTGCCTGGCTGCACCACAGGGCTTCAGGCACACATTCCAGCTCTAATTCCTTCCACTTGAAAGGGAATAAGCACTCTAACAGTTCGCTGCGATAATTAAAATTCATGTTATCCTGCGCCAAGCTCAGACAACTCTCTGTTGTCAGCACCTCCAGAGGTCCTGGTTTAGCTCCTTCTGGTTCATTTAATGATGTAACAGTGAGAAGGAGAGACACTCCTTTTATTGTTGATGTGTAAGGTTTAGAATTAAACGTCTCTGCTGGTTGCTGGGTACTTTCTGCTGCTGCCAACCCCGTGAACTCTTTAAACATATGCTAATGAGCCCGACTCGCTCCCATTCCTTCTGTATAATCCATGGAGGAAGAAAAGTCAATCTTAGTCGTACTGCCTAATGGCCTCTATACGTTGTAGTTAGCACAAAACCACTGCAAAGTGATGGAGATCCAGAGTTAAATGCACGAATTAAGCAGAACCCCTCTGACCACACTCCATTAGAAGAGAAACTGTCTCTAGGGAGACAAAACAAGATTTCTCTTTATATATACATTGTAAGAGTCACCCACTGATCCTCCAGGCTTTTTGAAACATTACTGGCACCCCAGTGATGTGGACAGAATATAATTTATCAATATTGCAACAACTTCCCACCTAAGATGTTGCTGGAATACCGATGTGCTGCAGCATAATGAGGTTTGAGGGAGTGTGTATGTTATCCACAGCATTGCTTTCTCTCCTGCACCTCACTCCTCGGCCCTGATGGACATGTGAAGGGAATTATGTGTATTTTAACACTCTGTTAATTGCTTTTTATTTTTAACATTGCTTTTTAACACCTGCACGCAGTTTTTCTGGCTTGGCCAGCAGCTGTTTGTGTGTGATTCGCTTAGGAAATAGCGGGGGAAAGTTACACAGTTATCCTGTGATGGATTAATGCAGAGGAATTACAGGGTTAAACCTGGTGCAATGGCATTGGGCTGGTGGGACACAAAACTCTGCCACAGCTCTTCCAAGGAGAATCTTTTCATCTGGAGCAGCGAGGAATAAGCAGTCCTTGCACAGACTGTCCCCATTCCAGCACTGTGATGCTGTTCCTAGCGAGGTTGTGATTGATTACAGCCTCTTATACAGTCAATGGGTAAAAATAAGAGACTAACAGACCTCGTTTCCTGCTTCATGATCCTGCAGCTCCATTGAAAACGCTGCTGCTGGGATCAGCTTCTCACCTGAGGTGTTTGATGAGTACATGGGCTTCTCTGCTGCCTTGGATACAGCCACCTGGTCTCAGATTTAAAGCTATTAACGATTTGTTTTCCGTCATGTATCTTTCTGTGGACAAACAGATACCAGATAAGAACCTGGAACTACTATTTGCATGCAGAAGTTGTGTGTTTTGGAATGGAATGGGGCTGTACAAACTTTAGGATTTATTTGGGTGATATCTTGTTGGCATCCTGCCCTTGCATGAGCTTTCAAGAAAGGGTCTGCTGCCATCTGTGCTCTTTAGCAGGGTTTGGTACCAGTACCAAAAACTCTAATGGCTACTTTGGAGTGAAAAACTTCAAGGAATAAAAGTACACAGAGTGTAACACCAGAGAATATTTACTTTTTCCAAGAAGTCCATATGAGTTAGTTCTGTCGCAATGATTTGGACAGACACATTTCTTACAGTCACTCTTTCAAATTCCCCAGGAGTGTTCTCAGAGGGGCCTCCCATCTCCCACGGGACGTGTTAGGACATTTCAGCCCTTCTGACAAAGAAATTGGAAAGAAATCTCTTGAGCTATAGCAAGAATCCTACTAGCCACTGTTTGCCTTCTGTATTCCTAAGGATGAGAGCAGTTCTGCAGAACCACCACCCCTGGAGGTAACTCTGAAGATCCCCACAGCTTGAGCTTGCAGGTGGTCACAGAGGAAGGATTTTTGTGGTGCCTCACTTTGGCTGCTCTCTCACCCTTGTCATGCAGTGAACGTGTTTGTTCTGTAAAGCCACAGGCTTTGCTTTAGCTCTGTAACATTGCCACATTGCTGGGTTTCGCTCTGATATTTATTCTTCCTGCTCTGCTCTCCCCCATGGTGGTTTGGTTTGATGCAAGTTCTTAATGGGAAAGCAATTGCTCAGGGAAATGTGGTGCCTATCAGCTGTCTGATCACGGCTCCCCGTTTATGGAATTAAACTGAGGCTGTATCAGTGTAGAGGCTCCATGAAGAAAATTTGCTTCATAAAATTCATCTTGCATATCATGCCGCTCTTTGTGCGTAGTGTTCAGAAGCTCACTGTTCTGTTCCCATAATCTACTAAATAATAACAGTTAGCACTTACATCTGCGAATCAATACGCAGGCTCTCGCTCCCAACTGCAATGAAAGTTTGTTATTGTGTGAAACAGCAACTTTCATGTCTGTAACTGATTGTTGCATTCTGTATTTCTGTCAAATGTGACGACAGTCACCTCCCGAAGCTTTAACGAAAGGCAGAAATTCCCCTGGTGCTTCTGGCAATTGCACATTAGTCTTTGTGGAGGCAGAAGATTACTTGCTGATTCCTGTTTGCTGATTCCATTATGTATGTGTGCTCTAGTATATAATGGCTTGTTAGTCCCTTAAAACAGCATGGCTAGGAATAGTCTTTCAAAACTGTATTTTGGTTCAATTAAAAAAAAAACAAACCACAACAAACCACAACCATCAAAAATGATGAATTCCATAGAGTCTCTTATAACCACTGGGGTTTTGAAGATGATCTCTATCAGGGAACTGATCATTATGGGAGCTGGACTGTATGTGATGTGGTGAACTGTTTCCTTTTGAAGATACTAATTTTCCTGCCGTTGATTTGACACGACGTGCTTGCAGTCAAGCCAGGCAAGAGTAATAGTGCTGATGAAGACAGCTTGGTGTGTTATTGTGCTCTAAAATAATTCTCTTAGGATCCAGTCTCTTTCCTGAGATGAATTCCTGTTTTCTCTTGGCAGCGTTTGCGATCACTCAGCTGCAAGGCTCATCCAGAGCCCCGTCCACATGGAGAGCTGCAGGCTGGTTTGGCCTTATTAGAGTCAGGTTTTACACCCTCATTAGGTGATACCTCAGCCTTGCTTGCAAAAAATGCAGTGCTGTATGATGCCATGCTCTGTGAAATGGGGGCAGGACCTGGGGAACGGAATGGGATAAAGCGTTTGGCCCCGTCTTGCTTTGTGCTTCGGCGCAGACCTCGCCCTGCCGAGCTGCTGTTCCACCCTGCACTGCTGTGTGCAGCTCACAGGCCCACGCTTTGGAGGTGGCTCATGGAAAAATGGGCACAGCAGTCACTGAGAAGCCCTGCAAGTTCCCTTGCACCTCTTTTGTGTTCCTTGCGCCCAGGCTTGGCCCACGTGGCGATGGCAGCGAGAGGTCGGGGCCTTGCTGCTGCCACTGTGGGTCTGAAGGGAGGACAGGACAGCAGGACATCCCTCTGTAATTCCCTCCCTGTTGCAGGGGTGTTGTCGTCCCTAAAAGCTTTAATAGACAGTCCTGTCCCTGCAGAGCTCGTGATCCAACAGACAAGATGGAGACTGTGAGAGGAGTTTAATATTATCCATCTTTCTCAGGGGGGGAAACGAGGTGCAGAGAGATGGAGCACAAGGTCACAGAGGAAGTCCGTGACAGGACCAGGAATTGAATTCCCTCTCCTGGGTCTTCGTCCAGTGCTTTAATCACAAAACCCGCCTTCACCTTTGTGCTTTTCTGTTATTTAATCAGCTGAGGAAAAAAAAATGCAAATTGATTTAATTAAAGGAGAAGGCAAATTTCTAATTTCAGGCTGGATCATTCTACGGTTATGGAAATTTTGGGGAAAGGCGAGAATAAGCATCTGTAATTTTTCTTTTCTGAACAGATGTATTTTCATTTACACAGCTGTGCAAAAATTATATTTTGTGACAACTAATTTTAGCCTAGGAGCAGATCTGATGTTGGGTTACCAAGAGGTGTCATTTTCTGGCTTGCAGAATAATCCTCCTTCTGGCAAAAAATCGGTCCTGTTTCTTCCCACAGACATGGTTTCTTCCTTTTAAGTGTCTCTCAAAATTATTTTATACTCAATGAAGCAAATCCTCCAAAGGCTTCATTATTCTGATGGTAGCATCATCTGATTGAATATTTCAATCATAATGTCCTTTGGAGAATTTTAGCGGTTTCCACTCAGGATGTTGGAGGCTTGGATTTTTGCGTGTTCCCGAGGTTTTGAGGGACTGGAAATTGAGATCATTTCAGATGCACAGAGTTCATTGGGGAGGTAGATGGTAATGTTTGCTCTGGCTGTTGGCTGGAATACGTTAAATCCTCCCTTTCCGTTGTGAAAAACACAAATGCGGCTTCTTTGGGCCCTGGTCGGCGAAGCATTTAAGCACATGCTTAGGTTTAAGCACGTGGGTATTGTCCAAGTGTGCTCCTGCCACGCATTACCAGTAAATCCAAAGTGCAATAAAGTGTCACTCGTCAGATCCAGCTGCTGGGGACATCATGAGGCCAGCGCACAATTCCTGACGCCAGGAAAACCTGTAACGTTTGCAGCGTGTGCTGCTGAGATTCTCCCCATCAGCGCTCTCCTGTGATCCCCTCCTCTCGGCTCGGTTTCTTTCCCCTCACATCCCTACCTTGCTGCGAAGCCTTGATTCTTTTTCCTTGTTCATCGAAAAAAAAAAATCTTTAAATGACTCTGAAAAGAAATCCGGGTTTGTGTTAAGAGTTCCGACAAGGACGGTGGTTTCAGAGCTTTCTGAAGGGCTGTGACAGCTCTTTGTCCCTCATTGCCTCCTTCCCCTCCCCTCACACCCCCTGGAGAAGGAATGAAAGGTTCTGGCACCCACCTTGGAAGGAGGAGCTCCTCGGGCTGACGTCACCACCTCGGAATTGCTGAGGACTCCTTGGTGAGGGTGTTCTGCTTCCCTCAGCCTCACGTTAGGTTTTATGAACTTTAATGAACAGTAAGTAATAAATTTGCTGAAGAAATTGGGTTAGCCTGTGATTAACATTCAGAGTGATGCAGATGAGTGTACCAATGATGGGAACATGTGCTCACATCACGATGAAATGCAGATGAGAGGCCCTGGAGCAAGCCCAAGGATGTGGGCCAGCGCAGTTTCATCTCTGTCAGCTTTAATCTCATCTCGAGTGCCACTGCTACCGGCCTGCAGGATGAACCTCAAACCAGACCTCAACATAACTTTTGTTTTCTGTTAGGGGCTGTGAAAGCATTCCTTTACAACAAAGCTCCATACGTAACAAGCCAAGTCACTGTCTCTCAAAAACAATATTTCTAGCAGTAGGGAAGAGAGGGGGAAATGGTTGGAAGGTGCCTCTTGGTTTGGTTTGGCTTTTATAGCATGCTGCTTTACTGAGCAGTCGTTTCAGTCAATTGAAACCCAGCTGAGCCCATCGCCTTGTGACAGCGTCGTTATGTGGAACAGAGAGAAAAAATCCCCCCCACCTCCCTTTTAAATGAAGTGCAAAGTAATGCTGGAAAGGGAAAGAATAAATCAATTTTAAGTGGTAATCTATGAAGTTGGACAGAAAATGATGAGAAATGAAGCAACTGGTCATAGGAAATTGACCTTGAAAATGGTGTTTATCTGGCGGCCGCAGTGGCAGAGCCCCGCTGCTGCTGTGGGCCGGCGCCTGAGAGGGAATTTAAATCAGAGTTTCTTTGCTTTGAGTCTCAGCTGGGTTTTGGGGGAGTTTCTTTCAGGACTGTGCTCTCTGACAGTTGTGCCAGTGGTGCAGCTCGGCAGCATTTGCCAGGAGGGATTTGTTCCTTTGCGGCAGTCTCGTATTTTGCTCTGTTGCTTGAAAAGGCTGCACCAGGTTGGGAATAGCAATTGTAGGAGAAGGGTCAGAAGAATCACCATGGTTGTGTAACAGATGCATATGTTAGGGACAGAGATGGTATTTTTACCTGGCTTTTAATTTCCATACAAATAAACTCATTAAAGCGAGCAAAAGGACAATGAGTAATACATGTCACCTCTGCTATTTTAGACTGTAACACCTACTTACTCCAAAAGGATGGCTACTGCAGTATTATATGCGTCTTATTTACAATGAAGGGACAGCAGGATGTGGGAGGTGGAATATATTGAGTTTTCACTGAACCTCCTCTAGCAGAAAACAACTGACAGAGATTTCTGTGATCTTTGTCTTCTAGGGTGGGTGGTCAGGGGTCTGTCAGATTAACTAAATGCTTTTTGGACAATGTTTTTCTGCCTTCTTTATGTACATCAGCTGTGTCCGTAAGTGATCCATATGCAACTCATTGAGGTGGGTCATTTGCTGCTCTCAGCATCTGCTTACTGGGTCTCTCAGGAATTCCCCACTAAAACATGAAGGGACAAGTAGCCAAGTGCTAGGCCTTGGAGAATTTATGGTCTTGGTGGCCAGAGAAATAACCTGGTATTAACCCATAAACTTTACTGAAAGATCAGAAATCCTTGTGTCAGTTCTCGTGTGAACCACACACGTGGGCTCCCTGGTTTACTCACCTGGTTCACGTAGTCACTGACCTCCTTTGCCAGATTCCCTGTCAGCAGAAGTCGGAGAGCAAACACAGGCAGGACATTTGTGGGGCTGCCCAGGGGTAAGAGAGGCCAGGACAAAACCCTGGAGTGCCCTGTGTTGTGTCTTGTGGAAGACTTTGCCTTACACCTGAGCTTTGCCTTACACCTGAGCTTTGCCTTACACCTGAGCCTCTCAGAAGCCTGAGGCTTTGCTCATATTGGCCACTAAATGAGGTGCTCCAGGCAATGCCTGCAAGCAGGAGTTGCTGCTGCTTGTGTGGCAGCATCCACCTTAGCTCTGGGTACCCAAAGGCTTGTTTTCCTGGATGGGATCCTGTTGGAGATGCTCCAGCTCCAAGGCATTTCCCTTGCCTGGGAGCATTTCCTGATCCATTCAGTCTGGGAGAGGATCTGGGATGAGCACTGGGAGCAGGCAAAGGGAATCAAAGGGAAAGACATGGGAAGCAGGGAGGCAGCAGGGCTGTGGGAGGAGAGGAAGGAGCCCCACTCCCAGCAGTGGAAAACTTGGATTGAGCAAGCACCAGTGATAGTGGGTTGGTGGTGTTATCCCAGTGCTTGTGCTCTGATGGAAAGCTAACAAATAATAAATCTGAGCAATGTTTTCAGACTGTGTGAAAATTAAGGATTTTGAGGCAAGCCTTCTCCAGATATTTAAAATTCAGCAAGCTTTTTTTGTCCTGGGTCTTGAGATGTTAATAACTTTGACTAATTGTCAACACCACCAATTACTATGACTGATACCTTATCATTTCCCACAATGAGCAATGCTAATTAAAATTGATTGTGCTGCTGTTCTGGCACAGCAGCAAGTTTCCTTTTCATTTTTTGTTTAAACATGAGCTTATTGTGCCTATTTGGTGAATTAAATAAGGAAAGCTCATTATTCTGATGTTTATTTTTGAGCAGGGGTTTTAAGCCACATTGGAAGCCTGTTAAAAGTGTCAAAGAAATAGAAGAGCTTGAATGAATTGTATTTTTTGGAGTACCAAAACAGGCACCTAATAATAATATTTAGCACTTTTATACCACGGCGCTTTTTACACGATCACATTTCTGCACAAACGTAACCACTTCTATTATCTCTGTAAGGTGGGCAAACACTGTTATTGCTGTTTCACAGATACTGCAGCCAGAGCTTTGATTCCCTAATAGCAGAGCACTTGAAGCTATTCACTTCAATTTGGTTACAGATCCCTGTCTTACAGCACTCCGAGCTGCCTAAGTTACAATTTGCAAGACTGGCTTTGCTTGAATTTTATCCAAACTTGGCCTTTCATTTCTCAGTTGTCTTTGAAAAAGCATGATTATTTCTTTCTCCCAAAGGTAGGATCAGGAATTCCTTGCTCCTGGTCTGCCCAGTGCTGCAAATGTTGATTCTGCCCATGCAGAGCCAGGCAGGAGGGATGGGGCTGTGCAGCTTCGTGTCCTTCTGAGTCTTTGCTTCATCAGCTGAATCTCCCTGTGTCAGGAAGGGCTGTTCTTCATTGGGTAGAAGCTGCTTGCAGGGAGGAGAGTTGGCTGAAAAATAGCTCTGAAACTCCTGTTACCTATGTCCTGTTGTACTCTGAATTTAGCTGTGGCTTTCCGTGAACTTTTCCATGGGGAATATTTATGGGCTATGTTATCACTGGAAGATGTACCTGGGTTTTTTAACCATTCTGCTGGTATCTCCTTCTTAAGTGGCCAATTGCAGTTAATAGCACAAGCCTGTGACCTTATCCCACTGGAGATTGATTTAATCTGAACAATTTATTCTTTCCATGATCAATATGAAATGAGTTAATATGTAATGGATATAAACGCATGGAGTTGCCTGAGATATTCCTCACTTCCTCCTACTTAGTCTGTAAAATGAGTCAATGGCTTATGGTAGTTACTAAAAAAAAAGTCTTTTAAAGGATTCTACATGTTGTACTTTTTCATAAACAAGATCTCCCTTAGGCTTTGACAGAAAGGGAACCTGTGTTTGCCTGCCTGGTGCCTTGTACGAGCAGTTATAGAGGAGCGTGTCAATCAAAAAATACTTCAAATTTATTGGGAAAAAACTGAAAAGTCTGGCACTTGAAGGCAAGATTAAAATATTTATATTACAGAAACACCAGCAGCAAAAATAATATCTGGAAAGTAAATATTTCAGTCCTGAACACTACTTTTTGATTATTTACAGCTACATGACTTTCCCTTGAGCATTGATTTCTTCTGATCCTGATAGGAGTTGGGAGCAGCCTTGGGAATCTGTAGAGCTGCTTTTGCCGTGGTGCCACGGCTGACCCCAGTGCTCCTTGCTGAGAACAAGGGGACCTGGCCAGCAAGGCTGTCCCTCACAGTGCTCCCCTGGGTGACCCAGGTTAATTTGTTTGTGTTGGGAAAGTGCTGCGGGACGGCGCTGGAGAGGTGGAAGGTGTCACCCGATGGAGCTGTGGGAGCGTGGGGTGTGTTCAGTGACACCAAAAGGGAAGCTGTGAAATACCACAGTGCCAAGTGTGTCTTCCTGGAGCACACCAGGCCTGATTCTCCTCTCATCTCTGCTGATGTCCCTCCATGGACTAGGCTGAAGTTGCTCATGGTTTACGCTGTAGAAAATCAGGGACGAATCATGGCTGCCTGGCTCCCTCGGCGTAACCAGCTGTACGTGGAGGCAGAAGTTTTTGCTTTCTTCTCTAGTTTCAAATGTCCCCTGGAGTTTTGTTGTGAGAAGTCAGTTATGAAAATTGAGAGTGCGAGGGGGGGGATATGTCATTTGGGTTGTGATTTGCTGTTAATTAAAGTTTAGTGTGACACATCTTTTATGTCTGGGGATTCCTGAGTCTCATCTCAGTGGCCTGGGTAGAACGGAGGAGCATCTCCATTGAGATCAATGCTCATTATTATTTTCCTCATTATCATCATGATCCTCATCAGTATTTGTTCTACAACACTGGCTGTGGAACAGAAGCACAGGCAGAGATGACCTTCGCTCCTGTTCAAAACCTTTCATTTTTAACAGATAAGAGACTCAGAGGCTGGGGAGGGGAAAGTGACAGTGAACTGACAGAGAATTAGATCCAGCTACTCAGAAGTCAAAATCAGCCACCTCAAGCACAGCAAGCATTTGATGGTCTGGCCACTTTGTTTTACTGGTTGACCTCTTGTAAAATCTGCAAAAAGGACCACAGGAAAAGACAAGTACCTTCAACTTAGAGACCTGCACCCTTCTGCCTAAAAATGTGTAAAATCATTTCTTTTGGAAGGTCTGGGACAGAAAAGACTCTTGCCAACGTGATAGCTCATTGCTTCTGGTTTGAGATGGAGGAGGAGGTGTGTGATTTCTGTGAGTCATCTTCTGACAACCAGCTGATAATCCCCCAACCATCCCCTGAGTGCTGGTAGTTTCCCTTTCTGCTGTGGAAAGTCATCTGGGGGTCAGGAAGTGGATGGTGGTGTTAAGACTGTCACATGGAAATGGTGGGATACCGACTAGAGTAGACTTGGGGAAAACTATTTTCATTTATTGGCACTTAAAAACAGAGCAGGATGGTGAGAAACAAAGACAAAAACTAATGCACCTGCTTCCACTTCTTCCCAGTCCACTCCTTCATGCCCAGCTCCTCTACCTCCTCCCTGCCCAGCAGTGCAGGGTGGTTGGGAATGGGGGGTTGTGGTCAGGCCATAACAGACGGGCTCTCCATGGGACTCATGTTAAGTTGCAAGTGCTTTGGTTAATCTTTTTTTGTCTAAATGCTTACGTAAGGGTTTTGCTGTGTTTCAGAATATCCAAGTATAGATAGATTTGGTTGATAAAAGAGAGGGCAGTGCTAATTTATTGCAGAAAACAAACACTACACTTATTTTTTTCTGAAGAAAATAAGGTTGTATGGCGAGTTATAGAATTAATGCATGGCTAAAAAAAAAAAAAGCGCAAAATTTCTTCCTCCCCTTCGTCTCCAAGCATTGAGGATCTGTTCAGCTTCACCCCAATCCTCATTTTTGCTGCATTAATGGGTGCTCCCCAGTTCAAGCCCTGCACAGCCCTGTGTGCTCTCGAGGTTGCTCCAGGGACCTGGTTTGGGGAGACGTTTTGGTTGCACCAAAGCGTTTCGTGCATCAGCTTCAGGAGCTGAAATCGTGTCCTGTTGAAATGTTTGCGGTGTGTAAGAGGAGGTTTGGGCTGTTGGGGGCCCAGAGAGGCTGACAAGCTGCTGCCTCGTGTCTGAGTGCTGTAACGTGGTGTGTTTGTGTAGCATGTGGGTCAATGGGCTGCGGCTCCGCTTTCCTGGAAATCGCCCGTGACCGGAGAACCGCGGTGACGTTTGACCTCTCCTGGCCCTGAACCAAAGGGTGTCCCCTTTGGGTGAGGTGTCTGCTGCTCTTTGCAGCCAGCTACAGACTTAAAGCTTTTCATGCATTTAACTGACTGCTGGGGAGAGGCTGCACGAAGTACTTCCCTCCTGGGAAAGCCCCTTTTACGGCAATCGGGGCGTTTTAGCATTACGGGTTTTCCAAATGGATTTTGTTGAAAGGCAGCAGGATTGCCAATGTGCATCTGGGAGTGCTGAGCAGCTGCTGGCACCCAGAGCTGGGTGTTGGGGTGGCTGTGGGGTTGGTGGAGGGTGATTTGCCCCGTTAGCACAGCACAGCTAATGAGCACAGTCCCTCCAGCATCGGCAGCGCACGGATGCTCATTGGAACCGATCAGGAACGGCCTCTGCTGACCAGAACTATGGGAAAGCTGTGTTTGGTGCATGACAAATAGCAGGATGCTGCATATTTTTCACTATTAGCTTCGAATCCATACAATTAGTGGTAAAAAAGAAAATAATATTTATTTATCTGTGAAGTCTAATGATAAAATAATAGCCAAGAAAAGTATTGATCCCTCCCTTGACCACTCTCTTCAGTGGAAGGTGTCCCTGCCCGTGGCAGGGGGGGTTGGAACTGAATGATTTTTGAGGTCACTTCCAACTCAAGCCATTCTGGGATTCTGTGATTCTATGATAAAATAGGAATTTTCATTTTTCCACCAGTTTGCATGGACCAGAGTTGGCAGAACATCTTGTATGAACATTAACTCCACCATCCTGTTCCCTTCCCTTCCTTCCACCAAAACTCACCTCTTTTTCCCTTCCCGTGGGTGATGAGGGATGCGTGTGCTTCATGGATAGAAAGGACAAGATGCCTTCTGGTGACACCAGGAAGAAAATGATCCAGGGAGTTACAGACCACTAAGCCTTTCATTTGTACCTCATAAACTGGTTCAAATGATAAGGAGAAAAAAAAAAAGAAAACATTTGGGAGATGCTGATAAGATCAGGCTTATCCAGTAGAAAGGTAGTGTAGGATATGGCTGGAAGTGATAGGGAAAGCCTAGGCTTGATGACCCAGCAGGTCACTTACAGTCTTTCTCTCTTAATCTCTTAGAAGTCTTTGAACTTGTCAATAGGAAAGGAGGAGAGAGGAGCTGGCTTATCTCATTTATTTACGATACTGAAAGGGCTTTGTAAGGCCCCTTGTAGAAAACAGTCAGAAAGACAAGGTGGGTGGGTGAAAGGGAAAAGTAGAGTCAGGAATCAAAACCTGAAGCAAAGATTAGGAATAACTGGGGAATTTTCGTCATCGCAGAGGGTTGGACCAGGGGTTCCTTGTGTGTTCCTAAGTCCTGTATCAGGTCTTTGATTTGGGATGGAGAAGAGGTGGAAGGGCAGCCAGGTCTGGGGTAGCAAAAAGCCACTGAGGTCATTCAGGTCCAGGGAGGGCAGTGAGGGAGGACAGAACAACCTAAACAATAAATACATGACATAACCTCCAAAAAATGTTCAGTGCTAATGAGTGGCTTTTGCCCACCCTGATGTTTCAGTTTGAGTTTGATGTGGTCAAAGCAGAAACAAAAGTCTTTGGTTCTGCAGCCCATGGAGGAGGAGATCTTGGTGGAGCTGCTAACAGGGAGGAGATTCCTTCTCCCTGATCCCCTCCCCAGCAGGGTCTGCAGTGCAGGACCAGCTGTGCTTTTTCAGAAGCACAGAAGGGCTAGACAAACACATATATAGTGTTATCTGAAAGGCCAGCAATGGTACTCAGCATCAGAGCAGTCTCATGAGAGAAGGAGCCCAAATTAAGAGGCTTCATGTAGCACTGCTGGGATTTAAGTTCAGTTTTTTTCCTTCCATTTAAACGCTGCATTTGTTTTTTTCCAGAGCCATGTCTATCTCTCTGTCCTAAACAGAAATTTTGAGTAAGGGTTAAACAAACATTATTTGTTTGCATTCTCTGCTGCTCTGACAGTCGCAGCTGAGTGCATTCCCTGCACCACTGATTTAAAAGACGGCCCCACCTCTGAATTGATGGAACCTCCTGCCTCCCTTCCATTCCTTCCCATCCTTCTGCCTTTCCTGCCACTTTTTAAGCTGGAGAAGAACCACTGGATGTCCCTTTGAAATCCAAGGACTGAAGTCCTGGATGCTGCTAATGAGCAGCGAGAGCCTTTTAAGGAACTGAGACATTGCATTGTTGTGATTTGGGAAACAAAAGCTGAATTAGAACTGTAACACTTAACTATGGCATCCCACTTTATTTTCCTCTAATGCAGGCTAAGCTGCCTTAGAGCAATCTTTTAAATGTAATGATTGAGACTATTATAGGAAATACTATACAAAGCAACGTTTTTTTTGCAGCCTAAATAATAAGTAGGGCAAGGTTTTAAATGAGGCTAGAGTAATGAATGCTGTACAATAATTTTGATGATAAATTTCCCCGGAGGATAAAGTGGAAGAACAGAAGCAGGCTGTATTTAATCATGCAAAGTTAAAGGAATGCAGACCAACAAATATTTATAGAAATGTACGGATTTTCTAACCTTTCCTGAGATATTCTTGCCTCTTTTCACCTGGGAGACTTCTCAGAAGTTCAGGTCTTTCAGTGTGTAATAATTAGGAGGAGGAATTGATCACATAGGGTCAAGTGTTTCTTTGATGTAGCGCACAGAAATTCCTGCTTCCTTGCAGGCTGGAGGATTCAAACAATGAGACATTTGTTTTTCACAGCTCCTTCATTCATCAGCGTGTCTGAAAAGCTTGCTTTGAGCAGATACACAGCATGGGATGACACATTCTGCAGCTGCTCTTCACCTACTACTGACCCAAGGAGCTGTGTCCCCACCAGGGCAGGGCAGTGTGCAGAGATCCCCCCTCCCAAAGCAGCAGAGTTGCCTTTGTGCAAGTACAGTAAGAAGAAGAGCTGTGAACTGCATTGCAGAGGTGAGACCTGGGCTTCCTTGAGCTCAGCAAGCTCAAAATCTTTGCTCCGTGCTCCATCACCAGGCACAGATGTGCCCTTCCCATGCCTGTACCAAAGGCCATCCATCCTCCTCAAAGGTGGTGCTCCTCAAAGGTGGTGCTCCTCAGCTCTGGTTTCTTCTGTTTGCCTTGAGGACAACAGCATGACTTCAAAAACTCAGGGACAGTAAAAAAGACACCCCTGACATCTGGCTGGGCACATTCCTGGTTGTTCTGCCCAGTGCACTTGTGGAAGGGTTAGATGATCACTCCATAAAGCATAAGGTTGGGTTGCTTTGTGCTTTTTTATAAAATAGCTGCTGAAGTAGGATGTTTCAGTGGAGCTTCAGCTCAACCTCTGACAGCATCCATTCAGCAGAGGCAAAAACCCGAGGATTTCTGTTCTGCTGATCAATACTTACAGCATATATTGATTTCCAATTTAGGTGTTAACTTTTTAGCTCTTAGAAGTACTCTTGATATCAATTTTCACCTTGCCTGGTGTTCATTGCCTGCTGAACGTTATGGCAGCGAGTGAGCTCGGATCCCATCTGGAGGGGCGATTAATTCCAGCCACTTCAAGATTGCAGCGTGCAAAGATTTACCCGCGCGAGCATCGCGCTAGCACGAAATATCTGTGTTTAAGGCAGTGACCTGAGAAATGCTTTCACTCTGGCCTGGCACAGGCTTCCTCTAGTTTCTCAGTCTGCGTAGTCATCTCTGAAATCATAGAATAAGCTAATAAATAGCGCTGTTTATTATGTTCGTGTTGTTTCGGCATAATAATTCGCAGCCCAAGAGGCCGAGGTGGCGGGCTCAGGTTGCTGGGTGGCTGCGTTTTGTTTAAGCAATAAGACACACATGATAAGCAGCGAGTCCCCGGGTGATTGTGCCTCCAGTAGTGTTAGGAGGCACAAGGTCAAAAGGCTCAGTGACTTTAACTACCTGAGAAGTGCCGTGTAATCCCCTGCAAATGGGCTGTCTACAATGTCTTATTGCTGTATCACAGAGGGAATTATTTCTTTTTAAAGGCAGCCACATGAATTCCCTCTGTAATTGGCACAGGGCTGACATCACTGGCTGCCAATCAGAAATCCTCTCCGTCTTGGATTTTAACACCTTAATTTCGAGTTCGGGTCATCTGAACAAATGGATTTTGTTAAAATGATGTTTTATCCTCTTTGTGCTCCGAGTCCCATCTGCCTGCTCTGTGTGTGTGTGCCTGCGTTGTGAATTGCTCTGCAGCAGCTTTTGTGTCATCATCGGGCACTAAACAGTGACTGCAAAGTCTTTGCAGAGCTGGTGGCATGGGAGCCATGGCCTGGCTTGTGGTGCCTAGAACATTATTTAGACTCAGAAGCTCCAGGGAGCAAGGGGAGGGCAGACAGCCAGGTGAGCACCTCGGGAGGCAGGCTGGGATTTCAAAATCAATGCCCAGCCATCAAATTCTTTCAGCCCGCGCTGCCTTTTCCTTTTTGTTGGCAAACATAACCCCAAAATAATAAAATCATCCCGATTTACAGTTATTGTTGGTAAAATAAGCACACATCAGAGCTTTACCAGCCTGAGCAGCTGAGGAGCAGGCCACAAGGATGCTGTTTGTCCCAGTGGGATTGAGGGGACCATAGGCAGTCGCTGCCATTTTGGAAGGGGGGGATGAGGGATCCCAGATGGGAAGATTCCTCCCTTGTTTTTCCTCGCTTTAAGCCCCAGCAGAAGCAAAGATAAAGGCACAGCCCATAGGAATTCTCTGCAGCCCCTTGAGCTGCTTTCACTGTTACCCAGCCAGCAGCTGCTCTTTCAGCAGGGCAGAGGAAATCGCGTGGTCCATCCCAGAGAATGCTTTTCCTTTGGGAAAATGGGAATAGATGCCAGAGGTCACGACTTCTCTGTGTCTCAGTCTATCAGTGGGTGGGACAGGGGCATCTCTTTGTGGGAAGGTGTGAAACCCACAGTCGAGGGAATTGCTGTGGAAGTTGCTGTTCAGCTGCACTGGAATTTAGGGACAAAGCGAGAGGAATCCTCACCCTGTTAGAGGGCAAAAATTTGACAAATAGTTTTAAAGGCTTAAAATAAATCTATCTTCATAACCTGACTGCTGTGCTTTTTTCCTTAGGTGTGTTATAGAGGTAATGATACTTCTACAGTGAACTCAATTAACCTTCTGCAGCCTTCCGTGTGACAGGGAATCCTAAATCTTCTGTTTTATGAGTGCTTGTGCAAGATTTGAAGCTACTCTGAACTTAGCATTAATAAATGCCCTTTCTAATTGGTGCCCATTTGTTTGTTTCTTTTGCAGTGAGGAAGACATGGTGGCTGTGAGTGGAATGTAATGTTCATGGTTGAAAAGAGATTTCCACACAGGAGCGAGGTATTATTATTATTATTATTATTATTATTATTACTATTATTATTATCAAGAATCTGCTTCTGATGTGTGGATGCTTTTGGAGTTTCCATTGTGCAGTGATGTTACAAGATGATCTTCAGGAATTTATCTTTGGTTCTCTGCGTTGTTTTGCATAAATGGACATCCATTGCCAGTAAGAATGATGTGACTCTCCTCTGTCTGATACCCAGTTTTGAGTGTCCTTTAGAAGGGCTATGGAAAAAAGGGTAGGATGAAAAACCTGCGTATTTAGGGTGAAAAAGCTGTGTATTTAGGCTTCCACGGCTCAGTTTCCCTGCAAAACTCCCTTCTGCTCTGTGATATATCCTGGTAGGTGCACACTGCATCAGGAAACTCAGTGATGTTTGCTCCTGCCTGGCTCCTGAGATCTTTGCATGAGCACATTCTGTACAGAGCAAAATGTTTCATCTGGGAGGGAGGATGTCAGCGATAAATGAGAAAACAAGAGAAATGGATGATGGCCCATAATGCAAACCCTATAATATAATCATTGTTGTTTGATAAAAGAGACACTTGGAGCAACTCTCCGTGCCCTGCTAGGTATGTCTGGATTTATTATTCAAAAAGACACAATCAAATCTCTTCATTCCGTTGACAAATGGGAGCTATTCAATTCCGTATCTGCCTCTTATTTATAGCATATAGAGGGGTGATTTATATGCTGGCTGCAGATCTTCCAAAACAGTTTTAATTAGCAGCATTGGCTATTAGAATGAGAGTTCTGTAGCTCCACAGTCATACACATCCCCTTAAAACTGAACAGAAATCCTACTCTTTGCCAGGCAGCGCTTCTCTATGTTTTTGGTGATGCCAGCAAGAAAATGCACGTGTGCTTTAGGAGCTCAGAGGTTGAATTGCTGTTTGCAGCTCTGAGGGGCAGGCAGGGGAGGGTGAGGAAGGAAATGCCATTTATTGCTGAGCGTTGGGAGGACAGGACAGTCCTTGGGGCTCTGTCACCAACAGCACATGGGAGCTCACAGACACCACCAGTGACTCGTGGTTTGAGGACAAAGTAAGCACCAAACACACCAAGGCCAGCTCAGGCTGCCAGCACGGGCGTTTTGGGATTCTGCTGTGCATTTCTGTGCTTGGAGGAGGATGGATCTGAGCTCTCATCTCGCTGTGTCCTGTGGCTGGAGCACTGAGCCCTCCTCCCAGTGCGTCCTGCGGCCGGAGCGCGCACACCGTTGTTTTTGCTGGGAACATTGTCTGAAGATGTAAGCAAGCATTCCCCCAGCTGTTCCCTGCTCCACAGAGCTGCTCCGGCTCGTGGGCTAATTGGTACCCCTGAGGTTCAGAGCAGAGGCAGGCACGGCGCGGGGGGCAGCTCGGCAAAGGCACCGGTTGGAGTCTCTATTATTTTCACGCATCTGATAGGAATGTGATCCCTTTGAGACCTCAGCCTATCTGTCAAACCTGAGATCAGCCAACAGGTTCAAAAGTTATTTGGGGAAGCGGTGAGTGACAGAACAATTGCACAGCTCTTGTTTTTTTCCTGGGAAACCAGGCTAGAAAAGCGCAGGAAACATAAAGAGTATTTTTTGTGCTTTACGTGGTGTGTGTAGCATGCAGAATGCTCTGTTGTTGTGCTTCCACTGATCTTTTTTTGACATAAGCAATGCAGTCATTCTGCCTTTGCATCAAATAAGTCTTTGTACTACTTGTCACCAGCTCACAGTGTCTCTGTCTGTGTGTAAACTCGGTGTTTGCTACATCCCCCCCATCACAACTGTGCTGCTGCCTGCAGCTGGGTGGTTCTGCTCCAGCTCTGGGTGCTTTACTGCAATGCTCTGTCAGTGATATTTACTCTGGAGAGTAGGAAAACCCCAGAAAATCTGAATTTTGAGGTTGAAAATAACATGGAAAGAGAGGACATGAGCACTGGACCTGGACACAGAGGCTTGGTATCTCTGCCTGTCCTTCCCTTGGAGGAGGTCAAGGAAAGGAGGCACAACTGAGAGAGAAGATTGGATGAAGTTCATCTCCGCCCTGCCAGCACTGTACATTTGTGGTGCTTAGGAGACTGATGGGAAAATGAGGAATTAGGAAATGAGGACATAAAAAAAATCCTGCTACAAGCAAGCCTGAAATTAATGTGGTCGGAAGGAAGGAATGGAAATGATTCCTGCGGTTTGCAACTGGGAGAGGATGGGCTCTGCAGCTGGGACAGCAAGACATCCACGGGTAATTCACAGATCTGGGAAAAAGTCACAGTTCTTGGGCTGAGTACAAGTTAGATTTTTTTTTTTTAATCTACAGAAATTCTGTGTAGGTATTTTATTTCATTTTCTGGGCATATTGATAAAGCACGCTGGTTAAGGAAGCTTTCAAATTATTAACATCTTCAGCCTTGTCTTTGAGCCAAGTGAGCAGTATTTGGTGAGCTGTCTTTGGGCATTACACTAAGTGCTTTTCTACTGCAATTCTAATGGAGTGTAGGGCTGAATTTGATAGTGTTACCTATTAGTGATTAGAGAGTGAAGGGCTTTCAGCATGTCTGTACTTCAGAGTTGGCTTTGAGTGATAAATTGGGCATTACGCATTTCATGATTTTTTAATTCTGCCTTGAAGTAATGAGATTCCTTCTTTAAATTCCTCTTTTCCCTAACATTTTGAAAACATTTTGGAGGTATGAATGGGGAAGGAAAAGAAAGGGGAGAGAGAATGGTTTTGTTCATAAACACTTAAATTGTGCATTATTCAGTGGCACAGGCTGAACTCTGCTGGAGAAAAGTACTTCTAAATTACCAAAATATTAACACTGTAATTATTGAGCATGGATATTAGTTATGAATTATGGATCAGTCAGGTTAGCAAAGTCATGGCTGCCTAACAGAGAATGGTTTGATGGGAACATGCAGGAAGATGATTGAGGATTCCCTCTTCATGTTCTCATAGGGTCTCCTCAGCAAAGGGGGCTCCTGCTCTCCTGCTGGTCCCAGAGATCTGTGAAAGTCCCCCAAGGGCTGGAGCATCCCTGCCTGAGCAGCACCTGCTCTGCAACAGGACAGTCTCTGTGCCACCACGGCTTTTTGGTGTCCAGCCCGGCTGGGAGGCCCTCGGTGCTGAGCTGTGTTTGACACTGTCACCGACTGTCACCATCGGGAAGTCCTGGCGTGCTCCGAGGCACGGCGCCTGCAGTGGGAATCACCGGCACTTGGAAACCTCGTGTTCCCTGTGGGGGCTGCAGAGGGTGGCAGCAGTGCTGGAGGATGAAAGACCAGGGCTCTAAATTTGCTAATGACGCACAGTCTCATTTTCAGAAAAGGACTTCCCATCAGCACCTCTCAGTCCCCTCACTGTAAATGAAGGTAAAGTCATGTCATACCTCCGCAACGTGTTTGGACATCCATGAAGGGAAAGTGCCACCTGAAAGCATTCAGAGAATATCCTACTACACAGTGACTCCAACAGGAGCTCCTGCAGTGCTCACTGTTAGGATATAGATTTATTTCTCTGTGTCTGGGTGTTGCTGTGGCATGAGGTCCTGCCTTATTCCTCTCCAGCTCTTTAGGTTAACCCACAGCTGCTCCTCTATCAGTTTTCCAATTTGTACCCACCCAGCTTCTTCCCTTTTCTTCTGCCACATCTATTTTTTCCAGACAAACCCAGTTTTGTTTTACTTCATTTTTTTAGAGGAGGGCTGTAACATATTTTAAGTGTCTGCCATAAACTTTTGAGATTCAGTGACCTTTGTTAATCAGGAAGGAGGTTTTTTTTGAGGTCTACAGGAAGAATTAATCATATGTAAACTGTTTGCTTTAAAAAGTCTCTTACCAAATGTGGGATTTCCCAGGTAGCCTTCGAAAGGTCAGAGGCTGGAGGCAGGGAGCAGCTGGAGAGCACTGCAGGAGGACAAACCCTCCCAGAGCATGTTCAGAATTAGGGAGGGACCTGTGGTAATACATGGCACTGGGGAGAAGCCATTGTGTTTGAGACGCTGGACTCAGGCCAGAAATTTGGAGTGCTAAGGAAGCAATGCACACTGGCACTGTGCTGCTGTGCCATGCTTGCATTTGCTTGCAATATTCTCCTATTTCAAAAGCAAGTTTCTGTGCTTTCAACAAAATGTTCCTTGGCCCTACTAGACTGAAAACCATATTTGGCTGAAAGAAACCATGAGGCTTTTGGATAAGTCTCCAGTCAGCTGCTGGTACAGTCCCTTCTCCCAGGCATGCAGGGAACTGGAGTCTCTAAAGGAGAACTTTGCCTCGTGGACCCTGCCTCTGTCAGCTCTTGGTGTGGCAGTTCCTGGTCAGTTGTGGCACGTGGCTCCAGAGCTGCCCGTGCAGACCCCAAAAAGCAGAGAGGCTTTTCCCCACAGGGGGGCTTTGTGTCCTGGATAAACACACTTGATAAAATTCAGCTTGAGGGATTTCCACAGTTTAACAAGCCCCTCTCTCCTCCAGCACCTGTAACAGTGATTATGAGACCTTGTAGTTCTAGGTTGAACCCACAGAGGAAAGAGAGTTCATGAAGAAAAGGGCAGTTGACAGAAAAAGGGACAGTAAGTGTCATTAATACCCTAAAGGGTGCAGGGTCCTTGCAAAGAAGAGCCTTTCTCTGAATTTTAGAGAGTTCTGCCAAACCCCTTAACGTGGTTTTAATGTGTTTTGCTGTACTCAGTGGTGGTTTTTGCCTGCGAGCCCTTGGAGTTCTGTGTCTCAAGCTGATTTTGAGAGATGTCTCACAAATCAGGTGCAGTGCAGCGAGTTTTTGGTTTCCTACCTGCAGCTCTGTTATTCACCTGCCTTAACTCCTGCAGAGGATGCAGTGGAGCCTGTTCTCAAACTCGCTTTCAAAGTTTCAAGACTTACCAAGTCTTGGCGAATAATTGCATTTGGTGTGGCAGGGAAACCCATTTGGAGGGTTTTACTCACAGAAGCACATCTTGTGACAGAAAGGGGAGTTTTCCAGACTTCTTTGCTCATACAGGGGAAGGACACTGGTGGAGGGAGGGAGACGCCACCCCACCAGCCACCCATTTGCAGCATGTGCTCTTCCCTAGGGATGGATCCAGGACCCAATTCCAGCCAGTGCTTGGAGGGAGCTCACTCCAGGATGGATCAGAGCCCAGGGAATCCTGCAGGCTCATCCTGCAGCAGTGAAATGTGGGCACTGCTCTTTCTCCCAGTGTTTAAAGGACAGAGCTTTCTCTTCGAAGAGTTCATTCCCCAAAACCATTAATGGAAAAGTTATGCACTGGAAACATTTCCATCTGATCCAGAACACACAGAAAGTCTGGATATGAATGATTTAAAGACTATGAGAAAGCATAAAGATGTTAAGGTGAATTTACTACTTTGTTCAGCACATAGATTGTGTGAGGGGTCTTCAGTATGAATTAAAGAAAGGTTCCAGTCATGAGATATTACAGTTTAATTCAGACATTAGTACAGCCAGGGAGAAGACAGTAATGTATTGCACAACTAAATAGGATTTCCATACTGGATTGCACCTGTGATCTATATGGACAGTGCTGCCTGTCAGGAGGAATAATGTGATGGGGATAATGGGCAGCTGTGGAAGGATTTACCTGGAGCAAGCTCTGTCTGCTAATAGCTGGCTCATATCCCAACCTAACTATGAGAGTTCCTCGTTGCAATGTCCTGTTGGATGTGGGGGAGGATGTCCTCCTGACCTTCATCAGCCTCAAGGCATTAATGAATCACTCACATCTGCCTCTTGTTCATGTCAACCAGCAGCACGTTCTGTGGGAAAATGTGTTTAAAAACACAGGGAATTTTTTTTTAAAGGTGGTTTGAAACGTGGTGTTGTCAGTCATCTGCTGCCACGCTTTTGTACTGAGGAGGTGGGACACGACAGAGCCCACGTTATCTTCATTAAATTACTCATTATTTGAGTAGACCAACCCCCATCACTTTTTATTCATCCCTTCTCCAAATGGAAGATGGTAGCAGTTTTCCTTGCCTCTAAAAATATTTGCAGATGGTACCTAGGCTTTTTAACTGGTTTTTTCCTTTTTGAGGTCAGGTCTGCCAGTTTCACTCAAGGTTGGATAAACTTCCTGGCTTGGTTTTTTAAAGTGTCATTTCTTGTTCTAGTCTCTCTAGATCTTTGCTTTGACTTTTGACCACTTCTGTTTACAGACCTGTGAATTCCTGGAGCTTTCATTTCTCTTAGAAAACCTGGAGGCAATAGAGGTGGCCGAGTGAGAGCACTGTGCCCGTGCAATGTGTTTACTACAAGATTTTCTTCAGCCTTTTGGAGGCTTTCTTCCTCCCTGATTTTTTACATTTTTTTTTCCCAGTTTAAGCATTTCCAGCAATAGCTCTGAAGTAATCCCAGTGCTCTGTCTCTTCCCGTTTTTCGGCTGAGGAAGCTTTGCAGTGTGTGTTGCAGGGGCCATCAACCCGGGGTCTATTGCACATCAGCAGATCCGCCGGGTGTTCGCCGCTCTCTTTACAAAGAGCGTTCCCGGAGTGGCGCCGCGAGGAGCGCGGAGAACAGATGGGCCAGGGAAGTACCTTGCTCTCGGTGGGTCTGGAGAATGAACTCATTATCCAGCCAGTGGTCTGTCACACCAGCCTCATTTACCAGCGGCTGGTGTAAAAAACAAACCCTGGAAAGCAGAGCCTGGCGGGGCGCGAGCGCGGCCGCGCCAACCGCGGCGGTGCCGCTCGGCGAGCAGCTCGTTGGGGATGAGGGATAGGGAGGGAACCTGGAAAGGCAGGGAGTTACAAACAGGCATCAAAAAGCCTCATAAAAATGGCAGCAAGCGCGGCTTTTGGGAATTAAAAAACGTCACGTGGAGAGGAGGCACATTTCAAGGCTGACTCTGAGATGAATGTCCCGTTCCTTAGGTGGTTCCTCCTCCAAGTATTCCCTAAAAAGGCCATAAAGTATCAACAAAACATGTTTAAAGAGCATGATGTTCAAACATAAAAAAGGACCCAAACCTTGCAGGTTATGTTAGACTAGAGAGGTACCTGAACAGCTTTCCCTCTTTCCCCTCTTCAAATGCCACCTGGGAAACACCTCTGACTGTGCTCACAAGGTTAAGGATTGCAGGAGCCCTCCGTAGCTGCTGCTTTGGTTGCTGGTAAAGAGAGGGAAAATTTTGGCAATGGTTACCCAGAGGAATATAAAAAAATGTCAGAGCTGGCTGCAGTCTTGGACAGGGAAAGTGCAGGGTGGGAAACTTTTGTTTATTCGTAGTAAAATCCATGAGGAGTATGGGGGAAATTGCTGTCTCTGGGATACTCTGTGGGTTTGTAAGTGTGTGATTGATAGTGTGTTCATAGTATTAAGCTCCTTGCTTCCATATTATTGTTGGGATATCTGGCTGTTTGTATAATCCCAAGATTTATAATCCCAAGATTTATACAGGCAGAGCACACAGTGTGAACCACTGCTGTGTGGGGTGGGGTCCTGCACCCACAAGGGGAAGTCTCATCAAATAAACACCTGACTGACCCCAGTAACGCCTCCTGTGCAGGGACAAGTGGGAGAGCACTCGAGCTTTCAATTAGGCAGAATTTTGTGGTTTTAAAATGGCTAAAGACAACAGAAATACGTCCCCACAGGCTGCTGCTGGGGTGTTTTGTGTTAAACTAGTGCCTGGCACAGCTGGCACGGCGATGGTGCGTAACCTTTGCAGTAGGTGAAGGGCTGGAGGCAGACAGATGTTCCCGTGTCGTTGGCTGGGATTGCACATTCCCTGCCCACACAGATGGTCCTTTGGAGCACCCTGGCAGCCCCTCCCTCCCCACGCCCCTTCCCACCTGTTGGCACTTACAGATCCAACTGAAGAGTGGCTGAGCTCTGGGGAGAGCAGGACAAAGAGATCCAGCAGCACTTCTGGCTGTGAAACAAGGCAAGCTGTGTGCAGCGCAGAGCAAGGAAGCCAACAATGAAAGCTCGCTCTGAAGCAGGAGCTTTCTATCCAGAATCCATTCTGGTAATTCACCAGATTGTGGCATGGATGGAATTACAGGGGAATTTATTTTTCTTTTTTTTTAATGAAAGGGAGCTTTTGTCCTGAGAAAAATTAGTTGATGCTGAATTGGATTTGGTTCTTCTCAGCTTTATACAGAGAATGAAAAAGGGCAGAGAAGAACAAACTGACTGTGGAAATCACCTTTTACAAGCTTGGCTTCAATCCTGCCAGCTCTTCCTATGGGAATGAGCCTCCCACCCACACGGAGCAGTTGAAGTGGAGATGCCCCTTTGCAGAGGCAGCTGCGGAGCCTTATTAGAGCAGTTTCAGAGGAGTTTTCATCTGACTGCTCTTGTGCTGCATCCCAAGGAGACATCTCCCTCCTGCCAGGCTGGGACCTGACATTTACCCCCTTCCCCCCATCTCCCACCCTCTTCCTCACAGCAGGAAGGAGCAGGAGTAATGCCCGATCCCTTCCAGCATCAGCACAGGTTGGAGTGGCTTCAGCTCTTCATCCAAAACTGGAAATAAACCCAGAATAAGCTCAGACCTCAGTGTGACTCATGTCACTCCATTCTGCAGGTGAGAGGAGCGTCCAGAAGTGAAATACAGAGCAGTGGGAACATCACTCAGCACATCAGGCTTCACTGCTTCCCTTAATGGTCTGTAGGGAATCTGCCGGGCTGGGCAGTGAGCTGGCACAGGTTGGCCTGGCATTCCTGACCTCACAAGGACCACACTGACTCCCAGCAGTAGGAAAACATAGTCATAGTTATTGTATTCTAATAAATCATACCTTGCAGTTATAAAACGGAGCACTGACTCCAGCTGACGTTTGAGCTGGTTTGGTTGGAGGGCGGGAGAGCTGTCCAGCAGGGAGTTTGTCAGCTGCTGCACCATGTAGACCATCACAGCTGTTTCAGGAATAGCACTGTATCATGCAAAATATTTTGCAGGCAGGCACTTTGCAAACCCTGGAAAGTGTTTCCCAGATTCTTCTGCAGAGGAGGTTGCCAGTCAGAGCATGGTTTATTTATTTTGTTTGGTTTTCTTGGGTTATTAAACATGTTTTATTTATGGAGTGTGCTTTCTAGAGAACCATCTGCATCCGTGTTCTTAAATAAAGCATCTGTGGGTTCTGGGCTGTTGTTTGTATGAGGGGGGCCATGCTGGTGCCAACACCACCTTGGGGTCTGTAGGAGCTCTGGAGATGTGCATGGAAGTGCTCAGTGAACTGGAGAGAAGCTCTGGTGTGTCTGGGTTTGTGGAGAGAGCTCGTGTGTGGCTCCCTGTGAGCCCCATCCGTGGCTCATCCCCTGTTCCACCTCAGCTCCTCACCTGCTGCAGTCCTTTCCCAGGTGATTTCAGCGGAGAATCCAGAATGACTAACTGCAGCCATAATCCTCTTCAGCATAAGCGTGGAAGTAACCTTGTGTTATAAAAAACTGTGAATTTGTGTGTGCATGAATGTTTGCACCATCTGTTCTCCTTCCTGCAGCACAGAGTGGGAATTTTGTCTCCTGTGCTCAGCTCCCACAGGTACCTGTGGTGCTGGTGTTCCCCACGACAGTACAGACTGCAGTTTTTCTCCACTAGAACACACCAGTACATGGGCACAGGTACAGCAGTGCAGGTAGAAATCTCTTCTGATAATAAACACCCTCCTGCCTTTATCTCCTCTTGTCATCCTCTTAATTAAATTGATATTCCTAAGATGTATTCAATTTAGGATTTGGTATTTTTCCTACTGAGAAGCCCAAGTAGAAGGAATTATGTGCATAATGATGTGGCCAGCTGGCAGAGCTGTACTGAAGTACAGTTTCTGCATTTATAGGTTGGTTTTGTCCTAGCAATCTGCAGAGCAGCCAGTGGGCAAGGAAACCCTGCTTATAAGAGCTATTTCCCATGATTATTAATGCCCTGGAAGCTGAAATCAAATATTGCTAATCCATCACTCACAGTGCTTCGACACCGAGCCATCACAAGGAAAGGAGTGTACTTTAGGTTATACTTGGACTGTAATGGGTTTTGAGAAAACTAAGATTATCATCTAGAACAAAAGTCTCCAGCTGCTGTCACAGAATGAATTTAAAGCTCTTCCACTCTCCTTGGCCATGTGGGACTGCTCGTCTCCACACACCGGCTGATTTCTCTGGAGCAGAGAATTTTGTAGCTGGGGCTTTTGTAGTTTATTGAAATGATCTGTAGATTTTCTGTGGCAGCTTAATTCACGGTTTTCACATTTTGGCATTTCAAATAATTTTAATCAAATGATTTAATTCCAATTATTTTAATTAATAAATTTAATCAATTAATTTTTAGGTTTACAGTTTGTTCCACAAGTAATGCAGTTTGCTGAGATTACACACATTTTCTGCAGTTTTGATTTTACTGCTCTATTCATTTAGCTCAGCAAATTTATAAAACTAATTAAAACAGAAGTACTTTTTTGATTCAAATTGTGAATGAAGAACAAGGATCTAATGTAAAATGACACTTGCAGAGAGATTAAGACCAATTGCAACTAAGTGTTTCACAACTTAGTTTTTTAAACTAAAAGCAATTATTTTTATATCAGATTCTTGGCATGGTTGTATTGTTTTCATGTTTTGAGATGCCAAGGGAGTGGGAGATTAGGATCTGATTCAGCAGTGTACTCAAACATATCTGTTGGTCCTCACTGAATTCCTTGGATTTCTTGTTTGCTGAACCGAGATGGAGCTCTGGAGCCAGATCCCACTTCAGTCACCGAGGTTGTGCTGCTCCCCAGCTCTTGTTAAGTCTTGTGTCATCCAGGGAGCGAAAAGAATCTGCCATTCCCAGGCCATCAGCATCCAGAGGCAGCACCGGGTTTTCCCTTGTCTTGGGAGTCCCCCCTGGCTGCCAGCCGAGCTCTGTTCCGATGCGGAGAGCAGGGAACGTGTCGGGGTTGTTTGAACTCGTTTGATGACGCGCCATCGCAGGTTCAACCACCAATTACCGCGTTCCAAGTGACAAATCTGGAGGGGGGAAAAAAAGATGATCATTTAATAAATTTCTTATGAAGGCAAATGACTCATACATAAATCAAGCTGCTTCGTTAAAGGGGGAAGTCAGCTGAACACAGCGGTGGCAAAGGTTAACTCCACACTTGTGACACCAACTCCTGTGTCACTTCTCCTGAGCTCTCGTGGTGAGTCGCTCTTGCAGCAGCACCTGTCACCATCCCCAGCTCCTCTGGCAGCACTGGCATTTCTCATGCCACCTTTCCCACCATCAAAAGCAGTCTAAATGTTAGGAGAAAATCACAATCTTGCTTTTGACAGAGGTGAATGGAAGACTTTGCTATTTTTTTCCTGTGCACACCTTGTGCGAGCCACAGCGTTCCCAGTGCCCCCATAGGTCCTGGTCCTGCTGTTCCCCAGATCCTGGCACCACACCTGCCTCAGCTGATGTCTGTGCAGTGCTGTGAGCCTGTGCCTTTGTCTGGACTCCTATCCCCTGCCATCCCTGTGTTTTTTCCTGCTGCTCCCAGACTGATCCTTGCCCGTTGTCCTCGGTGGCAGCCACGTCTGCTGCCGAGCTGCCCACATAAAAGGTGTTCTCAGGACCCATCTCCCACTTCTGGGCCCCCATGGGCCACCCCGCACAGTCCAGGGTGTTTGTCTGACTCTGTTTTGGCTGTCTCAAAGACAGCAATTTGGATTTTGGCTGATTTCACAAACCTCTGCGTTGTGAATGCACAGAGAGAGGTTGTGGGGTGCTCTCAGCGTTGGATGAGCCATCCCAGTTGTTGTCACCTCGTTTGCAAATGTTGTGGTATTGTGCTCTGTGCTTTAGGAGTTTGTGGCCAATGATGGGGTATCTCAGCTGCTGTGAGAACAGAAAAAAAGCACAGGAAGGTTTTGATGACACAAAGACAAAACAGAATATTTTTTTGTTGCCTTTGGAGCTTCTAGAATTGATGAAGCTGTGGTGGCAAAGCATTTGCACATCCTCCTGACCCCATATGGTTGTTCCCCCTGCAATTCTCAGCTCACGTGTGCAGCATTCCTCTCTCCTAATTTACTTACACCTTGAGCAGAAGCAGGGCAGGCAGAGAAAGGCAGCACGAACACCAACCCACCATATGCTGTTCCTAATGATTGAGAACGGTGGGTGTGCGCAGCGCTCTCCTAACATATTCCGTGGGCCAGGGGCCTGTGGCACCACAGCTGTTGTGCTTTTATTTCCCCTGGTCCTCTCCCCTTCGCCGCCGAATTCCGCAGCCAGGAAGTTGAGGATGCTGTTGCCGTGATACGCCTTTGGAAGGCATCTCCTCTGTGAGGATGCAATTGCTGCCACTTACTCCCCTCCGAGTTACACGGCCCAGTACCAGTGCCAAGTGCCAGGGAACATGGTTGCAGTTGGGGAATTGCATTTTTTTTTCCCAAACCTCCGGCATTCAGTACTTTTTGTTCTCATCCCTGTGGCAGAATCCACCGCGTTTCCCAGATTTGGGGTTGGTCCCAGTGCACTGCTGCTTTTGCACGTGGATATCCTGCAAGTGCCTGAGAGCAGCGATGGGAAGAGACAGTACAACGGTGTCATTGCACTATTAGTTCATATTTTTAAAAAACGTCAGGAATTCACAGTATAGCTCTCTTAACGTCTCATTCAAGCAGTCAGGAACATTGAAATGTACATTATTTGAACCCCAAGAGACAAGTACTAGCATTTATAGTGACAGTAGAAATCTTCTTGTATTCCAAACTCAGGAGAAACATTGATAGCTTTATTCAAAATGATGACACTCAGAATTGCTGAATCATGTTCCCAGAGCGTCCGTCCTGGAGGAAAATCAGCGCTGCCATCCCAGTCCTGTTTCCAAAAACTAAATAATGTCTGGGGTCTATGTGTCTTCTGGTCTGGGAAATGCATCAGGATGGTCCCAGCTCTGCCGTGGTCTCTCTTGCCCCCCATTTTTAGTGGAAGATTCACTCCCATTCTAGTGGAAGTTTCCCTGCCCATGGCAGGGGAGTCAGAACTAAAAAGTCTTTAAGGTCCCCTCCAACCCAACCCATTTTGGATTCTGTGATTTTTGGGGAGAGAAGTTGTCACTGAATAAGTCAGCGAATTTTTAGCATTAGGTTGGCAGGGATGCTTAATAACAAGCAATAAGGAGAGTTGGCCATTAAATACTTTATTCATCTGACAGTGTTTATTTGTTATATTTTTTGATACAGTGGCAAATTATCTTTCTCTGCCTGCCCTGCCCTGGGTTTAGGTGACCTTGTGGTGAATCTTGGCCATTTTATTTTCCTGAGTGCTACGGGGAGCCTTGTTTCATTTTTATGGAAGAACTCTGAGGTGTCTGTATGAGCTCCACAAGAAGTAGTAAGATTCTGCTATTACATTAAATAGAAGACCTGCTATGCGTTAAAATAAAGTGGAAGTCTGCATTAAACTGGCACAAGGCAGAAATTAACCTCATATTCTGAAAGAGGCACTGATGCCATGCAGAAAATAGTCTATTTGGAGATCATTCTGCTGATATTTTTCTCTGCTATATCCTTTTTCTTTGGTGGGGGGGGGGGAGGAAAACAAGCTCTGAGTGGCTGAGTTCATTTTCTCCCGCTGCTGCTTTTTTCATTGAAGTCATCATAATCCTCCATTTGTGACATCAGAGTTACTGGCTAGCGAGATAATTATGATTTCACAAACTGAAGATTATGACCTTCAAATGAGGAAGGCACAGCGGGGAGGACAGATTCCTAAGCAACAGCCATCAGATATTTGTGAAATATTTGCGAAAATGTCCTTGCAGTTAAAAAAAAAATGAGGGAGAGAGGGCAGGAGGGAAACATCCAAAAAATATTATCAGCAGAATGAGTTGCCAGCCAGCATTTTTTTCCCCAAGTTTTCCATTTGGTGCCCATGATTCTCTAACCTGTCTCATTTAGCCTTAATGAACACGAGACATTTTTTTAGCATGCCATATGTGCTGTGGTCCTTAGGAAAAAAAAAATGCATCCAAATAACTTATTTTTTATGTTCTGACTCTACCCAATCATAATTTACATTTTGCACAGTTTGATGCCCATCTGCAACGTCTTTACCATCAGAAAAGGTAATAAGAAAGGGAGGAAAAAAAACC
Organism: Lycocorax pyrrhopterus obiensis; assembly: GCA_014706295.1. NCBI lineage: Eukaryota > Metazoa > Chordata > Aves > Passeriformes > Paradisaeidae > Lycocorax > Lycocorax pyrrhopterus. The sequence goes on from JACSVZ010000013.1 coordinate 3,989,925, forward strand.
ACAGGAACATGTTGAACGGCTGACACAAGAAAACCTGGTTGGGAGAAAATGATTTTTGTCCCTGTGTCAATAAGCAGCTTGGAAAATGGGTTGGAATTGTGGCTCCAGGGGTGAGGTCAGCTCCTGTATCAGCAATGGCTTGAGAAAAAGCCCCAGCAGTTTTTGGGGAGTCTCTGGGAGTGTCTTGCTCTGTCAGGGGGTGGTGAGTGGTCCCTCGAGGGAAGGGGAGGATGAGGAGCAGCCATGCATCCTGAGAATGAGCCGAGCTGTGCCTCAGCTGGATCCTTATTTGTAATTATGGGACAGGCTTATTTAATGACCACAAACTCTCCCTGTCCAAACCTCCTTGCAAATATTCCATCCTGAAAAGGTGGAAAGCCTTGAAAGGACACAGATTCCTCTTCCATCCTCCCTGTCCTTAAAAACACCAGAATCACGTATTTTAACCTTGGAGCTTGGCAGGAGGAGGAGGAAAGGAAGGAATCACCGGAGGGAGGTCCCAAATAGCTCCGGTGGCCCATTTCCAGCGTGTGTCTTGGGGCCTGAGGGGGTCTGAGGCAGTTCCAGGAAGGTGCAGATGGACTGGGCCCCTCTCACCCTCGCGTTCTGCTGAGCACCACGTGGGGCCTCGCGCTCAACGGCTGCAACAAACGATCCCACTCAATTTCAGTTAGAAAACAATCAACATCTCCCAAACAAACCTCCAGCCCTAGCGATCCAAATTAGTCACGTCAAGCCACTGGAGAGATGGGGTGTGCCCAGGCCAGAGGTTTGGCCTCTCTGCAGGCCCGCCCTGGCTTCCCTGTGATCCCACACAGAGCAGGGTGTCAGATGCAGGAGCTGGGCTCTGGTAGCGTCCCAGTTCCCATTTTTCTTCCTAATGTCGTCTAAGATCTATTTTTTCCTTTCGTTGCCTGAGTCACAAAATGTCTCCCATCCCTCCTCTGGAATGGTACTGCTTCAGGAATGTTTCATTTTGATAACAGGAGCTTTTCCAGCCCAACAGGGCCTTCAGTTACTTCCTCTGGGGTTGTACAAAGTCAGGATTGAAAATGGGTTGCAGTAGTCAGAGCAGCCTTTGTGCCAAGCTGCCAAGGGTTTATGACTTAGAGATTCCTTAAATTCAGCAGGTGACCGAAAAAAAGCAGCATTTCTTATTTATGTGACACACAGAAGAGAAATTCCTGGTGTTACCATTGACTCCCAGTGCTCCACTGGGATCTGAGGAGTGATGGGAGGCAGGGGACTGTGCTGGAGGAGCACTTGAGGGACCGTGGGGTGGACGATGCACATGGAATCACAGAATGGGTTGGGAGGAACCTCTAAAGGCCATCTAGTCCAACCCCCTGCCATGAACAGGGACATCTCCAACTGGATCAGGGCACTCAGAGCCTCATCCAGACCGTGAAAGTTTCCATGGATGGGGCTTCCACCTCTCTGGGCAACCTGTGCCAGCGTCACCAAAACTTCCTCATGTATAAATTGACCTGAGCAAGGCTCTGTCCAGGTTTCTTGACACTGGGGATAAAAGTCAGGATTTCTCCATGGGTCAAGCCCTGCTCCATGCAGCCAGTGTCTGACTCTGTAAAACAGGGATGTGAAATTTGTATCCAGTTCTGAGATTTAAGAATACTTCCAGTGCAGGTGATGTACTGGGGATATTCCAGAGCAGTCACAGCTAATGTAACTTTAACTTGGAATGCTGGATACCCCAATGTTGTCATGAGGGCTGCTTTGCAGAGCAGAGAAAGAGAGCTGTCTCCATGTTGCCAATTTACAGTCAGAAGTACAAATCCAATCCAAATCCTTCTGTCCCAGCTGAATCCACAGCAAAGTGCTTGTGATCGAGATATGGCCTAAATAACTGTTTGTATAAAATATTTAGTGACTAATTTCTCATTACAGATGCTTTGGGAAACGCTGTAAACTGCTTGCAGACAATTGAAAAATTAAAAAAAAAAAAAAGAAAGGGAATTACTGAATATGTTATTCAGTGCACGTGGTTTGACCAGCTTTAGGAACTGCAGTGTTAAACCATGAGACAGAGCATCTGGAATGAGTAGAGAATTAGTAGAGAATTAGTAGAGAATAGAAAGGAGCAGCAGTACCATGCCAGGTACAAGTGTATGTATCAAACCAGAATTAATGTGAAGGTACAGCTTGGAAACATTGTGGTTTGAGTGAGAACCAGGTGCAGAAGTGACCCACTGACCTCCCTGAGCCTCCCTCCTATGGCTGGCCCTGCTCAGAGCAATAGAGGTTAATTTTTTTCCCTCAGTTTACTTCTTCACTTTCACTTCTGCTAAACACTGTGGCAGTGAACTGAAAACACAACAGAATAAATAATACAGACAAATACATGGAGGAGTTCAATTATCATTTTCCCCCACTGAAACTGCCTTTTAACAACTACATCTTCTGACTGACAGCTTATTAATACTAATTACATTCGATATATGCAACATAACTAGTGCACTGGTACTTTCAATTATCTTCCCTTGTCTTCATTCCTTCCCCTGTGCTCCCATCCTCCCTTTTCATGCCCCATAACCAGTAACTGGAGCTGCAGCTCGGAGCCAAAGGAGCAAAAGCCTCTCATTTCTTACACAGGCAGGAAAGGCCACAAAACCATGTGTGTGTGTTTGTGATGCTGCCTGGGTGCTCACTGAGGGGAAATTCCAGCCTTGGCAGGGGTGGAAAATGCTTGGAATGTTTGGGGGAATTCTCTGTAGCAGTCCTATGAATTTCCTGGGAAGGTCCTATGAAGTTTTAGCAGTTGGACTCAATGATTTTGGAGATCAGCGATCCTGGAGGTCTTTTCCAACTTCAGTGATGCTGTGATTATATTCCATGATTCCAAGTTCCATTGGAGCTCCTGTGAAGTTCCTGTGGAGGTCCCACACTGTTTCAGGCTGACACACCCTGGTTTACACATAATTTTCACAGTTTATCCAGAGCTCAGTGTAACCCCAGAGCTGACCTTAGGGAATGAATCTGTGCTGGGTTGATCCAGGCTGGCATTGGCTCCTCACCACCCAAACCCAGCACAATCTGCAGCAGCTTTTTGGGAGAGCTGAGGCTGGAGCAGCACTGACTGACCCAGGTCCTTGCTTCAGACCGAGTCCCCAGCACTGCCTCAGCTTTGTTTTAATCCCTGCTTAATGAACTCTCAATTGCTTATGCAAATCAAAGCAGTGGAGACACTTAAAGGTTATTTATAATTCCTGGAAACATTATGAAATCAATCATTCCAGCCTTTACAGCTTCTACAGTGTCATTTAGATCCCTAACTTTTTACATTATATTGCTATAACAGCTTATGTAAGAAGACAAATATGTTTTGATTTTTTTATATAAGCTCGCTGATTGCTAAAACATCTATGACAGTTGACATGGAAATCAGGGAGGTTTTGATTAGGCTTTTCTAATATGTAAATGTGTGTAAATGAGTTTTATATATATTTTTAATTTTTTTTTTGCAAGTTCTATTTAAAGAGCAGGCAATAGTATCCCATGGGAATTAAAGAGCGAGCCTGCGAGGAATGTTCATGTGAGACTGACTTTGAGATGTCCTGAATGGTGGAATAGCTAAATTTTGGGGTCCTTGTCACCTCTCCTTTCAGTTCCAGCCTCAAAGAGCCAAACTGAAGTTTCCAAATAGCGAGTCTGCTCTTGTGGAGCATCTGCCATCTTCTACAAATCCCACAGCTTTGGATCACAGGACAAACAAAAAGCCAGGATGGAGGAGTTGGATCCAAACCTCCCCTTAAAAGGGAAGGTGTGGCTGGAGGTTCTCGTGCCTGGTCAGTCTGCAGCCTTGGACCTCCCAATTGTGTTGTGCCCTGCTGGAATTTCTGTTCAGTGTGGTGGAGTTCAAGGCTCTGTTAATTCACCTGTTTCCTTTCATCTTTTGAAGTAAATTAACAGCTATTTTAGCAGTATCGTGGTAAATCTGTAACATTTATTTTGAAAAGGAGAAAGAGCTCGGAAGATTACCAAGGTGTCCAGCTGTGATAATATTACCTGCCTTGTAAAGTGCCGTAGGTGACTCTGAAGATGTAAAGCAAATTGAGGATTACATTAACTTCCTCCTGACTTGCTCAAATTATTAATTCAGTATCACCAACTATCAAATAGAGTAGGGTTATTATTTTTTTTAAGTATAAATGAATAACTGTGATACATGGCAGAGTACTGCCTGAAAATAATTAAAACCTGGTTTGATTGTATCTGTAGTAGAGGTTGTTATGTCTTTTTCTGGGGTTTTTTTTGGTGTTTTCTCTATAATACAAGATTATAGCAGCCTGCATTCACATTCAGCTTAAATAGGCAGAGGAATGAGTACTGCATAGCAATGTGATTTTGTAATAGAATAGTTTTACCTTGGAGATTCACAAGTTGTTTTCAATCTCTTTGCCTCACTGCAGGGCAGATTTGTTACATGTTGCTCAGGACCAGAGCTGGTCAGTGGCAGAACTGGAAACACAGTCCCTCTTCCCAAAACACTTTAGTCCAAAACACCACTTGCATTTTTGGAAAGCTAATTCTCCCTTTTCCCAAAGAGTTTCAGTGGTTTATCAGTTCCATATATAGAATAAATGTACATATATAACACTCACTGTCAGTGTTGGAAGGTGCTCTGCTTGGCTTCTCTGCATGCAGGCATTCCTTGGAAGGGACTTGCTGATTCAATCTGCACAATTTTACGGGATGCCATTGCTGGGTGAGCGCTTGAGCAGTGTCAGTAATTCTTTTCCTTCCTCTTCCCAGAAGCTTGAGTTCCCAGGGGCTGTGGGAAGCATTGCAGGGCCTGTTCTTGGAGGACATGGCAACTGCAGCGATCGAGAAGAGGATGCTGACTCACAGCTCCTATTAGGAAAGCTGCAGTGGATGGCACAAAACTGTATTTAAATCTTTTTCAGCTCTCACGTTCAGGCTGAAACATTTTTCTCTGGTGGAGACGTGGCCTTATTGATTATTCATTATTCCTTAACCTTGACGCACTGGAGCAGGGAGTAGAAAGAAAAGGTGGGAATGGACAGGAGTGACTATTACCCACCACAGTGGATGAAACAGTGGTTTTGGGATGGATCCTCCCCAGTCAGAGCAGCTCACACCAGACACCTGAGCTCCTGTGGCAGCAGTGAGGCAGGAAAGAGAATGAAACACTCACCCAACAGATGAAGGAATTACAATCATCTGTTGGGGCAGAACCCTGCAGTGTCTTAGCCCCAGGATGGACACAGAAATACATTTTGCAGCTCAGGTTCCCTGTTGAGTCAGGCTTGGGTGATCCCCGTTTCCAGGGCAGGGTGTAGGATGCTGCAGTCGGTGCTGCAGTCCCCTGCTCTGTGATGCTCCCAGCACAGTGAGATCACTCTTTAAATTCCATTCCCTCTTCCATTAATCAGGAGCAATTTGAAATCGTAAGAGCACTGTAGCATTTCTGTTAATCAATAACCAACTGAGCTATTAATTTTCTACTAATATATTCTTCTTTAGTGTGCAGGGAGGGAAAACTTGTCGATTACCTGTGCTGGTCCTACCCAGTGCCCACGAGGGTCAGTGCAGAAGTTTCCCTGGAGTGTCTGTCTGGGGGTGCTCTGAAATGCCCCGTTGGAGGTGGTGAGAGATGCAGGAAAAGCAGGAACTCTTAAAACCCCTCTCATTGCTGTTTTATCACTCCAAGACCTCTGCTCAAGTCCTCACCCTCCTGTCCTGCAGCAGGATGTCAGCTGGAAAATTCAACACCTATGAAATTTTGCAGTAGCAGAGTTCTGATAATGAGTTTAACAAATAATTAGCTGCAGTGCCTCTTTGTTTTACGGAAGTACAATAGTTGATGAACTTGCTACACCACAATTAGGAGCTCATTAGCAAACAAAATTCAAGGGTAACAAATACCTTAAGGGGATGTTTTTAGGAGTATTTAATGAAATAATGAGATCAGAGGAAGATCAGTGAGGAAATGTAAATTCCCAGAGATGCTGCACACCTCCTGCAGGACCAGGGACAAGGCAGGGTCTGGAAGTCAGGACTGAAGCTCACTTTATTTGCCAGGCTTTGCATTCACTTACAAATTTTAGTTCTTTCCGTGTCATGAGAAATGGCACTATATCCCCATTTTATTTTTTTCCCAGCTACTAAAATCCACATTGTTTTTCTATTCTGTTATTTAATTTGAAGGTTTTAGAAAAAAGGACACATTCCTTTTGCTGTTGTAAGACAAATCTCAGAAAACAGCTTTTTCATTTGTTTTGATCTGGTTTTTTTTAATATATTTTTCAGTCTCATTGAGGAAATAATAATCCTAACAAAAGTATTCCTGGGCTGCTCACAAAGCAACAGGAGGTGCATTCCATGAGTCCACGTACTCCATCAAAGAGTGTTCCTAGGAATTTTTTGCCATTGCTCCTATGCTTATTTGAGATGTCATTTTCTGTGGTTAACTCACCTTGTCTCCAGAAATCCATCCCTCATTCTCTTTGTAATGGATAAAGCAATAGGACAAAGAGAGCTGGTTTTTACCCTTGTCCCGATGAAAACCTTTTAGAAAATGATAATGGGCTCCTCACAAACGAGAGAGCTGGTTATCATTGGGGAGAATTAATCTCTGCCTTGATTGAGAACACCTATGCCAAATTATGAGCTACAGTATCCATCTGCTAGCTGTTACCCGGCAATATAGATTTATTGTGACATTTCGGAGAAGGAGTAAGAAAACATATGAACAACTGTTGTGGTTCATTAGCCCTTTATTGGTAAAACGTGGTGCTCAGGGCTGCGAGAGGTGCAGGGAAAGACAATCCTTTGGCTGAAATCGTTGCATTCACAAGGCTGTGGAGAGCATTCCCAAGGACAAGCTTGCAAATGAGCTGCTGCTTTTTGTTCCCTGACTGTGAGGTTGGTTTTTTTGGTTGAAAGTGGGGCGATTCAGCTCCAGGAGTTGGGAGAAAAGGTTGGGGCACATCCAAAGCCCTCTGGGCAGCAACTGCCCTGGACACCAGTCCCTCATCCCAGTGTCAGGCAGGTAAAACAACCTCACCTTTCCTGCAGATCCTTTGCCACCAGAGCTGGAGAGGGCAGCTGGTGTCTCCTGCTCCTTCAGAGCCAACCTGGCAGACCCAGGGAAGCACCAGGAGGATCCTGTCTCCCCTGGTATTTCCAGTTTAGCCTCTTATTCCAGTTGTCACCATCAGAAGCCCTTCATATGTGGCAGGTGTCTATGAAGGAAAACCCACCCGTGTTGTCACTTTCTCACAAGTATTTATTTTTAATCCACTCTGGGGGGCTGTTCCACGGGTACAAGCACACAGGCTGTTGATTTATTTGCAGTTAAGGCTCTCAGAGTCAGGATGTTAAAGCCTTCTAAAGCCAACTCCCATTTCATATGGGAGAACCCTTGGAAATGCACTTTAGGTTTATGACACTGGCTTGGCTTAATTTAATTTACGGTTCACTTAACCGATTATTCAAAATACCAGATGTGACAGACAGTAGATTCAGCTGAAATATTACCTCACAGGCACGTCCAACACATAGAACCTGCTCTCCATATGGGAAGGTACGGAATGTCCCCCATCCCCATCCAAGAGCAATCAGTTTGGTTTGGAAAGGAGAGTGAGGCTGAGTGGGAGACGAGGTCCCTTATTTCTCCCGTAACCTTTGCAGCAGCTGATGCGAGAGTCCAACCCGGGCTCTGTTGCGTGAGACAAAATGTGAGCTTCTAAAAACGCCACAGGCAAAGGATTTGTCATGTGTAAAACATTTGCTGCTTAGTATTTGCTGATGTTCAGTAATTCTTAGCAACTGTTGGAAGCACAGTAAAGGCAGGCAATAAAATAGTGGCAGAAATGTGGAACATCCCAGGTTTTTGAGAGAGTGTCTCTTCTGGTGGCTGGGACTGTCTTTGTGAAGCGAGGGGTCGGACACAACAGTGTTGGTAAAAGTGTGTGTAGGTCACAAATACTCACTGACTTTGTCATGGAATCATGGAATGGTTTGAGTTGGGAGGGACCTTAAAGCTCATCCAATTCCATCCCCTGCCATGGGCAGGGACACCTTCCACTATCCCAGGTTGTTCCAAGCCCTGTCCAACCTGGCCTTGGACACTGCCAGGGATGGGGCAGCCACAGCTTCTCTGGGCAACCTGGCCAGGGCCTCACCACCCTCACAGGGAATAATTCCCTCTCAGTATCCCATCTATCCCTGCGCTCTGGCAGTGTGAAACCATCCCCCCTTGTCCTGTCACTCCAGGCCCTTGTCCCAAGTCCCTCTCCAGTTCTCTTGCAGCTCCTTTGGGTACTGGAAGGTGTCTCCAGAGCCTGCTCTTCCCCAGGCTGAACAGCCCCAGCTCTCCCAGCCTGGCTCCATAGGGGAGGTGCTCCTGTGGTCACTGAGCTGGGGGAAGGTGCAGGTGCTTTGAGAGCTGGTCCTTAGAGGTGGCAGTGGCCACCAGATATGAACAGAAGAGTCCCAGCAGTCTCTTGAGGCCTCGCTCCTTGTCTCTCACCCCTTGCATTTATCCTTTGGAGCAGGATGATGTGTTTAGTCAAAACAAGAGCAATGGAGACATGATTAATTCCAGGAGTACCTCTAGTTCAGCAGGCAAGAGCTCTTTCTTCTTCTGGGGAACATCAGATGCCCATCAGCCGTGCTTTTGAAGTTTATGGCCTGAGGTTCCTTCATGTCAGGGCAGGACCTACCTAGGGCACTCATCTAGACCTTAACTATTAAAGAAAGATTAAAAATTAAACTTCCAGTAATGCAGGAACCTGAACTTTGAACTCCCCTGTGTCAGTGCAGTGTTAATCTGATCTCAGCAGTACCCGATAAAGTCGATCTGTCTTCCTCGCCTAGTTAATTTTTAATCATTTCTATGGATAGAAGGGCTCTGGTGGATGGGACTAAGAGCAGACTGCCTTATCCCAGCCCTAGATCCCAGCATGGAACTGGGGAGCAACATGAACTAAACTCCTCCCACTATTCATATTCCGCATTGCACCCCTGTGTTGGTTTACCCGAGCCTCGGTGTGCACGCGTGTTCTCCCAGCTGATGCTCAAGGGTAGTAGTACACAAAAAAATCTGCTCGTGTGCACACGTTCACAGGATGCTGTCAGGCTGTTAATGGGAACAGTATTTCCTAGGTCTGCAGCAGATGTTTGTGGCAGTGCTAACTGGGGAAGAGGATTGATCCGTTCAAAAACAACACCGCTTCCAGCTCCGGTTCTGGGGTGATTCAGTGGTGTATCCAAAGGTACTTCTCTCAGGCTTGATAGAAATGTTTTAAATTAACTTTAAAAGCATTATTTTAAAGATAATATTTTGATTTTGCTGTTGGTGAATTTTGCAATATTCCTGTTGTTCTGCATCAACACTACAAAGCCAGTGAGGGTGTCAAGATTAATGCCCTGTGTCAGCACAGCACTGAATGTGCTGAATTTTATCATCAGTGTGAAGGGAGGGGATCCAGAGATTTTAGAGCTCATCTCCATTACATGGACAGTCCCAAATTACAGTGCTGGGATAACAGCAAGCCCAGGCTCTTGGTGACCCAAGGCCACCTTTGCCAAAATCTTCCTTGCTGTGCCACGCTCTCACTGCTGGAAGGGAACAGGGTGACTCGCTCAGCGCCACCGGTGTTTTTTGTGGGTCCAGGCAGTTCCCATAAAGAAATCAGCCAAAGTCCCTAAGGGGGAAGGTGTGTTGCTGATGGCCAAAGGATCTCAGCAGAGAAAAGCCGGAATTAGAGGGTCCCCAGGTGGCTGCAGAAGGGGAAATGTTCCCTTAAACATGGACTTTTCAGAGTCCGAGCTGTCAGGCAGCTAAAGGGCTTTCAGAACCTAACTCCAATTAATTATCTGTGTGTAGGAAAAAGCTGGATCAGCAAGAAAATGTGGAAAAGACGAGGCAAGATGCTGCAGATGCAATACAGGGAACAGATGTGTGCACTTCTATCCCTAGATTATCCCAACTTGTGCATAACTCATCTGGGCAGCCGTAACCTGGAATGATGTTGAATTCCTACGTTTTCTTCCCAAGGTAGTGTGTTCAGAACCACTCTGTTTGCCTGATCTCAGATCCAACCCCTCCATGCCTGTCTGTCCAGTGCCCTTTGGGGGAGCTAATTCTGTCTGGCAGCATTAGAGGTGACAGCTCCGTGGAAATAATTAGCAGAAATGCAAATCAACACAAGTACATTTTTTAATACTTCATGCCTGGAACTGTGCTAAACTTAGCTGTGATGAATAAACAGCACCAGCATTCCCCTCCTTGAAAGGACAAAGAGCCTCCTGGTATTTGGGATGTCTCTGGTACTTCTGCTATCTTGGTGTAGCCAACCCTGAACATGTAATAACGTGAGCAGGCCCTCAAAAATTAGTGAGATTAATAAACGTTGAATGTTTTTATTTGTGAGCCTTGGAGGTGTACTTAGCTGACATCTCTCTCTGCTACTGAAAGGCTGGGAAATTACTCCTGGTTAATGACGGTGAGATACTCATGTAATCACCTTCTTTCAGAGAAAGACTTTCAAATAAACTCCAAGAGACTCGTGATAAAAATAGCAGGAACTGGCAATGTTGAAATATGAGCCTCTGTCATTAAACCATTCGCTCTTAATTAGTTTTTATTTGCAATATTGACAGCTAATCTCCTCTCTCTATTATACCTGTACGACTTCCAGTGACTGGCACAGAGCAGTACAGAAGTAGCTGAAGACACAATTTGGTCCTCTCCACATAAGATTTCCAAACCACACAGGATTTTGTTAGTAAAATTAAGGTGTATAAGACATGTGGCCAAAAAATTCCAGACCTGGCCTTGATTTCCCCTGGTTTAGAATGAGAGACTTACAGGATGCAGCCCAGTGGCCTGGCTTAAAAAAGTGGTGGGATACAATTGTATCTGTCTTTCAACACCCTCCAATTTTGGGGAAAATAATTAAATAAATAAAGAGGCAAATAAATAAATAAATAAATAACTTTTTTGTTTCAACAAGGTGACATTTGCTGATGTTCACTAATTTAGGAGACACTGATTTATGCATGTTTAATCTTCGCTAATGATGACTCCAGGGCAAGAAATGAAAATAAGTGCAGTTAATAATACGTGTATATATTATTAACACCTTTACTGATGGAGAGGGGCCTTCTCCTGGTAGATAAATGTAGGAGCGATTTGTGGGGGATCCGAATGGCTCAGGGCTGTCAGAACCTCTCTCTCTTAACTTAAAATGTGGAGAGAGGGGATATTTGGACAGTAAAAATTCTCAGCTGATCAACTGTTAAAGCTTGGGTGAAAACTACGAGTAAATACAACAAGCAGCCCAGTTCCTTGTGTTTAAGGGTGCTCTGTAACAATGAAATGTGTGTTGGTGGTATTGTTACACCCTGATTATGGATGGCTTCTCCTCCTGCCACGCAAATACTGAGAGGGATGCAACCCATGAATTCAGTCCTGAATGCTGACAGACAAAACTTATTGCGAATATTAATGTGCTTGGTCTAATCATCCTGCTATTTTTTTGTGTAATTTACTCGATCAGGGAGTTGGAATTCCCTCCTAGCTGTTACAGATTCAAGCATTTATGCAAAATCCTCCAGTCTGGAGATTTACAGTGGATTATCTACAAATATTTGAATACATTAGTGCAGTCCTTTAAATGCTTTCCCTTTATTTACATACAGAACAAATAACAAGCAACTTGAATGACAGCACTGTAATTCCATCAAGGAGCTCGTGTCCTGAGAAACCACAGGAATAAACCGTTAAGAGGCCCACGGGTTTGGTGGAGCTCTGCGTGGAATTACAGCTCCATAACCTGGATTTCATTCATTTTCGGTATTATTAAAAAAAAAAAAAAAGCCACAGTTCTATAAATCTTGGAGCTGATGTTGTGCTTGGAAGAGGGAAGAGCTGGGGAAGGGTGGGGGTGGCATGATTTCCTCTCACCTCCTTCTACCACAGCCCAGGAAATCCCAGGTATCTTCCACATCCATCAGTGTAGCAGTCAGTCAGAGAGAAAACACTGGATTCAGGTTGTTGATGGGGCGAGGGAAGGTTTGCTGGGATTGATGGGGGAGTTTGAAGAGCTCCCTTTCGTCAGACCTGGCTGGCCTCAGGACAGGTTACCCTGTACCCATGGTTTTTTGGGAAGTTTATGTTATTTGATTGCCTGATGGGGCTGCTGCAGTCGCACTCAGTCCCAGATTATCGAGATACATCAGCGGGGATCGATGTGGGAAGAGCAGCCTGGGCTTGGTTTCTGTTGGGGTGCACGATGTGCTGGAAGAGAGATAGGCCCTGAGGGCCAGAGAGAGCCTCTTTCTTGGACCCAGAGGTGATCCTGGGAGTGCATCCAGGTCACCGGGGATGGGCTGAGAGAGGATTGTGGGTTTGTGGACAGTGCTGGGCCTATGAGATGTGATAATTGTAGTTTGTGACCTTATAGGGTATTGTTTACCTGTTACCATAATAGGCAATGTCTGTGCACTATCCCAGGTGATTGGGGGACACTGAGGTGAACATCTTTCCTGTTTATATGGTGTGATATCCTGTTGGGTGCTGGTATTTAGGGAATATTTTCCTGCGCAATAAACACTTTGCACTGCTCCATCTTGTGTGCAGAGTCATGCCCCTGTGTGAATACTGCAGTTTCTGTTCCAAATCTTCCTCTGGAAAAAAAAAAAAAAGGAGAATAAAATCCAACCCAAAGACTTGCTGGCTTTCCTCTGTAGCAAGAGAGATGGGTTCCTGCTGATGCCAGAGGTAAAGCCCTAACAGTTTCCATGGAATAGTCAATTATCTGTTTCATTGCACAAGCCAATATCTTTTCTCAAAAAGATGTATTAGGGTGTTTAGCCATTCAAGTGATCCATCTGGCTGAGCATTCGGAGATGCTCTTTAACTTGATTTATCAGGCCCAGAAGTGGTGTCCTTGAAGCTTCTGGGCCAGTGTGGGACTGTCCATGTACCCACTCTGTAGGGACAGGGCTGGTGACCTTCAGTTCCTGGCAGGAGCGGGGCTGCTGCCATCACAGCTCTCTGCCAGGAGAGCCTGATTCCACATTGCATTTAAAAACTGATGTTGCAGATGAGGGCTGAGGGGCCACCAGGTGCTTCCAAGGAGAATGCAAGGAAGCCCCCAGGCAGCAGATCCCTGATAAGACACCCTCCTTCTCTCCAGCAGAATCTGCACCTAAATCCTAATGGAGTCTGGTTAAACCCCTGCAGCGTGAGATTGTGCATGGCCTTTAAATCTCCTCTGCTTATAAAACACACATTACAGCTCCAGGATCCACGTTATCCCTGTTCCCATCGGGTACCACCGCCAGCACAGTTCAGTCCCTGGGGAAGGCACTTTTCTCACCTTCTCCTCCTGGTTTTGCACCAATCCAGCGACACAGTGACCCTAGGAGAGGGTGGCCAAGCTCTCCCATAAACCAGGGAATTGGGATTGCAGCGTATTTGGGTCAGGCATCATCAGCAATTGCTGCTGGGCACGTGGTGAGATGCAGCCCCAAAGCCTTGGACTGCAAAAGGGGAGGGAAACCCCCCAGGAAAGTGCTGGCTCCCTGGGAACACCCAGAAGGATGCTTAGGGATGAGGCAGGACCCATCTGACTGCCAGCTACAGGCACTGGGGATGTCTGTGCCACAGGAGGAGCTAGAAGGACACTGTATGTCATGTTTACACCCTCAAAGAGCCTGTCAAGGCAAGAGCATTCCCTGCAACACAAGTAAATTAAACCAACTAAAATTAAATATTTTAGTTACTAAAAACTTCAAGCAAAATTCTACACATTTTTCTTCTGGGCTATCATCCAGCTTTACAGGATAAATTCTTTAAAGGTAAATTATTTAATTAAATTAAGCTTTGGTTCCCACTTGCTGCTTTTAGAAACTGAAAATTGCCACTTGGCAATGATTTGTTCTTCTCCTCTCCTCCTTTTTTAGAGGGAGGATTGCAAGGAAGTTTAAGTATGAATGCATTTCTTAGCAAGTGGAGTTATATATTTAATATAATCCCAAACAGATTGTCTACTCAAACACTGTTCATTAAATGAACTGTCTGCAAGTGTGATTTACAGAGCAACGTGGTCATGGGAATGTCTGTGTATTTAATAACTGCACAGTAATAGCTTACTGGCAGGAGTGGTAATTCGATTTTGGAGTTTTATCTTATTTTTGAGTTTCTGGACCGTGAAATCCTGCTGTCTGACACACTTTTCCATTGCTTAATCTCCTGAGATTTGTGTAGAGAACAACTTTCCTCCTTACTGAAGACACAGTGCCCTGCTGTCTATTTTTTATTGCCACCCCCCAGTGCAGCTACTCACAGACCCCCTGTCACATTTATGGGCTCAGCATTGCCACATAAAATGCAGTAATAGACCAAAATATTGACATTTAATGAGCTAAGAGGTCCAGTCATAGAGAAGATAAAAATCTTCCAGCGTTGCATAAGTGCAAAAATTTTCAAGCATCATTTTCTGCGTAATCTGTTGTGTTCTGTATTTAACTCTCTGAGCTTTCCTATTGATTCCAAGTCAAAACTCTCTTATTTAATGTACTTAAGGAACTAAACCAGTAATTCTTATTCCACACAGAGACTTGTAAGCGTGCTCTCTTCCTTGTGGCTTGCAAGTCTGGCAAGTTTGCACCTGAATCAACCCAAATTTTACTGTGTTTGTGTTTTCTGAACCTTTGAGGAATGGTTTTAGAACCAGATGTTGGCATTTTTTTCTCTGAGCAGTGTCATTGCAGCTGCACTTCCCAGAGGGGTTGCTGGTCTGGGAGGCTCTCCTCTGCCTGTGGAGAGCTGGGGAACATCCCACAACATTTGGGATGGCAAGGAGGACACACTTTAATTCACTTGTCATTACTTTGGTGTCTTGCTGCCCAGTGGAACTCTGTTGTCCCCATAAATACATGTTTGAATCCGCTAATTATTCATCCAGGATTAGAACTGAAATCCTTGCTTTAAGACTAGCTTTACCCCTGAAATCACACTGTTTTAAGGTTTTAATTCTTTTAAACCATATAGAAATTGTTACACATACAGACTGCCTCCTATGCACACCACTCTTGATAACTGGAAAATCAGGCAAGAAAGGGAAGAAAATGCCAAACTGGTGAGCTGAGAGGAAACCCAAGCTTGTGTGTCTGACTGCAAGAAGTGAGGGAGGCACTGATGGCTTGGGTGGAATTTGGTGACCTTGCTGTAACTGTTCAAGGATTTTAAAGATTTCCTCCAATTTTTGGTGTTTCTTTTTTAGTTGAAAGAGTTGGTAACGAGAGCCTAAGAGGTGGGTGAGTGTTAAGCTGCTCTTTGTGCTCGTGGAGTTTTATCAGTCTTAGCCTCTTTCCTTTATATGGGTGTCTGCTGTATCTTATCTGTATACAATAATAGCATCTAGCAGGCTAGATAACTTATTTGATGCCTATAAATGTGTTATCTGTATGCTCAGAAGTTTTCTGTCAGGTACGGGAATGGAAACTGCAGGAGCTTTGTAAAATTGATGCCGGGTTGGGGGAAGAAGGAACTCGGCTGCATTTCCACAGCCTACGCTGGTACCACACAGTGACTCATCTTTGAAGAGTTCTTGTCCTGTGAACTCTGGTTTTTACTCTTTTAATTGATCCACCAAAGGGTTCAAAAGCATCAGGTCATTATGGCAGCACCCCAGGCAGGAGTGAGAATCCCCCAGAGCCACCAGAGTGCCCCGACCTGCAGAGTGGGCAACGTGCGAAGCACAGTGCCGTGCTTGTACCTTCTGCCAACAATTCAAAATGCTGCTGTTCACCAGCTCCTGAAGCGTTTCACAGTTAAAAAAGAGAAGGAAGAGTGAAAATTCAGAAATCTGGTTCCCCAAGTGCCAGGAGAACTGCTGGCTTGTTTGGCTTCTTTATCTGTGGCTAATGCAGACAGGACATTGCAGAGGATTTCAGTATGCAGGAGCTTCAAATACGTGGAGCAAACACTATCACAAAAAGCACCATCGTGGTACTGCTTTTTCTTATCCTTTCCCTTCACTTCCCTTCTTTCCTCCTTCCTTTTCCCCTCTTTTCAAAGCCATGTGCATCAGAACACATCTGGTAAAGGCAGCAGCAGCTGCTCTTTGGTTTTGGAGAGGACCAGCTGCCCACAGAGAAAGGTGTGCTGTGGAGGGGACTGGGTGACACTGAGGACTCCACTCTCCAAAATTAATTTTGGCATCCAGGGAGGAGGGCAATGGTCATCTGCATGAGGTTTAATTGTACCAGTGTATGCTCAGCTGAGGTGGCTCTTTTATCCTGTGTCACCCAGTCCTCCAGAAATTGCTGAAATCGTTCCTTTGATCCTCATCTTTGGGCTTTGTCCTGACTTTATTGGCTTTGCTGCAAAGTCTGGATCTGTCTCTGTGTACATGGAGCACAGTGGGCACCCAGGCCCAGCTAATATTCAATATTTGTCAGAGAGCCTCTGGCTCCCTCCTGCAGCCATCCATCCTGCCGTTGTTCCTATTGATCATCCTCCTCTTCTGGCATCCACGCACAGACCTGGTTTGCTTTTTAACTGATCACAAAATGAAACAAACAAACAAAAAAACACCCAAAAAAAAGGTAAAGCAGAGCAAAACAAACACAAACCTGCCATTTCCTGCTCAGAGCTGTTGATAAATGTGCTCTCTCCTCATCCCTAAAAGGCTGTTGTACATAGGCTGTTGTGCCGTGCCATAACAACCCCCAAGTCATTCCTCCCCACTCCTCCATATCTCATCTGTCTCTAGATCTCTCACATATTCTTATCTTAATGGAATTTTTCCTTGCAACCCAGGAATTGTGCCAGGGGGCTCTTGCACATCCCAGGCAATGCCTCAGCATGCATATTCCGGCCCTGCAGTGTCATGTGTTGCTATAAATAGCTCTCACAAAGAGTCCATATTTCTGCGGAGATTTGCCTGTCAGCTCCTAACAATGGGAGTCGTTCACAATGGGGAAATAGAACACCAGCTCCATCAACCTTTGACAGACTAATAGGGGTTATTTGACTTTCAATTTTTCATTACCAGGTTTGGCAGCCGCCATCGTCATGTTGAAAAATACAGACTGATCCGCACTCCCAACAAGGAGGAGCCGCTCCTGGGGCTGCTCCGTTGGGAACGTGGTGCCTTCGAGGCTGTGCCATGTGCCCGCTGCCAACACAGGGCAGGGAACCAGCTGCTCGTGTGCCAGGAGTTCAGAGAGCTCGACACTGCCCCTTCCTGCCCTGTTTTGATAGCTGGAGAAGAGGGGAGTGGTTTTCCTTCAGGCTGGGAGTGTTTGGGGCTGGTCAGGCTGGAGGAGAGAAGGTTGTGTGGAGACCTCACAGCACTTTCCAGGATCTGAAGGGGATACAGGGAAGTTGGAGAGGGACTTTGCATCAGGAACTGGAGTGACAGGACAAGGAGTAATGGGAACAAACTAAAAGAGAGGAAATTTAGGTTAAATATATGGAAGATAGATATATGAAGGTGGTTAGGCTCTGGCACAGATTGCCCAGAGAAGCTGTGGCTGCCCCTGGATCCCTGGAAGTGTTCCAGGTCAGGTTGGACAGGGCTTGGAGCAACCTGGGATAGTGGAAGGTGTCCCTGCCCATGGCAGGGGGTTGAAATGAGATGATCTTTAAGGTCCCTTCCAACTCAGACTGTTCTGTGATTCTGTTGCTGAAAAATCCCTCACCTGAGTTTGCCAAAAGGATGCTCCCTCTGCCTTGAGTGCTCTAAGTCACCTGTCCAGAATCTTAGCACTGAACTGAGGCTCATCACTGTCCCTCTGGCTCGCTGTGTCCCTTGTCCTCACTTTGTCACCATGTCGTGCCTTTGTAGAAACTGCTTTTTTTGGGAAGTGACATTGTCACCAGGCAGCTGCTCTGGGCTGTGCAGAAGGTGAATCACTCAATAAACATTCCAAATTTAGCTCAGATTTGCCACTGGCAAAAGAAATTCCGCATGAGAGTTGGAAATGCAGCGGCTGTTACTTTGCCTGAGATGTGAAAAGGCGTCTATTTACACCAGGATAACTGTCCTGGAATAAAATCTGGCAGCAATAAAGGACAATGAGCTACTTGAGGTCACTGCTTTTACCACAAAGTAATTAGTCAAGCCCAGCTTTATAGGCCCTTTGCAGGACCCAAACTGGCTATTTAGAAGGGGAAATGGAAAACATTAACCTTTTTCTTGGAGAAGATGTAGGTAGAGTGTCACACATTTTAGTGAGGTCCCTGGTGTGCACAGGTCAGTGCCAGAGGTGCCCAGCCCCCGTTAAACAGTTGGTTGTCCAAGCTGGGTCAGAGTTTGGACATGGAAATGTCCCATAAACAAGAGGTATCTTGCAGGTTTCAGTCATGCAGGTGACAGGGGTTAAGCTGGGATCAGACAACAGACACAGCTGCCCCTGCAGAAGAAAGTTGCAAAGGCTCTCCAAGCCCTCCTGAGTATCCGCTGCCACAAAAGACAGCACCTCGGGGAAAAAGATCTAAAAATGGATTTTCAAGTAGTCAATGTTCCTCTAATTACTTCAGAATCAGTACCAGCAGTAGGGAAGAAGTCCTCTAGCATGAACCTCCACGTAATGCAGCAAGAAGGGGCTGGCCCGAGGAGCTTGATCCATTATCCAAACCTAAATCCTGGTGGCTTTGTATCTAAGAGATGTCCAACACATTTAGATATAAATAACTCTGTTAGTTCAGAGCACAGTCTAGCACTGGCTTACCTTTATAATTACAAAGGCTTACCCTAAAAAATCACAAATTACAGGAAAACCTGCTTAAATGGGAACCACAGTTTAAGGTACTTGAGGACCATCCTGCTCTACAGACAACAGCTTAGTCCCACAGCTTAGAAATGGAAAATTTCTTTGTTTCTTTCTGACTCTGGCACAGCAGCTGCAGGGATTAATTGAACTCATGAAATCTATTGATTTTCTGTAGCTGTTATTAAAAAAAAAAGGCACTTTTTGCACCCTGTGAAAGGTATGGCTATCACTAAATTGTGTGCAATAAACCAACAAGGCTCCGGTCTGTTGAGAAACCCCAAGTCCCATTAGTCTCCTAATTTTTATTTCAGAGCACAGAGACTTTTATTGTGTTACTGAAACTTCTGAGATAGTCCTGCTGTGCCATCAGCCTCATCTCAAGGGAGAAACCTACATGATCCCAACATCTCTTCTCTGGATCAGCAGGAGAGATGCTGGCGTGCTGGAGAAGCCACGAGGAGGTTCTCACTTCTGCAGCTAAAACCTGCTCAGCATCTCTGCTGTTCTGTTCTGTATCTCCACGTAAATTCCCATGTGGGCATCGGGAGAATGGAATTAATTTCAGAAGGTTTGAAGTATTCCACTTGAGATAAGCCATTAAGGTTTTTATTGCTGACCTCCCTGCTGGTATCAGTAAAAGCAAAGCTGCCTTCACCAAAGTCCTCCCCACGCAGAGGGTTTCCAAGAGCTGCATTTGTTTACAACATTGAATAAATTACCTCCACTAATAACAGGAGTGAAAACCAAACCCCAGGGTGTGTTTGGGGCTCGTTCTTAGCACTGCAAATTGGTACACAAGCATCAGTTTTTATTTTTAAGCACAGTTACATGTATATAAAAACCGAGTTGTATTTTAAGACCAGACCAAAATTCAAAGACAGCAATGCAATGTTTTCCATCTGAGGTTTATCTATCTTAAAATAGTTTGCTTATGTATATTGTGGCACTTATTGTGGCAGCAATCCATATATTGCTTTAAGGCTTTCTTACTCATTTCAGTGATGAGGCTATAGATTGTGTCATTTCTGCTAAACAATGGAGTTAAATAAATCCCACTCCCCCTAACAATTTGTCAAGTTCTTTATTAGCAATGTGCATGATGGTATAAGTAAATTCCTTTCTGCCTTCTGCACTAACTAGAAGGGATTTTAGAGCACACCTGTTAGATTTGATGTCCCCCATCACCATCTGCACACCAGTTTCTGTTTTCTGTGTTTCGGGGGAGTTTTTTCTTAAGTTGCTGTTAGATAACTTAGCAGGAAAAGTGCTTTGCAAATGAAAAAGAACAAAATACCTGGTTGGTATTAATCACTATGTGATTAATACTTTAAAATCATATTCTGCAATGCATGTCCAAGACAGCAGGGGGGAAGGAGTCCACAGCCAGTCCATGTGTTGTATGAAATACCAGCTCCTTGGCTTGAAGTTTTCCAGCTATGTCTCCTTTGGTTTGGGTCAAAGAGTGCTATTTTATTTCCTTTAATTTAATGTAAAGCTGAGGCAAGGCATGTATATTTATTAAGACTTCAGGCACTTCCCTGTCTGGTTCTCCGAAGACTTGAGCACAGCTTTTAACTCCCATTATACCTAGTGGGAAGTGTGTGGGTAGGCAAAGAGGAGCAAATCGACTTTGCTTGTGCTTTAGCACTCCTGATGGAGTTTTGTGTGTGTGTGGTTCCTTCAGAGGAAGCATCAGCCTTTCAGGACTGGCATAATTGGAGTCTGTTTTTAAACATTCCCTCTCCAAGCCACATTATTCCCATTCTTCACTGTGTTGCTGGCTTGCAGTCTTAGAATGTGCCCCTTTTCAAGCATGGCAAGCTGTGTCATAGTTGATAAACACGACAATGGCTCACAGTTGTCCTGATCAGATGGATACCACAGAGTCAGAGGCTTAATGAGGTGCTCTGGTGCATAATCACTGTCACTGATGGGCACTTGGAGTGAGTTCACTCAGCAGGATATGTTGTGTCCTGCACTCTGGCTGGAAATAATACTCACCAAGTTGCACAATTTCTTGACCAACTGAACGGGCTATCAGTGAAAACCTTTGAAAATCAACTTTAAATAAGAGCCTGTGTCTTTCCACACAGTGCCAGTGAGAGCTGCTTCCAGAAACGGTGTGGGCTGAATGTCGGGGCTGATTTATTTTGTGTGTGGTGTTTAACTGAGCCTGTGTGAGGCTTGGGCTGAGGGACAGGAGGAGGAGCACTGGGAAGAAGGTTTTCAGGAAGAGGAATGTTGTCCAAATGGTGTCACTGCTGGAAGAATGGATGTAGAGACAATTCCTGCATTGCCACAGGGCCCGGGCTGGGGGAAGCTTATCTCAGTGGCACAATATTCTTTGGGTGTCAGGACTCTGTGCTGGCTTCCTGTATCCTTGCTCCTTAGCTGACACCCTGTTCCTGTGGCCCTGCATGCCAGA
This sequence comes from Lycocorax pyrrhopterus obiensis, assembly GCA_014706295.1. NCBI lineage: Eukaryota > Metazoa > Chordata > Aves > Passeriformes > Paradisaeidae > Lycocorax > Lycocorax pyrrhopterus. Next base: position 4,011,127 of record JACSVZ010000013.1, read on the forward strand.
CAGGCTTTCTAATGACACAATTCCTTAATTAAATTCCAGGCTGTGACTGCCCTGTGGGGGAGAGTCAGCCGTGCTCTCACCTCTGTCCCCTCCCGGCCGCCTGGGCCGATGGTGGCTCCAGAAGGTTCTGTCCAGCTCTCCCTTTGCAGCAGTGAGCTGGCCACAGAAAACACTGGGGCCGGCTCAGGTTTAATTACCATTAAATTAAGGCAGCAGTTATAGCTTTAAATTGCACATTGCAAATGAAGGGAGAGTGGATGTTAAACTTAATGACCTGAAGGAAATGCTCCAGGTGCAGGAACAGGGATTGATCTGGAGACCTGTGGTTTGTAAAGCCAGAAGGGAGCAGTGCAGCAACCTCCTCTGACCTCCTGAAGGCCACCCTGAATTAATCCAGCTGAGCTGGGCGTATCTCAGGAAACATCCACTTGTGAAATGCAGGTTTACAGTGTTGAGGAAAGCACTTTAATTCTCAATAAATCATTTCCAGTTGTTATTTACTCTGGCTATTAAAATGCAGCATCTCATTTCAAGTCAAAGCTTGCCTAGTTCAATTCCCAGCTCCTGGATCGTATCATAGCTCCATTTATTTCATGAAGAGGCTGCAATTATGGAACTTCAGTGTCCTGTGTAGGTATTAATCAGCTATCATCAATTTGTACCCTCTCCTTTCTTCTGATAATCTGAACAGATTGAGTTCCTTACTTTTTGCACTGACCACGTATTTAGTAGTCCTTCAATCATTCTTGTGGCTTTTTGATGCAAAACCAAATGCAGGGACAGCACTGCTGGTTGCTGTTGTGGTTGTTCCAATTCACATTACCAGTGTGATACAATCTTTCTATTCCCATGTGGCTTTATTCTGCTGACACTGTCAGGGAATGCATTAGACCCTTCACTACAGTGGCAATGCCTGGTCTTGATTTCCAAGTTTATTCTGTATTTTAGCCCCTTTCTTCCCCAAATAGACTTTTCCAACCTGTTAAAGTGCTGTATGTGCTTTGTTCCTAGGATTCAGTTTATCCTATTTCCTAATTAGGATTTAGGGCTCATTCAGTAGCTGTACTGTGGAGCACATAATGCTTGCTTGTGTTGATCTTATCAGGTTGCTTTGAATCAATACCTTCTCCACTTCATTATTTACCATTCTCCTAATCTTTGTCAGTCATTTGACATTTTTATCAAATAATGTTTTCGTATTTTCTTCCAGCTTGTTGATAAAAACGTTGTATAGCTGAGGGTCAATTACTCAGGGTCCTTGCAGGATCTCATTAGAAACACCCACCACTCTGTGATTCCTCTGTGGAGTGACTGAAACACAGTAAAATCAAATGAATTGATTAGCGAAGTGGTATAGGAAGCAGTGACAATTAGGGAACTGCCACATTAAACAGTGCTGTGCTGGTAGAATTCAATGCTGAACCATGTAGTGCGTTGTTTTTTAACAGAATTTTTAGAAACGAGAGAGAGAAAATAACCTCTGGGTTATTCAGTTGTTCTGGGCTGTGACTTTCTAAGGCAGAGTTTTTATACTGGAAGGAGCTCCCGTATCGACGTGGCTGTGATTTTTAAAAGGCTGGGGTTCATTTCAGTTTCTCTTCTTTTTGGCCTTGTTTTTCCCTTGAGGGAATAAGGATTCACCCTCATGGGCAGAGCTGTACCAGCAATGGGAGGGTTCCCCAAAGAGCTGGGGCATTCTGACGTGATGCCTTCTGTCTCTGTAGCAGTTTGTGTTGTCCTTCAAGTGTGGTGGCTGAGGATGGGGAGACACCTTGCTAGAAATGCAGGGTTCTGAGCATTCCATTAATCAGCACCAGGACAGGAACCTCAGGGGAGGTTCAGCACGTGCAGGTGGGTGGTTCTTGAGTTTTGGGTTAACAGGGGGCTCTTCCTTCGAGTGTTAATGTGGAAACAGGAGATTTCATAAATCATAAACAAGCACAGCTGATGGGCAGGGTCTTGTCAACCTCATTGCGTTTACATCAGAAACTTTGCCTATTTTAGTCGTGTAGATTATGGGATGTGATTTTTCACGCTCTGTAATATCAAGGCAAACCCTACCAAGAAAGCTTTGTTGCCTCAAGACTAATGAGGTTGTAAAACTCTATCCATAAAATCAGAATAATAGTGTTCCCTTGCATCACGAGATTGCTGGAAGTACATATGTATATCCTGCACTCACGTGGCCCAATAATGTGAGAGCAAAACTTCATTTATTCATGTGAAGGACAAGTTTCTGCAGTGCACAAGGTTACAGGTAAAATCCCAAGGTTTTCCACCTTGCTATCTAAATAGAGAGAAACAGCAGTACAGTTCATTTTATACGGTGAATAATATAACATCAATTATTGCTGAAATCTTTATTTGTCTTTCCATGCAGTTATCTGCTGTGGTTTCTTTTGTATGTTCTCATTTGTTTAATTAAATTACATTTGGTCTTTCCGGAGTCCTTTCTGTCCCTACTTGTTGTGGACATTTATTAACAGTGTCACTTGGTTGATAGTCTGTTAATTTTAATCTTGTCTGAATTTGATTATCTTTATCTATTTACACTTCAGGGACTTTTCCCTCAATTCAGAAGGATTTGCTCTCTCTTCCCACTGTTAGGTAAGGCAAGTTGTCTGTGTGTACACTGCGTAGGTGCTGTAATGGCACTAATTAATCAAGAAGCAGTGCAACAGAGGAAGGAAAACATCACAAATGAGCGCAGCCAATTCCTATGCAGAGCACCATGACTGACCCTTGGCATCACCCATCCCGCAGAGCCAGAGCAGTGCAGGAGCGAGGCAAACCAGATCCCTGACAAACGATTAGCAGCTCTTCCTTGGCACCCATCCCTTTGGCTCTAGCTCAGGTTAGGGTTTAAAGCACTAATCTCTAGTGCTTTCAGTTTCTGAAACCCTGTGATAGCGCAGTGTAAGTACTTAAAGAACCCCAGTCGCTGCTGGACATGTTCATCATGTCAATGTTTAAATGAGTTTTGTCAGCTCTCAGGTGTCTGGTCTTTTTCTCAGGGCAGCAGGTCTTGCTCTCTCACCTTGTTCTGCTTTTAAGTTTCTAGCGCTTAGAGTTGTTGGAGAGAAACTTTCAAAATGTGGCCTTGAAATACTCAAAGCCCTGTGTGAAAAACAGAAGTATAAATATAAACACTTCAAATGCATTTATTTTTAAATCCGTGATCTTTGCTCCTTCTGAGAGGGGCTGAGAAAAGGTTGGAGGGAGCCATGGAGAGCCCTTGCCTCAGGAACATGGCTTGTTTGGAAACTTCTGGGTACTTCCAGGAGTAGCTAGAACCTTATCAGGGTGGGGAAATGGAGCAGAGGATGTTTGTGTCCAGCTCATCTGGAATTTGTGGTAGTCAGGATCTCTTGCACAAGATGGGGGAAGGTCCCCTAGGCAGAATTTGCGTTTCTGACACCCAAAGTTGTTTGGCTACCAAGCAACACAGAGAGAGCAAGGGGCACTTTTTTTAGCTGGTTTTGAAACAACACAGTCACCTCTCCTTGTTTATCCATTTTTAACAGGAATGGTGTGGGCAGAGGACTCAAGGCAGGGCACGGCACATGGGGCTGAGCCTCTTGTGCAGGACAGAGCTCAGACACGAGGCACAAGTGTCTCCTTGCTGGCTGTGTTGAGTGGTTTTTTTCCTTAGTAATTTCAGTTGTCTTAAAATTCACTGTTGGTTCCTCTTGATCTGTATCAAGAAGTGAAATTCCTCTTTCTTAACTCTGGATATGTCTGTGGGATTTAGGAGTTTAAGCGCCTCACAGCCCAAAGGATTGTTGTCCAGTTAATCAGAGTGTTTCTTTACATTGCACCAGTGAAGAGAGTGAGAAGAACACAGGTCTCTGTGCCCCTGTCTATTCAGGGAGATAATGTGTAATTACTAAGAAATGCTGTTGCCACTTGCCTCCTCTCTCTCTCAGTGGAGGCAAGGGGCAAGGATCACACACGATCACCTTTCCTCATTTTATCTAACAACAGTGAAATTCTACTGTCAGGCATATTTTCCAGTTTAAGTTGTGATGTACAGCAGACTGTTATGCATGATTATAAAGCCTAATAAATTTCTCACCATCTCATTTTCCCTGGCTGGTGGAAGTCAGGGATTAAATGCCCTTCTGGTGGGTGGTAAGGTGGGGTGGAGAGCTGCACTCACAGCCCACAGCAAGGGACTGCATCTCCCCCTTAAACTCTGGGTCAGGAATATGTCATTTGTGTCAGCAAGCCTGGTGGAGATTGCCCAATTCCCCAATTTCCCTCCCATTTTGGGAGCTCACAAGCTGTGGGGGTGTGGGTCCATACACTGAGCCTGGCTTATGGGGCTGAGCCAGAGGGGCTGGGACTTGCTGCTGCCACAGGAGTGGGAAATCAGGAGCCCATGGAATGGTCATTCAAGGGAGTTGGGTTTGCTAAATGCCAGATGAGGTTCCTTGGTCACTTTTTTCCATCGTCCCTCCTGATTTCACATCAGCAGTTGATAATCTGTGAGCGGTACACGGTCTGTCTGGGTTACCTGGAGTACGTGGCAGTGCCTGAGGCAGGGCCATGTTTCTCTTCTAAAATTAATAGGAGATGAATTCTGAGAGCAAAATGGGCGAATTAGGATTTGTGAGGGCTCTATTAGCTGCTCCTGGAATGCTGTGATCCACACTGGTGTTGGCTTTCATCGTAAGGACCAAAAGCTTTTGTGGTTTCTCTATTTGCTGTCTTACATCACCAGTTCTGCCTGCATGCAGGGCTCCACATGCCCTGTGAGTGCTTTTTGCAGTGCGTGGTAGGAAGTGTTTAATGTAGGGATGATCAGAGTGGGGGCCTGGAAATATCAGTGAGACTGTTATATGATGAGGTTAGAGAGGGAAAATGGTGGGGGGAAAAAATATTGTGATCTTTACATAGTGTTAACCATTTCAGAGGTACCTGAGAGTTTTTGTCTCCTTTTCTTGGAGTTAGAAAAATGTTCATTGAGTATCTCAGAGAGTGACCAAAAACTTTCTGGACTATTACATGTTGTTAAATTGCTTATCTTTGCCAAAGAAAGAGATCCATAATGCTGACAAGGCGCAGCTACAGCTGATATTTTGCTCTCCCAAGTTCTCAGCATGGACAAGGAGCTTTTGTGGTTTCTGTGAGAAGCCCAGCCTGGCTCAGATCAGCACTGTCAGATTGTTTGTCTCAAGGGAACAGCTGGGGAGACAGGCATTTTCCATTATTGCTCTCCTAATGTTAAATTTGATTTGTTCCCTTACCTAGTTCTTGCTACAGAAACTAATCATGCCCTGATTCACTCCCGTTTCTTTTTGGTTACACAACCATTTGGAAAGAACACCCCAAATGTTCTATTCAGCTTCAGACTGGCACAACTCTGCTAAAAGGTTGGAGTCCTTTAAACTGCTCTTTTACCTCCTTCTCTCTCTCTTTATCTCTTCAGGTTACTTAAAACATCAGCCAGAAAAATACTGCTGTGCCACTGATTACTGGAAATAAAAGTTCTCTTTAAAATCATGTATCATACAAAGCATTCATTTTCAACATGTGAAGCAAATCCATTGTAGATGGAGAAATGAGGGGGCAAAGTGGGGCAGTGGCAGAACTGGGGTACAGCTGTTGCAGAAACTGGGTTCTTGGGGTCAATAACTGAACTGGAAATGCAGTTGGAGGGAAAATGGTGGGAATGAAATGGAAGCTGTGTTTGTTGTAACAAAATGTACTATTCAGTACATCAGGGGAAAACCATACCACTAACAAGTCAAACCACCCATATTTATGGCTAATCCTGACAAGCAGAAGTTGCTATTAGAATAATTTGAATGACCTCTGTGGAATAAGGTCACTCTTCCCGTGGCTTCCATGATTCTTTGTGTGCTACATGGGATTTTTTGAAATACAGCTCCTTACCACAACATACATAGGTCTTAAAATTATCCTCCCTTACCATTTTATGTCTTCATTAGTTCATAATCAGTTTCTGATCACTTTAATTTTTTTTTTCTGTACTAACACAGTGTTTTTGCTGAGATGTGTTTCCACCTGAACTGCAGATTTTTGAAGGACCCCGCACATGTTAGAGTCCACATAAACTTGTGATTGCTGCTGAAATTGTTAAAATATTAATTCACAAGTATGGATTTCCTGAATGCATTTTGCACAGCCTTTAGCAAGGGTCATATTTATTCTGAAGGGCACAGGACAGAGCAAGAGTGAGCTTTAAGACAACTCACGAAATGGTAACATCATTAACAAAGGAAGACTGTTAACTGATAGGTTTGAGAAGGAGTAGCTATTTTGGTTCACTTATCCCTATAGATTTATTGGCAAATGCAATCTAATCATTGCTTGCAGTGCAATTCCAAAAGCGGGGGGGGGGGAAGGGAAAAAAAAAAGCAGCTTTTCAGAGCTCAACTTTATTTTAATAGGTTAGACTGGTGCAAACCTGTGTGATGTTGTTTCAGATGAAAGGACTGGGATCTAACAAGTTTCCGTTCTGTCAAACTAGAAAGGACATGAACTATTATTTTTGACGCAGAGGGGAAGTAATCAAATATTTAGGTCTTTTGTTTTCATTAGCCAGAACAGGAGGATAAAAAATAGATACCAGAATATTCCTTTTGATTTGCTTCAAGAGTAAGTGAGGCATAGCTATTCATTCTTCTTCATTTTCTCTCAGAGATGAAAATCAGGAGCGGTGCTGTCCTCCTGGCGCCTGCTCCAGTTTGTTGTGGAAGGAGCATTTTCTCTGTCAGCTTAAAGTGTCCGTGCAGAGCACTTTGTCTCTCTCTGTCTCTCTTTTATTTATATGAATGGTTTTTCAGCAGAAATAAGTGCTTAAGTGCTAACTTTTTTTTTTCCCCCTTGAAGAGAAGATGAACTGCGTGTCAGTGTGTACAGACAATGGATGAAAAACAAACAGAATTTGTTTCGGAGGTGTTTTCATTTACGCATTCTCAGAGCTTGATGTGAAAGTGCCTTTCAAATCACCCACAGACACACCAGCTTTTGTGCTTTAAATGAAGACTGAAATTCTCTGCTTTCCAAGAGAGCCATTCAAAAGGGTGAAACTTAACAATTCCATTGATCTCTCCGCAGGAGGGTGTTTTATAAGGATCCCCCGATCCCCATCTCAGAGGTGGAGAAACAGGCAGAGATTTTTTGCAGGGCAACATACCAGAGGGCAATGGCAAATCCAGGAGCATAAGGCAGGTCTCCTGAGTCACAAGTGAGATGTGGTTAAAGTCTGTGCACAGCAGAGTCTGGGCTGTAATGCGAGGATTTATGCAGGGGCTGCTGGGATGCACATTGCAGTATGATAATCGTTAGAATGGACAATTGTCCCACTGGCTGTCATTGAACAATCCTCCAGTATGGTTTGTAAATGGAACTGTAAATGAACTCCTTTGTTTTTATTCCTTTTGTTTCGAAGACCTTCTTAACTGCAGAAATCATCCTTATGATGTCAGCGGGGAAAGATTAACCCAGTGCAGTTTTTTTTCTGAAGGTGAAAAAACATGGAAAATTGCCTCAAGAAAATTACAGACTGTGCCCTGTTAAAAAGCCATTAATGCCTAAGGTGTTGGGGAAAAAAGGCATTGAAATTTCAAATATATTGGATGATTTTTCCCTGGCATTTAAAGGAATGAGAGTATATGCTGGTTATTTTCTCCCTCAGATCGGCTTTTGTAGGTTTGGTCCAATATTTCTTCATTAGGTGAGAATTAAGCATTACAGAAACGTACGCTGTTTTCTTTCTGCAAGACATCCTAGACAATTTCTCATGAACAGAGAATTTGGTGGCTTACAAGTCACGTAATTAGGGGATTAAAATCTAAGTGTAAAAGGAATTCTGAGACTCAGGTAACAGCTGGAATGAGCAGGTTTGCTTTGCAATGTCTGTAGGAGATTGTCAGAAATAGGATCCATCTTACTGAAGGTGTAAATCCTGGGGCTAGGGATTTTTCTTGCTGCATGCCAGTGGAGAAGACCTCTTTGATTTAAGTCATGGTTATGTGGATGTTGCAGGGGAAGAAAGTTTCTAAGAGATCCAAAGTGTATTTCATACACGGCTTTGTGATTTGTATCAACACCCTGACTTGCACTCAAGAGCAAATGGGGTTCACTGTAACAAAAGATGGATTTATTAAAAGACTGGCCAGAATAGCCCATTATTGGTTTGGACTGTCTAGCAGTGGTTTAAATGTGTTATCCATGGGAAAGCAGGGGAAAAGCCTTGGGATAAAGGTATTTTAAGTGTCTGCCATTGATGTTATTTTCTGATAAGCTGCCCTTCATGCTCAGAAATGATGGAAGGTTGGCAGTCCTTTGCTTCCTCTTGGACTGAAACAAATAGCACCACAATAAAAGTTGCTGCATTTGAAATGTATTTCAAAACTAAGTTGATGAAGAAGCAATGACAATTTTTTTTTAGCTCTGTACCCTGGCACCATGAAAAACATGTTACCCCGTGTGAGGAGAAGCAGCTGCGTGATAACCAGTGGCACGTAAGGACACAGAATCAAATCTTCTGTCCTTTGGGCTGGATTTACCAAGTTGCATCTTCGCTGGCCTTGCTGACTCTGGAGCAAGAGGACACAACCAGCTGCCAGCAGCTCACTTCTGTGGCTTCCACAGCTCCTGCCCCCGGCTGAGGAGCATTGGCTGGTTGTGTGTGTCCTCCCAGCCCTCTGCAAAGCCAAGTGCAGCAGCCCAGCTCACCCTGCCACGGGGCTGAAGTCTGGTTTTGTGCTGGGTGGGGAGTGTGCATGCCACTGCCTCTCTGCTTCCTCGGGAGGAGGCAGTCACTTGAACTGCTCTAGCTGCAGCTCGTGCCTTTAGGCAGGCTCTGTCTAGACCCATAATTGTTATGTTCTAGTCTTCAAACCCGTCTCTGCATGATCTGCAGTAAAAGAAGATACGTGAGTATAATGATCTACATGTGTACACAGCCAAATTCCTCCTTTAATTGTGTTAGCACAACCCATCTATTGAGTGCACTAAATGCAGGGTGAGCTCTGCCCTGGCACATTTGGATTTGGACTGCTGATTAGCCTGCAATACATATTTCACTTTACCACCAACAGGACCTTAACCTCACTTAAAAAGAATAATGACAAAACAGCCCAATTATCTGTTCCCGGAGTCCATTACCGAGGGGGAACCAAAATTACCCTTTCTGTTAAAACAGCCCAGTTCTCTATTACATTTGCATTAAAAAAGGGTCTGAGATTAGGTTGCCTTTGTGTTAGGCACAGTATGAACAAGTAACAAGGAACAGGTCCTGGCCCAAAGAGGTTACAGTGTAAATTAGACAGAAGTGGAGAGAAAGGCAGTGGCTTTCATTCATTTCGTGTGGGGAAATGAGGCACAGAGTGTGTTACACTGCAGAAGTGCACGGAGTTAACTGAGAATGAGCTACCCAAGTCCAGATACCTGTGTTACACTGCCAAAAGGTGATGCACAGATGCAATAATAACCAGAGTGGTCTGGTTGTTTTACTTCTGGAATTGGGACTCTGGGATACTTGAGTGATGTGCAGGTACAAGCCCTGGAATCCTTTGGAATTCTCTTGGGTTTGTATGTGGAGACAGCGTTTGAAAAACATTTAAACAGATTAAAACAGACCTGCACTGTTCTTCTATCTCTGTCTGCCTTGCTGGGAAGCACAGAGCCCCAAAACCTTGGGGCTTATTTAGGTACCCCTGCACTGCTGTTCCTGGCACAGAGAGAATTATGTGTCTCTTGGAACTGCCCACGGCAGTGGACAGTGGGAATCCTAATTCCCAAGCCAATGAGCTACTGGGAAAGAGGAGCATTACAGGTTAAAACATCTTGGCGTCAATGAATCAATATTTTTCCCTGAAAATCTGTTTTGTCAGAAATTTGCTGATGAACTTTGCTAAAAACCAAGCTCTGACTGTTATCAGGGGAAGTTCACAGCAGGCAGGCAGTAAAGGGAAGGTAGGAAGAAGGCAAAGATGGCTTTAGCCTCCTCCCTGTGTCCTGTCCCCCTTGCCAGGGCCCTGTCTGTGTCCTCTTGTGTCAGTCAGCAGCCCCAAAGCAAAGCAGAGCTGCCTTCAGCTCCTGGTCCTGCCCTCTGCACCCCTGCTCTGCCTTCCACTGAGGGGATGAAGCTAAAAAACAGCAATTTGTGATAGAATAACAGCACAGATTCATTCTTTCTTTCTGTTTGTTTTTTTTTTCTTTCCCACCCACACCCAACCCCTTTTCTCTCCCCTTTTCTCCCCTTTCTGTGTCCTGGCTGAATTTCCATGTCTTACATCAGCTTTTGTATTGCTGGGGGGATAATACAGCCCTGAAGTAATCATTCATTTCAACACCTTCCTATCTTTTCCTCTAGTTTGAGGTCATTTTCCTGACCTGCAAGAATGAATTCTGAATCTTTACTGAATCTCACTCCTTGCTTAAAATGTCCTTCCTTTTTGACCATCTTCTTTGCCTCAGAAAGTCCATGGGTAGAATCCCGACTCCTATGAATTTATTGGCAAACAGGCCGAGGGCTGACCTCACGTGTTTGGTAAGAGACCTTTCCATAACTGCTACAGGAAGAACTGCCCTCAAACAAGAGATCTGAAGAGTCTGGAGCGCAGCCAAATGGGGAAACAAGGTTGTTATTGGCATGATTTTAATCATGATAGACAATTAGCAAAGCTTAATTATATTGAGAAAGAAAATCAGAGCAAGTGGCAGTAATGAATTTTCCTAGTGAATCTCTTGTGCTTCAGAATAAAACCAGCTGACCTACAAATACAATGAAATCAGAGGAGGTATTTGCCCACATGGCTTAGCTTTGTGCTGCCTGGGCTGTGAGCGTGGCTCCTTCTCCGAGTCCCTTTTTAGCATCTTTCTCTCCTGCAGTATTAATTCTGGGAACAGAATTGCTGTTTAGCCATTTAGATGACACCCAGTGTCAATAGGCAGCAAGAGGAAGCTTTTTTTTTTTTTTTCTGTAGCTCAACTTGGTAGTATTAGAAGTTAATAGGCTTAGAGAGCCTAGGATTTTTAAAATACTGCCATTAGCTAAAATAAATATTATTTAGAACTCACTAAGTGGGTTATTTTTTAATATTGTGAAAGTCGGAATGTTTCCAGAGGATTTTCTGGCTACAATAAAAATACTAAATTGAGTACTATCAGCCTTAGAAGATTGAAAATAAGATTTCTCATGTTTGTGTTGGTAACGTATAGACCTGATACTTGGAGAGTGAAAGCATCTGGCTTAACTCAAGAGTCCTATTCAAATCATTAAACCTTTTAATAGCACTGTAATAATGGAGCTTATAAAACAAAGAAGCTTCTGGTGAAAGCAGAGAAACCCCTGTGGGTAGTTTTACGTTGGACATCTTTAAGTGCAAGCTGTGCTTTATGGAGCTGTGAGCAGCTCTTTCTCCTCCCTGTTTTAAAGCCCAGGAGACCAAAGTGCACCTCAGTGGCCAAAGGGGGCCTGAAGTGACCTTGACAAAGTCCAAACTGCTCATGAAGTTTGCAGCTGAGCGAGGGCAGGGGGTGTCTCTGCTGAGGGTGCTGAGGTCTGGAAGCTGAAGGTTCACTTGAGTCTGGGTGGCCTGAGTGCATCTCCACCTGTTCTGGGGGTGGCAGCGCTGTGTTGGAGTTGGAGGTTTCTCAGTTCTCTCCACTTCCACGGACGAGGGCTGCTGTTTTCTGCGTGTTCCCACGAGCACAGAGCCGTGATTTCAGTGGGATGAGCAGAACGGAGGAGGTTCCTGGGTGTTGGAGAAGATGAAACAGGAAAGACTTATAAATATGACTGCCTGGCAAAAGATGCTGAGAATATGGAAACTATAAGCGAGATTGAAATGAAAGCAAGCTTTGAGATACCAAGCCTTAGTTATTGAACAACTGGAAAACAATGGTATGGCCGACTGAAGGCAATCCCCTTTTGATTGAACAATACCCTCTGCTTGCAGACAGCTCCAAGGGTCAGAGCAGACCCTGCTAGCTTGGCACAAGGGGTCCAAAGAGTAGTTTTAGAGTTTAAAATGTAACGCAGTATGGTAATGCAATGATTCTTATAGGCTGTATGTAAATGCTATAGGATTTGTGGCTTGTACTAGATTGGTTAATGAAAATGAGAATATTCAGCACAGAAGATGATTTATTTTATCGTAAACGAGAACCGCTCACTTCTACTGCTTCTTCTTCTGCTGCCTCTCTTGCTCTCTCTCTCTCTCTTGCTTCTCTTGCTCTCTTTTGCTTTTCTGGCCTGCTTTGAGCTGCGGCTGGCAGCCACAAGCAGGTCCCCTGTACCCACGCCCTTCGCAATAAACCTCATGCTCTCAGACCTGACTTCAGAGATCTCTCGACACTGTCCGCCCACACAGGAGATCTTACACCCGGGTGCACTCGCAGCAGCTGGACCCCGAGGTCTCTCTGCTGCTCTCCCGTTTGGGAATCACATTTCTCCTGGCTGAGGGATGGAGGAGGAGATGTCTGTCAGTGCCACGCACATTCCCACAGCTCTGCGTGCTCCTCTGCAGTTTCAGACCCAGCTGGATGTGTGGCAGAGCGCTGTGCTGGTCCCCACTGGCACCCAGCACGGATGTGCCTGAACCAGGATCACAATTCCCAGTCTTTTTTTAGGAATTCTCTTCCTGTTGGTGTCCTCAGGGAAGGTACCAAGTGCTCAATTGGTTTGAAACATGAGAAGAAGCAGGAAAAGTATGTTTGTATTTTTTTCCTGGAGTTGACGAGGATGTGCTGGGTGCTTCCCTGCTTCAAACTGGCTTTTCTGCTGAGCTCAGATTTGAGTCTCCATGGCAAGTCACCTGCAGTGAGGCCTGCACAAATTTAGATTGAACTCAGATACTCCAATCCGAGAAATTTCACATCTGCGGCTTCACTGTGGAACTCTTTTCAATTTGGCTTTTTCGCTCTTGTCTCCAGACTAAGCAGAAGGGAGCGAAGGTCTCCTCATGCTGCCCTTACTAACGGAGATCCTAATTTTGACTGGCAAGTCAGATTTCCCCAAACAGAGGAGAAAACCAGAGAGAGCATCTCTTTCCAAACCATTTCTGAAGCTCAATTAACTCACTGGAATAATCTCTAACTCTTCTTGTTAGACACTCCAGTGCCTAAGCAAGGAAACAGAGCGGGATTCTTGTTTTTTGTGGGAAGGCTGTGAGTAGTGACAAACAAGTTCTTGCCTGTGGAAAAATCTTTTACGACTGAAAGAAAGATGTTTTAGCATTTCAAATAGCTAATGCTCTGAGATCAAGTGAAGCTCTTTGCTTTAGGAAGTGAAATGAATCTATTTGACGGGATATTTTATTAATCGGTTTTAAGTTTCAGCAGTTTGGTTTTACATTTCCATTAATATTGTAGTATCATAGGAATTTGTGATAGCGTTATTGGGATTATTACACGCAAGTCACTAATAGCAGAGGAGATGTAAAAATTCATTACCATCATTGCATTTAGAACAAAGTTAAGTCAACCTAGTTATATGTGATTTGTGTGTAGCAGTGTCTAAGCTGAAAGAGCTCAAAGCCTTTCATCTGCACTTTGTTGTGTTGAGGATTTCAGCTGTGGAGTCACTTCTGCTCTGTCTCACACCACAGCAAATCCTGTGGGGCTGCCTGAGATCCACAGCGGACTGGGAGCTCATTTCTTGTATGCAGCGTATTACAAATGTTTTCCATCTGTGGTTAAGAGCACGGAGAAAATGTGCAAAGTCTCATTTTTACTGTTTGCTTAAGGCAAAATCAGGCAATTAGTAGAGGGACAGGTTGATAAGCAAAAAGGGGCTGCTTGTTGCTACCTTTTTTTGCAGTCCCTTGTTCAAGGGCTCAAGTTCTGAAACCTGAATTAATGGTGAAATTAGCAAGCAAGCAAGAAGGAGGAAAATATGTATACAGCTCCCTCCATCCTCCTTAGCTGGACTGTTACAGCTTCACTGACTCCTGTGAAGCTACACCACTATCTCTCCAGCTGAAAAATTACACATTGGGCTGTGCTAAAAGCCCACAAATATCTGAGGTAACACCTGATATGGTTATCATTTGTCCCTCTAAATTAAGGTATTGCATGGGCACTGATTCTCTTTCTTTCTATTAAGTTTCCTTACTGGTATAAAGCTGGATTAAATAATTGCAAAGAAATCTTTTACTCAGTGGGACATGAGCGCCCCAGTCCTGCTGTTGTGCAAAAGGTTGATTTTTCCTCTCTATCTCCAATGATATGAACAACTGAAAGCAAAATCTTGATATATCCTGTCTTTTACCTGCTGGACTGATCTGTCTGTGGTGAGTGTCTGCCTCCAGCTGACTTTGGGGAGTGGGAAAAATTTTCCTGCAACACACTTTGGCTTTTGAAAATGAGGTGAAGCGAGGAAAATTGTTGCTTGTTTGTTTTTGTAGTAAGAAGTGCCCTAAAATATTTATGACCTTTTCTTTGTAGACTCTAGCCCTTTGTGCTTTGGATTACACACTTAAGAGCTAGGCACTGATTTTGAATGCCTAAATCAACCTTTTTATTGGCTTCTTGTCTACAAAATGGAATAACGTGTTCTCTTCTGCAGAGGTTAATAAACTCTTGTGGAAAGCTTGTATTCCATAATGCCGAGTGCCTGGAACAGTCTGTAAGGGAATGAGCAATCTCTTCCTTCAGAGACAGTCTTTGATGGCCTGCAGTGAATGGGATTGCAGGGGAAATACTCCTGCAGAGCTGCTTGGTCAGGAATCGCCCTCGTGGCCTCTCCGGGTATAACCAGCCTGCAACCATGACACGAAAATCCGTGTCAGGTGGGCTGAATGGAAATGCTGTGGGAAAGAAGTTTCCAAAGGTCTGGACCTCTTTTCCCTTCTCTGTGGACAAGAGACTATTCCAGGTTTTTGTGTGAGGTTTTGGTTCCTTTTCCTTTGCTGTGTGGCAGAGCAAACACAAGGGGATGAGTGCAGGGTTGCTTACTAACCTGGATTTATGGAAGTGCACAGAGGAGGGGAAAACCCCCTCAACTGCTACTTACACACATTTAAATCCACCCAAATTCCTGTAGCAGAACCAGATAGAATAATTGAATGATCACAGTGCCAACAGATCAGCATGGAGAGCACCTCTGGTGATGGAGAAGGGATTGATGTGGATGCAGCAACGTAACAGCTCTTCTCAGAATCGGGGGCAAAAATGACAGAAGTGTTTCTACAAGTTTGTAATAATGAATTTCATGCAAAGCATTCCTCCAGTCTGCTGCAGTTTAGAGGTCTTATTTTTCCCATTTGGGGAAAGAAGGCAGAATTCTGCTTGTACCTTTAGCAGTTAAGGAAATTAATGCAAAAGCATCTGTGCATTTAAAGGAAGATCAGTGGTGGGTGAAAGCAATGGAACGTTTATTCTTTTCTTCTGTTTTGGTGAATGGCTGGGAACTCTCATTCAGCTAGAGGAACTTCCTGTGAAGTACTGTACCTGTAAGTGGCAGACTCCTGTCACATTATGGTTGGCACCCCAGGTTTTCCACTTTGAGGAGAGAAAAGAGCCATAGCAAACCTAAGAACAGTAGCAAATCTGTATTGTCCTGCTATGCTTTAATGTATAACAAGGGCTGGGGAAGAGGGGTCCATGGGTTAATTATGCATTGCACAAAAAAGGAATTTCCCTTTTAACAGCTGGGTTTTTTCCTAATTCCACAGAATTTATTAAATGAACGGATAAATGCCTGCATTGGACCATTCACTTTCTGCCCTCTTGTTTTCTCTTTAAACTAAAGAAGCTCAATGATATAAATTCAGCATTTTGAGAGAGCTTTTTGTGTCGCTAAGCACATAAAACAGGTGTGTGCTGTCCTGGCAGTCACAAGGCAGAGACGCCACTCTTGTCACCTTCTGGGAGCTGTCTGGGGTCAGAGCTCACCTGTGGATGGCTTGTGTCAGTGCCTGTCCCTCTCCACGGTGTATCCATGGTGTATCCCTGCCTTTCCCTCTCCTCTAGGGATGCATTTCCCCGTTGTGCTCCTCCTGTCTGTCCAAATAAACCTGAGTTAATCCCAGCTGGAGCAGGGACGGTGTGGGCAGCACTCACCGGGGTCACAGCTCCTGGCACGCTGCTCCTGGCAGCTGTAAAACTGGGCAGCTTTATTTTTAGCATATTCCCAGCCTGACTTATCAGTGAAGCACTTTGAGGTAACGACTTCAGCGCATTTGATGTTTGTTCATTTTGAAAGATGTCATTTTAAGAATTTCTGCAAGTTTCAAAACTGCCCTGTGGGAGATCTGTTCCATGCCAAAATGTCATTTCAGATTCTGAGCTACATACTCCCTCATACTTTCACTTTATAAATGTTTCACAGTACCTGCATTTTTTATCATTGCACTTTTGTGTGACCTATAAGTTCCTTGTAACTAACCTACAAGGCCTGTCTGGGGAAAGTAATAGAATTATTTTAAATGAGCTTTTTTTCCTCTGTCAGAAGGTAAAGCCACCACCCAATTATTTCTTCCTGATGCGTAGATATTTGTATTAATATTTTAACAAATGCAGTGTTTATAGT
This sequence comes from Lycocorax pyrrhopterus obiensis, assembly GCA_014706295.1. Lineage (NCBI taxonomy): Eukaryota > Metazoa > Chordata > Aves > Passeriformes > Paradisaeidae > Lycocorax > Lycocorax pyrrhopterus. Next base: position 4,027,640 of record JACSVZ010000013.1, read on the forward strand.
GTCACTCATAGGTCTGTGTTAAAATTAAATCAAATGTGTCCTGGAAAGTGAATGCTTAGTTTCATTTCTAACAGTTGTTAGAACCAGGCCTTGTTTCTTCAGTAGCAGATCAATCTCCTGATATTTTCTGCAAGTCATCAAACTTCATTCCCGGGCTGTAATTAGGTGTGAAATCCTGCTTGATGGCTTTCCTGGCAACACTACCACTCAGAGCAAACATACAAATAACCTGAGCTAATATTGACTTTGGTGTCCTGTGTACAGTGAGCGCCTCTGAAACATCCCCTTCAATGGGAAACACCATCAAGGGAAAGGAGAGGGACTACTTGAAATGTTCCTACCAAGCCTGGTAGCATGGGGAGGTGAGCGTCAAGGGCAGACGTGCAGCTCTACAAATGCAAATGTTGGTTAATAACAACACAAAAATTGAGTAATAGCAGGAGTAATGACCAAGAATCAGAAGCTCTCTCCCATTCCCAGCTCTCCACAGGCCTGTGAGATGCCACGGGGAGCGGCACCCCTGGGGAAGCTGGGTGGGCACGGAACTGGGAGAGGGGTTTTGACCTGTCCTCCTGCACATCTGTGGAAAGGGACTCAGCCACGAGGCTGCAGGTTTGTTCTGTGGCTTTTGATCTCTCCTGTTTAAAGCCCTTCCACTTTGTAACAATAAATATTCATTGAGCTGGAGGGCAGGGGAATGAGAGATGGAATACTTGAATTAGTGAGGGCGTGAGCTTAAACCTGGGGTTCTCTTATCTCAGTCTCTTTCATGTATTTTGATCAGAAAATTTTCATCCCGGATCTGTGAAATCTTTGCAAAAAATGTTTTAGGCAAACTGATTTCCCCACAGCCTCCAACAAATGCAGTGTTCTTAATGAACCACATTGTGCAGGTTAACATGCACAGCTAAAAACTTGTCGGGAGGGCAGGCCTGAGGGAAATTAGTTATTGTGTCAGTCACACAAGGATCATAAGGATGTAAACTCTTCAGTTTTCAGTGGGAGTGTCTGTACTGTGCAGATGGAAAATTAAACCTGCTCTTCCCACCTTGTTTGGGTTTTGCTTTTTGGATTTTTTTTTACCTTCCTCCACAAATACCTTTCCTAGGATTTCTTGGTCCACAGAGTCCTGTATTGGATTTTCCCTTTGCACCGAGCTGTGCATGAGGTGGTATAATAAGATCTGATAGTCGTATCTTTTTTTTTATAACTACAAAGTCATGAACTCCAGGGCAGTATTTCCACCTCACAGCAGGCTTCAATAGAGTAGTGTAATACCTCTGGCAGCCCTGGGCTGCTCTGTTAGGAGGAACACGGGGTGTCCCCGACAGTGCTGATTTAAGCTTCACAGTTAACATTATTTTTAAGGACTCAGGACATAGAAAACCTCTGAGAAAAACTGGTTGCTTCTGTTCTCTCCCCACAGAGCTGACACTCAGTATCAGATGTCACAGCAAACCTTTCCAGGCAGTGCTGGCTGCAATTGTTCAGAGCTGTCCTGAACAGCAAACAAGTAATGGCTTAAAATAAAAGATAAGAAAGAGAAATTTCTCCATCGTTTAACTGTCAGGAGAAAGGGACTCTGGTCTTGGGGGTAAATAGGTCCTGTGGAAAACGTGTTATTTTTGTGCTGAATATGTTATTTTTTGTGATGCTGTTGGGAAAACTAAAATCCTGTAACATCCACCCTTCCTTTCATTTAGTTCCTTGATGATGAAGATGCGTGACCCTTCCCGCCACTCCCTGCACCTCCATTTCCCTGGCTCTGCTCTCATAAAGATGTTTTTCCCTGCCAGTAGATTTCCAGCAGTGGGGAAGGTTAATGAGCAATTGGCACTGATTGCCCTTTTCCAGGCCTGTGAAGTGCCGAGTCCCACAGGGATCAGGGACACCTCCCTGGGCACAGAGGGGTCACTGGCCAAGCAGCAGGAGATCAGGATCCCTGTGCTTGCCAGCAGTGCTCCCTCCCTCCTCCACCGTTTGTTTTCTGGCAATTGCTGCAGTGTGAGAAAGAATTAATTGCCAAAACTAGTCACCCCCCAGCTCTTTGTTAGGGAACAAATTTTTGTGGTGAAAGCTTTTTAACGAAGGGAAATCAGTAATATTTTTGTCGGTACCTGGATGACAAGACAGTGACCCCAGCCAGCAGCGAGGCAGCGCGACACCAGCAAGGTACAATGCTCCTTCCAGCTGCTTGCAAGGCTTTATGTGAGGCTGTAGCAAGAGCAGTGACTGGAAAATGATAAAACTGTTTTGGTGACATCCCTCCACCAATTACAGACCTGGAATAACCCAAGACAACAAGGCTTGTTCTGAAGGCAGTGACCAATTTTGTTTAAAAATGGCGTTTTAAACATTGAACAAATTTTGTGTGAGACTGAGCACTGAGGAAAATGACAAGTAACTGTCTCTGTTGAAAGATTAATTTAATTTGCATTCAGCTTGAAATTAAAACATTGAGTTAATATACATTTAAAATGTACTGTTACCAGGAACCAGAGGCAGTGTTTTGCTGTTTCTGTAGAAAGTGTTTGTAATCTAATTAAGAAATAATAAAAATAAACACAACACAAGAAAGCCAGAGGGAAATGGTCAATGAGAATAGATGAAATTTCAGAGTGTGTTTGCAGCGAACTTACGACAACAAGGGGGAGCTTGGGAAAGCTTAAGGGAGTTACTTTTCTATGAACCCATTTATGGCCAAATTCTTCCAATTTCCTATGGTGATTTTTTTTTTTTTTTTGTGCTCTTCAAAATAAAGTCGGTCTAATGCTAACAAACCATAGAGCTTAGAGACCCATGAATGGTGTAAATCAGGACCGTGGTCAGAATCAAAAGCTGGTTTGGGTATGCTTGGTTTTTAGAACAAAAATGAATTTGTTGTGCATAGACCTGCCTTGTGCAAAAACTGCTGCTGGAGTTGGTGATGTTTGCCCACCCACAGAAGCTGTGTGGGAGCTGTCCTTGCTCTGACTCCGTCTGTCCCTCCAGCACTGCATCCCCATTTCAGCTTTCCCACTCATGTGCCTTCCTCTCTGTGCTTCCTGCCAGGCTTCCCTCCCTCATCTCCTTTTCTTCTCATCTCATCACCTCCTAATGCTCTTTTTCTTCATTCAGAAGCCGCAACTTAGAAAAATACACTTGTTGCTCTCAAAATACATGTCCCAGGCTCCCTTCCAGCCCAAGAATCCCAACTGTTTGGATAGTAATTCCTCAGGGCACAGGTCTTCCTCACCTATTTTATCCAGTATCTAATAGGACAAAGAGTGGACCTTTAGGTCTTAAAGCCACAACTTCTGTACTTTTTCACAGTGTGTGGGTTACATATTCAAAACTCCTCGATGCGAGCACAAGCTTAGGTGAAGAAAGTCACCCCAGAACCTCTGCATTTGAATTTATAGTCATTATTTGAGAATGCAGGCGACATGAAGATGTTCTCTCCAAATACTTACAGCTTTAAAGGGATGCAGAACATCTCAAGTGATGATTAATATGTACAAAATTACATAACTCCAGAACATGGCTAAGACTTGACAGTGTCTGCATTCATTGAGAAAATAAGTAACTATAAAAAGACCTATAAAGTAATATTTTTTCCTTTTATCTTCTAATTGAGATGTAAGTTAATAATCCCTGTTAAAATGTAAACATATTTAGGAACTATTATTCAGAAGTCCTGATGGCTTTGAACTTCATGATTTTTGAAAGTCATTTGAATACGTTCCACTCTTCATCAATCACAGCTTCTCTTGTTCTGAGAAGAAACCCAAAAAGACAATGGTGAATAAATGCTCTGTAAAGATTGAGAGGGAAGGGCTGAGAAAAGAACAGCGTGATTGTACTGCCTTGCCACTGCAGCAAATAATGCACATGGTACTTTCAAAAGGGGAGAAAACAGAAGTTTTGGCAGACTCCACTAGAATAAGTAATTTAGAAGCTATCACAGAGCTATCTGACCAAACCCACTGGGTTTAATTATGCTTATGGGAAAAAGGAATAAAAACAAGAAAACATTTTGGACAGATTGGGTGGATTCTTCCACAGCTGATCCTGTTGTGAGATGGTCCAACAGGAACTCATTTTCCTGCAGTGTAAGTTATGTTTATTGTACATTATCCCCACGCTGGATCATGTCCCTCATATATTTTGCTTTATGGGACAAATCAGAGAACAGCTTAAGGCTGAGGGGTAACTGGCTGTATATATCCCCAGCTAGTTAAACTGCTGGTTGTCACTGGGCATCTTTCATGGGAAAGGCAATTTCAGGAGGATGAGATTCCATCTAACAGAAGTACCTCAAGTACATTTTTACACTTGCTCACATGCAGTATTTATTTCATAGCTATCTATGCAGAAGATAAATGTGAAAGATACAATTACTGAAAATCCCTCAGCTTGCTTGTGCCCTGTGATTCCTTTCAGCTCAAAGGTTTCAAATGATCATCCCTTACAGAAAAAAGTGATAAAAATTAGCCTGGTTTTCTATAACAGCACTTTTGTCTATCCTTCAATTTCATGTTGCTGGAGAGGATTTCATAGTAAATGTGAAAATGTTTATATTTGAAACCCCACAAGCAGCATGAAAATTACCAATTTTTGCTAAATCAATGCCAGCAAAGAGGTAATAGTAGATACTTTATGGCTGCTAAGTTCAAAATAATTCATCGAAATTAAAATATATAACTTGGATATCTTTATGGCTTTTCTGTACATGTGTAATTGGATGTTGAGAAACCAACAAATGTATTTACAGGATAAAAAGATTGCGCTCTGAAGAGAAAATTGGCTGAAAGAAATAATCTTTAATGCATGTCAGCGGTGACACAGAAAATGTGAGGTTGTGATGTTATGAGAGTTATGTTGTTGACTCTGTTATATTGATATAAAGTTTATTGATTGTATTAAATTCTGTGTTTAAAATGTTCTTCCTTCTGGCTGTTGATATATGTGGCATCCTTCCTTTTATAATTTTCTCTTCTTTATATAAAGGGATGAGAACAGGGCAACGTCTATTCCAGTTCAGCTGTCTGAGACACCGCGGCGTGGATTTTGTGCGCCTCCCAGAACAATAGTTACAAACATTCTACGAAATCTATAAGGGCAGAACACTTTATAATTATTAACCTCACATCCCTTTCAAGTGATTCGAGTGTGCTTTAGAATCATCACAAAATCCCAGACTGGTCTGAGTTGGGAGGGATTGTAAAGATCATCCAGTTCCAGGCCCCTGCCATGGGCAGGGACACCTTCCACTATCCCAGGCTGCTCCAAGCCCTGTCCAGCCTGGCCTTGGACACTGCCAGGGATCCAGGGGCAGCCACAGCTTCTCTGGACAACTCACATACCCAGCAGAATAACAGAGACAAAAGATAATACAAGAGAGAGATATAAAGGTTTTTAGGGACTTAATGCATACTGAGTTAGACAACTTCCGCTTCCAGGGATGGTTGCAACGAGGATGTTCTGGCCTGCAAACTGGTCAAAACCAAGGCTGTTCCAAAGCTGCCCAAATAGTAAAAAAAGGGGAAGCAATGAATTGAAAACCTGACATTCTCCTCTGTTTGTCTGGAAAAATACCTTAAAGTACAGTAACATAAACAGTATATTTTTGCTACTACTTTGAGATGATAGCTGTGCTGGTCCATGGGCAGGATTTTGCCCTGTGTCTATCCAACACTGCAGATATGTTTTCCTCCTAAGCTGATTCCATAACCCTGTGCTACTCTGCACTCTGTAATTGTACTGATCCATAGCATACTGTTTTTTTCCCATTTGACCTTTGCTTTTCACTGACATTTGCAAAATGTGACTAAGTGAAACCAGACTAAATAGATGTTAACAGCAAAATCTTTTTGCTGCTCTAGTAAAAAAAAAAAAATCTATTTTCTAGAAGTGCAGAATGTGAGGACAAATGCAAAAGTTCTGATATTTGCTATTACTACAGCACATCCAAATGCAATTAAAGGCATTGACCACTTGCTTATTTTTATGTGCTGATTTACACAAATCTATTCAAAGTAATGAGAAGCCCAGCTGGTACAAATCGTTACCAAATGCCTTCCGTAGCCACCTTTAGCCAGAGAACATTTGTTCTATGTTAACTGAGAACAAACTGTTTCAAATCATGCTGCAGTCCCTCAGAAGTATTAGACACACATTTGTCAACTGTTTTGAAAGGCAAAATTAATTTACATGCTTCTCTAGCACCAGATGTGTGTTCTGACACGTCGTGGTGCAACCAAGCCCAGCGTCTCCGTGCAGTTCCACAGCTTTTGGGTGGAGGGGACATTTCCTTGCTGGGTAAAGCAACCTTGGCAGCAAAAGCTGCTCAACAACCTATTTATTAGTATCTGCACTCCTCCCCTGCTGTTATATTAATATAATGAATTGTTCACAGGTGCTCCAAATGAGGTTTAGATGATCGCTGGGAGCTTTGTTACTCAGACAAGCCAAATCGAAAGGAGCAGATGCAACAGTCCCCCAGCAGAAGTACAAAGTATGACTTAATGAAGGTCATTCTGCACATTTTGGCCTTGGCGACCCTATGAACAATCAGACTGTCATTATTTTACTGTTTCTAGACAGAAAAGTGATTGCTTCTTGCCCACTTGCCTTGACTTTTTTTTCAGTTGGTTTTATTACATCATTGGGAGCTCTTAATTGCATTTAATCCTACTCCCTTTTAGCTCAAATGAGGTAGTTCCCATATGATTGTTGTTAATCCGTGCTCTAAGTCATGTTTGAGATTTAATGCTCTTTTTTGTGGCGATGTTTAAATCACAACGTGTATCCAAGCACTGGGCCAGGTGAACAGATAGTAGAATGGACATTCCCAGCTGGATATGCAAAATGGGGAGAAAAGAGGAGTTGGAAATGGTGCCAGATGCATGGCCTGAACATTTCCTGCAGGTAACATCGGTGCTGTCCAAAACCTGTGGTTTTCTTCTCTGTCCTTGTTTTGTGGCAAATACAAACTAACACAATGCCATTATCCCCAGAAGGCCTGTGTACGCAATTAGCTTTGTAAATGTTGATTTACTGCTTTACAAGTCTCCTCAAAGGCTGTGCAGGATGTAAAAGAGCTGCAGAACCTGGGAGATGAGGAATTGTCGTAAGTGTGTCGTTGGGAAATGGAGGTGTCAGCCTAGCAGAGACCTGGCTCCTTCCCCCTGGTTCTGTCACAGATTTCACTGGGATTTTGGAGAAAAGCTCACTTATGCCTGTTCCTCTTCATGGATACAGGGGTGAGGATTTTTCCTTAGCAGCCTTTTTAGCTGTGTTTAGTTTATGCACTTCTGAGATAAGGCTTTTCCCTTGCTTTGTCTTACACTGCTCATCATAAAGGGATTGCGGGCTCGGCTGGAGCCTCTCAGTGCTGTAATAATTGCAATAAATGTGAGGGCTACTGCGCCCAAAGTGCTGCTTAATGTCCTTCTGCCCCCAAATGGGAAAGAGAAGAGGCTCTTTTCCTTTTTTTTTTTTCAGTTTAAAGGGAATGCACTAAGGTCACAACGTGCATCAAAGGTCTGTCTTTGCATCACTCAGCCCTCCACTTGGCAGGCTCTCTAACATGCACACTTTGATAGTTCAGTGACAGATATCACCAAGGAGAAAGGACAGCATTTTAACCTTGAGTACACATTGCAGGAGAAAATTACACAGGGACAGAAAAGCCACGTACAACTCCTGTGCAATGAGCCGAAGAAAAGGATCTTCATTGGGCTTTTCATCTAGAGAGGGTTTGGCAAGGAGCTGCCAAATGCTGTTGTTTTGTAAGAGAGGGGGCTTTACAGTGTGTTCACAGTGGCTGCAAGTGGTCAGTGGTGGAATTCCCAAGAGAGTACCATTCCTGACAGCAACTACTGCTGAGGACAGTGAGACTGTAGTGCAAACACGAGCACAGTGTTCTTTGTTTTTCCCAGAAGAGACAGCGGTTTTGTTCTTTCTCCAGCAGTGTACATCCTTCTTTGCTCCAACAGGACACAGGGCATTCAAGATTAGGTATAACCTAACGTGGGTGGGTTTTAGTGTGAAAAATGTGTATCTGAATGCTTTTTGGGCTTGGGCCTTGCCAGACTTTGTTTATATAAGTTTACACTGGACTCCTAGGGGCAGGTGTCTCGTTTTTATTGGGCTTTATGGCAGAGGCCGCAGAGTGGAGTGCAGAAGTAATTGTTGAATCCAACCATGAAAACTGCTATTACTTGGTTTCTCTGTGACATCTGTTATATCCTGTTGTGCATGTGATGAGAGGCAGATTTTGTTTCATTTCAGAATCTGTTGGTGAGCATGAATAGTATCTAAAATAGTTGATGGCTCATCAAAACACATATAAAAGCCATGCCTCCTGAGCTCGGCTTCGGGAGGTGTAGCAAATCAGCATTCTGCAGCAGGAGGATTCAGTTCCCAGACTGTGGCAGAGGCAAAGCAGGGAGTAGTTGTGTCAGGCAGGCTGCAAAACCCCCTGTGGACCAGGAAAGGAAGATGTTCCCAGAGTAGTAAAAGTGGGAGGGTGGATTTAGGGCTACCTGCATACAAATGTTAGCAACTTCTCTTTAATTTCAGCAGATTTTCCCAGGCACTGCCCTTTCCCCAGTCCCAGATGGATTCAGGGGGATTGCGTCCCAAGCACAGATATGGACAGCGCCAGGCAGGGCTGGAGCATACGTTCCCACAGATTTGGGGTTACCACGAGGGCACGAGGCTGGGGGAGCTGCTGCACACTCCCATTTTCTCATCCTGGCATATGTGCTCCTGGTCACATTCCGGAGCCGTGCGTTTTACAGCTCTCCTCCTTCCTCATCAACAGGCCAGATGGATCTAGTCTTGCCTACCACCCACTCCTGAGTGGTGTTATTTATTGACATTTGTCACTCCCAAAGACTTGTATTTCAGCAGTACGTAAGTACTCAGCTGGCTTCTGTAGGTCTTTTGTTCCTCATTAGCTATTTAATCTAATTTGGACTTTTTTTCCTTGCTAAAGACCATGTCTATGATATATTTAAGTCCTGAGTGAAAATATTTAATATCAAAAGCCTTTGTTTTTAAACAATATGGATTTTCCCTGCTCTGGGTTTTCAGAAGCATCTTGGGGTTCTTCTTCAAATTTATTTTTATGTTGAGGAAACAAGCTCATTGTAAAGGAGATACACTTAGGCAGATGTTGATGAGAAATGAAGGAATCAGAAAGGAACGAGTTATTTGGCTTAACAATACCTCAGATTTCTTTTTATTCTGTGTGTAACCTTGATTCCATGTAGCTTCTCTGGATCCTGATGCTGCTGGTTTGGGCAGTTTTGTTAGAGGTTGGCATAGAGATTCAGTCTTCAATGCACAACACACGTGAAAGTCAGCCTTCAAAAGTTGCCGTGATGTGTGTTTAGCATCTAAAAGTGGAACTTGGCCCTCATGTTGAGTTGAAGGGGTGCCACTGTATTCCCCAATTTGTTGAGTGTTACCCTGATGTGGAGAAATACCAGCTTAGCCACAAGAACCACATATCTGAAAAACTATAATCGCTTCTGTGTATGTGCTGTGTAGTCTCAAGCTGAACCATGAGCATATGACAACTGCCAGTCTTTTAAAAATCCCATTTGTTAACAATCTTTGAAATTATCCTGGTTTTGTGGCAGTGGAGGAGGACTCCATAACTGGGTTGTATAGATTCTGTCTTGGTTCTGTCATAATTTCGTATTAAATGTGAATAAGAAAGCCAGAAATGAAAAAAGACATAGACATTTAGGAACCTAAACTCCAGTGAGTTCCAGTGAGTAGTTTTCTAATATAAATAAAGAGAATGTATTTGAGATATTCTTTTAAACCTCAGTGTTTTGTCTCAGGCTAACGTTATAAACTCTTTTAAGTGAAGAATTGTCTTTTTAGATAAACAGCAAAACCCCTTTAGAAAGGAAGCCCTGATCTAGTTGACACCTATAAATTTATTACAAAATAAAAATACTTCAAACATCCTTCATTTAAATTGTTATTTGAAGATTTATATTATTGCATTGAGTTGCTATGGTGGCACTTGCAATTTCCATTCCTGCCTGGAAAGCGTAAAGAGAAAAAAAAAATATGAATAGCAAACGTCAGAAAGTAATGATTTGTCATGTTTTGAAATGTATTACAGAAATATCAACTTAGGCAAATATGTTTGGCTGAACTCTGGCATGCTGCCTGGAGCTGAGGCTTCCAGACTTGTGCAGAGCCTCACTGTGTGGAGTGCCTGGGGATTGGGAGCTCCAGGGTCCAGCCTCCGTGCTGGACAAGGGCAAAATTGGCATCCCAGGAGTGGTTTTACCTGGACGTTCATTTCGTGGTGCTTTTCAGGGGTCGCAGAAGTGCTGAGATCTTGTATTGGAACGGGCACTTGTTACTGTTGAGCCATGTGTGGAAGTCCTGGGTTCACCAGCAAGGGAAGCAGCCCCGCAGAATTCCTCAGTCCTTGGCCCAAATGTATCCCACAGCCTGAAGAGTGGAGCGGTCCTGTCAGTGTCAGTTCCCCTTTGTCATGGAATCATTAAATGGTTTGGGTTGGAAGGGACCTTAAAGATTATTTCCAGTTCCAACCTCCCTGCCACGGGCAGGGACACCTTCCACTATCCCAGGTTGTTCCAAGCCCCGTCCAACCTGGCCTTGGACACTTCCAGGGATGGGGCAGCCACAGTTTCTCTGGGCAACCTGTGCCAGGGCCTCTCCACCCTCACAGGGAAGCATTTTTTCCTCATATCCCTTCTAACCTTGTCCTCTGGCAGTTTGAAGCCATTCCCCTTTGTCCTGTCACCATGTGCTCTGTAAAGTCATCAAGAAGCAGTCAATAATCAAAAGAGTCAATATCAGCAGCTGTTAAAGGGGGATTATATCCAAGCTTGGAAATGCTGATGTTGGTTCTGAAATGGCAAAAGGAAACTTTTATATATGCTTTGGTATCCAGAGAATGGTTTGGGTTGGAAAAGACCTTAAAGATCATCTTGTTCCAACTCGCCTGCCATGAGTGGGGATGTCCATGAGGTGGACTCAGAGACATAATGAGAAAGTGAAGGAAAAGATCAGGAATTATGCATTAAAGGCAAAGAAATGTATAAGTTACTATTTAAACAAGAGGTTTTAAAAATGTATTATTATTAAAAGGAAAATGATGAAAAATTGATTTCATACTTTCAGACATAGCTTTATGTAGCAGAGGGCTCAACCAACTCGAAAGTGGGCTAAGCAACTTTCAAAGGAAGGTGTCAGGAATCCTTTCTAGTGCCTAACAGAAACAACACATTAAATCTTACTTGAAAATGCCTTTTCCAGCTCGTGCTCATAATACCATGCTGAGGGCGTATTTCAGGATGAGTCTGAGGTTAAAAAAACACCGAGTAACCAGTGGCGCTTGCTTCAGCACTTGAGTTTTCCTCAGAGGTCTTCCATCCAATTACTGGCCAGATCCAGTGATATTTAACTTATCAGATCTGACAAGAGCTGAACCCAAGGTAGACTGACTGCCTAAACATTTATTTGTGTCAATGACACGTTCAAAACTCTCTGCTCTGTCTAAATATTTAAAAGGAAATATAAAGAGGAAAATGTAATGTGACATAAGAGGAAATGAAAAACAACCTTACTTGTTGAGGACATTCACTCCACACAATTGCTGTCTCCTGAATGCCTGTTATTTTGGCAGAAATTGAGGGGAATGCAGCTCTAAATATCATGTTCATCTGCCTCTTTTTAACAAAAAATGATTTTTACAATGGCAAGTGGATTTTTTGCTGTCAAAATCATAGAATATGACAACAGCCAAGATCTTTAGGAACTTCTGAGCCTGAAGTTTTCAATTGTAAAGCTACATCTAAAAATGAATAAATAATGAAGATAAGTATGTACTTAGTAAAAAGAAGCTGCAGTATTGTCCAAATCAGAGAGCTTAAATGTGTTGGCTGCTTGTTAAAGTAGACAAAATCTTAAGAACAGGCTGCAATAAGCTTTCTTACTTACTGGAGAAGTGGAAAGTTTTCAAACCCCCTTTTACTCTCTAATCCAGAGTAAAGCCAAATTTTGGAATTCTCTGTGAAGCAGATATTCTGTATTTCCATAGGAGAAATACATTTTCCATAGTGGGTACCCTTTGCTGTCGGTTTATGTGTGTTTAAGCTAGTGTGAGCACTCTGCAAGGCAAGGCAGAACATGTGGGCTTTCAGGATGGAAGGGATGCTGAAAATTTTCTTCACCTGTGAAGTTTCTCTTAGAAAGGAGTTTATTAAAATTCCGAGGTGTCGCTGTGTGGATCATCAGTGGTGTCTGGGGGGAATGAGAGAACAACAGAACTCAGAATGTGTGCATATATCATGCTCTTAGCAACATGTTCTCTGTTGGAACCTGACACTTATGTTTGCAAAAGCAAACCCTCTCTAAATTAGTTTGCAGTTAATTGGCTGTGAAAGGAAACGCACCTTGCCAAAAAGGATTTGAAATATGAAGCAGTTTGGATTTGTGAAGAAGTTGATCGCTGTTCTTGGAGAATCTCAGGCTCTTTCATGGGCATCTGGGAAATAATGTGGTTCATAATCTCCGGTGCTCTCACAAATTCCATTATTTGGCAGGACAGGCATCTATTTGCTGCCATCTACTACAAGATAAATTGATTTTGGACTGGCGGTCTTGGACTATTTGTTGGAGCTGCTCATTTGCAGCTGAGGAAAGTGTTTGCAGTAGGGTTAGTTTGGTAATATTTTGAATATGTGAAGGAAGATAACAGGGGCTACCAGACAGAATGACAAGATCCTGTTCCTGTTTTTCCTCCCAGAGCTCAAAATGGAATGGATGGCCACATATGTAACAATGATTAGGCTTTATGTTTGTCCTTGCCTGTCTCTGGGGTCTTTCCAAGCATTCCTGGAGAAATTCTCATAGGAGGCCTCTGACATAGGTGTGGTAGAGATGGACATAAAATGAGTATAGGTTGACTTATCCAAGGTCAGTGACAAAGCTGGGATCTGAACCAAGCTCCCGAATCCCTTTTTGCATGTGTAACTACAAGACTGTGCAATCTTTGTTGGGATGCATGAAAGGAAGAGTTCCCCCTGTGACCAAGCCACAATACAGTACAAGATCTACCTTCAGAAACCAGTGATGAACCTCTGGAACATTCAAGACTTAATTCCATTTTTAGTATTTCCACGTGCTGGCTTTTCATAGTGAGATGTCAGGGATTTTTTTGGGGATAATGCATTTTCCACCAGATTGCACTGTGTGGGCAAGAATTACCATAACCCCTTCCTGATATGTCACTGACAGAAAATAGAGTGGCTCCCCATTTTTCATGAAGAGCCACCACAATTTTTGTACACAGATCTTTTTGGTGGACAGGAGCAGCGTTCAGCAACATATTCTGTTCAGTCACCTGAGGTATCTCTGGGGAAGTATCCAAACAGATCTTGAGTGGAATAAGAGAGCTGAGTTTCTTTGCATCTGAGAAAACTGAGGATGAGTATCAAACCATGATTAATTCTCCTGCTGAATGGCTGAAGGAGCTCACTGTGTGGCTACAGCTGTAAGAGATGGGCTACCATAGTTACTGATAATGCAGCAGATACTATTTTCAGTCAGTGCCTAATTGCCTTAGAGGAACTTATTAAACTGAAATCACTATTGTGTGAGGAACTATTCACGTAGAGTATCTCCAGAGTGATCAAGATGATCCTGCTGTGGGCTACAGTATAGACCAGTAAATGTGAAGAGGGGTTTTGTGAGAAGGCTGACATCTTGAGAGCTCACTTGGCAAGGGATGGGTCTGCACGTTGTGCTGTATTTTAGTAAGATGTTAAAAGAAATAATGGCTGATTCTCTTTTCAGATCATGAATGCCCCCTCCAAAAATCCCACTTGAATCCAGCAAAGTTTAACATTGTGTATCTTCACTTCTAGATTCTTAGAAAGCACAGCCAAAAGCTCCTTCTCAAACATCTCTCAAAAATTCTCTGTACCATTATTTGGTAGCCCTTTATAATCAGCACAGCTTGAGATACATGAATTAATTTAATGAAGGTAGGGCCTATATTCCATCTCAGGGAATGCCCAGTTCTCATTAATGCTACTGGCTGTTACACATGTGCACTGACAACAGCCCTACAGAGCTTTTGGCCCCTGATTTGCCATTTTTGCAGGATGATGCTGGTTTTACAGTGTCCATTCTGCCTTAGCATTTCATGAGAGAAACACACTGGCTTGCAGCTGGACAGCACTGATGCTGATTAACTTGCCTCTGAGGTGAAACTGGGAAGTTTTTTGATTACTCTTTTCCTAGGGAGTCAGAAACATTGACTGTGAATTATCAGCGAATTCACTGTCAATAATTATCCTGCAAATTATCTCTTACTTGCAGGTAAGCATTTTTGCTCTGCGGGGTGCAGTGGTTTACTAGCAACTGCAGTGCTTATTGAAATTGGGTAGTATAACAAATTACTTAGAATCCAGGTCTACAGGTATCAGTAGTGGGTATTTTAATGTTGTTTTCAGGCAATTCTTTTAAAAATTTGTACAGTGTTCATGATTGTAACATTGAATTCATCCTTCTCTCAACTACTACACTACTGATGTGTACTGGAATAGCTTCTAATCGTTGTCCTGTTAGTACAAATCTAGTCAGGAGCTCAGGTGATCCTACTTTCCCTCTAGTTGTTTTAGCAAGTAATAAGTGACTGAGAGCTGCAGAAGTGACTATTGGAAAACTAGTTGAGAACTACACTTTTAGGTTTTTATCTTCAGCTCCTCCAGCTGTTCAGTGGAAATGATATCTTTGTCCTACAGATCTTAACATATAACTCTTAATGGTTTATCACATAATCGGTGATGGCACAGTGCATCATCAGAAAGGAGAATACAGGAATGATGAGTTTAAATAAGCTTTACAGATAAATACAAATGAAAGCTGTCAGTCTTCACACCAGATTTCTTGCTCCTTGGCTTCTTGGTCGTGTTTTTCAGCAGAGAGGAGGAACTGGGACCAAATACATGTTCTCATGTGAGAGTTTGTGTTGCAAAGTTATGGCCTAAAAAATATTTTACATTAAACCAGAGCAGATTGCTTATGGCAACTCGTGCATAATGAAGGAACACAATGAACAACTGCAGTGCATATTGCTCTTCAGGTCTGTTCTATTTTCATAGTTGTTTTTTTTTTTTAAAGTAGAAAATTGCGTAGTATAATTACAAGTTCATTTGCATTCATATTACAAGCTGTGAGCTAGTACTCTTTTATATTTAAAAAGTATTATTAGGAAGTGTGACTTGCATCCATTCATTTCAGAAATGGGAATGAAGTTTTATACTACTCAAAGTTCCTTCTCTTCTTAGTCAACTGCCAGCACCCCTCCTGTAAACTCCAGAACCTCAGTGAGGCCAGCAACACAATAAATGCAACTTCATTTTATTGTGCATTGGTCAAAGGCTAAGAGCAGCTCATTTACTGTTTCCCCAACAAAAAACTTGCCTTTTAGAAGCTAAGGATCACCAATATTTTGTTGGACCTAATACATAGAGACAAGCATATCTGCTCAAGGATGCTGTGTATTATTTCCTAATGAAAAAAATTAGTTGCCCTTTAGTTGTCTTCCTAGTTGGTGAAGTTCTCACCCATAGAAAATTTTGCTGCAATGAAGCTGACTACTAGAACTTATTTTTTTAATTCACATTAGAGTAAGTAGGTTCAATTGAGAATCTGACCTTTCATTTCTGTAATAAATTGAAATGAAGACAACAGGTCTATAGCAAAAGGCTCCATTGCATCAACTACTTCTATAAATGTGGCTTGAATTTTGAATTTTTTATATTGTAAAGGTTATTACATGATGTTATCTTTTATGCGTAATACCTAATGTGCTGCAGAAAGAATAATTGAGGGAGATGAAACTGATAATATTTGAGCATGTTACCGGATCTGTGCATGTACTTTCAATCAATCTGTTCGCTCAGCCTTTCCCTCTGCTCCCTGCCCTGTTAAGTGTGTTGCCACATTGGTTCAGCTCTCCTGCCTGTCAGGTGGAGGTAAAATAACCTGTAGACATCTTTCTACCTTGTGAGCATCCTGGTGATCCCTCCCTGGCTGTCATCCCGGGGACCGCACATCAGCAGTTGGGTATCTGCGTGTCCTGCAGAACATCTCGCTCGTAATTCCTGATCAGATCCAATCCTCTGTAATGGTCTGAGCCCTCTTCCCTGTCAGCCGAGGGAGACGTGGCCACTCAGCCCCGGGGGGTGAATCAGATCTATCTAGAGGCTGCAAAAAGCTTTTCTTTTAGTCATTTACCTCGCTTAGCGAGAGCAGCGCTGCTTTTATGCATTGATTGGAGATAATACTGGTGAAATGGCAATAACCTGGCAAATGTACTTCTCTCTGTATGTAAATCCTTTCGGGAAGTGCATGACAGCCTCTGTTTTCTATGGGTCTCCGTTTGTAAAGAAGCTGTTATCACAGAATAAGTTTAATGGGTCGTGAATTTTGTGTTGAAAGGAGAGTCTCTCCATGACTTCTGATCCGCCTGCAACAGACCTATTGGCTCGGCGGCGAGTGCATTAGGCTAAATATGCTTCCTCCATTGACTCTGAAGGTAACAGCCCTAAATGCCTCATTAAATTTTCATGGGTGACTGCGAGAAGCCATGAGAAAAGCAGCACACTGGTGGCGGTGTGGCGGCGGGGCCCCCGGCCGGGCCCCAGCCCCGCGGCCCGGCTGGAGCCCCGCGGCCGTGCGGGGGGAAGCCGCGTTCGCGGGGCCGTGTGCGGGCTCCACGCGTGGGCAGCGGCCACCCCCCGCCCTGACTGACCCACTGACCGCCCTCCCTGCGCTCCGCCGCCCCGGGAAAGCCCCCGGTACCGATTCCCCCCGGCCGTGCTTGAGCGCGGTGCTGCGGGCGCGGTGCGGGCGGGGCGGGGGGGTCTCCAGCCGCTCCGCTCCGCTCGCACACGGGGGCTGCCCCGGAGGCGATGACAGGCTGGGGACGAGCCGACGCGCCCAGCTCCCCCCGCCCCGAGCGGGGACAGCCCCTCCAGCCCCCTCCTCGCCCGTCCCCCTCTCTCTGCCCAGCTGCACAGCGGCGCTGAGACCCCCAGCCCTGGGAGAGGAGGAGAAGGAGGAGGAGGAGGAGGAGACCGACCCCTCATCAGCAGCGTTCCTCCGCCGCACACCTCCCTTTTCCCCTCCCTCTGGCCTCAGCGCCGCGCTGGCGGGGCCGGAGAGGGCAGGCGGCGCGGGAAGGCGGCTCTCCCAGCATGGACGAGCCATGTGTATCCTAAGGAATAACAGCAGCTGCTGCGCCCACGATGGGGAGCAGAGGAATGCGAGGAGGAGAGGGCTCGCTGGGGCAGGTGAGAGAGCCGCTCCCCTCTGCCCTGCGCGGCCGGTCCTGAGGGCGGCGCGGCGGCAGGTGCGGGCTCGGGGGCACAGCGGGGTGCGCCGCTCCTCCTGCGAGCGGGGGCCCCCTCCTCGCAGCAGGCACGGAAGGGCAGCTTTTCTCCGAAGGAAGTTTTTTTTTGCCCGTCCTTCCCCCCCTCCCGTTCCCTCCCGTCCCTCCGAGGCGGGGAAAGGGCTGGAATCCCTTGCGAGTCGCGGGAAGTTGCCGGCTGCGGGGGGAGCGCGGTGCGGGGCTGCCCCACACCCAGCCGAGCCCTGGGGCAGAGGGCTGGGGGCGCTTTCGCCATCCCCCGCAGCGGGCCAAGTAAAAAGAAATCGAGGAGGGACCCGCAGATGCGATGCGGCTTTGGGATTCCCCCCGCCGCGACCCCCCGGCCGCCTCCGCCGTGCCGGGGGTCCCCGGGATGCGCCGCTCTCGGGAACCTCGGCCGCTGCCGCCCCGCAGCTGGAAGCGCCCATCGGTCGCGGTAGTGCCCGTTTCCCTCGGGAAGCGCCCCCCGCTGCCGGGCCGGGAGCCTGCCGAGGGCTGGGAGCCGGCCGCGGGCAGGGATGCGGCTCGGCTGCGCCGTCGCTGCCCTGCCCGGGAAGGTGCGGCAGGGCCGGGGGACGCCGCGCTGAGGAGCGGCGGGGAAATGGCGCCCGGAGCGGAGCGGAGCGGGGCGGAGGGGCCGCTGGACGCGCAGGGCGCGGGGCGAGCTCGCCCTCACCAGCCGGGGACCCTCTGGGGATCCCCCGCTGGCCACCAGCCAGCAGCCCCCGGCGCTGGCCAGCGGTGCGCGGTCAGGGGAGCGGCTGCAGAGTGACCGCTTGCGTTAGAGGTGCTGCGGGTTCCTGCGCCTCTCCTTTACAAGCCCCTACTTTAGGGGAAAAACCGACAACAGCCCCCCCCCCCTCCACGATCTGCGTGTTTTGGAGTGCTTTCTTTTCGGGGTTGTGCACGGCCACCGAGTCACCAGGAGCAGGCAGCCGGGGATGAAAGTTCAGAGCGCTGCCGGGCTGCCGGCGGTGGGAGGAAGGTGGGCGCAGGAGCTGGATCAGGACGGCGGTGACAGAGCCCACAAGAGCCGGCAGGACAAGCACGGAACTGTGAACTCCCCAGAGCCACCTCTTCCTTTGGTGTTTTCCAGGGTGTTTCACAGCAGGGAAGCTCAGGTTCATGACCGGCACGTTTGAAATGCCTCTATGAATGGTGAAATGGGGAGGTGGGAAACTGGGACCAATACTCATAGTAAAGAACCGGTAGATGACAAAACGGGTTTCTGGGCTGGAGAGTCGTGGAGCTGGCAGACGAATGGGAAGTTTTTAATTTCTCGACGAACTTCTGTTTCATTGTGCGTTTCAAACCGCTTAAGTTAATTTCCAGGTCTTTCCCCGAAGTAGTTTTGAAAGCGAAGTCCTTGGAACTCTTTGCCATTTGTCTAAATTCTGAATGCATGTCTGAAGCATTTAATCATGTTTATTGTTTTCAGCCACTCAAACGGAATAAAAATTACTTATCGTTGACGAAGCTTATCTCGCAAGCTGTTTCACAGTATGTTTCCATTGCGAGACACAGCGCTGTGTTAAACTACTGATGACTGTATTGTTTATTGTTCTTTCATTCCCCACCCTCACCCCCCGTAACACCGGTATCAATCTGTTCCTTACTGCTGTACTCAAAAATAATGGAAGAGCAAGTTTTCACCAGTTTGGTATTTTCACTCGTAGCTGAGATTTATGTCTTTTATATTTGCTCTTAAGCTGTTTTTCATTCGGTGTGCTAAAGGCAGCTGATGTATTAAAAAAGGAATCAAGGCATGAAGCTAAAAGGGACTTTCAAACTCTTGAGCTGAAACTGTGGGTGGAATTAGTGCTGGGTTCACAGCATTGTTTATTTCTTTATCCACATACATAACACCTTCCTGAAGCACACGATTCCTTGCCCCTTTGTCATTACCATTTTGTGTCATTACACAGCTAAAATGCACTGTTCACACTGGTCTAGAAATACAGATTTATTGTTTGAAGTGTTTTGATCTTGGACTGTACCTCATAGGTGATTTTGCTGCACTTTAACAGTATCTCAACACAGTGATGGAGGACACCATCATGTTTTCTTGTAGGATTACCTTTGGGACCTTAGTGACTGCACACATCAGTGGTTTCATCTTAGGAGGATTGAAATTGATTTTCTTCTTTTTCTTTTTCTTTTTTTTTGACTCAGCCAGTGAAAGACCCTGTATATGTCCTTTGACCCATGGCCTCACATGATGAAGTGAAACCAGTAGTGGAGGATGTAGACTTGAAGTAGCTGCTACTAAAAAGTAGAGGTATCAGAATGAACCCCTTGTCCTGTTGGTCACCCTGTGTGATTCTTTGGGCAAGGCACAGCTTTTAAAATTTGCAAAATTTGTAGAACTGCTGCATGTATGTATCAAAATAAATTTAAAACATTAACCTTGTGATACTTTTTTTTAGTACTTTTGGTGGGTCCTTGCTCAAGCAAAGGAAGATTGACCATTCCCTCTCATCCCTAACAGGCCCATTGTCTCTAAAGTATTTTATATTTCAGTTTTTTCAAGATACTTGTGTTGAATTTAGCAACAGCCAAGCTCAGCAACTAAATATCAGTGAGGTGGGAGAACTTCTGTTTTTACAGACCTGTTTGCATTTTGAAGTGATAGCAAATACTAGCAAAGAGGAACACGATTTTCTAGATGTTATAGTTCAAATTAACTTTCCCAGTCAATATTTAGTCAAGGTCTTGATGGTTAAAGTTAACTGTCCAAGTCAATGTTTAGTCAAGGTAATGACTTGGTTTTTATAAACACTACCCAAGCATTCTTGCAGAATTAATCAGAGTTGCTGGATCACAATACGTTTGCTCAGCCAATTACTTAGGAATAAAACTACGTTATTACTTGGTCTCTCATATGTCCTGTTCTGTTTGGTGTTATTTCAGCAGTGCTTGCCTTCAGCCCTTCTGTGGTTTCATTCTTACAGCACCAGCTCTGTCTTTGAGGCATTTATTTGCCTGGGTGGTTTTGGGAGATAGAATAAGTCCTGCACTAACCTGTTTTTATGGGTAGGAAGATGAAGTGTGGAGATGCCAGGTGCTGGCTCCCAGAAGGAGGTGCAACATGTAGTGCAAAAGCAACTTTTATTGAATTCCACGGAAGTCTTCAGGAGCCTGTGCTGGGCAGCTCTTTGTGCAGTGCTCAGGAAGAGATGAGCACTTGGGATAAAGCGATCATTAGCAAACATATGGAAACCATTTTGTTGTCTGGGACAAAAGTGATGAAATTGAGAATTGTTGGCATTGTTACTTACAGTGAAAGATGGAAGCATGTTGTGATCCTGGAAAAGAACTGGAAATGTTTTTTGTGATTCTTCATTTCTTGGCATCCCTTTCAATGGGATCTTCATTCTTCCAGGATGGCACTTCAGTCTCTTAAACTGACACTAAAATCACAGTCTGGACTTCCATTGTACCAGTGGTTTTTTTCCTTCTTTTATTTTGTTTTATTTTTTTAATTGTACCACTTGCAAATGCATTCCCTGCAATTACATGGGTATTAGAGTAGATATTCATTAGGATTTTACTAATCTGAACCTCAAGTGCTGTTCTGCAAATTTGCCAGCCTTTGTAAGGCAGTGCTTGACTTCATCAGCTGCACTGTTTTACTAGGAGTATTTTGATACAGTAGAATGGAAAGCATATACTCTAAACCAAGTAATTAATCAGATTGAAACATTTTCATTTTCATACTTTGATTTGTCACAAAGGGAGCCTGCAAGCTCTATATTTTGCCCTTAACACTAGTTTTTGCCCAGTCTAACTGCAGCCAAATGACATTTCATGGTGGTGGTTTAAGAATTTCATCCATGAATCAATCTTCCATTTCTGTTCCAAGGCAGCAGAATTGTCACAACTTAGAGCAGGTGAGTAAACTCAGTACTGTGAGCTCCAGGAAAGGTACCTGTATCTGTGTATTTAATCTTACACCGCTGTCAAACACGTTTTCACGTGTTCCAGGTGTAAGCAGTGATTTAAGTCCTCAGCTTTGTTGATTTAAGTGGTCCAGCCACGTGCACAAATCCTCAGTCAGAGCCCACCAGTGTGAGCCTTGCTGGTGGCAGTGGGGTCTGCACAGCCTGTTTGCAGTGGGGGATCTGTCTCAGCCTGTTTGCAGTGGGGGATCTGTCTCAAGGTGCTGCCGTATTGAAGAACCAGAGCAGAGCAAGACCTGTCAGCTTTTGTCTCTGAATCAGTGTGTTGCTTTTTGCGGAGTGAGAGTGCAGCTCGTTCCCTGGGCTGACCCCGGTGTGTCAGTGCAGGTGCAGAGGCTGCTGTGTCCCCAGCTGTGGGGGAAGCAGCTGTCCAAGTCCCAGCCCTTCAGACAGCTGCGTGTCCTGGCCAGATCCATCCACAGTGGAGCAGCAGCATTGCTGAAGGGCTGCTTGTCACATCTTGCTCTGGCTCAGTCCTCTCCTTAGATATGTGAAGCAGTTGACATGAACTTATGGCCCTTGGAGGCGTGAAGATTTACTTCAGTTACTTATGGAATCAGGGAGAGGAGGATGGCTGTGGGTGAGCTCCTGAGCAGAAGCCTGCTGGGGGAGCAGGCTCCAGGCACTTTCCAGCCCGTGATCCTTTGCACTTTCTACAGAGAGTCATTCCATTACTCTTGGTTTAATGAGGATGCAGAGGTTACCCTTCTTTAAAGGGTATTTTAATCTTATCTTTTATATTTATTTTGTATCTTTTGTTTTATATTCTTAAGGATAAGAATATTTTCTTACGTAAGATATACAGAAGAAATTCTTCCCTGTGAGGGTGCTGAGGTCCTAGCACAGGGAAGAAGAGAAGCTGTGGCTGCCCCATCCCTGGAAGTGTCCAAGGCCAGGTTGGACGAGGCTTGGACCAACCTGGGATAGTGGGAAGTGTCCCTGTCCATGGCAGGGACTGAAACTGGATGAGCTTTAAGGTCCCTTTCAACCCAAACCGTTCTATGATTTTATGATATGTACAACATAAAAAAACAGGGAACTTGCTGGTTTTTTCTGTATTGAATTTTGTGTATCTCTCTGTATGGAGATATATATATATTTATGCAAAGATTCATTAGCTGGCCTTTTTTACTACATAAAGTTTTCTCAGGTCTCCAGGTATTGTCAAGCAGTTACACTGAGAGATTCCCCACCCCTCCCACCACCAAATAGTGATTACTCTTGTGGGTAGAGGAGCATCAGTTTCTTGAGAGTCTTTGCAGTTCCCTGAGCTGAAGGCAAATGAATGGAAATTTAGTGGACCACCTAGTTCTTGACTCAGAATTCTCCAAAGAGGAGTCTGACCTAATTTATATTGTATTGGATCAAATAATCCTATCATGCATGTGTGCTTGCTGTTTTGTTTTCTTTTAGCAGGCATATTGCTGTCTTGCAAAGACTTCAGATTTAAATGTTAGGCAATGTCCCTGTGGTTTTAGGAGGTGCTTTTCTTCAGTGAGTACTTACTGGAAAATTACATTTAGAGGACACTTGTGAAGAGGAAGACAATCAAGACAGAATACTAAGGCTGCTAGAATTATTCATACCTGAATGTGAATGTGCTGTTGTTTAGTACTGAGGATAATCAAGAGCCCTCTAATACAAAGTCTCGTTATTCTTACTAAAGATGGAGCTGGAATCTCCCCAAAATGCTTTTTGTAGCAAAATGCAGTATGAATATCTCTGTCATCACTGTAATAGGGATTCTGGTGGGGTTTGTTGTGGGTGATTGTAGGGTTGCTCAGGGTGTTTGCTGGGGCCAGCATGTTTTGAAGCTCATTGGGAGCTGATCAACATTCAAGCACTGCAGTTGTGGCCTCTTAAAACAATTCCAGGTGTGCAAAACCCTTTTCTGGTGTTATTCTGTAGATGGTAGCATCCATGAGTCTGTCTGTCCCAAGGTACACTTCAGAGCTTATCAATCCATCTGTGTTCATGTTTTGGAAGAGAACTTTCTAACCTGCACAGGTTTATTCTTGGGAAGCTTAGGAACGTTTTGAGTCTGCAGAATTTCAAGATCATACCAACAGTTCTTTGCTCTTGAATTTCTTGAAGAACTTGGATTACTGGGAATCCAGTTGATGCAATACACATTTCATAGTTTCCTTTTACATAACTGTCTTCTGCCCTACTGACAGATCAGTTACTTAGAGAGCAGCAGGCATCAATATTGGTTGTTTCTTAACCTAAAGGATTATAATTTTTTTTTCAGTAATTGAAGTAACTGAGGGAAAATTTGTGGGTGGTCTTTTTTTACACCATAAAAAAGAGCTTGGTTACTTGAGATGCAGCTCAACAGACTGTGCTAAAACAGCAAAGAAAAAGAGCAGTTCAACTTGTTTGAGCTTCCCTGGATTTATTCAGGTGCCTCCAGTATTTCGTCAGATCACGCTGGGATGAAGAGATCCGAGCGGGCAGGGCTCGGTGCTCATGCAGGAGCAGACAGCGTTGGTAATGTGACAGCCCTTCCAGGACCTGTCAGTCTCTGCCTGACACTGGCCAGAACACTTCAGTTGGCATGTGCTTTTTGCCAGATTAACATGGATTAGGTCACTTGAATTCTGCCCTCGTTGAGTTCATACCTTTTCTTTAATTCTCTCTCATAGTATCTGTCCGGATTGATGGGGAGGAAGTAAAGCTTTTTCTGTATTTAAAATATTTTTAACAAATACTTAGCATGAAGAATTTGCTTTACGTTTTTTTATTTCCTTGTGTAACCTTTACAAACCAAATACTTCTTAACCGCTCGTATTTGGCTTGTGGCTGTGGTGGGGTAGGAGACTCTGCTTTCTTGATCTTGAGGTTAGTGGTGATGTGCCACACTGATAACTTGGTGCTGTAGAGCATTCCAGGCTTAGGAGTTTCCAAGTAGATGCATAGTTAAGCCAAGCGTAAAGGTAATTAGGAAAAAAAGCAAAATACTTCTAAACTGTAGTGCAGCACAGCTGATTGATACTCAGGAAATTGTACTGCTCTTCAGTTCACCAACAGTCAATGCAGCAAATATTTTATTAATATTTCAATTTTCCCTTTCATTTGATTATGTAAAAAAAAATACACAGTTAATTTAGTTCTATTGTTACTGCCTCTTATGTCAGTTTTCTTCAAGCTCCAGGGCCTATTAGCAAATTCAGACCTTTTAATGGCAAGATTAGATGACCTGTTAGGTGTTCATATCTTAACTTGCATCAGCTGTTCCACAAATATCAAGGGTCTTACCAGCAGGTGGATTTCCCCCCCCCCTTTTTTAAACATGATGGAGGTTTTCCCATGCTAGGGTTTTTATTTCTGTGAATGTGCATACATTTGAAAATGTGTTTGTTGTGCTTCAGGAACACTGACAGTGTCACTTGGAAATGTCATGGCCCCTGTTTGTGGTTTTAAAACACCTGACAGTTGTTTGCAGTAAAGACTCCCCTTTTTAATTGCACTATAATTAATACAAAACAAATCAACAGGAAATGCTACTTCACACAGCGTGTTGGCAGTTAGCTCGAGTTTAAAAACAGTAAAAAAAAAAAACAGTGAGTTTAATAAAGATTATTTTATGAATGGGGTTTTTCTTTGTGGCTGCTGAAGTAATCAAATCTCACATTATGGCTTCAGGACAGTTTTCCACCCACCATCCCTGTGTGATAGTTTTTATATATTCTGACCCATTTTTCTTCTTCCTGAAAACAAGAGAAATAAAATGTTCAAGAAGTCCTAAAGAGGATAACAAATTGAATTGACCACTTACTGTTCCTGGCACTCAAATTTTATGGTCCTTACCTCCCTAGAGATGGAGTGAGCTATTCACCAGCACTGCGTGAGAGTTGCAGCTGATGAAATTTGGTAAAGTTCCTCCACATCAGAGCCACTACACTGATTTGCATCGCATGAGAGCTTGTCCCCTGTTGCTATGTTACATTTGTAGCAAATGCTAATTGAATTGGTGCATACAGATCCTCAGAGAAAAGTGAAGAATTGTTACTGAGTGAATCCCACTGTGCCAGGCTTCAGTTTCTGGATTTCAGTGCAGGATGCTCCCGGAGAGAACATGAAATCTTCTTTATGCTGTCAGACAACACCAGAAAAATAACTCTGCCACAGCCTCAAAACAGGTCTGAGACTTCAGCACTGCTGAGTTTGGGCTTGGAAAAGAGCAGCAAGTGATTTTCATAAGGGAGCTCTGGTTGCAGCTCTTTATTTTCTACAGGTCCAGTAAAGTACCTGTATGTGGTTGTCCTTTTGAATGTAGAGTTTCTCATGTTTCATTCTTGCATAATTTGTTCTGTTGGGTTCTTGGATGAGGTGAAGAGATGGCAGTGGGAGGACTCTCCAAGGGATGGTTCTGTGCCTCACTAATCCTTGTAGAAGCAGCTGAGTTTGTTAACTTGGACACGATGCCCAGTCCTGACAGCTGAAATTTAGGTGAGAAGAATCCTGTTCTCAGTCACTGAACTCGAGCTGCCTTTTTTTCCAGGGAGCAGAAATGCAGGGGAGCAGATCATGCGCATCAAGCTTCGAAATATTGCTCAGGCTGTGTAGAGAACTAACTCTGTTCTTTATTGCAAAGATCATCTCTAGTTCAAAGAACAGACTGCAAGTGACCCGTACACATTGTGGGTGGCTGGTTCTGCTAATCAGTGTTTTTAGATGGAGCTTTTTGGTGGAGATGGGAAGAAGGACAGTACAGAGAAGGGAGATAGTACAGGTAGAGTCATTTGTCTTGTGGGTCTGGGAACACAGGAATAAATTTTCCTGATGAATAGAGTGTTGATTTCCTTCTTTCTGGCTGAAAGTGTGTACGTAATTTGCAATGTGGCCAATGAGTTAAGCAGGAACGATACCAATTTTAGTGTCTGTATTGGACTACCTGTAAGACTTTTTCTCATTTTGTTGGGCTAGGATGATCTTTGGCTGCTTCACAGTGATTATTAATTTATTAAGGAGATGTATTCTTAGGTTAAATGACAGTGAATGTATCTTATTTTCATAGGTGCACATATATTTTCATGAGAAAGACTGACACTGGATTTTTCCAAGACAGTCCAAGGTTTGGTTTGTTAGGAGAAACAGCCATCAAGAAACCACCAGGAATTGTGCTGATTTAGTGTACGTCTGGTTTCTTCTCCAAAAAACCATTCTGGAGATCAGTGTAGGTTCACTGTTGCATATTCAAACAATACTGGAAAAACCAAAAGAACTGAAACAAGGCTGTCTGGAGGATTCCTTCCCACGTTGGACGTGAATGTTGCAGGAGTTAGGTGAAAAGAGCAACTTAAAATTAAGCTACGATCAGCAGGAACAGAAGTAGTTAATGATAGCTCTGTAGTTTTAACGTTAATACAGCATGAAAAAGTTCAGCCTAGAGTTCCAGGAGATGGTTGTACAGGTTTGGTCACTGCTGGCACACTTCTGTTGGACTGCATCTTTGTCATTCCAGTATCAACTGCATGAGATAAGATGCAGACATGACAACATAGTGTGTATTAATCAATCGTGACGAGTCCTAATTGTTCCAGCAATCACTTCCTGTAAGAAGTTGGCCACGCTGGGCACTTTAGGGAGAGCACAGTGCTAAACAGAATGAATTGTGTATTCAGATGTACTTTAGCTTGTACATGACTTGCAAAAAGTGGAGAAAATCTTGTCTGCTTGTCTTGAAAGTAAAGGGGATAATGTCTGGAGGAACAGTTCCAATGCTTGACAATTAATAATAGCACTTTGAAAAGAAGCTTTTAGCAGAAGGCAAGCACATAGGTTACAGAGTAGTACAGAGAACAATGTAATTTTTGTGCTAATATGTTGAGATCAAATAACTCATTAATAGAATAATTTATAAGGATGATGCAAGTAGGAGAGTAAAGTTCTTCTAAATATTAATCTACTGCATGTATTATTTATTGTTGTAATAAAAGGTTGAGGAGTAGACAAGGGAGACTGAAATGCCTTGCAACTTCTGGTAGAGTTCACAAAGTGCTTTTTTAGAGGAAATTTCCTTTAAATGAAAAATGCTGGCGTAACATTTTAGTGAGGTAGTGGTAATAACTTGTAAAGTTTCTTAATGCATCTCTGTGCCGTAATGTGAGAGGGAAACTTCTGAACCAAGGTTCTCTTCTGCAGGCTGAGCAATCCCAACTCTCTCAGCCTTTCCTCACAGCAGAGCTGCTCCATCTCTCTGATCACCCTGGTGCCTCCTCTGGACTCGCTCCTACAGCACCATGTCCTTCCTGTGGTGTGCATCACACTTGGGAAGACAAATCTGAATTTTTGGCACCTATAAAAGAGCCTTACGACCCTCACACCTCAAACCTCTCATGCCAAAGATTGTCTTTTTAAAGTAGCCTGTTAGATTTGGTGGTTATAGCCTTAGGAGCTGTGTTGCAGTGCACCCAAAATTTCACAAATACAATGGGAAAAGCAGCTCAGGGAAGAGTCAGGGTGCAGAAAAGAAACAGCTGCTTTTACAGGTAAAGTGTGTTACTACCCACGGCCTGCCTTTTATCCACTGAATAATTTTATATTTAACAGCAACTTGTGAAGCAGTCTAATGATGTGTTAATGAACTGGAGTGGGATACATTTTAGTTGTTTTTTTCGAAGGTTTTTATCTGCTGGCCCACTTCTTCAGGAGTGTGAGTAGATGATTAGGGTATGTATTCTATTTTTGAACACTCCTTTTGTAGTACAAAGCCTCGCATGCTTCTGTCATTCAAAAACCTGACATGACTCTGAATCCCTCCTGTGATAATTCTGATTGATCACTGGGGCTTTTAAGGCACTAATACCACCTGCAGAAGAATTCTTAGCATGTGACAGAAATGTATCTTGCTTATTTTGAAGAAGTGGAGTTCACACACGTTCGCAAAGATTTGTAAAACAGCTCCTTGTAAATTTTTGCAATGATTGTAAGCCAGACAGTGTGTGTAATGGAGAATTCAGCCCCCTTTCTATTTTGTGAAAACTTTCTCATGTGTCTCTTAAGTTCTTGTGTGATAGTCTGGCACCTGTTGATGTTTGAAAGATTATTGCCACATTTCAGTGCGTAGTTTTGGGTAGAAAACGGCTTTACTGATGTTTTTCCTGGAGTTAGTCAGAGATGCTGTTCCTGCCATTAGGTAATCTTCATATATTATTGTTGTAGGAATGTGTTGTGCTTAACATAAATAAAATGTTGCTTGCCCTTGTTTTTATTCTGTGGTAAAACAGACATTATCGTGCTCTGATTTAGTGCTTTGCTTTGCTGTTGTGTAGCTGTAAATCTCCCAGGGATTCTGTCCCCCAGGGATCCACTTTTCCTCGTGCCCAAGCGAGCAGTAAAAAAGCTTTTGCCCTGCACAGAAACCTCTAAGTTCTGCACGTGCTTCCAACTTCAGTGTCTTCATCTCTATTGGACGTAGGTAGAAAATGTGGCAGTACTTTCTGAAATGGCCATCAGAGCTTCCTAATGAGACACTTGGATTTTTTTCCTCCTTTGACAGAATTAAATGTTACCTATTAACCATAATGCTTAAATTGATGAAGTGTAAAACTAGTGAAATGGGTTGCAGGGAAAGGAAGTGAAAATATTATGAACCATATGCCCTAATTTATGTCTTCTTAGAAAATTCATCTAATGAAATTAAGTATTTGGAATAATTCAGCTTATGATATTCAACAAGAAGTACAGCAGTAATGGTAGGGTGATCTTGCTTTTAATACAGTAAAGAAGATACAACTCCCTTCTGGGGAGGAACATCAAATCCTATTGTGTTGAGATCCACGTGCGTCCTCAAGACCAGTCTTTCTTTTCCCGTGGACCTGCACCATTAGGTTTAATTTAGAAACTGTGATAGCAGCTTCTGCTGTGTTCTTTGTGACCTTAAATAGAGGCAAATGAGATGCCAGCTCTTCATGTGAGTTCTTAATCCCAGTTTTCCGGTCCCTCTCCTTTCCTCGTGGCTCCTTATCTGGATGCAGCTCCTCTCTCACAGATGATTGTCTCCATCCACTCTTAAGCTCCCCCTCCCCTGGAGCTGATTTTACATCTTGACTCCCAGACTGAACCTCCCAAGTCCTCCATTATTAAAGAGCACTCACAAATTCTTCTCTTCTGCTTCTTGTGATACAAGACTTCACATCAGAGTCGATCCCTTTTTTCTCTGCTCTGACTCTTGTCCTTTATGCATTCAAACTCAGCAGCTTGCTGGGTGCCCTGATGGAAAGATGAACCTCTTGCTGTCACTTCCACTGTCCTGTGTAATTTCAGTTCAAAGCAGTAATTAAAGAAATAGTCCATTTTCTGGGAAAATACGTTCAGAAATGTGAATGCACATTCTAGTTCCTTCTGGAGGCTGCAGGAGGGGTGACAGTGTAGTGGGATTTTGGTGTAAAGGAGTCGTCCTGGACAAATGTAAAATCTCATTTTTTATTGTAAGTAGTGTTGGGCTTGGGATTTTTAGTTTGTGCCTTTTTTTTTTTTGGTCTGAGGTAGCTGGAAGAGTGGATTTTGTGCAGATTATGTACTCACTGAGGTACTCTGGGACTGGTGGGTTTAGTCAATAGAAAATGTGTTATATCTGATGACTCCTGTGAGGCAGAGCATGATGGTCATTGATACCAAGAGTCCTCTTGACTCCTGTTGATGGAGAAGAATTTAAACTCCACTGGTGTTTGGCTTCTTATCTTTCTCAGGATAATCGTGGTGTTTTTAATGGCTGTACATGGCTGAAGCATTTTGCTTAGGGAAATAAATTTGGGATGTGGTTTTGGAACTTAGGAGGAGTAAGATATGTAAATATAACCAATATTACTCTTCTTGGGCCCTTACTAGAGAATTCAAGGCATGCAAATGCTAAGTCAGGGAGTGGAAATGTCATCCTTCAAAGACACATGAAATGCAAGGACTGTGATAAAAGTGTTGTGCACTTTGTGGTATATGAGTTACAAAGAAAGCTTGTAGTTCATGGAATTATATCTATGAGTCTTTTAATATACTCAGGTTGTTCTTTATTTCCTACGGAGCGTTTCGGAATTTGTGTCCCTGGAGGTGACTGAAGTAAGGCTGGCAAAATCCTACCTGATCTTTAATAACCCTTCACGTGCATGGTAATACTCCAGAATTGCACTATCATTGGATATTTTACACTTAAATCCTTTCATCTCTGTGCTCCCACCTTCAGGAAAAAAAAATCCTTTAGTGTTATAGGGAGCCAGAGATTGCACACTTGAAATACCTTGGCCTTGTTGCCAGTTCAGTCTCACCTGCTTAGACTGATTTATTGTGGGTTTGTTTTTTGGTTTTTTTCCAGTGGGCAAGACTGAAAAATACATTTATCCCATTATAGTTAACAGATTCAGGAAGTAATTTGCAGATCAGGAAACAATGGATCTCATTCAATAAAAGCACTGCCTAGGTAATTCATAAGGAAGATAAACTCGTATTGTTAAGCTTGCACATTTTACTCTTATTTGGAGGCCGTGTATTGCTCTCCTGTGCTTTCCACCATTAAGCAGTAATGTTACGGCATTAGTAAAAAAGCACTGCTGCTTTGACTGGCTTTTGGAGCCACACACGAAATCAGAGCATGCATTTTACTGAATTATGAAGAACGGTGTTACTTGTTCATAACCGCTCAGTTAGTTACTGCTCTCAGGGCTCCGCGTTACGATTTAATCACTTCCCCGCACCTCCCGAGCTCTCACAGGCTGGCGTGAGGCAGCGAAGGGACGAAGCAGGATGACTGGCAGCTAAGTGTTTCAATCAGTCAGGATACTGATTTATTTCTGCGAGGAGGAGTGTAAAGGAAATGAGAATGGCTGGTTTTTGTAAGTGATGCGCTGAATAGTCATCGCTTAAGCGCTGGAGGTCACACATAAACGCTGAAATCTTGAGAAAGGGAAAAAAAATCCCCACAGGGGTGTGTCTTGTCACCCTCACTGCACACAGGCTTTGGGAAGCGCGTGATGCTCAGCATGTCCCGAATGATGAGTCTGGAATCCTTTCACTTACAGGGTTTTCCTCACAAAAGAAGGGCTATGAAGCATTAAAAGGCAGGGTGTTGGGAATTCTTTGTTGTCTGGCTGGTTACTGTACACACCTGTGAAGTTTTAACTGTATTCAGGAGTCTGGCATGGCAGAATGTTTAAAATTGACCCAATGAATTGGAATAGGGCAGGTGGTGTAAATATCTGTGCAAAGTGATCCCTTTTGGAGCTAAAAATGTATTTTAACTAGAGCAAAAATAGGAGTAAAAACATTGATGGAATATTATATCTGTGCATTAAAAATATTCATGGGTATGCCTGAGATAGGAACAGATACATTAAAGTTTTCATTGCCTACTTTGAGGCAATAGAAATAATGTAATTTTACATCCCTCTTGATGTGCTGGTTTGAATCTGGAAAAAAATAACGCTTACATAGTCAAAACAATAAATATGCTATAGCAAACCTGACAGCATTAGTTGATGTTTATAAGAGAAAGAAAATTCAACTAAAGTTTTTTGCTAATGGTGTATCATTCCTTCTATATTCCATCTGAACTCATACAGATAGAAAATCCAGAAGAAGCCAGCAGATAGTTTTGAATGAAATTAGGTCTTTCTAAGATTTTAAACCTCCAGAGCCCACTGAAAATCTGTGCTCAACAATCACTGCTTTTATAGCAGGGAAGATACCTTAGCTATCAGGAGACTGCTCTAGTGGGGTATTCCCTAGAAAGCCCCCTGTAGCCTAGCCTACATTTCATCTTCTTTTTCTAACCTAAATCCTGAGGTTGTCAAGCACTTTCATAAAAAAGTATGCACTAAAACTTGATGAAAATGTGACTACATAGAGAAAGAACTACTTTAGGAGAAGCTTTTAGTGCTGACATAGAGAAACTTTTTACTGTCTCATGAAAAACTGAAACTCTGACTGCAGGGGGAGAGAAGGGGACTTGCCTCTTGGTCAGAGGAGAAATCTCTGGGTTTGCTGCTAAATGCACTCAGGGGAAGTGAAGGTATCTGCAGTATAAAATAATAAAATACAAAAGCAGCCCTTGCTATTGCAGGGACTGGATGGCAAAGGAGAAGCCCCACTTTTTGATTACACTGATTTCTGGTTGTTTCATGCATCCAGATGAATTGATATTTCTTTTGATGGCACCCATTAAGACACAGATTTTGAGGCTTATTTTGTCTCTTTCACAGGGAAGGTGTATGATATGTTGATAGATGTATGATCATGATAGTTTTGGAAGATAAAGGAGAAGAGAAAATGTACTGTGGGCAGGAAACAGCCACTTCAGCATTTCTTTTCCCTCCTGTCTTTTTTTCCTGAGCTAACAGTCCATTCAGCCTGAATACAGATCTATTCTTAATGTGTTCAACTGCATTATTTAGCCTACCACTGCAAGCCAAATTGTTATCCCTGGAGATGGAATTGCTACATTGATTTAATGGAGCTTTGTTAATCTGGAATTTCATTTAGATCTTCTCTTGGATCTGTCCATTGTCTCTTCTTTGTGTTTGGGAAGTGTGATTTTGGCCAAAAGGCACAAATACACACTAAGAGCGGCTCTTCAGCTCCTGGCTACCTGCAAGAAGGCTGTCGAGGAGACTCTTGTCTTGTGAGGAGCACTTAAAACTTGCTATTAAGTCCTGTAGTGCCTCTGTTTGCAGCACATCGATCCTCTGGAAGTGAGGCCCTGAAGGAGCAGATCTCTGTTGTGCTCCGTGGCTGTGAGTAATTATTGGGAAACGCAGAAAAGAATACCTGAGTGGTTTATTCATAACCTGCTTAGTGGCTGCATTCCTGGCTCCTGCGTGGTTGGAATGCCACTTGCTGGAGCCACCAGTTGAGAACACAACCAACTGCTGGCTGGAAAGATCTGCACTGGTTAAAAACACTGAGAGAGAGAGATATCAAATAGTCCCCTGGCAGGATATGGATAAGGATTGCATAAAAGAGAGAATTTGCAAGCCTGGAATGTGTTTTTTCCCTACAGTATCTATTTCCATTTTCTGTGAAATGGCTTTCAATATTTAGGTTATTTCACATTTTGTTATAATCTCCTGGATGGAGATCAGATATGAGATTTACGGCCTGAAAACAGGTTGAAATGGTTCTTGATGGTGTCAGGAATATTTGCAAGGTTTTAGCAGCTGATATGGTGCAGATGAGTGCATAATACAAATAATAACATTTATTATCTGTATTACTATCCCACTCCCCAGAACTGTGGATGTGGATTGGAGCCCTCCTTGCCTTCATTCTCCCCCATGTGTCCTAGGCACTGTAGCAAACAGGAAAAAAAAAATCCCAAATTATATTTTAGAATGCCTGATAGAGACAGCTGTAGTTTTCTGATGAGGAAATAGCAGAATGATGTGACTCTGGTTATGAGCTAGTCAGTGGTCAAATATCAACATCTTCTACCCCTTTCTCTCATTCTTTAAACCACACAATAAATGACATATTCGAGGTGAAATTTTAACAACAAATAATTGGCTTTGGAGGACTGTGTGGCTTTTCTTTAGAGGAGCACTTGGACCTCCCCCCCCCCCGAAGATGCTTTTTTGGCAGCTCTGTGTGGTGATTCAGATAGAAAGGGTCAGAAATGGGATGAGTACAAGGAATTAGTGATTTAAGAATAACATGATAAAAATTACAACCTCTCAGCTGTCCCACCTTCCTCAAGCAGTGCATCCAGTAATCCTTTCCAGGTTGTTTTTCATGAGGCCTGATCTGGTGCAAGAGCAAATAAACTTTGGCTGCTGAGCAAAATAACCCTCTCACCTGGCTTGAGAGGGACTTACATGGCCAGTAAGAGTTTCTGTAACACATTTTTGCAGGACCAGGCTTCTGTTCTCAGGATTTGTTAGTGCATTTCTTAACGGAAAAAGAAAAAGTTCGTGTTACCTATGAAATCTTAAGCATTTAAGGCTTTCTGCTTGCTAACAGCTTTCTAGTTTCTCTTTGTTTCTCCATAAAGTCTGTTCTTTCCCAAATTATTCTGTCTCCTCAGAGCAATCTTCAGCTAAAAGTGAGGACAGATTGGAACCATGAGTGATTCAGTGTCTTGAGGCTGAGATTTGTGTTAGGGAAATATGATGTGATGCAAGGAATAAAGGTGGTCTTGCCCATGTTTGTCCATAATTAATGTATTTCTTTCCTGTTAGTTTCAAAGGATTTTTTTTCTAGTCAGGAGTTAAATGGACCCACTCAGTGTTTATATTTATGCAAATGATCGTTGTGTCACTCAGGTTGCAACATTAAAGAAAAAGAGCCAGCTATTTTACATGCCTTTGAGTATTGAAGTGATTACGATTACCTACATAAAAGGAGTTGCTTTATTAATTAATTAACATGGAGAAAAATGTCTAGTGACCCTCTGAAGGAATATCAATAACTGAAACATTAATTATGTAAATAAGATCTGTCTTTACTGTTCATTATTCATAGTTTAACATGAAAATTGCCTTTTAAAATAATGCTTCATTCATATATTTCAATAAATGTCTAATCTGCCTAGCTTGTCACTTGGATCTGGAGTTTGAGTCAAAGACTGTAGTGACATGGATACAGACCTTGGGGCACTTCCTTTGAGCCACCAGCACCCAGTTCCTAATTGCTGGGCTGGCATTTTTTGGGGACAGGCTCTCTGAGGCAGCAAATCCCCTTTTTCTTGCAAAATTTGTGTCTGGAGAGACAGAGATATTGCATTTCAGAGGTGAGGAAGGAGAGGAAAGAAGGAGCAAAATACTTGGGGAGCTTTTGTGACTTTGCCATGGTTTCAGAAGGGAGGCTGCAGCAGAGCTGCAGAACCAGCCCAGCTCCAAGTCCTGTTGAGTTGTGGAATTGGATTTTTCTCTGAGTCAGAGGCAGCAGTACCTAAGCAAACAAATACCGTGAGGAAAACAGGGTTAGACCACGTGTTTGGTTCCTGTGATCTTGTGCAGTCAGTAAACTTGCTGGTCCTTTCTACATTTGGAAGATGTGACTGAATGCCTCCTGGCAAGTGCTGCAGGTGATTTCATACAGGTTGTGAGAATCCTTGCCTTGTAATTGCTCTGCCTTTTTATTTTCTAAAGTTTCACCGAGCGTGTTAGGAAATTCTTACGAAGGATTCCTGGAGGGTTTTATTCCTTTTCGTATCCCTAAAGACAGCACACAAAGGTTTCCAGGGCTGCTTCTTGCTCAGGTGCTTGTGAGTGCACCTGTAAGAGGAGAGAGAGGAAGAGCTGTGTTTCTTTCTCATAATCTCAAAGGCTGTGCTGCGCGTAATCTTGAGTGTGCAGACAAAAAATAGTAGCTGTGCAGTCCCAGAAAATCCTTTACTCTCCACTCCCTGAAGAGCACCTGCTTACGAGCATAACACGTTCAGATTTCCTTTTTTTAATGCCTCAAAACTCGCTTTGCCCATAGCAGGAAGGGCTGATGAAGAAATGTGTGTGTCCCCCCCCCTTCCCCTTGTAGCGTGATGAATTGTGGAAGTCCTGATTGAAAATTCTAATCACAGCCTTGCAGTCCTTCAGATCACAACCCCTGACAGTTGATTCACTCCTTTTCATGCCTGCTGCCTCTGACTGCTCCTGGTGCCTCGTCTGCATGAGTCCATCATTAGCACACAAAGCATGATGGGTTGGCCGGGGTGCCTCCGTCCTCAGAACCTGGGGAATGCTTCTCTTTCAGAATCAAAGAACCTGTGTGTGACATCGTCATGAATGAGAGAAGAAAGTAATGCAGTATTGGAGGTGCCTGTTTGCTGCCACTGTTTAGAGGGAAAATGATGCATTATGGGGACTGTAAGTACCTGGCCTGTTCGTTTGGGGTTTGGCTCCTCGCTGGGAACGATGCAGAAAATCACGGGTGTGGAGCAGGGCGTGAGCTGAGTCTGGCACGTGCACAGAAGTTGTAATACTTTTGGGAAATCAGAGCTGTAAGCACTTCCAAAATTCTACTTAAAGTTCAGCCTATTAATGAAATAATTTAACTTTCAGCGAGATCTGATGGCCAAAATGAGTACAAACAATGGCTTTTGGTGCTGACTGTGGGCTTGGTTCACTCTGGTGGATTCTCTTCTATAGACCTTTTCAACAGGAAACTTTTGCAAATGTTTGCATCTTGCAAATGCTTTTATTCATCTGTGTGACTTGGCATTTAATGTTTCACTGAACAAGACAGTTAAGTTTTGGCTCCAGTGAAAGATTGATAGGAACAATTTTCGAATGTGGTATCACAACAAAGTGAAAATATGTCATGTTCAAATACTGAGCTCTGATGCGTCATGTGGTCTCGTAATAAATGAAATAGCACTACCAACCTGACAGATGTGCAAGAAAATGGTTTTAAATTTATGATGATTAATTTTCAAGATGAACTGCAATGAAAAAAATTGTTAGTAGATGCTTAAAGAAGGTAAGGGGAACCAGCTTTCTGAAATGAGAACAGGCAGGTAATGATAAAGCTGCCTTCACTTTTATGTTTTGCTTTCTAAAATTTTAGCAACGGGAAAATTGGTATTCTGGCTGCTGCAGCTGGCATTAACAGCTACTCATGCAAGTGTAACATCTCGTGGAAATTCCACTTCTTGGATTTGTGCTACTGCTTCGTGCTGGTTGTCTTGGAAGTAGGAGTAACTCAAAGCAGAGCTGAAGGTTTTCTACCTGGTGATTCTTTCAGAGCCATCAAAATGAAACAGTGCTGAGCTTAATGGGAAAACACAGGTAGCTTGATAGTACCTTGAAAGAAAAACAAACTTTTCTGAAACTCGGCTTTTTCATTCATTCTGAGGATTTGCCACTTGAACATTGACTTTGTTTTGCACTAGGACAGTTAAATGTAAAGGATATTGTTCAGTAAAGTATAAAGTGATTTAGTTAAGCATTGTTAGGTAATTTTAGGCTAAAAACAGGCCTTGATAGCCTTTAGTGAAATCAGCTCCTCCAAATGCAAGAAGGTGAAATAGTTCCCATCCCTAGCAGTAAAGTCCATTATTTCAAGGAACTGTGTCCTAGTGAGGCCAAAACTGAGCTTTCCAGTTGGAAATGGAGACAAACAGCCTCAGAAAGGACGTGGGCTGTGCTTTTTTCAGAGCAGGAATTCAGCAGAGGGAAAAAAAATCCTAGGTGTCAATGTCAGGTTAGTTTGAAACAAGCAAAATGCGTTTAAAAGGAGATGTTTTGTTTGTCCTTAGCACTATAAACTTTTACATGGGAATGTTTTAGGTTGACAGCAAGTTAGGTGGGAAACCCCAGCAATTGTCTGCCAGATGTTAATTTCCAGCACTCTGAGAACAGCTGCCCTGTAGCATCTCCTCATATCTGACCTTCCTCATCTTCAGCAGTGCTCCCTCTTCTCTGTTAAACACCCTTGGTGGTTGTAGAATTTTCCCTGCCATTCTGGGGGCAGCGGGTGTGTAACTCAAAGGCTTTATTTTATCTGTGGATTGCAATTTAAGATCACTTAATGGTTAACAGAAAATGAAAATTCTAGGAGCCGTTTTGGCTGTCTGAAGATAGATCTGAATGCACATGTCCATTTTTTTTCTGCAGAGATACTTGTCTAAACAAGGGCTCTGCTGGTCCCTATCAGGTCCCTGCCTTACTGTGCCTAGAGGAAAGAAAAAAACAGTCTGAAGAGCTTAAGGATCCAAATACAAAATTAGTATAATAAGTATAAAAATGTCAAAACAGATGAGATGTATCTGGAAATGTACAATATATTATGCTTGCTGCCTTTATTGCACTTCATAATGGCTTTCATACAAGTTGCTTTGGCCCTTAGTCTTTATTATCAGGAATTGTTTTTATCCATTAAGATCCCCAAAGAATAGCCAAGATCATGCTGAAATGTTTTTACCTCCAACTGATGCCAGCATCTGTGCTGGAGGGGAAGAAAAAAAAATCTGCATTTTGCAGATGCTTGTCAGAATCCTGGTACCTAAAATGTGTCAGATTGTGTTCTGTACATCACTTAACAGCTGGGTACCCTACACATTTGTTGCTTCCTATTTGGAAAGCATTATGCAGTCATGCTACATGGGGCCATTTTCCATTCCCGTTGAATGCTTTGTCCCTGCTCTGGAATTCCCAGCAATCCGCTGGCAATTCACTTTCACCAAAACCGGAATTTTTCCCAATCTTGCTTTGTTTTAGAAACGAGAATACTCTGGGAGACTTTCATGATCAGGACTGATCAGTTGTCCTGTGGCATTTACAACTGGATAGAATTCAAAGTTTCTTAAGCATAAATACTCACAAACACTGGTGTCTCACGTGAGTGTGTTGTTCAGTGACTCTGATGTCTGTTAGCACCTGATGTGAAGTGACCTGAGGAGTTGTTCATTGCTTTCAGTGACAATTGGATGGTCTCTTTTGCAGTTTCTGACAAGTTTAGCTCTCAAATAACCCGTGGTGGTTTGCCATCTGAGCTGATGAAGCTTCATCAGTTTTGGAGGTTAATTCAGGGAACATTTGAGTTGTACTTGCCATCAAAGAACTTCCGTGTATGGTGGGCTGGGTTTTATTTAAAAGGGTGTGAAGCTCCATTAATGCTTAAGGATTTGTATTGTCTATAGCAACACACAAGATCTAATGGTCTAAAGGCATGAGCAAAGTAGTTTTATTTTTTCAAATAATACACTTTTTAGTTCCACACTTTTGTCTGTGTTAACCTAGGTTTTCTGATATGTTTAATTCAGTGAATTTCATCTTTCATTTCATTACATCAGAAAAGATCTCATGAAATGGCTATAAAGGCATATCCAAATTGCTCTCCATTACCATGGAGAGCTGCTGTTCTGGCCTTTGTAGCTGTACCCAAATGCACTTTAATCCAGGCAGCAGGAATGGTGCTCATGTGCCAGCTGTGACAGATCTGCCTCCAAGGACCCTGTCCAAGCCTGCCCAGCACTGTCAGGGCTCACTTTTCACAGCCTGGTCCTGGCTAGTTTGGGCTCTGATTATTTATTGATCACACAATACAATTCCTATTTCCTAGGTTTAGGTGTAAATTTCCCTAAATAGACAGTGTGGATTGGTTTTTGAAACTTTTACATTTCCTCATGTCCTTTGCTGCGGGGAAAAAAGCCTTCTTGTTTACAAAATATTTACGATCGCTGTAATGCAAGTATGTAACTTCTTAATAGAAAATACTCATAAAACTAGGTTGATATTTGAGATTACTACTCTGAATCCTGGCAAGAGGTACCTAAATTACATCCACCACAGTGACTAACATTTTGACATTTACAGATGGGCCTTTGACTTTACAGTTTGTCAGATGTGACCTGTGTATCCTGGGCTGTAAATAACTGGAATCTGGAGTATGAAGCTGGAATCTATCTGTGCATGCAGATTTTTGCTTTTAAATTTCACTGTAAATAATTTTCATACCTTAAGATAGTTCCCCATCTGAGATGTGAGTTACCACTATTGATACAGTTACTAGATTATATTGGAATTATTAGTTACTAGAGTATTAGAACTAATTTGAATTAAAGAGTGTTTATGGGTTTTGGACCTTATGTAAAATATTCTGACATGTACTTTGGCAAGATAAACTAAACTGTTAGTGGAGATTTTAGTTTGCCTCTGAAATTTGAGAAATATTTTTCTCCTAAAAACTGAGTGTAGAGTATTTTGTGAGATTTTGCCTGAACTTTTCAGTTTGTTGATGGAGCTGCTCAAACACACCCAGTAATAAAGAGTGCCAGGAAAGCTAAATTTCCATCCTGCTCTGCCAGTCTTTGCTGGGAGTGACCAAATCACTTTTGCTATAGGTAATTCAATATTCTGGTTTTCTTTTTAGCTTTGATCTGGCAAGTGAAGGCAGACTGATCAACAGGCACATTGTCAGATGACATGTGAAGTCAGGATTTGTACTTCCCCAAGAAAACATGGGTTTCTGTATAGCCCATTTTAAGTCCAGTGCCATACTTTATTAGGTATTAAGAATGTGATCTGTAATAAAATTGAGTAGAATGTATTGGTATGTTCATGTTTTAAGCAGTAATAGCTGTGGCTTGTCTGAAATGGTCTAGGCTTCATTTTAACATCCAGTGACAAAGTGGAAAGGCTGTACAAACGTATGGTACTTTAATTAATGGGGGCAATACTAAGCTTTGAAAGTCCTCTGGAGCTTTTGTCTCTGTTGGAACATTGTGCTGTGAATCTTCCCTAATAGTTAAAGCAAATGAAGTAAAATAGCCTTTGGGCTATTTTGTTACACTGTGTTGTTGGGGAAAAAAATTAATCCTGTGCCATTTTGCATTTGCTGTCTGTGAATCAAACTGTGAAAGCTAATTTAAAAACTTTCACACTCGGCTTGAATGAGGACTGTCAGTGCTTGGAGAATGTCAAATTGAATGCAATTAGCTGGAGTTGGGCTAGCCTAGATGTACCCATCAGCCTCAAAGTGCTCAGCCTTAATGACTGCTCTGATAAACTAACACAGAGGTTACAGAAAGGAATTTAAAGGCGTTAAAGTCTTGCTGAAAACTTGCCCTGTGTAGAAGAGACCTTTGAAACCGAAATAGTTTGTACACCAAGGGGCAGGGAGGTGGTGAGACCCTGTGGAAAGTTAAATACAGCACAGAGGTGCATCCGGGAAAGGGAAAAAAAACCGCTGGTGAACCTGCTCAGAAATTGTAAATACATCAAGTATTTAAGTATTTGTTAATTGTTGAGCAGTGAGTTACCATTTATGGTCTCTGAAGTGTTGGGTGTCAAAGGCATTTGTAGAAGAGGCAGCTGGTACAGCTGTGGTGGAGTGAAATCTTGGAATGTTTTAGGGAATGGTGGCACTACTGGCGTTCCAGTTTGGGGAAATAATGGGGCTTTGAAGTTAATCTCTTCATTGTATCTGTTGATCAAATGCTTCATTGACCCATAATGGGGACATGAGGTCCAAACTTAATTGATGGAGTGAAGCTCCATGCTTGGTTGTCTATGTTCAGAGTAACTTTCAGACTGGATGTGAGCAGATCTCTTCGACTGCAGGTGCTCAGGAGACAGGGATTTTAGGAAAAAGACTGGAGGAGAAATAGCAGATGAACAGCTGAAGTTGTGAGAGGAGTTATCTGTTGTATCAGCTGCTAGTGTAAAATATGACTCTTCCCTTGGAAGGTGGGATGTTTGCCAGTCAGTGGACTGTGCCTTTTAGGATATTATTTTTCTATGAGAGCACATCAGAAAATGTGTTTGGAGCTCATTCAGAACCTGTCTTTTTTTTTTTTTTTTCTTCTCTTTTTCTTGGAGAAGACTCCCTGCAGAGTTTTATCTCCAGGTGCTGAGTGAGGTCTCAACCCAAGTTATTCCCTGAGAATTGTAGTGAGTGACCCCTGGTTTTCCTCATGGAGAGAAAATCCTGATGGTAAATTGAAAAGAGCCGAGTCTGTAAATTAGCATTTTACATGTCGTCCCTTCTCACATGAGCAACACGAATTGTGCAGACAACAGCAGCATTTTTAGTTAATCAACCCAGCCATAAGCACTGTTCACGTTTAACATATTTACAGGGGGTAGCACCCAGTCAAAAAATTCCATTAATTCTTTTTGCATGAGTATTGTGTGCATGAGTGCATACATTTATGTGTGGATTTGTATGTGTGTGTACACTATTAGTGTATGCAGTGTTAAAGCATATAGAGTAATTCAAGAAGAATCACTGAGGAGGTTTCATTAGGCATGGAAATGTATTCAGCAGAAGATTTGAAATAACTCTTTAATGGAAAAAAAAGGAAAAACTGTGCCATTTGACATGAGAAATCTATTTTGAACTATAGTGTATGCACCGTCTGTTTTCTGCTTTCCCTTTCTTGAAATTTTTGCCTGAAATATTATGGTGGCATGCAAAGGCTTGAAGTTTAATTTTAAATTTAATTTGCCTGAATGCTGCCAGGGTATTTTTACATAGACAGTAAAATTGCAACTTGGTAATACTTGGCACTCAATTTCTATAGAAATGTCATTCAGGATACAACTTTGGGCTCATAAGTAAAATAAGATGAAATCACACATGTTAATGATGATTTTAAAATATTTTCAAGAGTATGTCATTTTAATTTCTGCCTTGATTTTGTTAGTTTTATGGGCAGCAGGGGAGAGAGTTTGCAACAGTCATATATATATATATATGTATTTAAAGCTGTGAATGAACTTTTTTCAATCTGTTAATCCAAATGTTATTCAATGGCTAAAAATAGAATCAAATTACTTTATATAAAAAAATCTGGGACTTATTTACTGAGCTTCAGACAGAAGTATTCTTCCAATAATAATCTGAATATTCTTGAACAGAGTGCCAGAGGGTTACTGTGCTGCTGAAGGCTGGGCTTCCCCACCCGTGTTTGCTGATAATCTGGTGACATCAGTTGTCCTTCCTGACTTCAGTCCTGATAGGAATGCTTGTTTGGTGAAAAAAAGGATATTTTAGTGGCTATTATAATATGAAGTATTTGCTTTGAAGTGTTCAACATTTGTTACCAATGTAACTTTCTCTTCAACCCCTCCATCATCATCTTGGACAGCACAAGACTTTGAGCTGGGCCTCCTTACGGGGAATTAAGCTGTCAGACAGTCCTGCCTGCCTTCTTCAGCCAGGTGTCCTGGCACTGAGTGTGCACAGCACCAGAATTCTGCTCTCACGTGATTCATTTGGTCATTTCAGCCCTGCAGAACCAGTGCCCTGCTGTGCTGCCTTCAGGTGCTGTACCTGGAACCAGCCGGCTCAGGGCTGATGGTGGGACCTCATTGTGCTTCAG
Source organism: Lycocorax pyrrhopterus obiensis (assembly GCA_014706295.1). NCBI lineage: Eukaryota > Metazoa > Chordata > Aves > Passeriformes > Paradisaeidae > Lycocorax > Lycocorax pyrrhopterus. Next base: position 4,070,775 of record JACSVZ010000013.1, read on the forward strand.
AGGTGGTGTCACATCTCCAGTGATGTGTAGTTCATGGGGAGGACCAGAGGAGATGAGAGGAAGACTTTTTTTCTTGGTTGAATGTCACATTTCCTAAAGGAAGTCTTTGGTTCAAAGATGGACCACAAAGTCTCTGGGTGGTTGGTTTGTTTTAGTTATTAAAGTAGTTCTTAATAATGTGGTGTTTAATAAAGCAGTGAATGCTCTGAGCGTTCACAGCTCAAGACTGTGTTTTGTCTTTCCAAGCACTTTCTGGCACTGCTTTCACACAGAGACCTGAAAGTCACAGCTAGAATTGAACATCCTGCTTTTCTTTCCTCTCCTGTTTTTCCCAAGTCATGTTTGAGAGGCAGTCACTGCTGCCAGACCCAAATCACGTACTGCTGATGTAACTTTTGCAGGAGGAGGTGCTGAAGGACTGCAGTTTGTGAGCTGAATTCTGGAAGATGCTGCAGTGTGGTTGTTGTACACCTGTACTGCTGCTTTTTCCTGCACGTTATTACACACAGAAACACACAAAAATGTAAATTACCATTCCAGAGGCAAGCACAGCAGTGAAGAAATGCTGCATTTATCATTGTCCAGGTGGAATAAAAAGTTGTGTGTGCAGTCCCAGAGTAACTTCTCTTTTCAGATGACATCTTTAGGTACGAACAGTCTGTGCTGGGGGATCATTGTCAGGGTTGTGTGATAAAGGCAGTCACTGTCTGTGGTCATTGCTTGGTGAGCAGGGGAGGAGGAGGAGGAGGAGGATGGGATGATCTCATGCCTGGGGGCAGCAGGACAAGGTCTTGGAGGTTGAACTCTGTGTACCATTGCTCCCGTGTGTGTCGTGCAAGACGTCAGCCCTGGCACTTCAGTTTGGTGAAGATAAAAAGGAGATAAAAAGGAGAACTCCTGAAGGGAAATGTCTTTAACAATTCGTGATGTTACCGAGCACCACTATAATTAAACCAAAATAAGTCATCAGTAACCAAATCTCTTAACGAGATGACCATGAAGACTAACAAATTCCTTGTAAGAAACATTAGTTTTGACTCAAATTTTATTGACATGTTTTGGGCTAGTGTAATGTGCATTTCTTTGGATGGACTACCTGAGGTAATGCATTAAATACCATTAATTTCAGCTACTGTGTAGGTGCCCGTAGCTTGTGTGTACCTATGGATTGCAAGTATAAAGTGTTCACTGTGACTGATTTGAAATAAATCCAGAAAACTCTTATAAGCATTGTTTGCAAAAGAAGCAGTATTTTTAGAAAATGAGGTGAACTTTTCTTTGCCAGTGTGATACCACGTCAGTAGTCTTTTGTTGGTTGGGTTGGTTTGTTTGTGTTTTTTTGATTTTTAATTGACTTTTTTGCTAGGCACTGTTCTGTAGTGTTACTATTCCCAGTGTATTAATAATCAGTAATCTGCCCTTCTTGCTGTGTTTTTGATAAAAAATATATCTGAAGATGGAACCTATCATGCATGCCTTTTTTTTTATATATAGAAACATCTCTATGCCCTTATTAAAATTAAAGAATATAACGTATCTTAGGCTTTTTTAAATCTAAGTAGGATGAAGAATTCACTGCAGCTGATCCTGTGGAAAGGCTTTGCAAGAGGAGGGCAATCAAGAAGGGATAATTAGAGTTACTATTTAAATATGCAGAAAGCAAAAAGCTTATCCGGAAGAGCAGAGTGAAGTGTAAGTACAGCGTAAGACTCACGTAAGGATGATTTGCAAGCAATAAAATCACATCTCCCTGACTTTGTAAGTACAAAATAATAAGCAATATTTAATAATGGAGACTGTAATCGTGTGGGATATAAAGCCAGCGGTATGTGATTTTACCATTCGATCTTACCTGAAGGAGATGAATTGGTTTAGCACTGACAGAGTGGGGATTACAGGTATTTGGAATGTGTGTGCAGTAAGGGAGGAGGGTAATTGCTCAAGATAATCTCCGAGCAGTTAACTCAGAATAATGATAGGGAGTTGGTGGGATTTCTGTTCCCAGGTTTTCCTCCTTTCTCTGGATCAGCCTGAAAGTGTGAACACCTCTGATGGGACTCTGGCTGCTCCTGTGATTTGAAAAGGTTTGCTGAAGAACAGAATTAATGTGCTGCTAGGAACAAATCCTCCTTGGCAGAGAAATGGGTCGGATGGTCTTCAAGTTCTTAATCATCCCTGATTTTGTAACTCTGTCATTATTTTCATTAATTAACTTGAGTGGGTAACACAAACATCACACTTCTTCCAAAACTAACATTATTGCTGCCTGTTATTTAGTCTGTTGAACTGAAAAAAAGCCCAAAAGAAACCAAAACGTTCAAGTGATGCATAGGCAATAACTTCACTGAATGTGTATTTATCCGAATGGCTTTAGTTGGGCATCATCTGCAGTCTCACCGTGCACTGAGAGCCTGTGAGAGCCCAGCTTGTGAGCTCTTTCACAAGCTGGGCAAGGCCAGGCCTGCCTGATGCTGGGCTTTGGGAGGCAGGAGCTGCTGGAAAGGCTGGAATTCAGGAGCTGGGTGCTTCCCTGGGGCTCAGCTTCAGGGCACGTGGCTGCCAAGGGGGAGAAAGGAGCCAGGGGCCTGACCACTGGAATTCTTTTGAGTTCCCCTGGCCCTTTCACAGGGCCATGGGTGCTTAACCCAATGGTCCTGGCTAGCTTCCAAGTGGAGTAATTAAATTCTGCATTCCTGAATTCCCTCTTGTTTTAATTGGATTTGGTATTCTTCACCTTTTGGCTTTGAACTCGCCCGGTGAAACAACTGTTTCTCATTATAGCAGGGACTTTATTTCACATCAGGGTATGTTACCCTTGAACGTAATGTACGTTGCTTTAAGTGTGCCAGGAGAGCAGTGTACAAGGGAGAGCAACGTTTTACTTCTATTTTTAATTGATTTCCTTTGCTGTACTGAAGTACCCCCTTTTGATGGTTATCCCCGTTTGCTCTCTCAGTTTACAGGCCTTGTTGAGACTGTAAAATCAAAGGCAGTTCACGAAAATATTTTAGATCTTTGCTGCATCCAGGAAACCTTCTGTTTGCCTCTGTGTGCAGCTTTCATCTCTTTTGTGTAGTCAGTGAAATCTAGGGCATCGCTGGAAATTCAGTTTTCAGTGTGGATCCAAATGTTCACCTATCACAGAGACTGCTCAGCACTTCGCAGGAACCAGCTGGTAAACAAGGGAATCTGTGCTACATCTCCCCTAAAATATGGCTTGGTTTCTACTGTGCCAGTAACTTCTGTTCATGTACTGGAGCCTAAATAATTGATTTTTCAGTGTGTGCCACAGCACAGCATTTTAAAGCCCAGGCTGCCTTGTTGATGAGTATTGTGATTTCTGCAGAAATTTTAATTCATGGATGGGGATGTCCAAAAGGTGTAGGCAGTAATGAGAGTGAGTACGTGGTTTAGAACTGGGAAGGTAATTTCTGGACAGGACAAATCTTTGATATGGATAAAATTCAGATTAGTTCTCTTAACGGTTCACCTGGCCCTGATGATACCTAAATTTAGAACTTGTGAGCCCCGCTGGCCTGCAATCAGAATATGTTTCTCCCTCCATAAAATGGAATTATATTAGTCAATTCGCATTAGCCAAGTCTGAAGTCTGTGTCTGGTTGGATTTATTTGTGCTGGGCTGATGACCGAGCTCTGTTTGGCTTTTTGTTTGACCTGGATGTGTGTATCTTTCTTAGTGCTGTCAGTCTTCTCTTCTGCTGCTCAGTGAATGCTCCTCTTACTGAAAATTCAAGATCCGTAGCCCTTTATTAAATTGTAGAGTACATTACTTGTTCCTTTAGTATTTACCTTTGAGCATTAGAACTCTTATTCCTAGAAAATAACCTGGTGCAGGATTTTCTGAAACCTCTCTGAAAGAAAAAAAAGACATCCAAGCATATCTGGGAATGCCCTAAAAAAAGAAGTAGTAGTAATGAAGACATCTCCTTTTTTTTTTTTTTTCTTCTTCTTTTTAAATTAAGAAGTATATTTCCTGTAAATGATTGCACAAAAGTCTTTAAAAGTAGGAAGGTCCCACCTGTGTTATGGACTATAAATTCACTTTGCACAGCATTCTGTCCCCTTTCTCTGTATGAATTCCAGAGGACAGCCCCAAACTGACAGGAAGCCTTTCTGTTGCGGACTTGATTTTGTTGGTGTGCAGAGAGGATGGGCAGAACCAGCATCCTGTCTTTCATCCTTCTGGGTGAGGATTAATCATGATCACAGCTGCAGAATGGTGCAAATCTTAGCTGGGGCTGGAGGGGGGGAAGGGATGGTTATGGGGGGAGCAAAGGACATTTTTGTCTTCCCTTCCAGCAGCCCCTCCTGCCCTCAGAGGCTCTGTAGTCAATGGAGGAGCTGGAAGAAGCAGATTCCTACTTTTTTTTTTTTTTTTAACTAGTTAATCTTTCATGCACCTTGTGTTTTTTCCTTTAATCATCAGGCATGCACTCGATTTTCCAGGAGCACTCACAGAGTGTTTGCACGGCTTCCTGGTTTCCTTGATGCTGCATCAGGCACTGGGTGCTGAAATGCTGCTGGTTCAAAGGCACACAGATTTACACCAGTGACTTTTACTGTGTGTCTGTGGCCAGCCCCGAAATGCCCTGCAGGTCAACTGTTTTTGAAATGGATAAAAGTGTGCTAATTCCTTCAAGGTAAATCAGGAGGATTATGACATCTAGGAAGAAGAATCTGGCAGATAGTTCCGAAGCAATATAGCTAGGACTGACCCAACAGCATCTCTAAAGCTTCCAATAAAATTGCCTGAGGAGTCTGCCAAGAAGCCAGATGCTGCTGCTGGAAAAATACCTTCTGTAGCTTGGCATTTGTCCTGTAATTGCTTCCAAGAGAGAATAAACTGTAGCATGACAGTAGAAGGTGAATGGTTCCTCACTGCATGCTACTTGGTGGTTTTTAAAAATATTTAGAAAATGAGCATTATTTTCTGGTGTGTTACTACTCATGCAGGTCCTTGTACTCATTTAAGTGCTTACAAGTTCCCCATCTGAATAACCAAACACTTTTGTTTTTTCCTGACATGTTAACCTGGCAGTGGTTTGATTTTTCTTTTTCCTGTGGTTCCTTTTGCGGGGTCTCTAACCTGATCACCTGGGCTTTGACCCTGTTAGGGTGTGATGTGATCCTGCAGACCTGGTTACATCACAGTGGGGACCCTGTATGGATGTCTCTCTGTATGGAATTAGGATGCAGCAGCCAACACTTGGCCCACACAGTTCCAAGGGTCAGATTATCGTGTGGTTTTGTTTTTCTTTTAGTATATTTTCCAACTGTGGGAAGAGCACTGTCTGTTATTATTCAGAAACGCTGCTGAATCTTAGCCCAAACCAGAAAATGCATGGAAACTTCTAAGGGAAGGTGCTTCCTCCCTTTGAAAATGTTTAATATTCCTACTGATAGAAAGCAGAGGCATTTGTGGAGCAGTGTATAACCTAATCAGATACAAATGAGATGAGAACAGATAAGTGATTCCAAGAAAATTATTTATTTGAAATTTCTCCAGTAAAATCTAGCAGCTGTCCTCCAATACTTCTGTTTGGTATTATGCAGGAGCCTGCCTGCTGTTCATCCCAGCAGTCCTGTGGGATTGCCTTCAGGAGTGGACTGTTTAAATGGAATGGTCTGAAGTAATTCTGCAGCTAAAGCTCATGATAGAATCACAGAATGGCCTGGTTTGGAAGGGACCTTAAAGCTCACTGAGTTTCAACCCCTTGCCATGGGCAGGGACACCTTCCACTATCCCAGGTTGCTCCAAGCCCTGTCCAACCTGGCCTTGGACACTTCCAGGGATGGGGCATCCACAGCTTCTCTGGGCAGCCTGTGCCACGGCCTCACCACCCTCACAGGGAAGAATTTCTTCCTAATCTCTGCTCTAAACCTGCTTTCTGTCAGATTGAAGCCATTCCCCCTCATCCTGCCACTAAATGTCCTTGTAAAAAGTCTCCCTCCATCTTTCTCGTAGGTTCCCTTCAGGTTCTGGAATGCCACACTTAGGTCACCTGCTTACCAGAAAATTTAAAATATTGATATTTGTCGGTTGTGAACAAGAATGTAGAAGTAATTATTGCCTGTTTGTGTGAATTCGTACTTCCAGTCCCAGAAGCTTTCTGCTTTTCCCCTTTGCTGTGCTAGACAGTGAACTTTGGTAGGAGTCAGGTGGTTGAGTTTGAGGTAATAAAACAAAAGTCCATTTCCAGCAAGGTGAACTCCTTTGATCAGTTTTCCTAATACTTAACAATCAAAGGAACAAGGGGCTGAGTGTTTAAAATAGTGGTGAATAAAGACCCTGGCATAGAGGCTTTTTGTTGTTGTTGGCATTAGGAGGCTTTGCTTTGCTATGCTGTAACGTCAGGAAGCTTCAGAGAATGGAAGGGCACAATGTACAGGTCAACTTGTGTGGCTGAACAAATCTCAAAGGGACCTGGAAAAGTTGGTGCAAAATTCACGTCCTGTAAGAAGGTCAGTGTAAGGCATCGTTCCAAGCCCTCCTTCAGATTTCAAAGCATCTTAAATTAGATCTTGTGTAGGTATATTGTGAAGGAATGAGAAAGTGAGTTCCAGTTCAGTCTCACTTGAAATATTAAGAAAATAATGTTGAATTAAAAAAAAAAAAAAGCTGAATTAAGATATTTCTATGAAGGACAGGAGATGTACAAGTTTCCTTCAACTTACTGTGCCACTTAAAAACATGCTGAGCTGTCCAGGATGCGAAATGTTTAATTCCATAACCTTTTCTTCCAATTAGAAGGCACAGATTCTGATTGTGAGGAATTTGCATTTCAATATGAAACATGGTGTCTGACATTGCTTTTACCTTCTCCCTGGTGATGCTCCTGACTGCACAGTTCTCCCTTTTCCTTCGGCGTGATGATTGCACCACCGCACTTTAGTAATCATTTAACAGCTCTAATTACAGAATACTGTGATCCCAACTGTGTACTTTGTCCTCTTTGCCTTCTTAGTCTCTGTTCCTTTGGTGTCGAGAGGATCACAGAAGAGCCGTTCTTCTGCTTTGCAAAAACAAATTCCAAAGGGCCTGCTTTGGTAATGTACAGATTTGCATTTTCTCGTGGCTTCGGAGTTAACGACATTGAGTTTTAGCCGCAGAGGGGTTGGTTGGTCCGCTGTTGTTTACATCAGTCACGCCAGCATGACTTCTGTGACACTAATGCAGGTACACCAGCATGAAATTGGTGTGACTCCAGCTCCATTGCAGTCGATGGAGTTACGCCAATAGGAGCCCGATGCAGCGCTATCGATTTTGTGCTGCTGTGACTTCACTGACTGGAGTGGAGGTGAGGTGGTTTCTGCTGGTGGGGCTCGGGTCACAGGCAGGCTGTGCCTGTGTTTGCAGCAGTGGTGACTTTGGTTTCTTGTTTGTTCTTGCACGGCCTTATCAGAAATTCCTTCTCTCTTCTGCTCCAGGGTCAGCAGTGTGGGAATCTGGGAGTAGTAAAGTCTTGGAGTAATTCAATTCATAGGGGAAAAGCATTAGGTAATTCAGTTTCACTGAGCACAGGGAATCTCTAGTCCCATCTGAATGATTTCCTCTGTTATCTGCTAATGTGGTATCAGAGGAATGATACGAAGTTTTTAAGCCTGCTCCTTTTTGATGTGATACCCTGCTAAAGCTTACAAAAGCACTCTGAGTGGAGTTTTGAGTCAGAAAGTGCACTTAAAGGAACAATGAGTGCTGTATCTATACCCCCCAGAACACTGGGATTGTTCCTGGTTTTCAGCTCTCTTGGCTGGAGTTGCATTCCCTGCTCCCTGGGCAGAGGAGATGCAGTTTTTCCTGAATTCAAATGGCATACCTTAAGTATTTCAAAAATTCTTCAAAGCAAGTCCATGTCTTCTATTTTGCCTTTGTTGCGTGAATGCTGCCCTGTATAATGTAAAATAGAAACCGGAATATTAAAATGAAATGTTAGTAATTTCCCATTAAAAATGTTGATGAAATCAATTCATTCCTTTGAAAAGCTTCTTTTTAATCCGGTCAGCATTTTCTGTGAGTAGAAAATTCACAGCACTTCTGGTGAATAATTGGTGGAGTGGAGTGCGGTATTCACCACTACATGGAGTGATTTCCAGGAGGAATTTCAGCAATTATTCCTGCCATCATTGGAATACTAATAAAAATCTTACTTTAGAAATATTTAATAGGTCAGTTTTTTGCCAAGATGCTCTTACAGTGGTGATTCAGTGGTGCTATTTACCCTATGTGAGGAACTGGGTTACATGCCTGAAAGATGCCCTAGAGACAGAAGAATGAAGCATACTTTAAACCACAATAAACTTAGTAAAATGTGTTATTGGCATTAGTTACATGTAGGGTTGTGTTAAAAAAGAGCTTCTTGTTTCCGGGAGATAAGAGAAATATTTTATGAATACAGTCAACTACAGCAACTAAATGCAAAGAAAAATTAAATGCTGTGGTTTGAGTACTAAGTAATTTTCTGATATTGGAAGAATGAAAAAGGGTTATTTGGGAAGTGTTGTTCTGGAAGACATTAGAGAAAGCTGAATAAAGGACATAGAATTCCTTCCTTTATCTTAGTATATAGAAAATCAGGAGTGGAGGGAAGAACATGCTCATTTTAGAGCAAACAAAACTTAAGTATGAGATCTGGAGGCAGTCGTGAGTCTTTGCAAGCTGTGTAACTTAGGGAGGTGGTGGGAGATGAAGGGTGCTGGGTTCCAGGGGACGGTTTGTAGGGGAGTAAGTGTTTGTGTAGTATCTCAGTTTGTGCACGTGAACAGTAAAATTCCTGTCACCTTTACAGGCTGCAGAAATACCAGTAAAGAAATGGCAGGAAAAAGCAGTGCTTGGCATGTAGTGCCATGAAAGAGAGTCCTTTGGCTTTGTCACTGGAAACATTCCGCTGTTCTGGGGGCAAATGGCAAAACTGGAGGAGAGGGACTGACCCATGAGCAATCTAACAGAGATTTCTGTTTTCTCTGGCAGGGTAGCCAGAATTCCAGTGCATGGTCTGACTTAGATTTTGCTGCTAAACACGTTGCGGAATTTGCTGCAATGATGTGTCACCCACAGCTCTCCTGTTTGCTTTTGTTTCCTCCTCATTTTCTCCTCTCTGTCAGTGTCTTAAGCTCTCTTTTAGTTCTCCTTCCCCCTTTTCTGACTCTTATTTACAGGCCTTGTTAACTGCAGTGTATCAGTGGGTTTTGGATCAGTCCCTTGGGTTCCCATTCAGAATTAGTGCAGTGCCTGCTGTGCCAGATGAATACTCTGATGTTCGCCAGCCCTGACCATTGGGGAAATGAGCTGATGAGTGCCAAACAGTGTGAGCAACACCAGGGGATTTCCTGGCCCCTCTCCCTGGAGGGTACAAAGAGCACTGGTGGCAAGGATGGGTTTTCCATTGTCTGTGTGTGGTCCCACTGCTGTTCTCTGTGTTAGGCTTCAAGGGCAGGTGGGAAGTGGATGAGTAACTTTTTCTCCCTGGATTGCAGACCCTTATACTTGAACTGGTTTTAGTTTTCCAGGATCACAGCACTTCTCACTTATATTTTGCCCTTTTAGTATGTTTGGGCTTTGTTTAACGCTTATAAAACCACGGGCATCAACATGATTATGTCGGGTGCTTTGGAGGAGAAAAAATTAATTGCAAGGCTCCAGAGGCATTAAAAGCAAGAGCTGAGGATGGGAGCACGGCTTTTGTTTTGTCAAACCAGGGTTTGGGAGGTACAGTCCTCTTGTCAAATCCCACTTTGGGGCTGTGGAGAACTTAAATACCTAGGGAATGCCAGGGCTTAGTTACAAATCCTTTCTAAGACTGCTTTTCTTTTATATAAGCAGATGGAAACTGGTTTCAGGGGAGGGAACTTCTTAAGTTTTGAAGTCCTGAAGAAAATTAATTAATTCATGTATTCGAAAGCCAGAGGGGAAGTATTATGATCATCTTGTCTGACCTCCTTCATAACTTGGGCCAGGGGAAGTCTCCTAACAACCCCTTCATGAGCTCACTCAAGCGTGGTTGCAAAGACAAATGATTTGACAGAAATTGTTGTTTCATAGTCGTGTGGGGGAGGCGAGTGGAGCTTGGGACCGATTTCCCTGTGCACAAAGGGTCCAACCTGTGTTAATCCTAACTGCAAAGTGAATTTACAAAAATATTTCTTTGCTAAGGCTTTAGGTTTTATGCTGGTGTAGGAGTAATAGAGAATGCAGGCTTAAGAACTTCTCCTGGAATTAAAAGCCAGTTAATTCCAGAATGCGCTGATTGTGTTCCTGCTGTAGCCGCTTAATAAGGCCACAGGAAATGTCAGTATTTTGTTAAAATGAAGAGCTCAGAATCCTCTTTAGGAAAAGCTGAGGCGTGCACATGACATCGCAATAGCTGGAGCAATAACAAGGCACACAAGAAGATGGTTGGAGTGGATGGATACTCGTACGATGATGGATTTTTTATATATTTTTTTGGAAACACAGCTAACAACGTTTTGTCTTTAGAGCGGGGAGAGCAATGTGGCAGAACTGATCAAAGAAAATAGCATCTCATTGATAAAACACATGCTGCAGTGCTTCCCACAGTTGGGAGGCTGTAGTATTTAACAACGGTGACCTAGATTGGAGGAGACAATAAAAGCTGTTGCGGTGCAGAGCAGATTGACTGCCATTCTCATCTGGGTAATAAACGGCTGAAATATGGACAGTGCATGAAAGTTTACTAATGGGGCTTACATAAAGACCTACACTTTTGAAGGAATTGTCTCTGTAGCAAATTCAGTTTGAACTATAGCTTGTGTGTGACAGATGTTTATGTGCTCCTTTACAAAGATACCTATTACTTTATTCAAGGATCTATGAGCCTGCGAGAGTATGACCTGATTAGGTTTGAAAGTAAATCAATATGTGAACCTGTCCAAAAACAGACATGCATTTATTTTAAAAAATATTACTCAGTGGGATAGCCTCGAGGGGATATAGCTTTTCTGGAGAGTTTCAAATGAGATAGCAGTCATATGTTGTTACTTTAAAATATTCAGTGCCATTCAGATGCTACTATTTCAGCTGTCCTGTTGGAAATAGCTGACAACAGGAGATGACATTCCTGATGCTTTGTAGCCACAATGGTCTTCGAAGACATTAACACTTGCTTAGCTATGGGTCCTGGGGGTATTTGGTATTTGTCTTTAATTTATTTTTCGAATAAATGGACCTATTATAAATATTTTCCTTTTGTGAAGTGGCTCGTGTTAGTGCTCCTTGTAGAGTTATGCAGTTAACCTTTAGGTAAATATAAATCCAAATTCTCGAAAAATAAACTGTCAATCCAGCTGTGACTTGAGAGATGCTTTAAGTAAGTGCCATTGAGCTGTAAAGGCTGATGCATCCCCACTGTGCTGTAAAACTAAATATTATTAAATTGGGTTGCGCGCAGGGGGAGGGGAAGGAGATGGGGGTTGTGAGGGACATCTGTTCTGCACAGAGCTCCTCTCCCTGCTCGTGGGGGGATTTGAAGCGTGAGTGAGGAGCGTGAGGGCGTTCCCCCCAGCACTGCTCCGAGCAGCTGTGCTTGGGGAGAGGCATCTCCCTGTCCCTGGACCTGGCCAGAGAGCGCTTGGGTCCTGGAAGTGTCACTTGTGGAGCTGCTACTCCTTTCCCCTCTCTGATCAGCCTTCCTTTGCTTTGTCCTTTGCTACTCCTTTCTCAGCTAAGAGCATTCATCAAGATGCTGCTGGTTTATTCAGGTGTGTTACACCAGCCAGGTGTATTCAGCAAGCACTGCAACTTCAATTTGTGCGTCGCTTTATTTTTCCTCCTTTTTTTTTGCCGTGCGGCGCTTATTCAGATTCCACACAGGGGGAACAGGGAATTTTGTATTTCAAAATCAGTTCAGCAGATTTTGAAAAGCTATCTTTGAATATTCTGTAATACACAGACAGATTTGAAGAGCTTATTAAAGAAAGCCCCTGACACACTTCAGCAATATTAAATCACTTCAGACGGTGCATGGCAGTGTAATGTTACTGAAGCATTTTAAAATGTTAAAAGAGCCTGGATTTGAAAGTACTGGTGGCTTCACAGCCCTTACTGTGAAAAGTGATTTAAAGTGTCAAAATTATTCCAGTGTTTGCAGTCTGTTATTTCTTAAATGACAAAGAAGGGACATTAGTAAATAACTCTAACTGCAGTTAATCTCTGGCCGTCTAACCAGCTGATATGCTGGGTTAATATCTTTATTAAATGCTTATTTAATAAGTGGGCAGCTGTTCAGACAGGCCAGATGGACTTCTCTGTAATTGTGCTAATAATGAGAACTTTCTCACAAAAAGAAAGGGCAGCGAGAAGATGCATTTGGTGAGGGGACATCCTGACAAATGGCTTCAGGACAGTCTGGTCCTCTGCCCTCGACAGACTGGCTCAAGTGAGTGGTTCATCCCTCAAAGCAAGAAGGACCAGCAGTGAGAATTGGAGCAGTGGGTTATTTTCTGCTTAGATGTTTATTCTTTGTGTATTCTTTGCCTCCAGAGCCCTGACATCCCCAGTCCTGCCTCCCTCATCCTGCTCCAGCACATTGCTGCTGTGGGTTCGCAGCTGGTGCATTTTTGTCCCCAACAAATACACATTATGTAAAGCTGTAGCTTTCTCCCTAAATGTTATCTTTTTGCACCTATCCAATTTATATTTCATGGGTTTAATTAACTATTTTCAGAGATCTTTGCAAGAAAGATTACTGGATGGGTGCTAAAATTACAGCTTTGTTTGCGTGGAGACAGATTCTTTTATACTGGAAACATTATCATAAGCAAGAGGAGTGGCAAAGTACGATGTTCTCAGCATGAGCAATGAATACATTTTTCATTTGTCTTTGTTCAAGTAAGAGAATGAAAGCACTGAAAGAGCATTGGAGGAGTAAAAATCTGTACTTACTCTCTGGCAATATGGAATTGGTGTGTTTAAGAGTTGAGTCCTTGCAGATTTTTTTGCTTTTGGTGACATTTCCAGCTATTTCTGCATCATGATCTTTGTCCTCCAGCTGCTGGTCCAGAAGTGCTGATCTTCTGTACTCCCTGAGCAGTGTCTCTAGGCTGTGAAGGCATCTCACATATGCCAAAACATCTCAAATATAGATGTTTGAGGTAGTCACAGATAACTGTTTAAGCATCTAAAATCGTGGATAATTGGCTCAGTAGATGGAGAACTTGATGTGTTTCTTGCTTGAAATGGTTTGGCTTTTTTATTTTCCTTTTATGTTTTAAACCCAGAAAATGACTGTTCCTTTTTGTTTCCTTCCCTGACAGCACTCGAAAGGAGTGAATGAGATGAACTGTTTGGGTTATAGTATCTGAAAGGCTAAATTATTCTCTTGGAGAGACGTTCTAAATGAGCCTGACCGAGATCCTGGATCTGTGTGAAGAGGACTAAGGATATAGGATGTCAACTGAGACAGAACTTCAAGTGGCTGTTAAAACCAGCACAAAGAAAGACTCCAAAAAGAAAGGTAGTGACTCATTTCTCTTTATTTGTGTGTGTTTTGTACTTTAATCAGCTCCTACATCAGCCACCTTTGGCACATCTGTGGCTCTTGTGTTATCCGTGTGCTCAGTGAAAGTGGGATTTGTTAAGCTCAGTGGAAGTCTGGTGCAGAAACACGGGGTTTGATTCTCTGACATTAAAAATGTATCTTACTGAAATGTGTCTGAAATGTGAGAAAAAAATTGCATATTATTTATGGTTCACAAAGAGAAATACAACTTGTAAAATTACTCAACAAAAGGTCATTTTTTTTCTCTGCTGATAAATACATTTTCTTCGAATGGCTTTTTTCTACTTTGTTTTGAACTAACCAGAGCTTGAATGCACTTTCTATTACTGGAGCTTGAATCTTCCTGACACTTTGTGACGTTAGAGAACTCAGTGGCAATCTCTGGAGAGATTAATTGTGATCTGGTGAAGAAAATATAAACGGATTAAGGAGAAGCTATGGATAAATGCATGGTTGGGTTAGTTCGTATTTATATTTACAATTTTGTCTCAGACTCTAGATCAGTTCTTTGGAGTGATAAGTGTGAGAAATGGGACCATATGAATTTGGTGCTTATGCTCACTTAAAGATTTTTAGTAGGGATTTTTATCCTTAGATTTTTATTCCTGTTTTTATTGCTTATGGTTTTAAATACTGATGAACTTGGAGCCCAAGACGTTGAATTCTAGTGGTAGTTCATGTTGTTGTGTGTAGCCATACTTGGGTTTTTTTAAACCTATACATGAAATAGAGATTGAAAACAGATTTAATATGAATTGCTCAAGTAAAAAGGGAAAACAAAAAGAAAATAATCACACTTAATAGTTTTAATACTCAACACAGCAAGATTTGAACTTTCATGTGAGCTCTGGAGTTTGTCATTCTGTTCCTGTTTGTGGGTGTGTAATTTAGCCATTTACTTCTGAGGGTTTTTTACATTTTTCTAAGACAAAAAAAAAAATCTCATCTTTGCTCATATATGTATAATGCAAATTTTACTCATAGATAACTTGATCTTGTAGGCAGTCATACCATTTACTGCAGCATTTCTACCAAAACATTTACGAAGGCCTTGTGTTCACTTTAGGTTTTGTATCAGAAATCTTGAGTATAAAGTTTATAGAAGACACAGCAATTAAAATATTTCAAGTGTTTGTTTGGGAAGATGGTTCAAAAACCTTATGACTGCTCTAGGCCTACACTCACAAATCAAAAATGATTCATTTCAGATAAAAAAGCTGCAGTTTGGAAAGGCAAAAAAAGGGGAACTTTGATGTAAATGAGAATGTGATCCAAGATGTTTAAGGCAAATAAAGTGGTTTGGTTGTATGATCATTCAGTTTTTGGGGGCAGGCAGGAAATTAAAAAATGTCATTACTTTGCAATATGGATAACATCTTTTTGATGTATGTCTCCTATGTTATTCTGCTGGAGGCTGAAACCTTTGAAACCAGCAAACAATTCTTTTAGGAACTCGACGTTTATGTTAATAAAATATTCAGCACCCAACTTCTAAAAACATTCCCATAAATCACAATAACTGAATGCTTCTCTGCCCAAAATCCGATTCTATCCCCCAAATGGAAATTCTGAGAATTACCCTCAGTGCTGAGGGGGAGTGTCGCTGTTTTCTTCACGGACAAGTAGAGAAAAGACACAAAGTCCAGGCTCAGGGATCAATGGATGATGATGATTTAATGAATTCTCAGAAGACTTTTATATGTTAGTTCGCAAAGTGTATTAAGTAGCATAAGATAATTGGCTTTTGCCATTCACCCCCTAAAGGGCTTAGTCAAGTTCTAAAACACACAGTTTTGAGTGTTTTTCTGGTTAAAACTATAACAATTTTACCAAAACAATCCGCACTTGCAAGAAGTTTACAAAACAGTAACATTGTTTTGTCTTGCTTGCATAAAAAAAAAGAACTCTCACAAAAATGCTACAAAAAGCTAAAAAAATTATCTGCCAGAGTTTTTCAGCATCCATAGGGGAGTATGAAATACATTGTGTGGCAGTGACCAGAGTGTCTGGAGAGCTGGGAGGGGCAGGGAATGGCAGTGGCACATCCCCAGGATTACTCTGGTTCGGTGTTGTCTGTGCAGTCTGAGTGCATCCGATCACATCAGCCATCCTGGGGCTGGGGCAGTGAATGCTTCACACAGGCAAGGTACACAATGCACGCACTGTTTGCTATTCAAATCCCACAGAACCAGAGTCAAAAGAAACTTGGTGTGCTCATTTACTTGTCACTGAGTTGTGTGCACTTGCCTGTATGCCAACAAAGGAGCCCTCCTCTGTATAGCGTGAGTGATGGACACGTGAAAAACGGGGATGTTTTTTTTCTTTTTTTCCCCCAAGTTCATTAACTGCGAGCAGTGACAGGTAGCAAGTGCTAACATGAAGTTTCTAATGTTGCTAATCAATGAGTTTGATTATCCAGTGGAACTGAGTATTCCCAAGAAATAAGTCTTTGCTGTATAAGCAGAAATTTCAGCTCTAGTGTTTTCCCAGTGTTCTGTTGCACTTGTGGAAGAGCCGTGCGTCCTTCTCCATCCAGAGCAGGGACAGGCCTCTTTTGCTGTATTATTCACAGTTTTGGTAGTTCTCCTGCCTTCTGCAGCTCACAGCAGGGATGGAATGTCTGTCCCACATTTGTATCCCACACTGGAGGTCTGGGGTGACTGAAAGGGGATCAGGATTAGTGTGGAACCTCATGGGACAGGATTCTTTCCCGATCTCAGTCTTTGTACAGTCAGCTAAATCTTTAGTTCTCACTCCGTCTGCATAAACATCTAGTAAGGTAGTGTTTCTTATTTGAAGTGTTGAAATAAAATGAAGCTTAATTCCTAAGGTTTGTAAGATACGTGGATATAAAACGTGATGAAGTGTCAGATAAATGTGAGCAGCTCTTCTTGGTGAAATACAATGGCCAAAAAGAAAGCAATGCCTTGTACCTGTGTGGTAATAGTGCCTACCTTGAGTTAAAGCCACTGTGATATCATTAGTTAACAATTGAATAACCTGGACAGGTTAGAAGTTCCTTGAGTGTTTCTGATAATTGCTTATAGGCTCTGCAAAGACTGCTGACTTTGGGGTGACAGGGAAGTAGTTTGATTTGTGCTGCAGATGGGGCAAAGATTTTACTCAATATTTCTTTGATGTCCTGGCAACACATTGCTTCCTGTAGTCCCATGCGAAGCAGTTCCCTTTGAAACATTTCTCTTTAGGCGTGGTGTTTTTACAGCCATGAGCTTTCTAGTCAAAGCCAGCTCTGCGGTGTCTCCACTGCCATCTGAGCTGGTTTGTGGGGCAGTGTCCTGTTCCAGCACTGAAGGGTTGTCACTGCAGTTAGGACAAGAACTTACATACAAAACCCTCTCAGAAGCTGCTGTTTGCACAGAATCGCAGCTGAGGAGCTCCGATGTTCTGTAGGTAAGTTCAATATTTACACAATCATATCAGACTGTAATTTGGTATGTTAACATTATCACTCTGGATAATCTTAAAAGCAGGCTATTGAAAAATCAAGTACAAATTCTGCCTTTCATTCAGTCACGACTGATCTGATGGATCCAGGGTTGGATGGGCTCTGGAAATGCCTCCTGGTTGTACTCCCAGCAGAGGGGTTGGAGTTTTAACTGACCTGGAAATACAGTTATGGGAGCAGAGGTGAGCCAGGCACCTCCCTGCCTCTCCAGATTGACACTTTTTGCTCCCTGTGCTGTGAAGTGTTTCACCCTGACCTCCACAGCCCTCTTTCCTACACTTTATTCTGTTTTACAGGCTTACAGTGCACTAGGTGTTATTAGAGGAGATTATATTTCTGCCATCCCCCACCTCCAGCCCTAATCTTCATGCCACTCTTGCTGATATCTGCTGGTGACTTTGTTGTAATTATCCTTTTTGAGAACTTGCTCACATTTTAAAAGATATCCTGGAGATCAATTTGAGGACATTTTGGTCATAATTTTTTTTTTCGTGAGTTTGCCAAGTCATGTGTTCTTTAAGAAGAATTTAGAGAATTAATGATATAACTAATGCTCTTAAATGCTGATTTTATTTCATTTGTTTATGTCATCCGGTTCATTAAGAAGTGAATAAAAATTGTGTGTTTGTATCGTTCAGGATAGGAAATTAGAATTTTTTTTTAGCCAGAGTTGTTAGAAACATAAACCATGTTTGTCTTGTAGTACATGGGGGAAAAGCCTTTTTATAAGTGTGTATAGATTATTGAATCAAATTGAAAACATTTACTTGAGCCTATCGGAATTAAAATTGATTTAGAAACCTCTCTGGGGGAAATGTGTTCTGTTGATGTTGAATTCACACTGATAACTGCCTGGGAAAATCCTTTCTTGCAAAATTAGCTGAACAGAAAAATTCAAATGGGAGGTTGGTGAAGAAACGAGCCTGGCTACCAAATTTCAGTGCAGATCTGTGTCTGCTTAGGGTAGGCCAGGAGACTTTCCTAGAGATTTAATCTCTTCCTCTTGCCCTTAAATTCTGTAATTTTTCTGTTTCTGTTAGGATGCAGTTCCATCTCTCATTGTATCCCCCATAGGAAGATGGAGTCAATTTTCAAAATGACAGGGGCTTTTAAAAAATGGAAGCAAATACAGAGAGGAGCTTGGGCATGGTGACAATCAGTATGAGAATCCTTGGTGCTCAGGGTCCCCTTGGGTGAGATTCCCTTGTTTAATGGGTTTCCAGAGTGTGTGGGAAGCACGTGGCATCTGGAAGCAGCTCTTGGAGCAGGCAGGGCACCAAGCCGGGGATTGCTGCACCCAGCCAGTAGGAATGGGGCACTTAGAGAGGGTGGGACGTGCTCTGCTGGAGCTGGATGTCTTCTCCTCACCCTCAGCTGGGCACTCTGTCCTTGCTGGATGGATGTCCAAGTGTCCAAGCCCTGCTCCGGGAGAGAGAGCGAGAGTGGGCTGCGCACGGGGGGCTGGTTCATGCCAGGTGAGGAATTTGCACCAGGAAGGGTTTGCGTGGCAGGGCTGGCTTGGAGGTGGGAGATCTGAGTCTGATCCTCTTGGGATCAGGATGGCAAAAAGCTTAAGTGTCCCATTTTATCTCTTTTGACTACTGATGAAAAGGAATGCAGCGGCTGCGGGACCATTCGCGTGTGGATTGGGCCTCTGGCAGAGTCACATCTATTTCCTGGGTCTTTTAACCACTAATGAGAGGCTGGGGTCTGTCTAACTATCTGAAGGAAAACCTTTGCATCCCCAGGAGCAAAACTCTAGTCAGACTAAGATCAAACAGGAGCTACCTAGTTAGTTTAAAAGCTGCTGGGGATAGGAAGCCTTTAAACGAGGTTGTGTTTTGTCATTGTCAGTTTTCATCATAGGTGCCTAATGCTACCCAAGTCCTGTTTTGGGCTTCTTAGACCTCATTTGAATCTGGTCTTTGCACTAATCATTGCTAAACTTGAGAGTGGAATGGAGGTTTCTGATGGATGTAAAAGTTACAATTTTGCTGACACACAGGAATCAGTTTTTATGGCTTTGTTTCCAAATCTCAGAGTTTTCAGTTTCCAGAACTTCAGTTTAAAATAATAAGTGCTATCAGCAGTGATGGTGGATTACTTTTTTAATGAATTAACTTTTCTTTTTAAACTTTGTGATCAACTAACAACAATTAAAGCATCATCACTGTAATGAGGCATTTCGACATGTCACATTGGTATAGGTTCATTTATTTTTCTGATTATGTAGCTAAGATTTGTGGAATCCAGCAAAACTCAAATTCGATCTAAAGAGTAATGAACAGAGGAGCTTCTTTCATTGATTGGGAGTGGATTTGCTTTGTTTCCTTTTAGTAGCTATGAGTTTTTCAATAATTTATAGATCAAGTAACAGCAATATTAATTGATACACTAATTGTGTCCACATGCCTGCCTTTAACAAATCTCTTTTGTGAAGTGATTACTGACAATATTAATTGCACATCTTTTGTGTCTTGATATAAGTTATGAATTCATTCTCAAGTTGAAAGGGGGTGGGAAAATCATTAATTTTGACATTGTGTAGCTATAATTAACAAGGGTTATCCAATAACCTATCGTCAATTAGAGAGCTCATGAATTCTGTTTTGAATACCATGTACCAGAGGGGGCCTGTGGTTCTTAATTGAAGGATTCTTTGGGGGTGATGGATGTTGTCTCTTGTTGCAGATATGATGTTTACTGTTGTTTTTAATTGGGGGAAATCTGCCTAAACTAAGGTTGGGGCTGGTGTTACTTTGCTGCTCCTCAGCAGAGGAATTAATAATCTGTTGAACATTAAGAATAAGATTTCTTGAGAGCTTCTGTTTTAATTCCTCAATGTTTTAGCAGTCATCAAAGCATTTCAGTTTAAGATATTAATCAGGAGCTTAATGCAATGCATATTCCAGAGAGGATTTGAGTCATGTAACAGTCCATAAATCCAGGTGGGTGTTCCTGTGCTCCAGGGCTGGCTCTGCACTGGGAAGCCTGCTGTGAGCATCACCTGTGCATCCAGTTCAGCCTGTGCTGTACCTGGTTTCTGGCTTCATCCTCTTATGCTCTAAAATTACCTCTGAGATTTGATTGAAATACGGAGAAAGTGGGGCTGGGGCTGATAAGGAGGTAGAACTTCTAAAAAGGCAAATAAATTAATTTTCTGGGAAACTTTTTTCTCTGCTTGCAGTCACTGAAAAGACTGTCAGCAAAATTGCAAAATTCAGATTAGAACTTTTGTGAATGGAAAGTTTAGTTTAGAGAGTTCAGGGAAGAAAATTCTATCGTGTAATGAATAACTGAGAAGGAGTGACCTAATTCATCCAGATTAGTCGCTAAAATACCTCCAGAGGTTTGGATTAGTAGAAGTTTCCTAATATGGCTCACAGAGAAGTATTCTCCAGGGACAAGTATGCTGCTGATGATAATGTTTTTGTAGCATTCTTCATCCGAAGATATTTGCTTGCCTAATAAATATTAATAAATAACATTTCAGTCAGCATGTGGCACTACGTGCATTTGAGCATTTGTAGTTTTCTGAAACATTTTGCCTTTTCCATCAACATTATTATTACTTGCAGAATTTCCCATAAAATGCAGTAAAGTGTTGCTCACTGTATAATACAGATTAGAGGTATCAGCTGTGTTGATAACTGCTCCCATTTTGCTGAAGGGGTATCACAGACAAGTAAATTTGGAATATTAGCTTGATCCCAGCATTAAATTCCTCACTAATTTTCCCTGAAATAAACAGATAACACTTAGCATTGATGTCCACATTATTGCAGTGTATACTTCTTCATATTACTAGGGAAAATTCCTCTAATTTTATATAATCTTACGTAATTTATGGAAAATCATGAGCTTTCTTGACCTAGGGACATATGGGGGAAATGTAAATTGTTTTCAAAGGTGGTTAGATCTTTGCATCAAAAGCCAGTGCTGATCTCTCAGTTACTTTCCAAAGATTACAGCACAAATCAGGGCAGAGCTTGATGTGTAATCTGAGGATCCTGTTTTGTATTTTGTGCTTTAACCAACACGTTTCACTCTCTCAGTGTTGATATCACAGCAATTTCATTAATCAGCTTGTGAAGAAAAAAACCGTGGAGGAATGTGCAAGTTAATAGAGGCAGGGTTTGGTTTGTGTGTCTAAGTAGCCCGAATCAGAAATGTTTATTTATATGTATATATGTATATATGTATATATATGTCACAAAAACTTCAGTTGAAAAATAACTGTCTCCTTAATCTTTAATGTCACAGAACACTGACCACTTCTGGTTAAGAAAAACTTGCCCACAGAACTGGTGGCACTTTGAAATACTACAACAGAAACTGTAAGCCCTTCATTCATGCCTTGTGGTATATTCCTCTTCAAGAGCTCAAAGAAATATGTAGGGAATTTGGCCAAGTAATAGGCTCAGACTTGCTGTGATAAATATGTCAGGGCAGACATTCACTGTGCTCCTCAGGAGTAAAGAAAAGATGTGGCTGTGATCCTCATACATGATTCTATCTATAGGATCGATATGGACGTTATTGGTCCTCCAGAATAAAGGTAATATATTATATATACACGTAATGTTTTTGGGTTGTCCAGTGGTAGAGTGGGTGTTCCTTGTGAGTCCCTTCCAACTCAGCTTATTCTGTCATTCTGTGAATGTGTTGGAGTATAACATTTCTCTTGAAAGTGAATTAGAGATAAACGTGTCCTCAGAAATAATGACATCCCATTTGTATTATTTTTATCTAAACATTGTTTTATATAATAGTTAGTGTTGGTATAAGGACAGGAAAAAGAGCATTTCTCTGCTTTTACATTTGCTTGGTTTTGCAGATGAGACAATATTTAGTTTGCTTAACTAAGTAATGTGTTTGTAGGGGTCTTTTGTATTAAAAAGAAAGGGATGTACTTCAATGCTCATTGTCATCTCTCCTTCTACTTGCAACAGTAGTGGGGGCAAAGCTGACATCCCAGTTAGCACTGAACTAAACCTGAGAGTTGCCAAACATTTTCATTCTGTTCCTGGCTGTAAAACCTCGTGTGGAGATGCTCTTAAAACCTCTTAAAGGTTTCTGCTTAGAGCCTCTCCCCGCAGCCTCTCTCCACAGATGAGGATCAGTGGGGTTGAAATCTCTTCTGATTTAGACACAGTGTTTATCCTGTTCTCATTGCCCAGGCTGAAACACCAAACCAAGTTATCACTTATTTGCAAGCAGGCGAGTTTACCCCGTTTATTTACTCCTGGCTTTTCCCGATTCCTTTTATTTATGCAGTCGTGCAGTGCAGGGGAGTAGTTGCCAACACAATATCCGTTATTATTCTGACAAGAACAGAGTAGCTTTCACTTCCATTTCCCGGAGACAGCATTACTCGTTGCTGTAGAACAGCATTAAAAACAGGAGAAGTAGGGTGAATTGTCATTTGGCTGCCGAGTCCCAGAACTGCCTTCCCTTGCTCCAGATCAGGTTTGAAGCAGAGGTGGGAATGTGTGGTCTTTCTTTGTGATGGGGCAGTCAGGGAAGGGAGCAAGCTGTTGCTGCATCAACATGAAAGTCATTAGGAGTGGAACCAAAGAAATCGGGATGATCGTGTTTGCAGCATCTTCCATTGGAGGTGATTGAATCTGATGGGCTGCAGCGTCTGGGGGATTTTTCCTCTCCCAGATCCTCCTGGCAGTGGTTTCAGTGGCCATAAGATATCCTGCAAAGTTGTCCAAAAGCACAGAAAGCTCCAGCCTTGACTTCCTGAATATTAGCATTTCTCAGCAGACTCTTGTACAAGTGACAGGAGCAGCAGCTTCCTCTGGAGTCAACTTGAATGTCTACCCCGCTTTAACCACCAGCAAATGTTGAATAGCTAATATGTGATCTATAATTACACTTTTTACGCTCTTAGTTTAGTTAGAGGAAGGATTGTGTAGTGAAAAGGATGATTCAGGGAGTGAAATGAAATTAAGTGCAGTCTTTTGAGGTTAGCTATTAATTTCATTTTAAATATAAAATTGCCT
This sequence comes from Lycocorax pyrrhopterus obiensis, assembly GCA_014706295.1. Classification (NCBI taxonomy): domain Eukaryota; kingdom Metazoa; phylum Chordata; class Aves; order Passeriformes; family Paradisaeidae; genus Lycocorax; species Lycocorax pyrrhopterus. Next base: position 4,093,787 of record JACSVZ010000013.1, read on the forward strand.
TCAAAGTAATAAGAGGGTAATATTCACACGTCACAATAATGTGCTGATAACTAGGTGGAAGGCAAAAACACCAGTAGTAGTTGGATGAACTAATCTTTTTTTTTATACCTTGTGTTGCCTGCGTAAGTTTTAAATGGAATCCAAATGTCCAAAGTCACATAAAGTGAATTAAATGCACCAGGGAAATTGGGTGTACTCTGTACTCAGACATGGCTTAAGTTTAATATTGACATGGTTACCTAGATGTGTTTAGTGTTTGCTGTATTTACTAGTGTAGGATGTTTATGGTTTGTAGTTCTTTTTAAAAAAATGCACCTGTCTGAAGTGTCTCTTTAAAAATCATCTGTTACCAGCCCTTCCCAGTAAAACTGGATGTGGAAGAACACAGCCTCTTCTGTGGGGGGCATGTCAAAAGGATGGCACTGCTCGAGAGGCACTGGAGATCAAAATGAAAGCTACCTACAGAATTTTTTCTCTCTCCTGCCTATTTTCTTTCCCTGTGCAAGACTGTAGCTAAAGCAATACATTATATCTATGCCTCTGTTTAATTGCATTAAAGAAATGCTGGGGCTGTAAGGTTAAGCACTAAAATTCTAAGGAAGCAGAGCCTCAAAGTTGCCTGTGTAAGCCTCATTTAACATCCCTTCAGGATACACATTTTCATACAGCTTTTAATGAGCTGAGCTCATCTTGCTGTTTCCTGGAGACCTTTGTCCTGCTCAGTGAATGGAAGGACAGTGGTCAGGGAATGTGCTCTGTTTGGGGCTGCTTTCTGTGCTTGGCAGCCAGGAGGGAGCTGCCTGCTTTGTTTGCATGACACCACGTGAATACATGGATATTGATGGAATCTAAATCTAAATTCCTTACATCCTAGGAAAATTCTTTTCATCTATACCTCTTAAATAAGTTTAAAATGAGAAGTCTGAATGGCTGGACATCAGTGCAGGCCCTCAGAGGAATGGTCAGAGCAGGATTTGGGAGGGATTATTTTGGCAGAGGACCAAATGAGAAGGGACTGAGAGTTGGTTAAGATATGGATGCTTAACATGATCCCAGGGTTAGAGCAGAGGGGGATGAACAATCTTTAATGACACTGAGGTTTATTAGAGATTATCTAACTCTGGAATGCTACAAAGGCCCATACTTTGAAGCTCATCTGCATGTGCTTATGTTAATGAGGTCCAGGATAATGCTAATTAATAATAATTCCTTTTAGGCCAAGTCCTTCCCTACAAGACAAGTGTAAGTGGTCCCACTCAGTGCTAGGTGTTTACTTCAGTGAAACACAGCTTGGGTGTTCAAAAACATGTTGAAAGGATTCCTACCAACCTTAAAGCTCACTTTAATGCTAATTTTTAGGTTCATGGCTTGGGTTTTTTTTATGAAGAGATATTTAAGAGAGCAACAAGGATCCTAGGGTCAGATATCATGGAAGCAGCGAACCTTTATTGTGTTTAAAAACATTTAGGATTTTATCTTAATTTCATTATTCATCCATTTTAAATTATCTCACAACCATTTTCAGGGACATGGTCATTTAAACAAATAAAGCTAAAGTAAATATATATTCCATATATTTAAAAACCTAGTAAACTCTCTGCAGTAATTTCTTAATTCAGTAATTCCTCATATTCTATTCAATGCATAAACTTGTGGTGTACCGAAAAGATTATGAAGATAAAGAGGAGGTTCGGGGTTGTTTTTTTTTAATCTTGTGGTAGAACCAATTATTTGGAGCTAAATGTCCATAGAGCAGTCAGACATTGGATTTCTAGTATGTGAAATTATTGTGTGTTGATAAGAAATACTTTGTGTCTTTGTATTAAACTCCTCTGTTTTTAAGACAAACTATAATTACAAGAAAAGGATTTTGAGGGGAGATTTGTGTCCTTTTGGTAATGAAGCAATCAATGCAAATTTAAAGGTGCAATAAGGACTTCTGTAAGCATACTATGGAAAATGGATTTCCTGTTGCCTGTTAAGACTGACATATAAAGATGTCACTCGTACTAAGTAACCTGGTAGTTGCTACTGGAGTCTGGTTTTGTAGTAAAATGTTCACAACAGAGGAAATAGGAAGCCTTGAAGATGTGAAAAGCAAGTTGTTTCTCACCTTTTACTCCCAAGTCCAGCTTCCAGGAAAGTCATATTGACATTTAATCTGGTTTTGAATATTTCATAACGAGGAAGCTCATTTGGAATTGTTGGCCAGCACAAGAGTGAGAAAGTCAGAGCTACACCTTTGTGTGAAGTTATCGAAGAGGACTCCTATATTTTATTACATTTGTGTGGTGAATATGAGAGATTTTTTTCCACTGCTGGATTGCAGGGGGATGCTCCAGTTAGAGGGGGGAAAAGACGCCAAAGGTGCATTTCTTAATGTGTTTTTTCAGGACTGTGAAGTTATCTTTGGAACTGTAACTTGAACTTGTGTGAGTTCAGTAACCATCAGATGAACTCGGTGAGGGCAGCATTGCATATTCTGTGCTTTCTTCTCGCTCTGTTCCACACAGTCTATCTCCAGCAGATAAGTCTAAACTATTACAACATCATCTTTTGTTAATGCCCCATAACCTCTGCAGGCCAGACTTTGTCATTTATGTTATTACACACTAATTATATCCAAACACAAGCTGATTTACTTTTTTCTCTCAAAGCAGATGATGTTTGGAGGAGACTGAGTTCTCTAACATTAGTAATGAAGTTTCCATTCGAAGTAACCCAGTTCAAAGGGAGAAAATTTCCCCTTTAGGTTTAGAGCAAAGGTTCTAAAAGCCTGAGATGTGAAAATAAAGCGGCACTAGCTGTAAATACCTTTCAAATTATGTCTCTTTAGACTTGCTGAAATGTGTGGTTAAGCTTCTAGCTGCTTTAAAATATTCAAGGTTATTGGCCTGCATTAAACTCAAAACCCTTTAGATACCATTTTTTTAACCAAGTTATTCAGAACTGACAAGCGGAAAGATTTGGAAATGGGGGTCTGTGAGGAGAAAAAAACCAACAGACTTGAAAGAAGGAACTGGGTGTTCTCTCCTGAAAACATAATTTCAGTATTTTTATTACACTCAAAAGTGAATTATCTTAATTAGTAAGTATAGCACAAGCAGTTCCCTCTTGCCAGTGCTGTTTATATAAACTAAGCATCCGTGGAATATGGATGTTTAGTCAGCCAGACTCTCATGTCTAGAAAACATTAATATGCTTATGCTGGTATGACCAAGGCAAAATATTCCAGGTACATCACCTTTCAAAGTTCCTTTGCCAGCATTTGGAGCAGGGTTTTTGTTTGATCTGCTGTGTATGATGGCCTTTGAGGTCTGAGATTTCATAATCAATATGATCCTATTCATCTGAATTTCATCTACTTAGATGCATTAATTTACACATTTACTCATCTCAAGCCTAATAAGTAGCATTAAGTAAATGCTAAGTCGAAATTGTTGAGGGAAACACTTTTCTTTCATGAAAATTTCGGCTTTGAATCTGGAATTCAGCCATTAGAGGGGAGTTTGGAGTGCAGCTGGAACAGCCTTATCCCAGTGAATGCGCAGCTGGGCCAGTGCTTGCATTGGCAGTGGTGGAATTCCTCCAAATGAGGGTGTTCCACACACCAGTTTAGAGAGGGAAATGGATTTGAGGGCAGTGAATCCCAGCACTGATTATACTAAACTGAAGCGCTGGATTCATCGTGTGATTGAAGGTGGCTCTTTGTGCTCCCTTTTTAAAAAACCTCCTGAGTGGTGTTGGAGGTGGGAAGATTGTGCCAAAAGCATTGAATCACTCTGAGCATCTCGAGCCATTGGATCCTGCAGATTTTTATTTCTTGTGTCAGCCGGAGGTGTGGCTAAAGCTTCAAATGACTCTTCTTTAATGTGCTTAACCTTTGTACCAGAAGCATTCTTACTCATTTAGTGCCTGAGTACGGCAGGAGATTGGAGCAGCATTGCCAACCTCTGCAAATGCTGTGATCATGGTATTAACCTACTTCAGAGCCCCGGGAGCATGCTCACGTTGTGAGGGGAGCAGGAATGTTTTCATCACTCCGAGTTCGCTGGCAGGTTTTGCAACCAAATTCTGCTCCTTTTATTTGTGTCTCAAAGTGGAAAGCGCAGTGGAAATGGTTGTTCCATCTTCCATTCTGCTTGGAGGAATAAGAGTTCCTTGTACGTTTTCCGTGAGAAGGTTTGTGTTTATTGCTGCTGTGCATAGACACAGAGATTTTCCTAGCACCTGGAATGTTGTTTTAGGAAAAGGAATGAACGACTTGATATATCCCAAAGAAATTTGTCAGTCAGCTTTGGGTTTCTGGCTTACAGCAGCTTACAGTTATTACAAGCAGAGTCCTTTCAGCATTTTCAGCACCAGAAGTGAGTATAAAAGACAATGCTCATGTGCACAGTGTACAATTTTCATGGTTCCAATCCCAAAAGATTCCATTCTAAAGCCAACCCGATTCTTTTGTTCGAGACCCACGTACAGAAACTTAAGAATGGTCAGATTTGTAGCCAGCTGTCCATAACCTGATGCTTCTTTCCTGCTCTTAACCTCCTGCACCTGAAACTTCCAGATTTCCTAGAATGATTTTGGGGGTACTGCTGTATGTGAAGAGCCTTGTGAGCTTGTGAGGATGTGTAGAGGAAGTCACATGGAGCAACTGTTTCAATAAAGGATGAGTTGACCTGAAAATGGAGCCTTCAAGGAAACAAGAGTAGGAAAGGAGCAGGAATTGTTGCTATTTTTAATTACTTGTCACTCGCTATCGTGCCTGGACCAGCCCCACAGAACTCAGTGCGTGATCTCAGCCCTGCATCTCCACCATGCCTTAAAAAGAGGAGAAGGTGGCATTTTTTTCTAGACAGACAATCTCTGTTTTCCTTCCAGTTAATTTTCAGTGAAAAGAAGCAGCAGCCAGTCTTCTGGTTCTAACTACACTCATAATAATAGCATGTTGGCAGCAACGGTGAAGAAAGGAAAATTCACGCCTTTGCAGCTAAACATTTTGTTCTGAACTGTATTTTAATTACAAAATGTCACTTTGTGATAAATGAAGCTTTCTTCTTCTAGCTGGTTTCAATTAAGTTTTGTTTTAAAGAGGAAGAATAGGTTTTAATAAGGCTCAAAATACATAAAAATATTTCATTTTGACTTTAGTAGAACAAAGAGGATTTTAATATTGAATCAATATCAAATAACTTGAAGTTATCTTGGCTGTGGGCCTTGGTTTCTTGCTGTCCAGGTTGCTCTTTTTACTGGCCAGGGTCACCACTGACTCCAGTGGGTATTTTTTACCTTTCCAGATGTTGAATTGCTGCATCCCAGATGCTGGCAGGAAAAGTCAAACCAGCCTTGCACTTGGGGTTTCTCTGAGCTTAGAGATTTTGTGGAATTAGGCACACAAACATGGACTCCCTTCATGATTAAGGATTTTGACTTAAAGGAAGAAGCTGTTTCCTGTAAAGAAAGATGTGGGGAGTAAACATCTTCCTGTAAGATCACATCTTTAATTTGGCTTTTGAGTAGTGGGTTCATCAGAAGGCAGTTGACTGGATATATTCTGTCTGGCTCCCATCTGATGTGTGGTGTCATTCACTAAGCTCCAGGGTGAAGAATCCTCTGGGAGATTTCATGTAATCTAGAAACCTACCACAAAATGTTTACACTTGTGGGAAATTAGGAAGAGAGGATTAATTTTTAGTTTGCTAGAGCCGTCCCACTTAAGGCAGATTTGCTGGGGACTCTGCTTTGGAACTAGTGCAAAAGTTTTGCACATTTAATGTGGAGGGCTCAGCTCTCAGTTGTGTCAAAATAAATCTGCTGAAATCAGTGCAGACAAATTTCCCAGAAGTTACCAAACCAAGACAATGTTTTAAATTATAGTTTGTGTTAGCTGAAACCAGTATGGCAATGTCTTTTCCTAGAATTTGCACTTTTAAATGATGTGTTCACACACTTTCATTAGTGTGTGAGTGGTCTGGTGACGTAGCTGAGGGCGGGGGACATGGCAGTGATTTCAGGGAATTGGTGGCCCAGGTGTCTGTCCATGGCACAGCATTTAAATAAAGAAAATGAGAAAAAAAAAATAGCACTGTCCTCAAGATGAAGGTTTGGGGGGTTTTCTCCACTCAGCTAGACAAGAAATCCACAAAATATTGCAGTGTAGACGAAGCTGCAGATTGGATAAAAGCCTTAAATTCCAGTTACTGAGTTTAGGGTCTGGGCAGGGCCTCATCCACATCCAGGCTCTTAACGGAGCACTCTGTGGAGAGAATGTGATTTTCTCTTTAAGATGCCTGAAATAAAACTGGCTCTCTAAGAAGGAGAGATTTTAAATATCTTGTCATTGTGAAGGGATTTTGGTCCCCCGGCTGTTAGAATAAACATACGTGACTCCAGGCCTGCTGCTTACAGGGTCGGGAAGGATTCTTTGAGGGAAATAAATTAATGTCAGTGATTTCTCTGGTTATCTTTTAAATGTGAATAAATGCACCTTTCAGTTCGAGGTGTTTCTGGTTTTCAGAATGGTCAATGCAATGTGGTTTGTAGACGTGGCAATTCAATGCTGTGAAAATCTTCTGGCAGTAAGGCAGATGTGGCAAACCCCTTGTTGGAAGGGCTTTGGAAGAGGAGCAGGTAAGGATTTAACACCCAAGGAGCTGCTAAGCACACAGGCACTTGATTTTCTGTGTTGGGGAAAAAGGCAGAGGGGCTGTGGAATGTGAGGAAATCAGAAAATCTGTAACATTTTTATCCTCATAGAAATAGAAGGAAATTGTTGCTGAGGAGAAAGGGAAAAGGAGCCTCAGAAATCCAGCTGCTGTTGGGTTTGGAGCTGTGTAAATACTTCTTGCTCTGAGTTGGTCCAGGTTCTTCACTGTCCTGTTACACGACCATATTCACAAAAAGAAACCTTTGTTTCTCTCTTTTTAGACCCACTTTTTTCCCCTCAGTCTCTGACAAAGACGTACATCTTGCTGTAAACACATGAAAGGCTGTAAATATTTTCATCTCCCGCAGGTAAAATATGCAGCGCGACACAATTAAAATATAAAAATATTCACCGTATTTCTTCACCAGTTTTGCCTCCCTTCATTTGGCAGCACATTGTCAGGACGTTCCTAATGAATCCAGCCTGCAGCAGAAGCTGCTCTCTTCCCAGTTTTCCCTTTATGAGTTAACAAAGAGAGAAAAGTAGGGAAAGTGTGTCACTGGCATCGGGGAAAATGACAGGCGGCTTCAGGGGCAGGTGTTGGATCTGCACAGCTCCGGAGGTGCCATGAGCCTCCAAACCCACTTTGGACTCTGCTTGTAGGAAATTGAGAATTCTGCCCAAGGCAGATAAAAAGGAAATTTGGGATGGAATAACTTTCGTCAAATAACTTTGGCAGAAAATGCTTTTTTTTTTTTTCTTGCCTTTAAATCCCGAAAGGCACACACACAAATCACGTCAGCCTTGTTTTCTGAGGTTTCTTTTTAATTTTTGTTCCACTTTTTTTTCAGCTGTGTGGCAGATTTAGGCTATATCGTGCTTGAGTTTTAAGGAAGTTTTGACAGTTTCGTATTTCTGACTCCTCTCCCTTTGAGCAATGCTGTGATGCTGAATTGAATTAGCAATAATAACTGGTCTGTAATTTCAGGTATTTCCTTAAACTATTTACAAATATTATTGCAGCAAAACAAGCACTTCTGGTAGTGCATTTTTCCTAAACTCAGTGATTGCTTTGAAAAGATCTGTTTAAATTTGTCATTTTATAACAAACATCCCCTGCATGTTGAGAATCCTTTGTAGTCTAAATACGCCCAAATGGGAATTTCTTCACCAGTATTGGAGTTCTGATCACACCACACTTTGGTTTTCTTCAACTCCTTTTACAGTCTCAATCTAAATCAAAATTTTTCCTTTTCAAACTGGATTTAGTGTGATATTCCTGAAAAAGCTCCGTTCTTCCTCGCCTTCCTCGTCAAAACTTACAGCTCAGAAGTAACTTCGGGAGTGTGGGAATTGCAGTGTTGGCACATACACAGGCAGAAGATTTCTCTGATACAGCTGTTAGTCTTTATAGATTTGCCTTCATAAATAATTAACCATAACCCTAAATGAAAAACTGTTTAGATTTTTCTTTTCCTTAGGTGGGCTGAGATGTGGTATTTCAAGTAAATTGTCTTTCAGTGTCTCCCCAATTTAATTTGTCTCACTTTAATTACTGCTCTTTGGCATCATTTCAGTTTTTTTTCCATTTCTGTCTAAATGCAATGTTTCTGCAGTGCTTTTCCAGAGGCTGCAGGTAAAAAGCAATTCCAGCAATGCAAAGTAGAAGGTGGTTGTGCATAAGCAGTGCCACATGGATGAGAGACAGTGAGTGCTTAGAGCAGTTAATGGGAAAGAGCCAAAGCTTAACTGTTATGAATTACAGGAAGAAGCATTTTGTAATCTCGAAACAAAGCCTCATATGATTAATGAAGTCAGAACTTCAGCACTGGTCAGTCACCAGTCGTGTCAGTGTATTTGTTTCAAGGATGGAAATATATTGTTTTCCTGCAGTGTCAGAAGCCTCAATGAGCTGCAGCATCTATTTTGATTTGACCTGTCCGGTTTTTTTTCTGGACCTCCCATTGCTGGGATTTTCTCCCTGATTGGTCTGCAGGAGTTTCCTGGGAGGTGTTGCTAGAAAAGTGCAAGGGTTGTTTCTCTGACTACATCCTAGAGGCCTTCTGCAAACCCAGCTTGCCCTCCATGGCCTCAGTTATTTCTTCCTTTATTATATCCCTCTCAATCCAACTCCATCCTTCCTTCCATCCTTGCTAACAGCAGTCTGAGATTTGCCTGAGAAAATGTTTTTCTGTGCATATTCTTCCATAATACACTTTCCATGGAGGTTTCTAGAATTAACCTGTTGTGAAAATAAGCATCCTTGTGCTACCATGGAATGGGAAATAACCTGAGAGAAAGATCCTGACAGTGGTTTCTCTTCACTGAACTTACCCTGAGGATAATTTTCAGGCACTGTTTGCTTAACAACAGATTGGGTTTGTAGCAGCTTGAAGGGTGGCTTTAAATAGTCTTCCCTCACCTTTGCACATTGTCTAGGAAACCAAAGGAAGGTTTGGAGGTGTTTAATAATGCTGGGCTCCATCAGTGGCTCTGTGTTTGTGTGGTTATGGAGTTCCAGTGCATCCACAAATGTTTTGGATCCAATATAGAAAGGAGCATTAGTGACTGTAAAGGTCTGGTGAGGGTTGAGAACTGTCTCTGCTGAGCGCCCCTGTTACTCGCATGAGGCTGAGTTACTTTTGCCTCAGGTGTAGTTGCCATCTAGACACTGGACTAGAAAACCACTTTTCCTACTTCCCTTAGCACTTCGAGAAATAAAATACAGAAAAATGAGATCGCAGTTGCAGAAGAATAGAAGATTTGGAGCAAATAGCAAGTAAATCACAGCAAATAGCGTGTGTGGGGAATCTCACCCGCCTTTTGAAACAAGGTCAGAGGACTTTGAGCTCTTAAAGTCACAATTTAAAATCCATGACTTGTGCTGTTGGTGTTTCCTACTCAGTGTGGGTAGCATTTACAGAACTGTAAATACAATTTTTTTTATTTAGTTCCTCTTCTTGCAGTAAATAAAATTCAGAGGAAAACGCGGGGAGGGGCACAGAAGTGGCCTTATTGTACAGAAAGCTTGGTCCATGCAAAGGGCTTCACAAAGTTTCCAGCAAACCTTCAGTGTATAAGGAGGAAAACATAGTGAACAGTAAACAAATAAGTACAGGGCGATTAACATTCAGATACCCCTGTGACAAACAACACACTGTGATAATGTATTGACAAGCAAAGAACATTCCAGTTGATGGTAATAAAATATGTGTCAACAGCCTTCCATCCTCACTGCTTCCCTTGCAGGATATAGGCAGGTGTTTTTCCTTTAGTTTATTTCACAGAAAAATGAAAACACTGCTCTCCTTCTTCCCTTTGTCTGGAATGGAAGGGGCAGATGAGTAAGTATATTTAAGAAGTGGTTTTGAGAACCTGCTATACAAGAAGCTGGTAATGCTAATGTACATTTTGGGGTTTCCATTGCTGGACATATTTTGGACATACTGAAACACAAAATCAGTAGAGATACTGTACACATCTGTAAATACTGGCCATGGAGGTGGCTGTCTGTCTTTTTTATCCCACATCTCAAAGCACTGTACAAAGTTTGAAACTAAATAAAGATGAGGAATTCACAGAAATCACATGTGCACTCTGCCTATTGTGAACAGTGCGTTTTAGGACTTTATTTTAGAGCTACTTTTTAAAAATGAAAATTAACCTGCATACATCAGTGATGGGCAATGAATGCAAAAATAATAAAGCAATCAGCCACCACTGAAATGCTGCCACCTCTCAGGAAATGACAGCAATTTGCCCGTGCTGCAGCGCACCGCAGCATCATCCCTCATTTTAATATTTGATTTCCAAGATTCATGTTTCTGATGTTTATGACAGATGTAAATCTTGGAAATCCAGAGATGTAAAATTATGGTCTCGGCGCCCAGGGTTAGTCTTTTGTGCTTCTTAGCTACTAAATAACATCAGTTAAAGGAACAAGGATTGTTCTGTCTGGGCACGAGTCTTCCTGGATGTGAATGTTGTTAGGTGGTGTCTCTGATGATCTGATAAAAACTTCTGTGGTTTGTCCTGTAAATCAGTGAAGGGCAGATAAACTGCATTGATTTTACAAAAGAAAATGCTGTTTTTCTGTATTAAAAGATACCAGCCAAACTCCCTGCCTGTAAAGCCTTTCCTCCTCAGCAGAGGCTCCTCTCTCAGGTGTTTGTGAGCTCCCGGCTTCAAGCCTTTCAAGCAGCTGTACCTGTTCTTGTAGAAGGACTCAGCGCTAATGGCTCTGAAAGAAACAAGGTTTTCATTGACTTTCCAATCTCCATCATGAGTTAAAAGCTGAATTTTACCTCACTGTCACTCAGCTTCAGTTTTGTGAAGGATCCTGGGGTGGATGTGGGGTGACAGTTCCAGCAGGATGCTGCTGCTCTGGGCAGTGCCACGTCGGGTTCTGTCACTGAACAGGCACAGGAGGAAAATGCATTTTTCTTTATCAATTATGAGAATATTAGCTGTAATTAATATAATTTTATTGCAAAGCCATTTTTAGGCAAGCCATTAGACAGTGATGATGGAAAGGCTCAGCCTAAAGTTGTGTTGTTGTAGCAGCACTGCCTGCAACATTGTGAGTGCTTTGCTCGAAGCTGAAGTCACTCGTAGATAAATAAAAAAGACAAACTTTTGCTCCTCAAAAATTGTATTGAACTACTTAGAATTAAGAAAGATATGCCCTTTATTTTAGTAAACATTTACGTGGGAGACATTCACCTGGATTTCACTTCACTTGTTACAGCTGAATGCTTAATGTGTATTTTTCTATGCTATGTTGATTTGGTTGGGTTTGTTTTGGTTTTTTTTCCATAAAGAAGAGGCTTTTCTGTAGCAATGGAACATTTTGTGTTGTAGGGCAGGCGTTAAAAGGTTTTGGTTGGGCCCAGCTGGTTGCTGCTGGAACTCGGAGTGCGGGGATGGATTAAGATCAGACAAAGCTGTGTGAAGTTGGCTGTCAGCTACGCTCAGACTTCTGACGGGGGATGTAAATTATGCTGTGCTGCAGCTCTCTTAGTTAGCTGATCTATGGACTGAAATTGAACCTGACTACCTGGGCTGTTCATCTTTCTTCTTGATGGAGAAAGAGGTGCCAGTGGCACTGAGCAGCCAGTACCAGTGCAGAGGGAAAAGGCTCAGGCTGTGGGAGATCGGGATGTCACTGACAGCCTGTGGGAGATGGGGAGTGATGGAAGCACAGCCTCCCTCCCCTCTGCTGCTCTGCAAGGGCGATGGGGGAAGCTTAAAAGAGAATAGAAAAAAATATAATTGAATGGATAAGTAAATTAAAATGCTTTTGGTTAAGAAAAATAAAACAACACTCATGTCGTGGTTTAAGCCCAGCTGGCAACTAAGCACAGAAAGAAATGATCCCAGCTGAAACCAGGACAGCCCATAAAGCAAAGCTGAGTTGTAGCTTTCTCATAAGTGTGATGGCAATTAATAAATGAAGATATACATGTATAGTCCTTGGAAAAGAAAGTGAATATGAAGTCATTACTGCATATTATTTATGCCTTAAATTTGCCTTCATCTCTGTTTTTCAGTGCTTTTGATTTTGTCCGTGTTGTGAGAATGAGAATAGAATTCTGTAGACGTTCAGATTTTAGTTTTCCTTTCCAGTATCCTGTAAAAGTTATCCTTGAAACATTTATTCCCAAAGCAGATCTTGAAAATCTGTTGCTGTGGTTGTCTGTTGTTCAGATTATGAACTGACATGGATTTCAGCAAAAAGAGGATATGAGCAATTTTGTGTTAACTGAGTCTTTTTCTCTCTTATGTGTATTATTTAACAACTAATGATGAACATCTAATGGGGTTGCAACTTTTCTCACAGTGGAAACCTTCACTTGAATCTTTCTCTGTTTTCTGGCTTCCACTCTTCACAGAAGTGAGGAGAATGATAAAATTAGGAAATTGCATTATAAAAGTAGAAAATCAATTTGACATAATTTTACAGAATTAGGGGCTTGAAAGTCCATGGGCAGTCACAGAGGTAAGATCTGGACCATGCTAGAGGTTCACTAAGCTGCTCTTACAACAACTTCAGTGAAGCAGCAAATTATCAATGGGTAGGTGTTCCTGTGGTCTAAGTGCAGGACTGAAAGTTCTCCTTAATCTCTGACCTGTAAATTTACCTGATTTCTTCTTATCTTTTCCCACCATACAGAGAAAAATTAATTGCCTACCCCTTAATGCTGACAGGATCATAGCACATCTGGAGAATGGAATAAATAAAAAAAAGTTCCAGAAGTTCTATAATGCCATCATGCTGCAAGGGATTAGAGTCAAAAAGATAGCAGATAGAAAATACACAAGAGAAGCTGGATAAAATTAGGGTGGTTGGTGCAGAGAGATGGAAAGATAAAACAGATGCTTCATGCCAGTAGATGCAACAAGGAGTGAAACCTGAAGAGCAGTAAATTTATGTTACAAAAAAAAGAGATACCTGCCTCATGGAACTTACTGCTGCAAACTAGCAGTGCTGAAAAATTCCTTATTAATAGTGGGCACTTTCTCTGAATACCTGGATAGCCTTATTATTATGGTTTGGCTGTCTTCAAGGTACAAAATCTGTGCAGTCCCATCCAGAGGAGACTTTGTGAGTGTGAAATTTGCACATCTACTGACTGAACTGAAAGGCAAAAGATGTGTCAGGCAGTGAGGCAGGGAGTCAGAGATGGGGCAGCTGTCAATGTTTACACGCTGGGCCTCATTTGAAAGTTAAATATTAAAAGGTGCCCTGTGCATTCCCACACTGTGGGTAGGCTGGCTGTGCTGGAGCTGGGAGGAGCACGGGACAAAATTTCAGGCAGAGAAGCAGCAGCCTGTGGTGAAGTGGGATCCTTGGGCTGTGGGTGGGAAGCTCATCCTTGTCCTGTCCACTGCTGAGCCTCTGTGTGAGGAGAGGAGCAGCCAGCAGCAGCGCAGGGATTGCGTCCTCCAGGTGCTGCTTCCCTGTTACAACTTGTTTTAAACCAGAAGGTGCCAGTTCTGGGATAGGAGCTTCTGCAGTTGTTAGGGAAGTCATTATTCCATCTATTTGAAAATCCAGGGGAGCGCACCTCAGCGCTCCCGCACCTTCCAGCGAGCACGTGTGACGTTTTTTGAGATGCCTCATTACCGCTCTCTTCTCCTCTGCCATCATTTTCATTAGGCAGCATTGTTGGAGGGAGCTCTGAGAGGCTGAGCTCTGATTTCAGCGCGCCCAGCTCCCGCTCGCTTCCCGCGTCACGACGCGCGTGAGGGCGGCGGAGGGAGCCTCGCGTGGAGTCTGGCACTGGGACCAGAGGCACGGAATGACTTTCAGGAGTTATCCTCGTTATCCAATTGCTCCACACAGAGCCATTAGGAACAAGCTGGCCTGAAAGTCCTGTTTGTCAACACGGGTAAACTGGCCCTGTGAGGTTCCTGCTGCTGTGTGCAGGGTTCTCTCGTGGTGCAGCTGGGCAAGTACGGCTTTAGCGTTCACAAGAAAGCTTTGGGACATAAGAAAAAGTAAAATTTTTTTCCTTCCATAGTGTTCAGTCTCCAATGTAGCTGTATTATTCAGAAGATGAGCTTGTAGAGGATAATTATGCCCTGTCTGGCCTTGCTGGGAGCAGGTGCCCTGGTATAAATGACCTCATGTTTCTGCAGCGTTTCTTAAGGCTGAGGAGTTTTGGAATGACAGCACTAACACAAACAGTGTTAAAGTCTGCTTTGTTCTTCTGATGAGGTGGTGCATTTATTTAACTCGGCTTCAAGGTAAAAAAGCTTAATCCCTGCAAGCTATTTTAGCAAAAGCCTCAAATCAGGTAATTCTCATGTGACAGGCCAGCCTGCAGAGGTTGCTGCCACCCTGGAATTTCTCTGAGCCATAATTAGGGAAAACTGGGTTAATGCCATTTTGTAGACTGAGCTTGAACAATGCATCTAGTGCTGAGTTTGGGGCTGTCAGAGTTACCCAGCCCATCTGTAAGCCTGGAAATCATCACTTTAGTGGTTGACACTTGAATGTACAGAGGAATCAGGATCTGCTGCACTTACTAAATTAAGCTCATTTGTCTTCCTACATCAGCAACTTAAAACTTTCTGTTCCTCGAGATCATTGGTTTGGGAAGAACTTTGAGCCCAGCCCCTCACACTGATAATTATGTAAACTATATGTAGTATTTTTCAGAGTCTGTTTCTCCAGGTTGCTGCAGGTCCACAGAGCTCTTAGTGCTGCATGTGTGTAACTGCACTGGAAGGTGAGAAGTTAACATCTTAAAAGATCTCTGTTTGCCTTCCACACCTGCCTCTGATTTGCATGGCAATTGAGGAAAAGCAAGTCTAAATGAAATTAAGTGTTCTAATTTTTGTCTCTTCCTGGAAGAGGCAGGCAGGAGGTGGCTGGCACCTTTGTCATATAGATTGAGGAAAACCCAGCTGGTTTGTAGCATGTTATTTGCAGTGTCCAAGGGCATTGGTCTGGTTGGCTTTTCAATGAGCAAGTACAAGGTGACTGTATTTAGGGCCGTCGTTGGAATAATGTTGTTGTTAATGGGGGTTTTGGATTGGTTTGATGGGACACATGGTTAAATGTTCCAATCTCAGAGGCCCTGCTTGTCCTACAAAAAAATTTAGGAGTTTGAACTACTCGTGTCTGAGACCCAGGAGGAGGTGTTCACATCTCCAGCTGTTTTACTGGGGCAGGTTTGTAATGGAAGGCAGGTGATTTTGGGGTACTCGTGGGTGAGAAGGTGGCTGTTTTTTGGGAGTGGGAACCCGTGGAGATGAAATCCCCGCGCTGCCCGAGCTGCGGCGGGAGCTGCCCTCCTTCCCTGCCCCGCAGGCAGGACGTGCTGTGCGGGGAAAGCTGCTGGCAGAGAGGCAACAGGGGAGGCAATCTGAAGAAAGCTTAAATTAAACTCAATCAGGCACAGCAGCCCTGAGCTGAAGGGCCGGATCCTGTGCCTGGTACATGCACTGAGCTCCTATTTCCATCTGTAGCTCTGGAGAAAACAATGTTGGCATCAGAGATGTGAGCAGAAAGCCGCCTTTTTATCCCTCCTGCGTGTAATTTTTGACAGTCTTTTTTCCCCCTCCCTTTTATATCCACGGTTGTTTGGGGTTTTTTTCTCTTTGAAGACTTTTCCATTGAATTTAAAATCTCAAGATTTAAACTGTATGTAGACATAATTATGTCTCTTCCTATTTATTTAATCTTGCTCCTTGTTATCTGTACAGTATTAGTGATGACACTTTTTCCTGGGCAGGGTTGTAAGTGACATCTTTTCATGAAGGAAGGGGGAAAAAAGGAGGAATATTTTGAATAGAATAACTTGACTTATTTCAATAAAAGTAGGCAGGTGGTCTGTCTAATATGTTAACCCCCGTTCCTATGGATTTGTTTTACAGCCCTTCTGTCTTGAGATGGTAAAAGACTGGAAGGGAATTAAGGAGACCCAAGAAAGTCCCTTGACATTTTTATGTGCTCAAGTAACAGGCAGGCAATCTTGCTTTGTACAATGCTGTCTTCCTGGGTAGAACAATTAGTGTTAATGTGGTAATGATAATTGTTTCTGTAAATTATTCTTAATTAACTATTTATGTAATAAGACACTTAAGGATCTGTATTTAACAATTTTGAGGGGTTTTTTTCCCCTGCTAATTGGCTTCCCTATATATTTCTTTCCTGAGCTAGTGACTGTTTTCTGTTCGTTATTAACTGTGTGACATTCAGGCTTAAAATTTGGTATAGATGATCCTTAATTAACACAAAATGGTGCATAAATGATCAAGAAGCAGGTGGGGTCCTTCCTTTAGCTGTGTTCTAATTGCAGAGTGCTGCGTTTTCAGGGAAGTTACCAAGCTCTAAGACAGATCCCAGCTTGTGGGGCCACTGTTCCTACCCAGAATCATCACCCCAGACTTTCAGCAGGTGCCTGTCAGATGTTTATTGTGTGCCAGATGTGGAAGTGCCTCTTTGGGAATCTTCTGTATCCAGCTGAGGCGATAAGAGTGGAAAGGGGAGCAGTGTTTGAAACAAGAGCTTCAGGGCAGTCAGTTTGTGGTGGTATATTAAGCAGGGGAGAGAGTAAAAATGGATGATCTCCTGCCTCATTTGATGCTGCCTGAGCTGTTTTGAAGGGGTTTTGGAGCAAGGTAAGGGAGAGGGAATAGCCTGCTATGCCATGTGCTCTTTAATTAGCTCCTGTTGCTCTGGTTTGGACATTCTTCATCTTGAAAATGTCGCCTGCTGCCCTGCTCTTTCCTCGTTGGTTTTTTTTCACTTGCCTCTGTGTGAAGCATGTACCAATATTTTATGTACATAATTGGTCTGGGTTTCCATATACTGCCTAATATAAAGTGCACATTCTCCTTTTTACTGTGCTTTATGTTTATTGCACTCACTGCATTGCTTTATGTGCACAGTGTGCTTATGGAATGTGTGGTGCAGGAAGAGAGATGTTATATTCCATTCTTAGCATCATTAGTGCTGTTTTCTTCACCAATTTTCATCAAGCTATAGTTTAATTTAATTCACTTCTTTATTTTGCAAAGCAGCTCTTATCTGTTGGATTTCCCTTCTGTTGCTTTTAAAACCACCAGTGTCTCAAAACAGTGAGAATTTAAGTATTTTTAGCTTTTTCTTTTTTTTTTTTGACATGTTCTGAGCATTGTAGGATTTCTGTAATACAGCCAATCAGTTAAAGCCAAATAGTGATAGCTTTACAAGTTAATTAGCACCTCAGTTCATCAGCACTCACACTCAAATTAATACTGGAGTAAGCATATCAGAGTCTCCCATTTGCATTTAGTGAAGGTGATTTTGCAATATGTTAATTTTTATTGTGTGCAGAGTCTGTTTAATTGTCAGTGTTCTTATTTTTTGACCTATTTAAACTTGGGGCCTAAAACCTTACAGGAATTGACTTGTTTCAGCTTGTGTGAAGAATATGGAAAATTCAGTCCATTGCTAGGATTTATTCTGATTGAACAGCACTGACTCACTATTTCCCTACTCAGTCACTTGGAAGGTAGGTGCTTCTTTGACTATTTGGAGTTCTTGATGTAAATAAAAGGAACTATTAGACTAAAGTAGGAAAAATAACTTTAACCTAATCAAGCCCCAGTTGTGTGAATTAGTAACACCTACAGTAATTAAGATACTCAGCGGAAGCAATAAGCTAATCATGTTCAATAATAAGGAATAATAATCATATTCAATCCATTGCATCTTAGGTTTTTCACTGCATAGGCTTTTCTTTCAAAGACTGAAAGAAATGGGAAGAAATTTTTACACTGATGGTGAGCTCTGGTGTACATGAGGACAAATAATTGGAACTTCAGAGGCTAGATATTTTGGGAAGAGTACAGATAATTACTATTTACTGTTGTCTCCTCAGCTGTGGCATATCAGGAAAAAGTAGCTAATTTCAATTACTCTTCCTTTAGAGATGGTTACTGAGGGAAGACTTCATCAAGGGTAGTTTGCTGCTGCAGAAGACTTTATCCAGGTGCTGGCAGAAGCCAGAAGCTCTTTGGTGGTCCTTCTGCTGCAGGGTCAGAGGAGGAGAGTCCTTTGAGTCACAGATCTAATTTTACATCCCTGCAGTGGTGCTGAGGGCTGGATGTGCTGCAGATGCATCAGTGCTGCTCTGCTGGCTAAAAATCCCCAATCTAAGGAAGCAGTTAGCCCAAAT
Organism: Lycocorax pyrrhopterus obiensis; assembly: GCA_014706295.1. Classification (NCBI taxonomy): domain Eukaryota; kingdom Metazoa; phylum Chordata; class Aves; order Passeriformes; family Paradisaeidae; genus Lycocorax; species Lycocorax pyrrhopterus. The sequence continues at coordinate 4,112,105 of JACSVZ010000013.1, forward strand.
ACCAGCACGGGGATTTGGAGTGTATTAAAGAGGAAGTCAGGGCTGTGTCTCTCAAGAGCACTGCTGGTGTGGGTTTTGTTTTTGGGAGTGTTCTTCAGGGGTTTTAGCCACGTACTGCACCATTGTGTCTTCCTTTGTTTTTCTTGGAGCAGAAGTAGATGAGATCTGAGTTTGGAGTGTTTATGGTAAGCATGGGAGGTGGTAGAGATTGATTGGCTGCCTGCTGGAATATAGAGACTTCTATCAAAATTTATTGAGCAGGATACAGGTAAATGTTTCTTTCTTTTAATCAAGGTTGATTAAATTACAATCAGAAAGATGCTCCTGCTCCCTTAGGCACATCACAACACTGTTATCATCTCAAATTCATCCAGCCTTTCAAGAGGGGGTTTTATTAGCTCTTCCTAATCCCCAGGTAATTACTGTAGACGAAGAGATACTTGTAGAGAACATTTTGTGTGAGGAAAAGGGGTTCACAGGGTGTCACGGGCCCTGATAAATTTGTGGTGCTCCGTGACAGGAGTCCCTGCTCCGACTGTCAGCCCCTGGCTCCAGGCACAGCCACCTGAACCCTCCTGGGCTGTGCCCCCTTTGCTGGGCACAGAGCAAGCGTTCCTCCTTTCTTCCCACCGCCAGCGCTGCAGGAAGAGGGGATGATCCGGATGATTGGCACTGCTGCCCTTTTGTGAAACAGCTTCATGATTGCACGAGGTAGGGAACTCAGCAGGATCATTAATTCCTTAAGGTTTCCACTTTTTTTCATTGCAGCTGCCTCCAGAAAAAGGTTCCTCTGTCTGAGCTTTCTCTACTTCAGAAATCAGCAGATTTTGTGGGGAACTTTTAAGACGGTGACAGTAAAACAAAAGCAAACAATCAAACCTAGACTGTTTTTTATGCTTTGATGTTATTTACTTGCTAATACAGTGCTCCCTAAAAACCAGACTATCTGCACAAACCTATTCCAGTTTTAAAGGAAAACGCCTTTGCTACTGCAAACAGAGAAATTAATCATAACTGGCTTGTTCTACAAAACACACTCTCAGCAATGGGAAAGATCTGATTTTTTTATTTAATTTTTTCCCTCTCAAATAAGGAAACTTAAATTACTTAAGGGACTACTTAGCTTCCACTGGTGCAATTAGATTAACATAGGAGGAATTTTGATTTATTTCCAGAAATGAATATATGTTTCTAGGTCAGTAACTCTATTTAGAACAAAAGATCTTAAGGTTTTTTTTCCGAAATAAATCCAAATGTAGTGTTGGCTATGCTGCTCTCCATTTGAATTTCAGTTTAATCTTCATCTTATTTTATTCCCCTTTTCTTGAGAAGTGCAAAAGTGTTAAAGTTCAGAAGAAATGCATGAATTGGGAAAGAGGGGAAGAATAATAAAATGATGAAGTCAGTCACCCTGAACCAGTACCATAAGCCAGATAGAGGGGCAGGGATGTTCACTAACAGTAAAATAAGATCCAAAGCAGTAGAACTGAAAGTTAACAGTGAAGCCATGAAAGGTGGGATTATATTGAATAATTGGGCAACAAAAGCAGATCCAATTCAATATTGATAACTTAAAGCAATCCACAAAGAGGAAAAATAGTAATACATGACTCCCTTTCAGTGAACCAAAACCAGATTTCTGGATTTGGGCCCTTGTATGCAACCTGGAGGAATATGTCATATTTATCAATGTTATCAGTTGAAATAAAATGAAATGTGCATTATGTTGCAGTGTGTGTGTGTCTGGTTTGGTAATTTATCTGTTGACAAACTTTACAACAGAATTATTAAAACTCGACCTTTGGAGAAGTGAGAAATCAAAGAATTGAGCCTCTCTTCAAATATATGTAGGATGCCATGTGAGACTGAAAATTAGCTACTATTACTTGTGGAAAAGCAGCCTCTAGCGAAGTGTTAAATGTGAATTTTGAGGAAGTCTTTTGTATCTATGGTGGTTAAAAATAACTTACCTATTAGGTGTTCAGTATAATACACCTTCTTCTTGATTACTGAGCTGCCCACGGGAATGTGTGGTAAGTGTTGGTTAAAAAACAACCTTAACCCCTAAAAATGCCCCAACTCTTCCTCCTCCCCCAAGAATTCCTTGAATACCAAAACAGGATCCAGTGTGGGCCCACCTGTGGAATCTGCTGCCCTTCACAACCACTTTTGGCTGCAGTTGCAAAGATTTATGGCTGAGGTAATAACCCCACAGTGTCTGAATTTACAGCCTGATAGTTATTTATTCTCTGTGTACCATGTGCTGCAGTTCACATGTAAACAGTGGTTGGAAAGCAAAATAATCCTCCCCAGCAGAATTGAGCATGTCCTGAGGACTCTTCTGTTTCCATCTCAGGAGTGGGATGCTCTGCTCTCGTGTTTCAGCTTCTCGGAGGGTTTAAAACATGACCTGTTGTGTCTAAATATGGTTTATCTCCATTGCCAATGATGCTTATGCAATGCAGTCTCAGTGCTAACCTGAAGTATAGTTTGGGCTCTTTTAGTATTCATGGTTGATTTTGTGAACCTTTTTCCTTGCTGGTGATGTCAGCAGAATGTCTCTACTGAATTATGGATTAGTTATTTAATCAAGGTTTGTGCATTATTATACCAGCCCCTTCTTTCAGTTTTCTCCTGAAAAACTGCCTAAAAATTTTTTGATTTGCAATGGAATTGAGTGAACTTCTGATAAGTAAAATCCAGTTGTGCCATCTGCACCTCTGTCTAGTGTCATGTAAATGTGAAACGGGAGGTACGTGTCCGGCAGGCCTTGCTACTGGAAGCCAAAGACATTTTCTGCATCAGTAACAAAGGAATACAAAATTCAGAATCCTTTCCACCAGCTCTGATGCATCTTTTTTGGTGGATCCTGCAGATGTTAGCTTTAAAACATCTGTTTGTCCTGGTGTTTCTTTCCTCAGCATCTTGAATCACAGTTGAGCTGGTGCTGCAAGACCAGCTTGGGACCACCAGACTTGCTGGTTTAGCAATTACATCTGGTTTTATTCCAAATTATGGTTTTGTCCAGCTGTCTTTTAAAACCATTTCCATGAGTTGCTAGGATACATTTCTAAAAGTGGAAACTGTGTTTACACAGCTTCAGTGTGAAAAATCTTTGTGTATCACTTACTTCTTTGCCAAGGCTTCATTGCAAGGCACTGCTGAAGTTTACCAAGCTCTCCAAATTGTCACACAGTCCTGTTTCTTTGTTTGTGGTAATCAGAGAAATACATGGCTGATGAAATGAATCCTGTTTTGTCTGCTATTATTGACTCCTTTGCTGAGCAGTGGCGTTATTCAGACTCAGGATTTTCAGTCAGCTCAATCCTGACCAAGGCCAGTCCTGCACGTTTGGTTCTGGTGTGAGTCGAGCTGAAACAGCTCCTTTTTGTGCATCCTCCAGCCCTGAGAGCATCTCTGTGGCCTCCTGGATTTGCTCCAAGTCCTTCTCATGTTGAGGGCCCCGGAGATGGGAATCAGATCATTTGAAATGAAATCAAACCCTCACGTTTTCCTAAGGAAAGTATTGAGGTTGTAGGCAAAGAGCTTGAAATTTGTGTAAGTGAAGGATGTACACATCCTTCACTTCCTTTGGTAGTATGTGCACGTACTACCAAAAGGTAGAGAGTTTCCTCAAGTTCTGCATGATTTTTAAACTTCTGCTTGCCAAAATATGATCCCAAAGATGAAGTCTTCCTCATCTTACAGCATCTGCTGTAACCTGCCTTGTCTTACACTGTTTTCTAAAATGTGAAGGGTTTTGGACATAACAGTAGTCTCCTGACTATAAAATCTGTACAGAAATATATTTTAACACCTAAATTTATATTTTGATCGGCCACTTCAGGCTCAGTGTTAATGCTTTTAATATAAAATAGGGTTTTTGTGGGGGGCATCATGTAGGAGGGCGACTGAAAGAAAGAGTTGGCATTTAAACCTTGAGAGAATTTTTCTTAAATGGTAGTTCTGAGATTAGACTTGTTAGCCACCGTTGTGATTCTTTCAAACTAGCCCAAGAGGTCTTTAAATAAATGCCATGGGCACAATCAACAATCAGATTACTCTGAATGCCTGCAGACTCCACCAGAAAGGTCTAAGGAAAAACAATCACAGATGAAACAAAACATAGCATTTAAATCTCTGCATGAGAAGCAGCCACACAATGGAAACACAGATCGTGGTTTAATTACCTGGGTAGAAGAATGTTTAGAAAATTAATACTAGGATACTGGCAACTGAAAGCATTTAAAAGTGTTAATTCCCCCCTTTTCTTCCCTTTGATTGAAAAGGTCACTGACAGAACATAGCTGTGTGCATGCATGGTACCTTCAGCACGCATGGGAGTGGTGGCTGCAGTGTCTTTGTGCAGCTCCTGCAGGTGTCAGAGGCCTGAGGGCTCAGGAGTGGTGCATAGCTTCTTAAAATGGTCCCCAGAAACTCATATTTTTATTTAAAAGCTTATGAAAGGAGCTGCATGGTTGGTGACTTCCATCCTCTCATGATTTTTTCAAGTTCAGCCTTTCTAGCTCGGGTGTATCAAGGCGACCTGAAGTTTGGTCATACACAGAAGGTTTTAAGTCTCGTGTGTCTTTGTTGTTAGGGGAAACTTCTTAACTGGTGAAATGTAAAGCCATTCCCTCCATTCTGTCCTGGAAGTCAAAATTCTTAGAGACAGACACCCATAAGCTGTTCCAGGTGACTGAGGAGGAGAACTGCACGAGGCCTCGGTGACTTTCCACCTCACTGTGGGCATTGCTGAGGGCTCTCTCTTCATTTTCACCTTCCAGTGTGGTGCTGGAATGGCATGAAAGAAAACACAGTAAAGAGAAGAATTAGGCTCATCTTTTTCTGCCTCAGGAATGATGGTACTATACAATTTCAGCTGTACCTCCTGGCAGTATATTAAAAGATGAAGTGTAGGCTTAGGCAGCACTTAGCTGAGGAGGAAAGTTAAAAGATTTTACTTCTGCCAAGCCTTAAGTTTTTAGGATATTTAATAGGCATATGGTGGGTAAACTATGGAATCCATCCTGTGGGTGGTGATAAAAGCAAGGACTGGTAAAAGCAAGAGAAATCCACAGATAATCTGAATGCTGCAGCAACGTCAGTGCAATGAAGGAAATGAAGATCCTGAAGACCTTTTCTTTGCTTGCAATAGCACTGAAAACCTTGGAGTTGTTATTTGCTCTCAACTTTATGTAATCAACTGGTCAGAGCTGGCCTTGGCTGGGTAATGAGGTGATTCCCCGAGAAGCTGTGGCTGCCCCATCCCTAGAAGTGTTCAAGGCCAGGCTGGACAGGGCTTGGAGCAACCTGGGATAGTGGAAGATAGCAGATGGGTTGATTCCATGAATCTGTGAATTTTTCCATCTCCCTGGTACTGCAAGAGTGTTGCCTGCAGCTTGGAGTCACTCCTGATCTCTCCCTGGAAGAGTTTAGATCTTGTGGAGCATGTGGATAATGACAGCCACTGTAAATCCACCCCCCTTTCCTCCTGGTAATTCTTAATTTTGATGGAAATACTCTTATGCATGGAGGGACCAGGGAAGCCTGTGATTTTTTTGTTTTCATGTTGATCTAAGCTCTAAGGAAAGACAAGGCTCAAGTGTGGTCTTTCCTCAGCACATCCATCCGTAGGGTCTCTTCTATTGAACCATCTATTTTCCCCTGCCTGGTAGAGTGAAAAATTCATAATGTAGATGAGACTTGACTGAAATTGGCCTGAAGGTTCACGTGTTAATCCAGGGAAGAGCAGGCACGAGAAGGGAGGATGGGGGTTTCCATTGCTTTGCATGTTCCCACATAACGCCCAGGGAGCGTGTGGCTGTGTTCCTCTTGTTTCCTTGAGAAACCAGACTAAAAATAACAGCAAATAGGAAATGAAAACAATTCTGTTACTACATAGTACATGGCAAGGAAAAAACATTCTCCACGTCTCTGGATTAGCAGAGTGTTTGAAGCTGCGATAACCCAGTTGTTAACAACCATAATTTAGATGTGGGGTTGGTTTGTTTTTTTTTTTTCCACATAAATATGACTTATTTGAAGTACGTTGAATTAGAAAACTCATGAATAAATATTTTGACATAATCAGAATTATATGGCTAGAAATTGACCTACTTTGCATGACAGATGCTTGAGAATCCCCCAGCTAATAGCAGACTAACCTGGCATAGCAATGCCCTATCTTATAATATTCTAAGCTGCATACAGACATTAAATTATTAGGTTGTTGGGGTTTTTGCACGGAGATTAGACGCAGTCAATTTTGTTTGTAAATGAATAAGTTATAGGCAAGTTATTGAGGAGGCATTGGGGTGCAGTCCAGAGAAGGATTCCTGCATCATTTGATCAGTGTTTTCAGTGTGGTCTCCTAAAACCTGCTAGAGGTGGAAATAGCCAGCAAAGCTTGATGGTACCAGCAGCCAAATAATGAGAGAATTACACCAAATAGACAGGTCCTACACTCTCCAGAAGACAAGCACAGCTGCAAGAGGAGTAATAATGTTTCACGAATCTGGTAATATTGTGATGGTGTAAATAAAATCTGCTTTTCCCCCTGCAGCTGCTCCTTATGCCAGTGTTGATTTCAGCAGACTGATTTTATCTGCGTGTCCTTTCAGTTAATATGACAAGGATTTTCTGCAGGTTAAGTTAACAGAGAACTCTGACCTTGGGAAAAGAGTCTTCTCAGTTTAAGTTTATATAGATTCTTATGAAAAATCGTCTTCCTTTATTATTTTAACAAACACAGGTGATGAAACATTTTAGGTGCTTATTGCGTAGAGTTTTCAAGCTTCATAAGTTTTTGTTGTTCAGTTCTAGCACAAGTAATAATAGTGATTTTATTTGTAAAGTATCATCCTTTTTATTTTTAGTGGGGGAAAAATACCTTTTTCATGGCTCAGTTTCAGCAAAGATAACCCTCCTTTTATTTAATCCATGCAATGAAAAATAACAACACATTCCGTTTTAGTAGCCCCTTTATTCGCTTCCCAGTTGTTTTCTCTGTTTTCAGAGAATCTCTGCAGATGAAGTCGACTTTGTTCAGACTTTTTTCCTCAAGGTCTTCAGGGGAATGTTTTGCTCTCTTGTAATGAACTCTTGTTAGCACAAAGGTAGTAAAACCACGTGTATAATATTGGCAGATCTGTTCTCTTTCAAGCCTTAAGCAGGGCCAGGCTGAGACACAGCTCTTACCCTCTGCCTTGATTTGCTCCAGCTGCTTAAAACTTCCTACAATTAGGTTAAACTGTCCCTTTAGCACCCATATTTCTTCAAAAAGGGTCCAGTTCAGTCATCCTTGCAGTGCCCAGCTGCCAGGCACAGCGCTGTGGGCTGCAAGCAGAGACACCTTTAGGTACTGCTCAGCTGGGGATGGAGCTCCTCCTTGCAGGGGATGAAGGCATCCTTTTAAAAAAGAGTCGTGTTTGGAGGACACTGATTTTGCAGCTGAATTTGGATTCTTTGGAAGCTTCACCAAAGGGCAAGAGACAGAGGTGATTACTTGGGTTAGTCACAGTCACTGCTTTAGGAGCTTCTCTCTGGCTTGCAGTGTTTGGAAGAGGGTTGTTAGTGGTTTCTTTCTGGTTGCTCTTCAAGTGAACAGCTCTGAAACGCTGGACTGCTCTGCAGGCGGCTCAGCAAATGTGTTAAAATTTGTAAAAATTTTGGCACTCGACTAAGCACTCAGCTGTGGTGTTTTTTCCTTCTTCTCATATTAACAGGCTTTTTGGATTCAAACATGGTCACTTGGGTCCTTGTGCCCTTACAGCTCAACCCAGCTTCCCAGTGTCTTGAAAAGGTCCCCAACTTTTCCTGGTTGAGTATTTTCCTTTTCTCTTAGTTGACCCAGAGTTAGCTGGTGGGGTTTGTCAGTTTGTTTTTATTGTGTTTCATTACTTTCCCAACAACTCACTCTCAGTTTCCTGAGCTCCAGCCCAAACACTTTGGCTCCTTGATGCCTGATCAGTGCAGTTCCAGGAGCAGAGGAGTTCTCCTGATGTGCTGATCCTCTGTGGCTTTACACACACGAGAGATGTGCAAACCCCAGTTTCTTACCTCTGGAATTCGCTCTGGCACAGGGGTGTCTTACTTCTTATCAGCAGTTTGCCCAAGGGTGACTGCCAGCAGTAGTCTTTTCATTCCTGCCTCCTGCTGCCACTTTGACAATAGGAACGGCAGCAGGAGGCAAAAATGAAAGGACCAGATTGAAAGAAGCACTTTGCCACTGTTGTAATTTTGAAATTGATGGCGTTCTTTAGCCCAAAGTCTCAGGAAAAAAGCTGCTTTCCTCTTTGCCTCCTATTGTTTTTCCAACAGGGAGAGACATTCTCTGATGTTGCAGAGGCAGTGGGAGGCCAAAATGAAAATAATTTTCTTCCTGAAACATTGGATAACAAAATGCGAACAATTTCAGCAGGGAAGGAGTGGTTTGTTGTTTTGTTGACTGCCATGTGGTGAATACTGGTATTTCCATTTGACTGTGGAAAATAAATAGCACCTGCTTTTCTTATGGAGTTAATGTGATATTAGGATAATTTCTAAACACCTGTTTACGGTGGGGGTTTTTTTAGCATGACACTTTCATTCTTTTCCTTTTTCTGCGTGAGAATAGATGGTGTAAGGTGGGTGTATAGATCCCTTCTTAGGCCACGTGCTGCCTTTAATACCATGCCCTTGGAGCCAGTTTTTTAAGGCAGAAACTTACAGGTCTGCACATTCCAGAGGTGTTTGACAGCAGTATTATCAGAGCTACTAATAATCCAGATGTAATTGTCAGGGCCACTAATTCCATAGGAGGAAAGATGAGGATTGTTCTGCAGTTGCATTGTCATTTTCTGCTGGAGTCTTTGCTCAGTCGGGTCTGAAGTGGTTCTGAGGTTTAAGTGAAGTAGGAGGTGGGGCTGGGGAGCTTTAATGCTTCAAAAGTTCACCTTCTCTCCCAGAAGACCAAGTCCTGTGATTTAGGTGAGACTTTATTTCCACTGGGGCACGAAATCAGTGAAGGAGCACAAGCACAGCCCCAGACCATGCAGTTTGCAGATGTTCCCAGCCTGGTGTGATCCGTGTTCTGCAGAGCACTGACATCAGCCTTCAGCTGAATGAAGTTCTGCACTGACAGAGGGGATGGCTGGGAGGGGAAAGGTGGCCCTGGCACAGGGCCATGACTGCATCCACTGTGGTGCACAGCCCCATTTCTGTGCCTGCACACGATGCTGGTGCAGGGGGGACCACAGTGGTGACAGGAGAGGGTGAAGTGTAAATCAGTGAATGGCTTTGTCCTCCTGCTTCAGCTGTTACAGCCTATTGCTCTTGTCTTTGGGGATTTTAGTGTCTGTAATTAGTTATCTTGAATGGAAAGGGTTTTTTTTCTCTTATTGAACGTGTGAGAAATTTGGGAATGTTAATCAGCAGAGCATAACCTTTTCTTAACTTGCTCTTTTTATAGTCCCAGGGAATTAACATTTATCTTAGGGCAGCACAGGAATCTGGTATTTGTATGAAGTGAACTGATTCTCCACCCTTTCTCTTTCTTTATACATAACAAAAACTAAACTCTTTGATAGGCTCATCAACAGAATGTATTTGGTAGGCTTTGAAGTGTAAATTGTGAATTTGTGTGTCTCGACATGACTTTGGGGTGCCGCGTGTAAACGCGTGCGTGTCTGTGTCCTGGATTAGTGAAAGTCTAATTAAAATTGTTCCTGAAAACTGCATGCTTAAAGCCAGATATAGGGAGACACATAAAAGCAGCTTGATTATTTTTTTCATGAGTTCCGAGCTCTTGCAGTTCTTGTAGGATTAAAGAGGAGTCAGGGAAATCCAGCAACTCTGCTGGATTTGTTGCATGTTCACATACCAAAATAATTAATTAGATACTTGTCTGTAAATGATCAGTATTCCTTGTGTTGGCTAATTCTTCCTGTGCTTTAAGGCATTCCTCAGTGCTGTGGTGGAGCTTGAAAGGAAAGGCAATTCTATCTGACTTTCCTCTGCCCCAACAAGTTCAGGTTTGGTTGGGAAATGACACATTCTGGGGTTATTTAGCAGCCCCTTTGGACTGGGCTCTCCTTGCTGTTTTGGAAGTCCTTTACAGAGATTTTTGGCAGCAGATGGTATCAGCTGAGTGCCCCATTGGGGCTGTTTTGCTCAGGCGTGTGAGTACAGCTGTAACAGGTCCTTTGGTTTCAGAGTGGTTGGGCTTTTACGACGCCCCATCCAAATGCAGCACACATATTAATGCAAATTAAGGATCACTGTAACATCAGTTACCTTTTCTTAGCTGGTTTTAGCTCAGAAACAGCTGATTTTGTACTGACACCCAGGTAAGCGGGTAAGGAATGAAATGGTTGATGACCTTGTTTTCCCAAGGGCTTTATGTACTTGACATTTTGATGTCTGTTTGATTTAAACATTTACCCAAGCTTTGAAACGTTAGGTGAACAGAGATTGCTAAACTGGCTTCTGTCTCTTAAGAGGAGAGTCCACAAATGCCTGTCTTCGCCCTTCCCCTCTGGTTGTCCAGAAAATATAATTTTAATTCTCTAACAGCAGAAAATGGACTGCCAAGTTTCCCTTGTTTCACTTCGGGTCATTCCCTGGGGCTTGCTGAACAAGGTTAGTACCCCAATATGAAGTTTTATTGCAGGGTCTCATTTCACTTTAAATCAATGTAGAATTCGGAATTTCAGCTGCTTCTGCACACAGCCTGTAAGAGGCTCCTTTACAAAATGACTTCCAAAGATTTATGAAGACTTGCATGGTAGAGAGGCTGAAAGGAAGTTTAATTACATTCAGCTTTTGGTCATTTCTGTGTCTGAAGATGTGCCCATATACTGTCATCTCAAAAACCATCTAAGAAAATAAAATTGATCAGTGAGCCTTCTGGCTAAAAGGAAAATGAGTGCTTTGTCATCTGCCCGTGGAGCCTGGGTGCTCAATCACTGCCTTCTCCCGGGTGCTCGCCCCAGACTCTCCATCACTGAGATTTGTCCCAAGTTTTAATCAAACATTATTTTATACCGAGGCCTCCTCTGTAAATAGCAGAACCCTTCTCTTGACACACTCCCACGGACTTCACTGTAGTATAAAGAAATAATTTAATCCAGTCCGTGCAACCATTTTGCATTGGAGATGGGAAAAAGTGCATCGTGTTCATCTTGCATTAAGGGAAAAACTTGGCAAGTGCAGTTGTTGTCACCTGATGGACAACATCTCTGCTTACAAAACTGATCAAGGACAGAAAATAACATGGGAACATCTTTTTTCCTTGCAGAGGAGATGTGGTTCTAGGAGTGGGGCTGTGTAGGTGCCTTGGAGTACAGTAATTCTCAGGCTAATAATGCCAGAAGCCATAAAATCTCTCAGTTGGAGGTTTTGTGAACAGCAGCGCTGAACAATCGGGGAGTACTGCTGAGATGATAGTCTGAATGATGATTGAGTTTTCCTGGAGAGCCTTTATCTGTGCTTAAAATTGGAGGTAATGTTTTTAAATTAAACCATAATAGAAGTTCATTGAGCCTTCGGAGTGGTTTCTGTGTCCCCTCTTTACGTGGTTTATCATTTTCTGTGGAAGTATTCTCAGTCTTTGCATTCAGGACAAATTGCTTTGCTGTCTAAACGGGGCATTAAAAGCACTCCAGAACAACAGCTTGCAGACTTTTCAGGAGATTTCCTATCAATTGATGAAAGGAGAAGTTTGCCCTCAAGTTGTGCCCTACACTGTAACCAAACTTTTGTACAGGGACTTATATAGAAAATAGGTGCTTATTCCCCATGTAATTTTAGCATGCTTTTTTGGGTTGTACCCCCATAAATGGGTTGTATTTCACTACATCAGTAGTTTTTTTTTCCATTGCTAGGGATTAGCCTTTATCACTGAAATGAAGTGTGAGATCCAAAGTATGTCTTCATTTAAAAGACAGCACTGCTTGATGTCGTGAGCAAATCGTGCTGTGACTGCGCTCTGGTCACTTGAGATGAAGTATTGATCTTGAAATTAAACCCTCAAGTGTCTGTCCTGTTTAAAAATAAAGAAGTTGTTAAAAATGGCTAATTGCAAGAAACTCATTCAAGAAGTATTGTTAGAGGAAGAGAATGCTAGTGCTGACACCAGAAGTTAAATTTTGGGCACACAGACTGCTACGTATAGTGTGGTTTCTTTTCTAAAATGTTATGTTATAAAAGGAAAAAGATTTTATTTTTCTGTGGCAGATCTGTGGGTGCCACACAGGAGGGGTGGGCAGTTGTACTCCCAAAGATGGTGACAAATACCCGACCCAGCAACTCTTAAGTTTCCTAGTCCTAGCAGAAAATTTCAAAAATTAGATTAACAGATGCCAGGGGAATCTGAGAACTTGGGGGGGCTTCTCAGTTTTAAAACCCCAAAAAAGCATTCTGCACAAAACTTTTTTATTTTTGTGAAGAAAGAAACACTTTGTCAGGGTGCTGTGGTTGTGGTATCCCTTTGTGTGATGGATCATTTTGAGCCCTCTCTGTTGGTCCTGAGGTTCTGTGAAGCCACTGAGGAGAATGTGCCATCAAGGACAGTAATCAGAGTTATCTTCGTGATTCCTTTTAGTTCCTGCTGTACTGAAATGTGCATTTAATTGCATGTGAGTATTTTCTCTTTTACACCTGCTTATGTACTTAGGGGTTTTTTTCCTAGGGAAATCTGTAGTTGATTAAAATTGCTGTGAGTTTTCTCGGGATAATTGACACCAAATGAACCTGTGCATCGTGTGTGTGTGTATATGTGCAAATAGATAAGATGATGCATGTGTGTATATGTGTGTTTAGGTGCATATATATGCACAGCTAATGGGAAATACCTTTCACTTAGCAATTAATTTAGGAGTCTTCAGTCTGTGTGGCATCTTAGAGGTCATTCTGCACCACAGTGTTTTGTATTTTCCGCTGCGTCGATGCCATAAAAACCCATAAAAATGCTAATTGCCCCAGGAAGATGTCGGCTGTTTATAAGTGTGTATGGGATTGTTTTTCAGCCCTGTGATACAGAAGGAGGTGTTATTTCAGGTTTATAATTTGAATGTGTACATAATTTGAATGGATACAACTTTGACAGTTTATTAGTTAGAAAAGAAGGGGGAAGAAAAGACAGCGCTGTGTCGTTCTTCAGCGGATTGATTGCCAGGAGCATGTTATTGACTTTGGTGATGATATCATTATATATTTTACAGTCGTAAAATCAAGAAATTCAGATTATGCCCTGAGGGCTTCACACATTTAAATAAAGGATATAGCCATTTCCAGGGTTATTGGTTTAGATTAGCGGGTGCTAAGAGGAATGCTGAGTGTGTTGTGAGGAGGACAGAAAGAGCAACAGTGTTCTCACTGCAACGGGGCTTTGCTTTATTTCCTTTTTTCTATTTATGAAATACACTCATTTAGAGATCCCCTGGGAGGATGAACAGCGTTTGCTCTAAACTTTAGCATATTAATGCAGCATTAGCTTGGTGTTCTGGTGGGGCTGAGAGCCGGAATCAAGTGTAATCCTTGGCTCGTACCTAGAGCGAGGATAAGGCTTCGAAACACTCGCTAAAATACCCGGTGCCTGGGAAGCAAACCTTGGGTGAGCTGCAGGCTGCGGAATTCAGAGCAGTGAGGGGAGCCAGACAGACACAAACACAGCTCTCCCTCTTGATGGCAATGGCAGGGGATGGTGCTGCCTTGGGTGCAGCTTCCCCAGGAGCCCCAGTGCCTGCTGCTGCTGGGTATGGCTCTGGGAGCACCTCTGGAATTCAGCTCGGGCTGCTCCATCCTGCGTCTTCTGCAATAGATTATCTCCCTCTTGGACTGTTTGCCAGTCACCCCTTGGGACTGACTGGACTTGAGGTTGAGTTCAGTACTTGGGGATTTGCGTTTGGGGCTGTCTCTAGCTTGCTTGAGGGAATCTCTGTTTAATTAAGGCATAGTGCCTTGAATAAAAATGATTGACTGCATTACAAACCTTGTTTATGACTTCTGCAGTGAAGTGGATAAAGTACCTTAATGCTGATCATGCTGCTAAGCCTCTCTCCACTTCACATGGGAGCTTGGGAGCACATTGCATCACCCAGCTCTAGGGATTTATTGTTCTCTTAAAAGACCGTGAAAGTCCAAGTGCAATGTCACAGCTCCGCAGCAAAGGTCATGTTTTCCTTCTCACGAAGAAGCAGGGGGTCCAGCTGGAACACATAAGGCTCAAGGGTGTGTGGTGACATCTACAGAAGTAGATAAAAATAAAATAATTACTCTTCCATTTACATTTTAAGGGCCTCTGAGGATTATAAATCCATATACTGCAAACAAAACTTCTCTTTGCCTGAGTCAAGAGTGGCACATTGTCTAATTAAAAGTGACTACCTTTCTAAACTGAATTTGTATGACTTTTTAGTGCGTTTTTAGCTTCTGCATTTTTTGCTCAGTTTGTGGCATGAGAATCAAATTGATTTTCGTTTTGATAATCTTTTTCCATTTTGGATTGTAAATTGCTTATGTTGAGTTGTAAACAAATGCTATGGTTGTTTCTTATGAACAATCCTTATGCTTATGAAAAACAGACTATGAAAGCATTTTAGAGCAAAGCATTGGAAAGTACCCATTGGTCTCAAAAAGTTTTGATACAGACATTTAATTTAGGGTCATTTTAGGATGATGTAAGGGTGCTGATCCTCTGGAGAACTTGGGTAGATCCCTCCCTGTGCAGTGAACAGTGGACAGCTACAATGGACATCCGCTGCTCACCCAGAGTGATTTGGCATCTGTGCTGTTCTCTAGTCAGGAGACCCTAAAATAAGATTTCAGGAAATGTGTTGTGGAGAGACGAGTGGTTGTCCTTAAACATGGGCTTCTAATTTGGCTTCAGACTATGGCCTGATAATGATTTCTGACCTCAAGCCTCCGTGTTCCATAATACCTTCACAGGTGACTGTCCCTCTCTGAACCATTGAGATGTTACCTAACCCCAAGATGTGGCTTCATGATATTCAAATAAAACTCAGCTCTGGCAGTAAGTGCAGCCCCATATCCAGAATAATTTTCCTTCCCAAAGGTTGGGACCCATCCAGTGTGGTGGCGGGGATGGCTGGAGAGCCAGGCTTGATGGCAGAGCTCCACTGATAAAGGCAGAAGCTGCAAAGGAGCAAAGATTGACTCTGCTTGTTACATGGAAGGGAAGATTGACTTCCCTGGGTGTGTTCCTGGCACGGGCACAGCTCTCTGGTTTAGTGGTTTAATGTTATCACTCACCCTCCTCTGAAGCCTAGGAAGAATTACAGCCTCGTAATTCAGGCACCTCTTATTTATGCAGTTTCAAATACAGAAAGAACCTTGCTCGAGAACTGTCATTAAAGTAACCCCACCCTTTTTTGTTTCAATGATGAGATGTTTTGGACAGTCTGGACTATCTGCCTTCCAGAGTGCCCCAAGTTCAAATGAAGTATCACCACCCATAAATCTCACACCTCAGGGGTGCTGTAAAATCAGCTGCACTGACAGTGTCACATGGCAATTTCCCAAGCAGGTAGGGAGTTTCTCAGTGCTGATTACAGCACCAAAATTTGGGAATATGGATGGCTATAGACCAGAGGAGACCTGGGTGTGTGCTGAGGGGTGGTGGCTTGCAGATGGCTGATCCACAATGTAGGGCAGCGTGCATGTGCACTCGGTGTGCTCTGCACGGGACATATGCTCTGGGGTTTCACGGATGAATTTGCAGTCTCCAGCAATTTGCAGCTTCCACCGCGGTTTCATATATCTACATCATTTTCAGGTTGATGATTTTTCCCAGTCATTTATCCCAAAAGCACTTCATCCTGCTTAATCTGGGTCATAATTGACATGGGACTTGTGCCTAAGCAGACGCGGCCGTAAGTTGTGTTTGAGTGGGCTGTTAACGGCAGGGATTTAGTTACGTGCGGTAAAATACAGCAGAGGTTGAAATAAGCATAAACGTTAAAATAACAGATGAATGCAAGGTCACAGTCACGACTTGGACCCAGAAAAGACTCTTGAACACTTGACATGCTCCTGCTGTCAGCTCACAGCTGCCTTTGGCTCTGACGAAGGCGTAAAGCTGAAGATTTCGGGTAAGGAAGCTGTTGGAATTGGATTGTATTTATTGCAAATCAACAGGATGTCTTTGCAAGTATAAAAGGCATATGGAAGAGTCCACTGTTATTGTTGTACTTTGTTGTGTCTCCAGATGTTTTCCCTCCTGCCCCGCTCCGGAGGCTGAAAGTGGGAAATGGTTTTTCATTGTTCTTAGCTGATGGTGCCAACATCTGCCTTGACATTTCCCTGGGGAATGATATTAGCACTGCTGGGAGTTTCTGATTCATCACTTGTGTCTCATTTGCCTTTCTTTTTTTTTTTTTTTTAATGCAAGATAATGTAAGAGCATGAAGTTTCAGCCCTGCTCAATTCTTTTGAGGGGGGGTGAGAAGAAATCAAGGGAAACACTTGGATGGCTGCTGAACTATCACAGCAGCACTTATGAGCTGCCTTATTTTTAAAGGGCTACAAATTTGCTCTGAGCTGAGGTTTTTCATTGAAAGAAATAGTATTTGTGAGCTCAAACATACTTGAAGATCTCAAAATGCTTAAAATAGCTCTGGTTTTTAATATACATTTAATCCATCATTAGTTCACAGTGCTCTGCGCTGAGGGGAAGGGAACCAAATTAATATATTCATTTGGAAGTGCTCTTTGCTGGTCACATGTGCTTGTAATGGTATTGTAAAGACTTCCATAGTTTTGAACTTAACTTCTTGATCAACGTGATAAGTGTGTAAATTAGCAAAGTTTATCCAAGTGTTGATTGCTGGAAAAGGGGCTTTTAATAGAAATGCAAAACAAAATAGCATTTTTTCCCCAAAGCTTCTGTACTTCTTCTTATCAATAATCAGCTGTCAAGTATCAGATTATATTCATTTTAGTGTATTAATAAAATTTATTATATTAATAATATTTTTTTAAAACGGCTTACATCTGACCTTTTGAATAGGAATGAGCTCTGGAGAAAGTTTGGGCCAGAATACTCAAATGTGTAGACTAAGACTAGATTCAGACCTGTGATTCCTTTATAGCAGACTGTGGTTCTTGGCTCATTCCCTTACATGAGCTGGAAGAACCTGTGACTAGAGCCCTTAGGTGGCAATAGTGTAAATTTTAGCAATGTCTGTCCAAGTTTAGGCAAGGGATTTTTTTGAGAAATCTCTTGGGTCCAAAAAACTGAAAATTCTGTAATACCTCACCATTTTACCTGCTTCTTTGTGCCTTGGCTGTTGTTTGTTTGTTTGCAGTTATTTACAGCTCACTGCTGGGGTTTTTTTGAGATCCTAGCAAGAAATTCCACAGGCAGCTGCGAAATATATGTTTAATCAATTTTAGGAAGACTGATTCCCTAACTAACATATTTCTTCCAGCTGAGACACGGTAAAAAACTGTTCTGCAGATACTCAGGGAAGGGGGGGGAAGTTTTCCTGACAAAGATGTCCTTTTTCTGGGTTGTTGTGGTGTCATAGTCCTGTGGTTCAGGTAATTTAGGTGCATTGGTGTCGTGGTTTAACCTCAGCTGATAACAGAGCACTGTGCAGCCACTCAATCCCTTCCCAGCAGGTTGAGGGGAAGAGAATTGGAAGGGTAAAAGTGAGAACTTGTGGGTTAAGAATAGTTTGATAGTTGAAATAATAGTAGTGGTGGTGGTGGTGGTGGTGGTAGTAGTAGTAGTAGTAATAATAATAATATTGTAATGAAAAGAAAAATAGCAAAAAAAAAAAAAAAAAAGAAAAAACCCCCAAGCTTTTTTATTAAGAAACATCTTTTTGCCTTTTTTTAAGCTTCTCAGGGTAAGCCCACGCAAGCAGCCTTTGCTATTTAAGTTGTTTCTCTGTGTGTTTATGTACAAAAAGAATAGAACCAGGAGTTGTAAAGCAGCAGTATTCTACAGAATACAGAATACAATTTGGTTTTCCATCTTTCAAATGTTAATAGTGTAAATATTGCTTGGATGAGTCATTTTGTAAGGAAACAGTAGCATGTTTCTGTTAGAGTTTTGTCTGCAAAACATAGAATTCTCCTGTGTATTGGGATTAAAACAACTCGTGCAGATCACAAGTTTTCAGATCCACGAGCTGTGATTCGGGTTGATTCGGGTTTATCTCCTGCTTCTGTAAACCTAATTTGCCTGCAAATTCCGTGCAGGAGATTCTGTGTGGCAGCAGTTCCACGGCGAATTCCTTTGAGGCAGCGAGGCCAAAAGGTTCCACTGAACGAGCACTTCCTTCTGGTTCCACCGAAATGTTTGGGTGTGTCGGGGGCGGGCGTCAGAGCTGCTTTGCCGCTCGGTTGTGTTCGCTTGTTTCCCTTTGCACTGCCGTAAACGCCTCGTGTCCGTGTTGTCTTTGCAGGTCAGGATCGCAGCGAGGCCACTTTGATAAAGAGGTTCAAAGGCGACGGTGTCCGGTACAAAGCCAAGCTGATCGGGATAGATGAGGTTTCTGCTGCCCGAGGGGACAAGTTATGCCAGGACTCCATGATGAAGCTCAAGGTGCAGTGAAACTTTCAGTACTGCGAAGGCAAACGGAGCAAATTTCGGCTTGAACGGGGGCTCATTCTCCTTTCGTGACGCCGAGCCTTACTCTGGTTAATTATGTATTGAAATCAGTCAATTTTGCATGAACTCCTGCCTGGTATTGCTTATCCTGGTTTAATTTTAATTTTAATACATTATCTCTGAGTTCTGTAGTTACTCAGTGATTGACACCACTGCAATTTGTCCACAAATTACAAACAACACACTGCAAATTGAATAATTTTATTATGCAAAAGGGGAAGTAAACGACTGCGGAGGAAAATGGGATATCAGAGCATTTTCTATGACATTTCTAATCAACTACAGCACTGCCTCTGGCTGTTACCTCCCTTGAGTGACAGTGGTGGGTGTAGGCAGCCAGATTTAGGGGGGACTGGTGTCCTCACTGGGAGGAGAATGTCTTTCACCAGCAGTGGCAGGGCTGATGTGTTACAAAATCAGACAGTGCACTGAGAGGATGGGGCATGAGAATGTAAAGAGGAGACCCTGGAGTTTTGGGGAAGAAATGAAGCCGTGACAAAGGCAGATTTGGTTGTAAGGTTGGAGTGTAAACAGAGTCTAAAATGCCGGTGGTGTCGAGGGTGGGCTCTCTGGACCTGATAGACATCCCTGTATGGCCCAGTCTCTCTCAGAGCATGAGAGCTGTCTGTAGGAATCGTTCTGTCCCTCACCCTGGGACATATGGAAGAGTTTGAGTCACTGGGAAGGAAGGAGCGGTTGTGTTTTCCTGGAGTGCACTGTTGGCTGTTCACCTCCCATCTCCCCTCTGCACTGCAGGGTTACAAACCAGGTCTAGCAGCAAACCCTCTGCTGTTTTTTCCCTTTTATTTCCCCTCCAGCCCTCTCCCCAGCCTAGAGAGCTGATGGATTTTCCATTGCTGGTTTTTTCAGGAGGAGAAATCACTAAATGGTGTCTGGTGCACTCCCAGCCTGCAGGGTTCCAGTCCCGACGATCCGGGAGGAATGAGTTATTCATTAGGGAAACAGCATGGGGTGACACTCAGCTTATGGTTCAACAACCTAAAAGCAAGATCTGGGAGATAATTTACAAATCAGTTTTATGGCAGGCAAAAATTAATCTGCTCCAAAAGGTGCTCTGTTGGTGTGTCACATCTGCCACAATATTCCTATCTGATTTAAATGTGTGCTGGGTATTTCTCATCATTTCATAGTTGCTGGCACTATGGGGAGAGTTGTCACTGTTCTGCTGCACAAACCTTTTAGTCCCTCTCCTCCGTGGATTAATATTTCCACATCTCCCAGGTGCCTAATTCCTGTTTGCAGGTGGCAAAATTGATCTAAACAGTACTGGGAAATGACTAAAACTGTTAAAGGAAGGGAGTGTTAGAAATTCATGTTTGACAGCAGAGCGTAGTTACAGGCTCTGGAAACCCAGTGTCCTACAACATGAATTTTGAGGCCACCCATAAAGTTTTGGGGTGGCTTTTGACATCATGTCCTTGTAATGGCAGCAGTGAAGGTCTTAAAACCTAAGTTAGTGGTTCTTGAAACGTGTTGGAATTGCAGAGAACCAGATACAGTCTAAATATTTTCATTTATTTAGGAGTACAATCGATTATATTTGGTCTCAGTTCAGTGTTACTGGTCAGGGCAGGCTCCTGAGAAGGTGGAAACAGAAGTTACTGTTCTAATTACGCTGTGGGAGAATAATGCATGAGATGGTATCAGCAAGTTCCCTTACAAAGTAAAGGTCTGAGATCATAAAAAAAATAACCCTCAATACCAGTTTTTTACAGTCCAGGTGTAGTTTGATTTTTAGAAGAATATTTTTCTTCTGTAAAAATCTCAATTTGTTTATTCCAGGTAGGTGTGAAGTGAAATAAGCTAAAGTCATTGGCATTTTCTCTCCTCTGCTGCTTGTTGGGTTTTTTCCTATTTAAAAAAAAATAAATAGTACAGCTTATAGCTGGGAAAAGTGTGCTAGAAATGACCTTCAGCTTCCATGAAAACAAATTTCATGGAGAATTAGCTAGTGCAGGGGTTGGAAGTGGGAGCACATTTGAAATGCTCTCTGGGTAGCATAAAGAGATGTGGTATCTTGAAAAAAGGGAGGAAGCCAGAAGTAAGGAGGGTACTGTTCCTGGAAGGTCTTTGAGTTTTCCTAGAAAAGTGGTGAATTGTCCACAAGCAGGTCTGTGGCTCCTGGGAGAGTCATGAAACCAACCAGAGCTGCTCTTTGTTTCCACAGGGAATTGTTGCTGCGGCTCGATCGAAAGGAGAGCATAAACAAAAAGTCTTCTTAACAGTTTCCTTTGGGGGAATCAAAATCTTTGATGAAAAGACAGGGGTAAGTAAAGTGATCGTGGGGTGAGACAGAATTCAGTCTTTCCCTGGTTCCTTTGGAAGCGTTTCCTGGCTGGGCAGTGAAATCTCACTGGTGCAAACACACGTGAAGCATCTCAGAGATTTGACAGAGGGTTATCATCTGTCAGAGCAAGCCACTGCATCACCTGTAGAGTGTAGCTTGTGTGTTGTCAGTGGTAGAAAAATTATATTTTGTATGGAATGAGAGGTAAAAGATACTGGAAAATTTGAGGTTGGCTGTGTGAAGCTGCCAAGCAACAACTTCCTCAGTAGCACCTGGTCGAGGAAGTTGCAGAGACTTTCATGCCTTACTTACACAGTTTCTGCCACAGCAATACCATGTTTGATTTTTTAAATTGCTCTGAAAGAAGAAACCTAAGCAAAACATTACACTGCTTAGATATAAAGCAACAACACACAAACTGTTTCAGTCATAATTAAGAAGATTTTTACAGCAGTTTAAGCTCTGCCTTGAATTTTAAAAAGCTCTTGATTTAATCTTTTGGAAGATTAACTATTTAACACGGTGCCAGAAATAAAACCCTACTGATGATAGATGAAATTGTCTTTGCCAGTTAATTTATATTATTAGAAAATCAATGTCATTGAGCTCACTGATACATAATACAAGTAGTTAGTAATGAAATGCTCGTTTGGGATGTGTTGTGTAAAGTACCCAGGCGAAAGCTGTGTTTCAGAGGGCATTGCTGGGGTTACAGAAAACAGGAAATGCCAGAATTAGGGCTGTCAGTGCAAATTGCACCCCAGCCACAGTTGCTGTCCTAAGATTAAACTCTTTTCTTGGGGAAATAAAAAAGAGGAAAGAGAAAGACTATTTCTTTTGCACTTGTCTCTGAGTGTGTCTCAACCACTGGAATGCTTTGCATAGAATAAAGAGGGAAGAGGGGACGTGTTTTAGGAACCAAGATGTGCTTTATTCCAGCTGCCTCTCCTGCAGCTCCCTGCACACTCTCCTGTCTGCAGCAAGCGAGGTGGGGACATGAGAGCAGTCTCCTTCATTTCATAACTCTGACATCCCATACTCTAAATCTGACATAACTATATCATCCTTATAGTAAACCTGTCACTCACCCACTGAGGCTTGGAATGAAACCCTTAAATCCACCTTGCAGATGTCTGCCCCTGAGCTGCTGGAGTGATGGACAGGACTGTTGAGGTGTCCTCCTTGGAACAGGGCTGTGACAGAGGGATGTAGGGAGCTTTCCACATCAGTTTTTACGTCTTGTTTTGCAAACAGGAGAGTCGTGCTTCCCATGCCGAGGGTTTGGAGCAGAGGTGCATGAAATCCTCTGCCAGGTCTTCACAGCCACCATCCCTTGGGTTTTCTGATGGGAAAAACTATAAAGGGCTGTAAAAAGATTGTGTTTCACTCACACTGATCTTCTGATTTCAGTATTAAACTTCAGAGTTTATAAAGTCTGGAGTTTGGTGTTTTATGCAACAGCGAAAAAAGCAGCCCTAAATAGGGAAGAGCCTGGATAATCCTGCATTTGCTTTCTCCTCCTTTAACAACCCTCCCTGTCCCCCACAGTGCTTTCTCCCTTGGTTGTATTTCCATGATTTTGGAATTGCCAAAAGGGCATTTTGGAAGGATTATTTATCTCTCCAGAGTGTCCTTTCTTAACTTCTACCACTGTCTATTGCTGTCACGTCTGCCCCAGTGCCAGTCCGATGTGATAGAAAAGAATAAAAATATTCAGGAAAAGAAGTGGGCTTCTTCATGTTGAGTATCTTGTAGGCTGCCATTGGATTTTAATTTATCACAATAAAAAATCAATTTGTAGCTCAAAACTAGCAAATTTTTTTTTAAATTGGCAGTGTCATAGCTGACTTCATACAGATGATTTAGGGGAATTGCTCCATAATTCGTTACAGATGAAGGGCTCTGGTTGGGTTACTACTGAAAATGATAAGCAAGTTTTTTTCCTCCCTCTACTTTATAGCTCTCCTTAATACGTTCCAGGCATAATATTCATCAAAAAGTATTGATTTTAATAATGGTATTATTCCAGCCATCAGGAATTCTGCCCTTTGACTGAATTTATCCATGAAGGAGATTGAGTTGAAGGTGGAATATCATTTGGAAAGAACGTATCGCACCAAGAAAAATGCAAGAATGATTTGCTGCGAGTTTGCACTGTAGGTGCAGTACAATATGGTTCATCTACAGCACTGCAATAGAAATAATAACAATCCTTTCTTATATTCCATCATTCCATGCCAGGGACTAAACTAAATGGGTCTCTTCATACCACTTTCCAAGTACTTGTCAGTGTATTTAGAACATGATAGCAAAAAATTGTGTCTAATATGACTAACAGGGTGTTCTCCTGTTGTGTGTATGCCAAAAATTGTCATTACACATAGGGTTTGACCCTCTTAATCTTATAAATGCACCTTTTTTTTCTGCTGTCAGATGTTATCCATCCATCCATCCATCCATCCATCCATCCATCCATCCATCCATCCCATATGCTTTTTCCAGATTGTTTGCTAAATATATACCCTACCTGAAGGATGTCCATTTTGTTTTGTTTTATACTGTAAAAAAACCCCTACCATAATTATTGCTGAACCCAGACTTTCTCTACCCAATGCCACTTGAGAGATTTCCTTCCTGCATATGATACGAAAATACTTTCTTACCGTTTATTCTGTCATATCCCATCTTGGTTAGACCTCAGTGCTGCAATATATTCTTAATTAATAGTAGTTTGTGGTAATTCTTTAATGTTTTCAAAAGCACGATCTGCAGACGGCCCAAAATACAAATTATTGCGTTGTGTTATTTAATATTCTGCCTTTCAGGGTGGAACGTAGTGGTTGATGATCTCCTAAGAAAGCAACAAAAGGCGTAGCTGTGCGTGTAGAAGGAAATGCAGGTTTTGTGAAGGCCCATCATTGCTGGTTAGCTGTTTCTGAGGGCTGTTTTGTTAATCACACACATCAGGCCATCTCCCTGTGATAGCTCAGTGATGCCTCATTAGACGTGCGTGACTAATCTGGGCTCTGTAAAGAGCCTGTAATTGTCTCATTGTTTATTTATGTGACCATAAATCTCTGTTTACTGTAGGTTGCTTTCCAAAAATGTATTTGAAACTAATAATTAAATCCTCTGAAATGCTTGGGAAAAGATTTCCTTCCACCTCCATGCAGTGAGGTGTGCTTTTAAACTCTTGTTGTCTCTAATTGCAAAATCCCGTCAGCTTCAATGGCAAGCCCCCTACACTGTGAAAAAGAAATGAGATAAAAGCAAGAAATTACTATTTGGCTTTAAGCAAAGAATTATTTCTCTTAAAAGTAAAATTTTGTATCAGCTCGTGGGTGTGCAAATTGCCAGAATATGCTGTAGAATAGCTCTCTATGAGCTATTGTTACAGCTAAATTATTTATCTGGATTCCTCCACTGGCCAGCAGGCAGGGTAAATCAGTGTCAGTATCTTATGGGAAATAACCTAAACAGATGGATTGTAACCCAGCTGATGAAGATGACAGTCATCACAACAATTTTTTCCTATTTTGTAGCACCCTGAAAGTGAGTTTCATTTGCATTGTCTATTCTCTTTCAGAGATGTTGACCCCTATCTTTATTGAAATAAAGCTCTTGGGCCCAGTCTGTGGGATTGTAACATTTCTAGGAATACTCTGGTGGGATTTCAGTATTTATTGCAGAGAAGTATTGCAGTGTGTTACTCATATTTTATGAATTTGATCTGTAGCCATTTTCTTCAGGCAGTCAGTGTGAAACCCAGGAAGGGAAACTGTGTGTCTAAATACATATATTTCATGTTGGCTATCTGTTCTTGTTATCTGTCAGTTACTCCAGCCTTCATTATCTTTGCTGAGGATTTTATTTTATTTTATTTTATTGTATTATCTTTGAGGGTTTACCTGCCTGAGGTGGTGTTACTCAGTGATTAACACCTCCCTATTCCATGTAAGGGGGACCAGACCTCACCTGCAACATTCCATTTAAAAAAAAATTAATTTGTCTCCCCATGCTGGCCACAGAACTGGTGATTGTACTTCTTCTTTAAGTCCTAATGACATCCAAATAAATAATACACGTGGTGGGTGGTTATCATCCTGTTGTCCTCAGGTTGTTCTCTTCGACTGAGATCATGTTACAGCTCTGAAATGTCCCACCCAATGTTTTGGATGCCAACATTTTGCCCATCTTCCTGAACTTTTAAGCTCTCTTGACCTTACAATGCACACAGATTCCTCAAGCTGTTGCTACAAAGCATTTTCCGGCGTGTTCTGAGGCTTTATCAGGTTTGTGCTGATAACCCCTGGATTTGCTGCTCTTCCCCTTTCAGTGTGAGTGATGGTGTTAATTATGCTGATAGATTGCTAACAGGACAGCTGAACTTGGCTGAAAGAAAATTTTAGCGAGATGAAAATTGTCACTGTTGGCAGAAGAGGCCTCGTTTGAAATGTACCAAAGGTACTCCTTGACTTTGCTGGAAATCTGTTGGTTCTGGCATCCCTGACCAGAAATGGAGGTACGATCATGGATCTGCAGTTATTCCTTGAAGCACATGTGCTGGAGCAGATGAAATGTCAAACTGTCAAAGTCTCTATCACTGAGTGTCTCTGAGTCCTTAAAAATAGAAATAAAGGAAGGAATTAATTTCTTCTGCTCTCTGCTCGCTCCGCAGCAAGCAGGAGAGATGGGGTGAGGAGTTCACTGAGTTTTGTGTTTGCCAGGTGTTTGCCTGGGGCTGCCACAGGTGGGTTTTGTCACCTTCGTGTCTTTGAAACTTCCCAAAGTTCCTGCTGGCCTCTTCCTGGCTGATCTGAGGTGCAGCCCTCTGTGAGCATCGTACCTGATCAGCTGATTCCACACAAACTCCTCCACCTGCTCTCCGTGACTCTTGTCTCTGGATTTTACCTGTTTGCCTAGATCCTCTCCTGCAGTTTTCATCTGGAATTTCCTGTGTGCTCCATGTCCTTGATCTCCTTGTTTTTTCCCTGCTGTGCTTTTTGCCAGAATTATTTCATTTTCAAACATAAATTGGGTTATTGTGCCAAACCAAGTGATGCCAGCTCTGTCCTCTGTTCCAATCTTGATCTGTCTCTCCAGCCCTCTCCTTGCATGTTTAGCCAGCAGCTCAGGCTCAGTGTGGCTAAACCAGGCCTTTTAATCCTGACTCCCAGAGGTCTCTCTCTGACCTCCTTTTCAGAGAGCTGAGCAAAATATCAGCGTCGTCTATTATTCAGCCCTGTAAATTCAGCCTTTTCGACCCACTGTTGTTTTTTTTTATGGCCACACCCAAGGTAACTCCAGATCTTGCAGAGTTCTTCTCACCTGCTCTGAAATACAGCATTTACTCTCACACTGAGAGTTAAAATCCAGTCCTGCCTCTCTTCATCTCGTGTCTCAATTGTTATCCTTTGCTTCGTCCTTGACAAATTTGACTTTTATTTTTGAAATGCATCGTGACTGCCAGGATTGCTGCCTCAGCTTATTCTTTTGATCATGTCACACTTCCCTTTGCATTCCTGGGCTGAATCTGCCTTCTCTCTTTTATCAGCCCATTGCTGAATTGTTTTTTTTCCAGGCTCTTCATCAGCTTTCGAGGAGTCCGTCCGTAGTACCAACTTTCACCATTCATTTATTCAGTTTTCGTAATAAGTTATTTCAGGTCCCTTCCCACCCTGCCCATCATCTTTTGGAGGAATTCTTTACACAAATTCGTGCAGTACCCCCTCATTTTTTCTTTAAAACACTCCCATGCTACAAACTTGTTTTAAACCTGATGATGCTGAGGAGCTACTGCATTCATGCATCCCAGAGATGTCCCAAGGGGAATCTGGTCTTTAGCTCTCAAAGGTTGGAATTTAAATATAAACTCGCTGGGATTACCTTTTTAATTCTTCCTTTATTTTTTTTAATCAGTATTATCTTTTTATAGGAGCTTCTTTTGTTAGAAATGTTTGGTCTTGGACCATGCTGAGGACTTCTAAGGACTGCAGTGTAAAAAATATTACATAATAACGATGAAGAGCAACAACTGTAGAACAGCAAAGTCAAATGTTGCACATAAGAGTTGAAAATGGTGACATTTGGGGCCTTCCTTTGTGCTTTGTCCACAGCTTCTGCCTGCAAAAGATCCCTCTGGCTGACTGGGAGTCATGCCCTGCTCCTTGACACTTTCCATCTTTCTGCTTGTAAATATGAACAGTAAAACATGGCATTTACTGTTCTACACGCAATAAATGTGTCTAATTAGAATATGGCAGAGGAGAGGACTTAAAAATCTGCATATAGTTCTTACCAGGTATTTATAGACTCTGGTACTTCAGAAGGGAAACAATAACACATTTCATGGACATGTGACAGCTAGCAAAATGTAAATGTCAGGAGAACCTACTTCCTTAATTACATCCCTTATTGACTATTGTAATTCATTCATTATTGGCCTCCCAAACTGGGCCCTGGGCAGTTTGGATGGTTCACAGTGCTCCACAGGGATTTTTAATAGCCACAAGCTCATGGAGTTCTGTTCTTTAGATGCCCAGTTTGCTGTGTGAGGGTTGTAAAAGCCGTAGGTATTATGGCAGTTTTGTTACTGTGGAAAAAAGAACCCAGAAGGCAAAATTTGGGTGTGATTTTGGGTATTATGAAGTCTTGGGGATCTCAAGGTTTGGTTTGAACCTTGTGTCATCCCTCCCAACACTTGGCATGCAGAGGAAGGCTGAAATTTCTTTTCCTTTCCTCTGGAAAAGGGAAAAGTTCTAATCCGGAGCTGAGTCCAGCCTGTTTGTAGTCAGGGTATGCAGAAACTGCCTTGTGAGAATTCTGACCCTAATGGGCATAAAGTAAAGCTATTCCAGACATGTTATCCAAACTGAAATAATTTGTGCAATTTTGTTGTAGTTGGGGTTTTTTTTATTTTTTCAGTGGGAAAAGGGTAAAAAGTTGATTGCTTTCAAAAAGGCAGAAAATGAGATTTTATGAGTTTAGTGATGGTCTCATTTGGCCTCCTGTTGTTTAATCCAAGCACCCCAGGATGGATTTAAGAAAGGGAAGTGCTGCTTACATGCACTCTGCATTAAGGTATGGAGAATCTCACTATTATATAGTTACAACAGTGATATTTAATAGTTCCGAACAATAAATATTAGGAATATTGATGTATTCCCAATTGCCATTTGGCTTCCGTTGCATATGGGGGTGGGTGTCTGTCTACAGAGCTGTCGTAGTAAAAATTACCATACCAACACTTCCAATTCTGTCTAATTTAAGTGTTTGGTATGCTAAACCAGAATTTGGGGTGAATTTTGCTAAGAAGTTGGAAGTCAGTATATTTGTTGTTATGGATCCTGTTTTATACTGGAGCTGCACAGCATCTCTCCCCTATTGTCCCATGGCAGAAAAGTCAAAAGTATGGAGTTATATTGGGATTTATTTTGCCTATAGTCACCACCCTTTTGTGATCCAGATAAATAAATCTCCAGCAGAGCCGCATTCCTTTTTCTCCAGCTGCAATTTTGTCTTATAAGAAGAGCACCCAAAATACAGAGTTGCGTGCAAGTCCTGGTGTTTTTAAGCCAGGTTAATGCATCACATAGTAGAAGAAAATTTCAGGCCCATTTTCAGCACACCTGGAGTTACAATGGCTGGATTTCAGACTGCTTGGGAAAGGATTTAGCAAGAGAAGTGCTGACATAATAATAGCACAGGCGGCTGAGATGCTCTGAAACCTCCCTGGAGAGCAGTGGGGGACATTCAGCAGGTGCCAGAACAGAAAGTTACATCCCCCTTTGAAATCCACTCTTTTTTTCTTGGAGATGGCTGGGAAGCATTACACCCCAGGTGTGCTGGTGATTTCCCTTCCTATTCAGAGCATTTTTATCTGGTTGGCTGCTGTGCAGTTTTGTGCTTGCCCTGGTAGGAGCAATAGCACTGTCACTGCTCCTGAGCTCCTGTGCTGCCTTGTGGGCTCTCCTGTTGGTGGGGTCAGGTGAAAGGGGGGCAGATGTCCTTCACTGTCAGGGAAATGAGAGAGGGAAACTACAGGAAGGATTACTTTTAAATGTACGTGGAGTTTGCAGGATGATGGTAATAGGTACTTACTGGGAATAAAGTCAGTGGGTGATGTTCTGCCTTGAGGAGCACATTTGTGTTTACAGGGAAGTCAGCAAGAGTGTGGTTCAGTCTGAGAGTTCATGGGGATGAATAAACACCTTTTTTTCCCCTCCTAGTTTGTGTAGTGGAAGGAGAAGAGGAGGGGAGGCCACTGTCACTGGATGCTGTCATTGTCAACACTTACCAAACACAAGTACCTGCTTTCATCCCTGTCTTTCGGTTGAATAAGTCATAAATTTCACATACCAGTGTATCTTTGCTTAGTACAAAAACAACTGTTCATCAAAGTTGCCTTCCCAAATGAGATCCCCGTGCTCCTGACCTTTCTGGTGGATGCTGGGTGTGCTCAGCATGTGGCTGCCCACGTGTCAGGGGAGCCCAGGGGCTGGAGCAGCATCTCCCGTGGTGCTCCCAGCAGCCGGTGGCAATCGTGGAATTACAGCAGTGCCTCTTGTGTCCCTGCATTGTAGCATCCTGCCTATCTCTGCTGTTGGTACTTCCTAATCCTTTGTGGTTCCCATCCCAATTCCATGTCATCGTTCTCCCAGTGAAACAGGCAGCAGCATTCCTGGTGGCTTTAAAGGCAGCACTATGAATAGGTGAGGCAGAACACTAATTAGTTTGAGTGCCTTGACATTTAAAGCAAGTAAGAAGTCTGGGTATCTAAAAATATTGCATATGGCTCCCAGCCCTGGCTCTGCACAGCTCAAAGTACTTTTTTTTTTCTTTTTAGATAGTCAAAATACGGATTTGAATCCAATTCTATGATTATGTCCTTGCTTTTAAAAAGGCTGAGTTGGTTTGTAAAAGTTTTACATGCAGCCTTCTGCGATCTTTAATTAGCCAAATGCTTTCCTGTGAGCGATACAGGAATTTGGAGGTATTTAAAAGTGTAAGGCACGTGTGAGTGTAACCTGTGCATGCATAAGGCTCAGTGCTGAGCAGTGCTGGGAGTGGAGTCATGAGTAGGTTCAGGTTTGATGAGGAGAGGAGAAGACATGCTGTGTGCAGGACCTGCAAAGGGGGGAGAATGAAAGGAATAAGCAGGAAACAAGCCAGCATCCACAGCTGGGAAGGGCTTTGCTGCCTGCATTTCAGTGGAAGGTGAGGGCAGCACTGCCAGGGAGCTTTTCTGAAAGGCAGACCCTGTGTGTGACACCCGTGGCCAGGACAGCAAAGCAAGGCAGGGAGAGAGAAAAGCCAGCAGAGCTGATCTGTGCTCTCAGCTGGGCTCAGGTCTGCGTGCAGAGCGTTAATCAAAGTTTGCTTTGGGAGATTTCAATTAGCAGCAGAAGACTAAAACTAAACATTCATCCTGCTTTACATGAAAATGAGCAGGGAAGAAACAACTCTGGGCATTAAAATGTGCAAATGGGAGCTGTAGGATCTCTTTTGGAAGGTGCCAGGGCAGAGCTTAAAAACAGTCTCCTCTGCCTGAGTTGAAATGTAGGACTCTTGGAACACGATGTGCCAGGCCCCTACCTAGGGCAGCTTCAGGAATTCCTCCCTTGGGATAAGGCAAGGGGAAAAGAAAAAGAAAATAGAGCAAAAAAATTACCTGCAAGTTCTTTGTTCTGCTTTAGAGTCTCTTTGAGGTTTGCCTTTTGCATTTTATTTTATTCTTATCTTAGGGCTCAAATACTGCACACACACTTGTCATGTTGCTATGGATGGTTTATATCCGAGGTGAAGTGTCTGTTGTAGGACCTGAACAAATGAAGTATTTATTGATGAGTGATCCCATTTATGGGATTGTCTGAAGCTTGTTTATACGTGCAATTGTAACTTGGAGGAAAAGCTTTCCTCTCTTTTTACTACAGGAAGACTGAAAACAAAATGTTCTGGTCTTTATGACCAGGACTGGTCATTCATGATGCTGTTTCTGAATTGTGAAGCTCATCACTCCAGAGTCATCTTTTGCTGATGTGCAGTGAAAGATCAAGTGCAGCAAGTCCATCATCAGCCACTGAAACCAGTCTGTCATTGTGGAACACAGGGCTTCTTGCTTCTATACCTTGGTTAATTTCTGATTATGAAATAATTTCTATATTTGAATGATACCAGAATTGTGTCATGTGAAGATCTCAACTGTTTTGCATCATTTTCAGTCTGCTCATGAACACAACGTACTGGTTATGCACAGTTTGTGAATTCACAGAATCCTTTTCTGCTCTTGTTCTTCCCTGTACATGTGCTTTCTCTCAGCCCCCTTTCAAGTCTTACTGAATTAGGGAGAGTATCTGGGAGATAGATAGATAAACATAAAATAAATCCCTCTTGTCCTTTTTCCCCTTTTCCAGTAAAGTTTGTTACATTGTGCAAGTAGATCTATGGTCTGAGGACGTTTCTGTTTGATGACTATCCAATGCAACTTAAATTTGAGTATGGTTTTTGTGATGTTTTCAAGCTCTGCTTTATAGGCCTTGCATGAGAAATCAAGAGAATCAGCGGCTGCGTCTCGCTGAGGAGTTTTTCAAATCACAGGCTACAAGAAGAGGGTGGCTGGTAATGCTTGCTGAATCTGAAGCAGTTAAGATGTGAGACAGTTAAAGCCAAAAAAATTACCTCCAAATCTCCTAGGAGTTGTATGAAGGAATTTCTCGTGCTGCTCATGTAAATCAAAAGCATTTGAGGAGGGTGAGGAATATTGGTGTAAAGGAACAAAAGAGTCTTGTAAAAAGTAAGGGCTGCTCAAAGGGCATTCACAAGCTGTAGAGATGAACACAGCAAAAGTATGGAGAGGTTCAGTGATGCTGTTGCAAACTGTCTCAGTACTGAACATCGTGCTCCCTCCAATTCAAGATTTAATCAATGAGTCTTACAGTCTTATCAGGAAAAAATACAAGGCATGGTCAAAGGTGCTGCACTTGAGCTGTGTGCAAGCTTTGGCTTGAGAGGAGAGGGCAATATTGGCGTATTTATGGCCATTTTGATCCACTGACTGTTTTGCAGAGGGTGGTGGGGTGGGAGCTCAGGGGGAATACACTCAGATGTGTTAGAGCCCTGGGAATCCCACAGTGGCCACTGGACAGCTGCCATCCCAAAGAACGTAGTAATAACTTACAGGCAGGTACTGTTGCTTGTACAGTGCACTGAAATAGTGAAATGGCAACATAAAACAATGTGTTGCAGCCTCTAGATGCTCCCTGCAGTTGGAATTTGGGGCATGGTGCATTGCTGAGCTGATTAGGGCCGCTGACTTCGGTATCAAGGGTCAGATTTGCTGCTTCTTGGTATAACCTTTGCTTTAACCATCTGATAGAACAATGGCTGTGTCAGATGCAGAGCAGTAAGAAAACAGTACAAGACTCGTGGGAATCCCAGCATCTCAGCTGCAGTGTAGCACATCTGTCTTTCCAAAGCTCTCTGAAAATGCTTCCTTGCCCTTTAGGATTTTCTTTGCCCTGGAACAAAATTTGCAAGTGCATATTTAAAATATAACTTGGGCTTAATAGTAGTTGGAGAATGGTTTTGGGTTTAACTAGCTACTTTCACTACTGATACAATAAAAAATTGAAAAGCTTTTGAAGTGAAGGTGGGAAATTGGCCATATGTGCGTTCCAGTTTTGTTTTGCCCCCTTCCAAATTCATATATTTAGTAAATGGATCTTCTGCATGAGCAACTTAGCATTTGCTTCCGAAGACAATGACCAATAATTAGATTCATATCTGGTCTTTGTCGGACATTATTACAAATTATGAGAGCTGGACAGAAGTTTATTACCTTAGTGCTGTTCCCTTTCACAAATTAGGTTCTTGGAGCATCCAGCCAGCTCAATATCAGAGATCTGTTCATCACAATTAGGCTGCTGTGCTGGCAGAGCCACGTCCTGCTGCCTTAATTGACTCTAGGTGTCTGAGGTGGGGACAGGGCCACACCAGCTGAGAGCATCGCTGGGTGTGTCTGACACAGAGGCACCCACGAGGGCACTCGCCTTTGCTTTCTCAAGGATTTTCCACTCTTGCTCCCCAGGTGAGATAAAGGCAGCAGCAGGATGCTTTTCTCATCAAGCAAAGGGAATGGTGAGGATTAATTTGGATTTTAGCTGTGGCCCGAGTACCCTTTTAAGCTCTTTTCCTGAGTCCAACCAAACAGGCTCTTACCTGGGGTACTCCTGTGAGGTGCTTGCCTTTATTTAGGATGGAGTGTACAGGTAGGGCTTAGTGTAGCCCTCAACTCGAGCAGGTGCTTATCCTCACACAGGATCTTGCTCGCTGACTCTGCTTCCTCCTGGCTCAGCTGCACGTTGCCATGTAAGCTCAGGAAGTCCCATAATCTGCTTTTTTTTTGCTTCAGTCTCCTCGGCTGCAGGAAGAGAATGGCTCTTACGAGTTTGTTATTGTTATTGTTATTAAAAGGAAATTAAATTTACACTTCTCTGGGTGCTGTGCTGTGTCACAGCCAGATGGCTGCTCCCCTGGAGGGACTGAGTGTGCGAGAGCTGGGGCTAAATCTGTTTTGATTCTTCTCTTTATCAGCACCATATTTCATGTGGCCCTTTGTGCTACACAGACCAAGCTTTGATCTGCGTATAATCTCAAAGTGAGCTTTTTCTGCCAAGTGTTTTTATTGCAGAGCTTGTGCACCGAGACGCCTTTTAGTAGCTGGCACTTGGAAAAGTCTTTCTTCAGGTTATTGTCTGCAAAATCTGTGTGTGTGGAGGAAGCACAGGGCTTAGACAGATTTAGTTTCTTCTCGTTGTGAAGCCACACTTGCAGGCTGCCATCTGAGAGGTCCCCTCAGGCTTGGAGAACGCTCCAGAGGTTACATTTTCCTTTTCTGCTCCTGTTCTTGGGGTGGGGTTTTTTTGGAGAAGGAAGGTCCGTGATCTGTTGCTCAGCCTACATTCCATGAGTGCCTTTGGCTCAAGCAGGTTCAGCACTGGACTGTTCATTTTCAGTCTCCTTCAGGGGGAGGGTTCAGCCCCCACTCCACAGTTTTGTGTTCACTTTATACTCTTTTGTGACCAAAAGTGATCGTCTCGGCCAGTGCTGGGAGATGCCTTCCAATACTGAAATCTCCATAACTGCAAGAGGTTTCCAGTGAGTTTTGCTTTTCAGGTTTTCATATGTGACATTTCTTTGGAAAGCTGAACTGGAATGATGCTTTCTTCCAAAACTCCTTGCTCTTCTTGTAGGAATTCAGTATTTTGATAATTTGCTACGCTTAAACTCTACAGCTCTTTCTTTTCTCGATCAAACCTGATAAAATGTTCCACATGTTGCAGTAAATGTTTATATAACAGATTTTTTGGGCTATCAAGTGTTTCCTCACACTAAGCACTATCACATTTAAGGCAGATTACTGTGATCTGTCACTTATTGTTTGTTCTGTCCTCTTTCCATGGGCATGTGACTGAAGTGTTCATCACAGTAGGGGAGGACTGTCAGATTGGAAATAAGATGTTTCTCAGTCACCCTGTGCTGTGTCCAGTAGTAATTTGCAGGGAGTTTGAAGTTGTTGGCAGCTGTAGCTCTGAAATAACACTGAGCTGTCTCCTCTCTGCTATTTCACATGAAACTGAGAATTTTTGCAGTGGTTGTTTCGTTTCCCCATCTGCTCATCCCCTGCCTATCTCATGAGGCTGATGTCTTGCCACCCCATCTGCCATCCAAATACCAAGTTCCAGAAAACAACACGAGAAAGTTTGTGATGCAAATGCAATTTATTGATGTGCTTTTCATTTCACTCTGACATTTGAGACTGTTGACTTTCTCCTCCAAATTGTCTCTACACAGTCCCACTGAAATGCACTTTTCTCTAGAGGGAGAGGGAGTGGAAGGGTTCACAACTGCTTGAGAGGTATCCATGCACCTTAATGGGTACCAGGGAAAAGTCTGTGCCAGGACAAGGTTTTGGGGGTTTGGGTGGTGTTTTTTTAGCTGTCTACATGGAGGGACTGCTTTCCATCTCTTAAAACTTCCAGGAGTTATAAAACTAGATCGGTCTAGGATTTGAATCTGCAGGTGTTTCATGTCATGGAGTGGTTTGGGTTGGAAGGGGCCTTAAAGATCATCTAATTCCAACCCCACTGACATGGGCACTTACAGGACTGTGGGATGTTTACGAAGGGGATGAGCAGCTCCACACCACCTCTAAGTGCATTTTAACAAAACAGCAGAGAAGCATTGCAGCACAAACACAGGCACTTAGGGAAATGCTTGTGGCCCGTTGTTGTCCCCATGATCCCTGCGAGTATCAGCTAAAACAAACAGGAATTGTAAGGAAATGGCCATGAAGAGCACTGGAGCCTGTGCTGCATGTTGAGTCCTGTTAAGGAGCACAGCAGCCTCCTGGGTGCAGTGAAGGAGAACCATCTGTACCACCCAGTGTTGTCTTGCAGCAGGGAGATAAAGTTAATGTCAGAGCACTCTTTGCAATTCACTGTTTCCACTGAGTGTGTTGCAGTAAGTGATGGTCGATGTCCTGTTGCACTTTGGGCTTGCTGAGCTTCTTGTTAAAGCTTCGCCATTAATTTTCCATGTTAGTCCAATTTCTGTGATTTTTTTTTTTTCAGTGGTCTTCCTAAACATACAGGGCCTGGTTTCCTTATGTGCTGCTGAGCTGGAATACAGGGGACTTGCAGCATGGCTGAAACTATGGTCCATGAAGTTATTTTATTATGAATCTATTAAGGATTTTGCAGTTTGGTGGGGAACTGAGGTTTTTAGGGAGCTTACACAGGCAAAATGTTTTATTGCTTATTCCAGTGTGAATAGGCGGGGACAGGCTTGCTCCATGCCTGTATCCCACATCCCAGCATCCATTCTGGAGCTGCCAGTTGATCCCACCTTCTGAAACCAGGCTCAGCATTCAGTTACTCGAGGTGAGAGGCTGTGCAACCCAAATCCCTGTGGGACTTGTCCTGGTGGATGTAACGCTGTGTGGAACAAGCTTCCTGCTTTCGGTGGGGCAGCTTTTCCAGGAGGCTTTGCAGCTTGCAGGGTATTTTTTTGTTGTGGCTCTTAACACTGTGCCCCAGGCTCCACTAAATAGACAACCTCATTAAAAGAGAAATAGCAATAGTAAAGGAGTGACTTTCTCATGCCATCTAACTCACATTTTTGACATGATTGCTGGACCCTCCAAGTACTTAATTGATTGACTTAATTGATTTAGTGGCACTGGAGGCTACAGCATGGAAATAAAGGGGCAAGATGAGGATAAGGGGTGAAAAAATTTATGATAGGTGCCAAGCAGCCTGAGGGAAATTAGAAATGCTACAGATCTCAGAGGCAGCTAAATCAATTCAGTGTGATGTACAGGGAGCAACCTGGGGGAAGAGGAGAAGCAGGGGGTGGAATGGAGAAAAGGAGAGGAAATAATGGCTGGTGGGAGAGACCGGAGTAAACTTAAGGGGAAGAGGAAAAGCAGCAGGCTTGGTGCAGATGGGTATTTTGGACTTGTAAGTTTAACACCAGGCAAAAACTTGGTAGTGTATGAATAAAACGTAATAATGACATTATGTTTAGCCTTAAAAAAAGGACTCATGCATCACAAGATTGTCTTGTTACCCAGTTTGAGACTTTATCTGTGCTTCCATTTAAAATCTCCAGCATTTGCAACAGTGACTAAAGTCACAGGAGACCTAAAATAATTTGGAGGCTGTGGATTTTGTTAACAACTGAAACTTAAATGTTAAATTACTTTGTAATCTCTGCAATATGTAATTGACTGTGTTGAACCATAATACAAATTAAGTCTTCTCTGTAATTTGTTCTGTCGTGCTGCAGTGCTCCAGAACAATTTGGTACCTCACTTAAGGATTGGTAAATGGTTTGTAGCAGCTCTCTGCACAGATAGAGTAGAAACTTTAAACAGTGTGTGATGGAATCCATCAGCATTGGCATACAGGGGGGTCAGAAACATCCCTGAGTTAAGAAATAATTCTTTTATGTGCTTGTGGCCGCTAGAGACAGGACTCTGATCTTGCAATTTACCGTAGTGAATCTCTCCTGCCTGCAACAGGAGCCCCGTTTCTGCTGTGCAGGAGCGAAGAGTCAGACACTCATTAAATAATGCCTAGAATGGAGCATTGGGATGTGTAGAAGGGACTCATGAGGTGAATTGAGGGCTGTGAAAATGTAGATGTGTTTCTATCTACGTTTTGAGTACAGATGTGTGCATGCAACGTGCGTGTTCCAGCTCAGTGTCCCTCAAAGAAGTGAAAAGCTCTCCCTAAACGCTCCATCCAGTAAAGTACATAAAAGGATAATTGCAGTCACCTTTACTTAATTTATATTTCTATTGATGCAGTGTGTAAAATATCATAACCATTGGAAATGTAATGATTTTTGAACAGTGAACATGGATTCCCAAATAAATTGGAGCGTCTCCATTTGCTCTCTTACCTTCTGGGTGATACTCTTCCATGGTAGAACAATCTTCAAATTTAATTCTGTGAGGAAGGCATCTGATCACAGTTTAATTTCAGTGCGAAACGCTGCCTGGCAATCAATAAAGCAATGTCAGAGAACTTTGATTTAATAGGAGCCAGAGATAACGTTCCCTGTCATATGCAGAATAGAGAGATGGGAACATTTCATTTCAGTGTAACAGATAGCATGTAACTTGGTTTTCAAAAAAACCTAATAAATCAATAGCCCCGTATTATCTAAGTGAGATCCCGTCATTAATTTTAAACGCTCAACACGTCGGGAGAGTCTGAAGTGCACCTTCAGCTCAGCCACGTTCTGCCTGCAGTCACTGGCAACACTTCACTCTCCCACGAGCAAGCAATCTTGATCTGGGGACGTTAAGAGCCATTTACTGTGAAATGAAAATGAAACATGTCCAGTCTTTTGTTTTATATGGAGCCATCCATCTGTCCCAGGCTGCCTCTCATTCCAGATGCCAATCCCTGCCCTACAGAAGTCCCGTTGCTCGCCCTGCTCAGCCTTTTCCCTGCCACACCCAGGCATCCTCCCTGCTTCTGAATGTTCAAGCTTTTACTTTTTTTTAACTCTAAAAACAACCGGTTGTTTAGAGATTGCATGGATACCATGCTGGTTTTCAAAATGGGCTTTCTCTCAAAGCCAGCAGGAATCTGGACCTCGAAAGAATTCTCTGCGAGGCTTTGCCTGCTCTCAGAAATAGCATTAGCCCTAGATGATGTAAGAGCAGGTCAATATATCAGAAGGTAGAAATTGAAACTAATAGATTGTTTTAGATAAGTTTTCCAAGGACAGTATTCTAAGTGGGAATACTTCTGTATTGCTTTGATAATAAAATACTGTTTAGTACAAAGGGAGAAAGATTCTGGCACTACGGGAGATGCTTCTAAAAGCCTCAGATTCATGTCCTGACTCTGGGCAGGGTTTTGCTCACACATTTAAAACAAAATTAAGTGTTTTTAGTATTGCAGTTCACCAGAGTGGGATTTTAAATAAAATGTGAACTTTTGCATTCAGCATTGATTTCCAGTTGAGTAATTACATTTACATTCGTTT
Source organism: Lycocorax pyrrhopterus obiensis (assembly GCA_014706295.1). Taxonomy (NCBI): domain Eukaryota; kingdom Metazoa; phylum Chordata; class Aves; order Passeriformes; family Paradisaeidae; genus Lycocorax; species Lycocorax pyrrhopterus. The sequence goes on from JACSVZ010000013.1 coordinate 4,150,594, forward strand.
TCTGGGGAAAATAAATATTTGGAGTTCCGTTACTGCTTGAAGTGAAATCTGTCTCACTGGCTGATGCTGATTTTTGTAGAGATAAGGCAGGTCTGGTGCTGATTCCTAGAGATATTGGAGATCTCAGCTGTAGCTCTGATCCCTGCAGATCTGCCCGACCTCAGAGTCACCCTGTGTGAAGCTACAGGTTTCTGCAACCCCTGCTTATTTATGTACCTAGAAATCCTGGTTCTGTGCCTGGGATGCTGTGTAGGTAGTAGCTTGGTAGTGCATTTTCTATTTAATTATATTTCACTTAAAGATACCAAGAAAAATCTTCAGTGGAAGGTTTTTGTCAACCTACTAAAGCAAGTCAAGTTTGGTTGGATTTTGAGAAAAAAAGGGGCTTAAAGAGTTCAGATATTAATCGGTTTTCATATCAGATTGTGTTGGGATCCAGATAAAATGGTGAAGGAGAAATTATACTGCTTTTTAATCAAACATTCTGATGTGTATTCCCTACTGTTGGTTTTTTTTTTCAGCTGCTCCAGCATCACCACGCAGTTCATGAAATTTCCTACATCGCAAAGGATATCACAGACCACCGAGCGTTTGGATATGTGTGTGGAAAGGAGGGGAATCATAGATTTGTGGCAATAAAAACAGCCCAGGCAGTAAGTATCAAATCACTGTCATTTTCTGCCGTGTAACTCGGCTGAAAAGCTGTTTGTAAGAAGCTGTTCAAGAGGCCAGTCTTTGTTTATGGTTGTGCTAAACTGGTCACAAGCGTCCGTGTAGATCTTAAATAGCAAATTAATGAAACCAGCTCGGGCAAAAGGGAATGTGTTTCATTATTCCCAATCTTTTATGATCTATTTTTTGATAATTATTGTTTACCTTTCTAGCTAAGCTAGACTGGATGCAAATAAATTTAGCTTTGTTCCTATACTCATGGAAACCTACATTGTGCGTAGTCTACTGTAATTCCAGTGGATGAGAAACCACTAATAAATATGCCTTTACATTCATCCATGTGCCTTTTATATTCATAATGCTTTTTATATTCATAACTATAATTATCATTAATTTTCAAGCATAGTTAGTTCAGTAGGAATTAACCCAGTCCTGCGTGCTGAGATAGAAATTAGTTCTCTATGAAGTTTAATTGTGGAGGTGCTCTGACTGCTCTATCAGCAGGATATGGGGTAAGGGGTGTTTATTTTCCCCTACAGAAATTCTCCACCCTGTTTTTGCTTCCGTAGGCTGAACCTGTAATCCTGGACTTGCGAGACCTGTTTCAGCTCATCTACGAACTGAAACAAAGGGAAGAAATGGAAAAAAAGGCACAAAAGGACAAACAGTGTGAGCAGGCGGTATACCAGGTACACCAATAAGCTTAGCCTACTGCCACGAAAAGTTTGGGGTTGGAGTTTCCCCCCAAGTTGCTCCAGAGAGGCTCTGAGCATCCTCAGCACTTCTGACAGAAATGGGTTTGAGCAGTGCTGGCTTCCAAAGGACCAGTGTGAGCCCAGCAGCCATCCTGAGCCCAGACTAGGATTAAACTAAGCTGAAAGCTGTCACTGGGGTGTGATGAACCTGGTTAGCAGCTAGAAATGATCTGCTCATTTCCTGCTTAGTGGTTCTTCTAATTCAGAAGGAAAACCTTAATGAAGGTCAGTGTTGTAAGTCAGGTTTTAAGTGTCGTAAGTCGGGTTTTAAGTGTTTTAAGTCAGGATTTAAGTGTCTCATACTTTAGGGGAGATTCAATATACTTCTGAACGTGTGTATTTGAATCAAGTCAAACAAGGTGCAGATTGTTAAACTTGGATGGAACTTGAATAAAGTTACTTTGTACCATAATGTGACTTTATCTGTATCCTAAAGAAAGAAAACTATAAACTTACCTGCCCATTTTGCTTATTCCTTTGCTGTCCTTTAATTTCTGAATATAGTTCTTTTATCTCTGCTGTTTATGTTCTGTGCTTTTACTGCCTGTCCTCTTACTTTGCTGTAGACAATTTTGGAAGAAGATGTAGAAGATCCTGTATACCAGGTAATTTCTGAAGCTGTATGGCCGTGGAGTTTCAGAAATGACTAGATACATATTCTCTTCTAACACAGCCAAAACCTTGCACAAGGTGTTTTGAAATTTACTGAGAGAGGTCTTGTGAAAAACCTTTAAAACTCCCACAGAAAGTAGCATATTCAGAGATTAAGCTGTAAGTAATAGCACAATATGTCTGTATAGAATAGAATAGAATAGAATAGAATAGAATAGAATAGAATATTTCAGTTGGAGTATAGAAATATTACATGAAACATGTCATAAATATTAGTTAAAATGTGGCTTGTACATCCAGATTTTAAGTTTCCAAATGAGATTTGTAATCATTTTTTTAATACAAGCTCTACTGAAAAGGGAGCTACTCTGAGAATTAGGGAAGGTGACATCTCGTTCTGATAGTAATAAGTTGGCATTTTGTCTTCTGTGGAGCCAGAATTTAATTCAGAAGGTGAATGTTTGGAGAAAAAAACAACAGTGGCATTGATGTAACACACTCCCTTGTTGGCATTTGAGCTATGATTTAATAATAGATCTGAAATTTAAGTCTTGCTTCATCCAAGAAAAATGTCTGGGAGCAAAGATGATTATCAGAAACGTGTCAATATATTCATGTCCGATACCCTGCTGAGTGTGAAGAAGAAAAAGATGTAATTTCATTCTCACGTTTTTGTGCTGAAACAAAATATGTGATAGTTTACTTTTCTTTTCCTGGGGATTTTGTGTTCTTCCACTTAGGCATATCAGTGGGAGGCACGCTGAAAGGAACCAATTCAACCATTAGTGAATATTGAACAGTGCCTAAGGTGCAGCAAGAAAGATGATAAGAGTCAGGATGCCCTAAATTACTGTTCAGCTTTTATAATGTCAGGAGTTTTGTTCTGTACTCTTCACAATAAAGCAAGAACCTGAAAACGAAAAAGTGTTGTGACAGCCTTTTGCCATGTGGCCTGTTCCACGCACACCGGCCTGTTCTCCCAGCTTGGATTTAGCACTTCTATTCATAGATAATAAACATATGTGGAAATAATTGCCATTATGTAAAAGAGGCAAAATTCGTGTTGCCTCCAGAAAATTAATACTGGGCCACAGGCGGTCTCCCTGGCGAGAAAGAATTAGGAAGTTGCTCTAATGATCATTAAGAGGAGATTTATGAAATATGAGACAACCTTTCCTGGTGCTTCCCAGCAAACCGGTTGTCCTGCTGCCAGCCTGTGCTTTGAAGTTGTTTCTTTAATGCCTGCCTTTGTTTTGACGTGGAATTCCAAACGGCCTTTTTCCCTTCTGTTTCATCTCTGACTGTCCCTCTCTGGCGCTGCTGCCATAGTACATTGTGTTTGAGGCTGGACACGAGCCCATCCGTGAGCCTGAAACGGAGGAAAACATTTATCAGGTATAAAACCTCTCCCTTGTTCCCATTGCAACGACCGCAAGCGTTTAATGAAAGTGCATTTCATACATAGCTCGCTTTTAGTTGTCATCCATCACCAAAATGTCCTGGCATTTCATTCTGGTGACATTATCTGCCCAGTCACAATGTGATTTTTCTGTTGTTTGTCATATCGGCTTCTGCAAATTTGTATTAACTTTGTCAACTCGCAGACTTTTGAGTACGCCATATGAGGTGATAAGTGGAGATACTCTTTTTTTTTTCCTGTTAATTTTTTGGAATTTTTTACACCGATTCTGAGAAACGTGCTGAAGATGTTTTGTTGGCAGACCATCTAAGCAATTCCTAGAAATTTCAGTGGTACTGCTCTTGTTTCTGTCTAACCAAGGAAATAACTGAGCAAAACCTCAGAGCTCTCAAGGGATATCCCCCAGACCAGGGAAACTATTTTCAGAGTGCGTATGTTGTGTTAAAGCCCAAGCTCGCATTCTTCACACTGACAAAAAACTGCGTTGAAAGCAATATAAAATAATCTTTTGTCATTCAATTTATCCTCAAGGGATCAGTACAAGGTTTATTAAAATATAATGTAATTCATTTTGTATCACATACTAGAGGCAAATCTGAGGCAAATTTGTGCGCTGTGAGAAAATGGTGATTCGAGGAAATCGTTTAGTGTGGAGGGGAAGGAGTTTCAAGCAGTGATTAAGCATTTCATCCAGCTGGACTAGAGGCTGGTCTGCTTATAGGAAAGGTTTGTAAGGTAGGCAGGAGCAAGGGTTGAACAAAAAGAAAAAAAAGGAAAAGTATTAAGTAATGAGAAAATGTAGGAAGATGTGTGAGGCTAGTGTAGCTGTAAGCTGAAATGAAAAGGAGCTGAGTGGGAAAAGGAAATGCAAGTTAAAATAACATCTTACGAGATGCCATCAGAGGGTCATTAATATGAGATTCATTTAATCTCTCCCTGCTGATCCCCTGGCACCCCCACCACGCACACTCAGAAACGCAGCTTTCTGCATCTCCAGCCCAAGACATGCACAGCTCTCAAGGTGAGAGTCTGCCTAAGGCTGAACATTTTCAGCGTTGAAAGTTTGACTATTCTCAGCAAATGTTAAGAAATTGCTACTCTAGTTGTCAGGTTTGTGCTAGAAACAAAAACCCCATGAGAACTCCATTTGGGGGAAAAAATGGTGATTGTTGTTCATCAAAGTGTGGAGCTTTCAGTGATACTTTACTGAATTATTAGTGGAAGGAAGCAAAATGGGGCTGTTGCTCCCAGTGTTTGTAGATCTTCCAGCAGACATTGGTGGGTAGAGAAGTTGGAACTGTATTCTGAGGAATGGCCCAGAGAACAGGAGGACTCTGGGCAGTTTCTTTTCCTTAAAATGGAAATAGAAGGTGATGAGCAGGTGGTGAGGCCTTGCCTCATCTCAAGGTACTGCTGTTACTGTCCTCTAAGTCACCAGAGAATTGCTCAAGGCTTTATTTGACAGTATCTGGATGTGATGAAGTGGTTCCTCCCACAGTGGTCACAGAAAACACCTGTGATTAATGTGCCATACTCTGGATCTTCACAGTCTGGCATTGTCCTCTGTGTTTACTGCAGGCACTACTTGAGTACAGCAAATGCTGAACTGGGGAGTCAGGAGTCTTTTTCTGGTGTCTGTGTAACTGATGGATGCTGAGGTGTCAGTGCCACAGGCTGGGCTGTAGCCATGAGCTTCCCAGCTCCCACGGGCTCCCTGAGCTCTTGGCTTCCCCAAAGCTGGGTCTCCACAGCTCAGATGTTACACCCGCATCGCTGACAAAATTGTTTCTGTTACAAGGTCTTGGTAAGCTCAGACCCATCAGGCTACTATTAAAACCAAAACCAGAAAAGATCCTCTTTTGTATTTTTTTGGTGTTTCTGGTTGATTGGTTGGGGTTTTGTTTTGATTTTTTTTTTTTTTAATTTGATGCATATTTGTGGCAGCTTCTATTACTTACTGCAAAGCCTTCCCCATACCACACATTGCTAAACATGTATCTGCTCAATAACCTCATGCAGCCTTGCTTCAGCCTCACCAAACCTTTCTGCTGGTGCTGCTCTGGCTTTTCATCTGCTGGTGTGCAACAAATTCACTTCTCCCTTGGTGGAAGAGATTCCCACCCCGTGGGGAATTGCAGATGAAAGACATGTGCAGAAAGTGACAATTTCTATTTCTTTTTAGCATAATAGAGGTCACAGCTTTTCTTTTTAAGCATTCTCTCTCTGTCTGTCACCTCTCTTTGATGCATTACCCCAAAGACTGTCTTGTGTCTGCTCTTTTAGTATTATCTATGTAAGTTGCTGTAATTTGTTAGACAAGGACTCAATCACTGAGCACATACCAACCCTCAGATTGCTTAACAGCATCTTCTCTCCTGCCTGGTGTTCTGGAGAGGTGGAGATGGGATTTTGGGAGGTGGTTTGGTGCTTGTGTAGCAGCACTGGTCTCTGTGGAGAGGCAAGCTCTGCTCCGTGAGGAGTTGACAGTCCGAGATGGGGGGTTCTGAATCATGGTGCTTTTATTGCTGCGAGATGCAAATACATCCCAGATGGTTCACAGCCTGTCACAGAGACAGAGCTGACAGCAGAAATAGTGCTGGTACCTCTTACTGGTACTGCTAATCAAAGGAAAAACAGCAATTCCTTGCAGCCCCCACAGTGTAAACAGAGATAGAAGCAAGTGCATGGCAAGTAAAGGCAGCAGGTCAGGCTTTCAGAAAAGCTTCTCTGTCTTCATATGAGATGCAAGGAGCTTTTCTCTGAGTATAAACTGGAGTAGAAAAAGGGGGATTGATAGTGCAGGGAAATGCTCCTTCCGCAGTCAGCTCTAGGTGTGTGTGCAAATTGGGATGGCTTCACAGAAAGGCTGGAAGGAGGAAGATGAGAATGGCTGAAAGGGAAACATGGCAGAGAAAACAGAAAAAAATGCACCCTAATGAAAGTTTAGAAACAGTTTATCTTTCCATGCTTCCCCTTCTTTTGTGAAGACTCAGCTTTCCAGTGACTTCCTCAATAGACCCTTCCTGGTTCCTGCTCTGACACTGTCACCTACAGCTCTCCCTCTTTACAGACTGTTACTGCCATGACACTGAATTTTTACCAGTTTCACATATCTAATGTCATTGGCTTTAGTGGAAGTGGCCAGAGAAAACCAAGGCAAGCAAATCATTCCCAGGATGGGAATAAGAAGAAGGTTTTTTTGCAAAGGTCATTCATTTTCTTTGAGAGTTCTTGACAAACTTCTTCCATGTGCACCACGTTAAAGACACACAGTTCCTTGTGAAGGCTTGTGAAGGGGTGAGAGAACAGGAGGGACAACAGTACAGAGAGTTTTTAATGTATTACACAGAATATTAGGCAGAATAATTACACAGAGTAAGAAATGATAGCACATCTCAATGAATAAGTGACATTTCTTCAGCTCCCCCTAGACCAGTCCAAGTATAATATCACAACCTTAAGATATTTGTTGTCTTACCAAACAAAAAGATGGTCATTTTATCATATTTGCAATATCATCTCATTGACCCATGAGGTTTCAGTGTTGTCTGAAATGTAACTTTTGTACTCTGAATGCCTTGTTTGGTGGAAAAGCAGCACCGATGAGAACGGGTTACTGTTCTTTTTGCTTTTGGCATTTACAATGGACACTCAGTGCTTCTAGGAAGGAAAAGAAATATAATCACAAATTATAAATGTGCAAACCAGTGGTCCTTGGGCAAGCACAGCCCAATATTACGTGAGCAGGTTGTAAATCCCTCAGGGATAAATCGTGACTGGTGGCTCAACTAAACGCTCACATGAAGTTTAAGTGCATTGTCCCCTGTCCATGTCTCATGTGTCAGACTTCAAGAGGCCTTAATTCCGTAGTAAAATTGCAGCATTATAACCAAACATCTCACAGAGCAGCCACAAGGCCTCATCACCACAGTCTGAGGCCTTTTTTTAGATGATTAAATGAATTGGGAGGACGGAATCTAACACCAGGTGTAACATCTCTTACCCTCGTCTCGGTAACTCTGTGTCTGTTCATCTGGGGAGATGATGAACTCACCTGACCATAACTTCCATTGCACATCACTTACCTCCAAGTTAAAGGAAAAAACAACCATTTAAGTAGCAAGCAGCTCCAAGTACACCTGGGCTTCATGTAAGCAAAATTATCTGAGAATGGAAATCACTTTTCTCAACACTGCTGGGCTGTAAAAAATTCAGATGTTTTATTTCTTCAGTATTTTCTCCATGAACGGTCCTACTTGGATGAGAAGGGAACCATCCTCGATTTCATTAGTATTAAAAAATTAATATTAAATAAACTACTAACTTATGTACACCTTGTACATAAATACCAGTTGCTCTTCTCAATTTTTTCTTCCAGGCTGCTTTTGTCGTGACCTCAGTTTTCCTTTGCCTGTTGCAGGTTCCCACCAGCCAAAAGAAGGAAGGTGTTTATGATGTGCCAAAAAGTCAACCTGTAAGTGTAAGTATCTCCCTTATTTATGTACAGTAAAGGAAGTGTGGTTTTCAGCTTCTGGGATTTCATTTTTGTCTGTGACATTTGGTACATTCCTCGTGGCGTGGCTTTTGTCAGCGATGCATTACGGGTTGGTTGGGATTGTGATGTCACTTACATCCATCTCATTCGTTGCTCGAATCTCCTTTCCGTCTTTTCTGACTCATTTTTCGGCACATCACCGTTTGTAAATGTGTTATTTGTGGTTGGGGGTCCACAGTGAGCCTTCTGCCTGTTAATGCTTGAGGTGCTGCCTGGTTTAGAAGGGTTCCTCTGGTACCCAGATGTGTATTATTTCTGTAGTGCTCTAAGTATACAAGAAGCTTAATTCAGCTTAATTTTTTCCATCCTGTACCTTTCGTGGGCAGTAAAATATTAAAAGATTGGGGTAATATGCTGTTGTATCCAAAAAACAGCATTCCCTTCCTGTGTATTGGCATTTTGAAAAGGTGAAGCATTTGTTCCCAAAATTTGTAAGGAATGGTAACAAGTGATTGAGAGGAGTGTCAGATGCCTTAGAACAAAGTGTGCATCTGCTGAAGGGTGGGTTATGCTGTTCAAGATAAAATTGTGCTATAAATGCCTCAAGAAATTGTTGGATTGCTTTGGTTACAGAAAAAAAATGAGTATTTCTGAGGATTTATGGGAGAGTGGAGAAAAACCAAGGGAAAGGTCAGGAATTTCAGTGTAGTGTAAGTGTGGGAAAGATGCCTGTGTTCAAGAGAAGGAGGCATTTTTACACCAGGATGTGGTGACTTGCACAGCTTGGGCCGACCAAGGTATGGAATAAAAAAAGAAAACTGCTGTGGAGGGGCTGGGTGGGACCTGGACTGTGACACTTCTGGGCTTTACAAAAACAAACAAACAAACCCTGCCATAAATATTTCATGATGAGCCAGTAGGAGCAGAGAGGCATCTTCGTGTTGCCTGCAAAAATCTGGTAAAACAATTCACCTTGCATCACTAATTGAGGTATTTGTGGGCATGGAATAGCTGTTGATTTTTCACTTGTTTTTCGTATAGTTCAGTGTTACAATTTTTCTGCTGTGCTTTTCCTGTGACTCTTTTATTACCCCTTCAGAGATGCTTCAATTTTACTCAGGGTACAGTGTGTAATTTAGGTTGTTGCAGTGTGACTGGGAGTGCAGTACACTTGCAATCATGTCTGCAGACACTCTGGTACTACTCTATCCTGTAAATAGCAGATGTGAGATCCAGGACAAAATGAAACCTACTCTGTCATCATCAAATACATTTAATCTGCCATCTCCATGAAGCTGGTTGCACCTTTTTTTTTTTTTTTTGCTAGTTCATGGTTAAATTTAAAGGGATTGAAGCTTTTTCTCTAATCAAGTTCTGTACATTAATTAAAGAAGAAAAGGAGAAGAGGAAGAAAGAGGTAGCTGAGATCCTGTTTCACCTTTTTATATTAGTATGTATTAAAAGGAAAAAAAAAAAGAGCAATAGCTCTTAAAATTAGCAATTTAATATTCCACTGCCCATCTGATTTATTGCTCACCCTTCCACATGTGAGACTCTCTGTCATTGAGACACTTGCCATAATTCTGTTTTCAATTTATAGCTGTCATTATTATATAAACCTCTAAAATTCAATCTGAGGGCAAATAATCCAGCTCATCTACCTGGTTTGAGCATGTAAGGACGCTTCCTTTATTAGGAGGTCTTGCTTTCAGTAATTTCATAACGGATGAATGAAGTGAGAAACTTTTTTGTGGCTCCTGATAGGTTTCAGGCACCATGAATTCTCCCTGCTGACGATAAATTCAGCTCTAAATAACAATGCAGCAAGTTTTGGTTGAGTTCAGGCTGAATTGCCCACGGTTCCTGGACAGGGATGGAGTTTCCATCTTGGGATTGTTTTTCTCTGGTGTGTTCCCAGGCAGGTTATCTCCAGTCTGTGCACAGAAAAGTGAGGGATACTGAAGTAGCCATCCAGGTGCCCCCCATCCTTGACTCTGTGTAGCCAATGCAGGGAATTGGCCACTTCCCAGGTTGGATTGGGCTTGGAACAACCTGCTCCAGTGGGAGATGTCCCTGCCCGTGGCAGGGGGTTGGAATGAGATGAGATTTAACACCCCTTCCAACCCAAACCATTCAGTGATTCTCTGATTCTATGAAATTCCTCCCGTCTTCACGACGTGTCCCTCTCAGGTGGAAATAAATGTACATCTGCACGTGGTTCTTTCGTGGCTGCAGGTGGATTTTAAATGACCTGCAGGTACGAGGACTCCTAAAAGTTAGGCTTAGGTGGGGTGAGATCCACCACAGTGTCAAGGCTTGAGGGCAGAATCCCCATTTCAGAGGCTGCTTTGAACCTGGGCCGTGTAATTCACGCTGATTTTCAGTAAGGTACAGCTTCCTAAAGCACCAGAACCGTTTGGGCAAACATTTCTCCGTGGATACGGGATGCCACTGAGGTCGAAGGTGTGAAGCATCTCCGTGGTGGTGCCAGGGAGAAGCAGGAGAGTTCAAAGTTGTGTATTCATGTGCTTAACAGTGCTGTGCCATTGTTTGAGGCCGTTTGTCAGCAGGTGTCAAAGTGCTTTATAGCCTGACTCCTCGCGATCTCTGATACCAGGGAATGTAAATACGGAGCAAATGAGGCGGAAAGGAATGAGCCTCGCATCCCGGGGTTGGAACGGACCCACTGAACTCAATTACGAGCAGTGGCTGCTCGCCAAGTCACTTCTCTGACATTGGGATGAAAAGATTGCTTACTCAATGTAATTCTTGTGTTTCCCCACCTCTTTGCTGCATCCCTTCCCAGCAAATCCTGCTCTCCTGTGGTTTTCCTCTGCTGGGTGTGCAGCTAAGCTCCAGACACACACTTTTCCTGGAATTCAGTTCTCTCCCAGTACCTCTCCCTTTCTCTGTATCAACTCACACTTCTTGAATTCATTCTTATTTTCTCTCTGCTCCTTCCTCAGACCAGTTCTCCTGTTCCCCATTCACTGAGAGTAGACATCAAGACAAAGAAAGCAGTCTTACCAAAAAAGCTTCTGTTAAGTGGTGCATGCTCCACTTAGAAATTCTAGTTCTGTGTGTGAAACTAACTGTTCTAAAAAAAGGGGAAATGTTTAATGAGCTCTTTTTGTCATAATTTCCCTTCGTCTCCCCATTAAACATCCGCATCAAGTTCTACCTGTCATGGTGTTTTTAGCAATAAGAGTCAGACTGTAAATACTCTTCACAGAGACTGTCAGTCACGTCACAATAAAACCTTCTCTCCTCATCAAAATGTCTAAACTATCTGCTTAAGAATTTCATGAAGGCTTTCAAACAACTCATCTCGCTGCTGAATAAAGATCCAAGGCACTGGAGCTGGTGCCTTACAGTGCAGGCAATCATTGGGCTGCTGCCAGCTACGTGGGGAATATTAAACCAGGGTGGAACAGACAGGGAGAAATTCGGCTGCCTTAGGACACGGTGTGGGAGGAGCAGATGAAGCTGGACCTGAGCACACTCAGGTTTGGAAGCCACAAGATCTGCCTGGTGGTCCTGGTGTGTTTGGGAAAGCTCAGTTTTGGTTCTGGCCGGGGTTGCAGTGCCATCGCCACGTCTGGCTCCTCCCAAAGTTTGCCTCAGTGGCTTTGCAGAAACAGCTTGCAGCCTGGTGATGTTGACTTCGGCCTCACAGTCAGGCTTCCAGGATCAAATTCTCAAACATGAGGAGAAAGGGAGTGCACAGTCCTGGTCTCTGGCCATCTGTGCTGTGAAAACTGTCCAGTTTTATTTACATTTGCTGAAAGAGACACCTGGGTTCAAATGTCCTGACTCAGTGACACTCAGTTAAACCCCATGTAGGAGGTTTAATATTGCAGTGAGGGACGTGTATTTTTAACAGGTACAGCTACTTGTTGCAAAATTGGAAAATGTATTAGTTTGTTAGGACAGTGTCTTGTGGCCTGGGTTGATGTTTGGTGGACCTTTGTTTGGTTTTTAGGCAGAATCATAGAATGGAAATCATGAAATGGTTTGGATTGGAAGGGACCTTAAAGATCTTCTGTTCCAGCCCCCTGCCATGGGCAGGGACACCTTTCACTAGACCAGGTTGCTCCAAGCCCCATCCAACCTTTATTTTTTTTTTAAGCTATCTTTTCTGGGATATTTTTTGGTTTATTCCTTAATACAAACTTTAATGGCACAGATAGCAGAAGCCAGGTCCTCCTCCCTAATCTTCCCGGTTTGTAACGTCTTTAACATAAAGTGGTGAAGTTCCTTCATGTGTGTTAAGTACATGGTTTATGTGGAATTTAACACTTGAGCTCAAAGTTAAAGGCATTTCAACCAAATCTTGAAAAACTGTTCTTGCGTTACCAGGTAGAGCAAGACAGTTCAGAAAGCTGCTATCCTGAATTCAGAGGTCATTCACATGAATTTCCAACAATCAGGAGGGTTAGATGTTAGAATTAATCCATTGTTTATGTATAGACAGTTAAAGATTAAGAATCTTAATCTGGATAGCATTTCTGAGCATTGAAAATCTGCCCGTGCAAACTTCATGTTTCAAACTTCATTTTGGATTTTATATCAGGCCTGTCAAATGGCAGCTTTTAACAGTGCAGGAATGCTGTTTCACAAATAGGGATAAAATGTCCTGATTTAATCGTTCTTTTATGCCATGTGGATATTGTGGGCCGCATCTTGAGCTGGTTTTAATCCGTAGGAGTTGTCCTGCTAGCAGGCTTTGCATCCCTGCATGGGTAATACCATTCCCCCAGTGTGATCCTAAACCCTGCTCCACCAGCAGAATGATTACGTGCTATCAAAGCACTGAATTCACTTCCTAGTGCAATCCTTTCGGATTTTGGGGCATAATCACATGGTGTGGGGGAGCTGTAATCCAGCAGTGCTGCCCTTGATCAGTTTGTCGCTGTTCTCTCTCTGTGCTGTTCAAACAGCAAGAAGAGAAAACAAAACAAACCCCAAAGCTGCAGGCTTTGCCTCGGTGACACAGTTTTCTCGGTGGGTGTAGGGCACAGGGGTGCTGCCGTGTGCGTGGCAGTTTAGATTTGTGGTTTTAATCCAGAACTTGGGCAATATAAATTAATGGTAAACATTTCACTGGCCCCTCACGGTTACACAACCCGTTAGGTCACACGTCTAATGGCTTCATTCCTAAACTTCCCTGGGTGCCTGGGCATTTTTTTGGGTAATATTCTGCACCTTTTGATATTATCCAAAGTGGAGAAAAGAGTGTAGCTGAACCATAGATGAATCTGATTGATTGTGGCACAAAGTTCTGTCACATATAGTGAATTTTTGTCTTTTATTTAATATGACCAGTGCAGATTTTTTTCTGATAGCAGCTGATACATTAAGTTGACAGCTGCACCTTGTGTTGATTCACTACTTTTGGATTTGCTCAGAGCCCTACAGCTCATAGTAATTTGCTAAAATGTTTATTTACAGACAATCTGCTTTATAAGCAGTGAGGTTTTTAGCTTTACCTGATCTGCATCTTTATATGCCTTACATTTTATCATTTGCACAATTTGGGGTTTATTCACAAATTAAAGATAATACAATTCTGGGGAAAGTGTTGTATGCACTTGGCACCAGTTCAGGGAGAAGCAGTAGTAAATTTTTGCAGATTCTTTCAGTGCTACCCTACGTTACTAAGTACAGAACTACACAGGTCTTGGCTTTTTTGCCTACTGAAACTCACAGGATTTCAAGGTTTGGAAAATACCGTGGGGGTATTCAGTAATGAAGGTAGAAATAACTTGTTTCTGAAGTTTGGTTAGAGTTCCAGTCACCTGTTGTTTTGAAAAGCATTCGATATGCCTGTCAAACGGTGCCTCGCAAGTGTTCTAAAGAATAAATATGAGGTTGTGCCTAATTCCCTTCCACTGTCGAGTTTATTCCCTGCAAGCATCCTGTCGCAGTCCAGAAGTGGAGTTTGGCTCCCACGTGGAGGTTTGGGTTCTCATCATCTCTTGTGTCTCCCACCTGCAGCTAAAGGAAGCCACCTCATGTCCCCACGCTGTGATCCTGACATTAAAGGGCTCATCTTTCCCTGTCCTGGCCCCGTGTCTGGGACCTTTGCACCAGCACCCTCTGTGCCTGGGAAGTTTGATTTTCTTGGGAATGTGTAGCCCAGGAGCAGCATGGATCTGGCTCCAAGCTGGAGTCACTCTGGTGGACTCTTGATTTATTAGAGTCTGTCAGAGAAAAGTGGTAATTGAAGCATTTTAAATACCATTTCCTATAAGAGTAAATACCTCAAGTACACAGGGAATTCAGAATTAAGTTCCCTGCAAGTGAAGAGAAAATAAACAAATGAGTAAGCGTCTGTTTTGATCATATGAAGAGTTCCTTAATGTAAAGGAAGCTATCGAGCAACAGTGGAGCAATTCAATTCCCTCAGCACGCCTCGGTAATCTGGGATGTCACTTAGATCCAGCAGTCCCAATTCTTCAGCTGTGCAGGGCTGACGAACGGGATTTTTAACCAGCACATCCAGTGCTTCCCAGTCACCAAACAAAGGAAACTGGACAGCTGGAGAATGCAGTGAAGCTCAGGGCTGCCATGTAGTTGGGTACATCACACCCAGGACTTGGGTTTATGGCTTCTGGAGAATTCCCTGAAGAAGAATGGTCATGACTAGTAATTCAGAGTTACCTTGTGAAACTGAAAAGAGGAACTTCAAACAGGAGAATTCCCATGTCTCATGGGATTCTGAGCACTGGATTTGTACCCTGTGCGAGTGTCAGATGCCCAAAATGCCTGTATTTTGTATAAAAATCCATCAGTGGTTTTACGGCAGCTCACGTTGCTGACAGGACCTGTACTGGTTGGGAACTGCCTCCATCCCTGGAAGTGTTCAAGGCCAGGCTGGATGGAGCTCTGAGCAACCCGGGATAGTGGAAGGTGTCCCTGCCCATGGCAGGGGGTGGAACTGGATGAGCTTTGAGGTCCCTTCCAGCCCAAACCAGTCTTGATTCCACGATGGAATCACAGCAGCCTTACAGGGAAAGGGTTGTGCTCAGCTGTACCTCTGTAAATCTGGGCTGGTAACAGCAGTCTGTACCTGGGAAAGTTCGTGGCGTTTGAGGGTCTTTAGAACCTGTAGGAAGCTGGAGGTTGCAAAGACATTGATAATTTTTTCTTGACACACTTTCTTCTGTGTATTCTCTTTAATTGGGAAGTAATTGAGCAATTCTTTGTCGAGCTCCCATGCTACTTCATTAATTCAGCAGGAGTTTTACAGGAAAACAACGTCTGTGGGACGCTTTCAGTGCGTCTCAGCCTACCAGACACAGTTTGACTGATGATGGGTTTAGCCACGAATCTGACATGCTCCTTCATTATGGTTCTAATTGTTTTTTTAGAATGAATTGTAGTTAATTAGCAAGCTGCTTGCAGCTCATGGAGCTTGTAGCAGTATCAGCAGTTGCGGTGTAAGGTGCGAACTACTGGGGCTTCGCTGAGCTGCAGTAACCATTTGAACCATCAGAAAAGTTATTTGCCATGGCCAAAACATTTACATGTTCAACTGAAATAAGATGGAAAATCTTTAGTTTGACCAACCGTTTGACTTGTCATTGGACTTGCATGTAAAATCCATGTTAGAGAAAGGGAACTGGAGATGCAGAGAGGCTGTGGTTGGGTGACTCCTCCTTTGTCTGCTGGGCTGTGTGGTACAGCACTCACCCTGCATGCAGGAAACCAAGTTTAAATCCCTCTGCTGCCTTAAAGGAGTTGAATAGCTAATACCCAGCTCAAAGGTTAATTACTAATTGCTGGTTATTTGCTATATTTAGTATCCTTCGTACTCTTTTTTCTTGCTGAGCTCTGTGGCAGAGTACAAGTTAATTACCGCGTATTTTTTTCATTTTTTTGAGCATCATCTTTGCTCCATTCTCTGAGATTACAAAACCATGTTTTGTAAGATGCTACTTTTATCATCTTGTTTGCAAAAGTACAGCAGTATTAAGCAGGTTTTCTCGTGCCATATGTCAGCGTAGATCCCTTGCTGCTGGTGAAAAACAGACTGAGTAGCAGAAGTTGGATGTTCTGTCTTGATATGCGAATAGGAGTGAAAGAAGAAGGTGCTTCACACTCATGCGAGCACAAGAGCCCTGTTTTCAATTTCCCTTTTAATATCTGAACTTCTGCATTGCTTAGAAAAGATGTTTTTCAGAGGACTTGATGATCAGAGGGAATGCTGTAGCGGAAGCGGATCGGTTTTATGAGGTTTATGAACGCTGCAGTTTACTTGTCTCTTATCCTTGTGGGTGACTTCCAGGTTGGGATATTCTGTGATTCTGTGATTACTATTGCTTCTGCAATCTGGAGTTCTCTCCAGCTCTTTGATAATAAGTTATTTTTTAGTGAATAATGAAAAGTGTCTCGAGGAATTCCTCTGCTGGCTTGGAGTGGTTTAAAACTGCTTCTGGCTTGGAGTGGTGCTGCTGCTTTAAGGAGCCAGATTTACATATTTCGTGTTTGAAAGATTTACAGGATGTGTCACATGCCTGTATAGGAAGATGGAGCTTTCATTACAGGTTTAATGTCACCAGCATACAAGGATTAATTCTCCTTCCTCCACCCCAGCCTGCTCGTGAGGGACTGGTGAGCTCCTGGCTGGCTGAGCTGGAGGGATGTTTCACATTCAACACCGTGCCTTTTTGAATACTTCAAACAAGCTTTTACATCACTCTGGGGAGGAATCCTTGTATGGAGAAAGACCAAGAGCTGAAGCATCTCTCCAGGCTTCTGGTTATTTTCTGTCAGGTGCTGAGGGAAGGAGGGAGAGAGTTGTTGACTTTGATTGCCAAGTTTGAGCTCTTGGGTGTTGAAAAGCTGCACCAGAGGAAGGCTCCAAAGGGCGAATTTTGCCCTTGTTGCTTCCTCAACCACTGTGGAAGGCTGATCCATGCTCGAGCAGAGAGGGTTATTTCACCCTCAGGAAGTGTCTCCTCACTGGGAGTGATGCTCGAGTGCTGCGTGGTGGTTGGGCACTGGGGGATGCACCGTGGCATGTTGGGCAAATGTCTCCTGCAAGGTCCTGCTGCAGCACAGGTGGGGATTTCTGGTGGCCCACTGAGCACTGGGTGCTCATTCCCTCTGTGCTGGGACCTGGTTTATCCTTCAGCTGCTCCCACGGAGCCAGCGCAGCCGCTGGAGCTCTGTCCCTGGTGCTGGAGGGAGGGGGGCAAACAGGGGGGCTGTCAGCACAAAGTGATGAACTGATGGCCAAAACTGGGCCCTCCTGAAGGTGTAAAGCTGCCTGCTGTCATTTCAGAGCATTTTCAAAGTCTCTGGAGTTCTTTGAGTGGATGGACACAGCTTTTCTCACACTTTCCTCACCTGGGGAGCACAGGGTCAGCTCCAAGGAGGTACAGGAGTGCATCTGTTCCTGATTGTGCACAGTGACATTATCTTCCTTCAGCTTTGCCTTTTCCCACTTTTTTTTTTTCTCTTTTCTTCAGCTTGCTGATGAGATGGGGGGAGGGAAAGCATTCTAGGCTGTTTGTGAGATTTTTAAGTGACGTGGGATTACTGGCTGGTAACTTGTTATGAAGTTTCTCAGTCATCTTCGACTTGATTTTCGACGGCCTGCTGTTGTTTGTGTCTGCAGAAATGAAGTCTCCAGCACTACAATAAGTGTTACCTGAAATTCAGCATTCTGAAGTGATGATACGTGCTGAATGTGTGGATGGATACAGATATGTATGGATGTGAGGGCAGTATATTCCCACGTGTATTTACATAAACACAAACTATAGATATAAATATAACTGGAACTGACGTAATTTTCAAAACTGCTGTGGAAAGAAAATAATTATCTTAATTATGTTTACATTGATGTCATAGTTTCCCTAGTTAGAGAAGTGTGTGTTCTTTTTGTGGATACTTGGCTTTAGAGCTTTCATTCTCCAAAACTCAATCATTCTTTTTTCCCCTGAGGATGTTAAATCCCTTCTTCCACCAAGCCAGGGAAAAGTTCCACTAATGTAAGCAGGATCTGAGCTCACTGGGTATGCTTACTGCTGAATTAATAAATATTCGGGAAAATAAATAGCTGTGTCACAAGTGGTAAAATTGCTTTATACACCGGAAGATGAGATTTAGCATAAATGAAGTGCATGTTTGCCCCACATCCCAGCAGCATTCAGCCTCACTGTTTTGACTGCCTGATTTCATATTTGTGCTCACAGCAAGATGGAAAGGGTTTTCGTTTCAATGCTGAAGTCAATAATTATGGAGGTTATCATTTTCATGCTCAGAAATTCATGTCATTTTCATAAATCATTCATCTCATTTCATAAATCATGCTTTACAGCTGGAGAATGGAAACTTATTGCTGGACATTGATGAAAATCTTGTTTCAGTCACTCAGGTAAGGCTGTGACACTAAAAAATACTTTAAGGAAATATAGCTGAAATCATCTATAGGAATAGTGCAATTGGAAAATGTTCAGCTTGGGATTAACTTCACTGGAACGTAGCTAATATCAGATGTGAATAATCTTAATGAAGCATAAGGGGTGAAATCAGTTCTGTAGTGACAGTGAAATCACAGAAATAAAAGATAAGTGTTTGGTGTCTGGGATCTCATGTGCTGCAAGTAGATAAAGGCAGCTCTGTGTCAGAGAAGATGCATTTGTTTGTTCAGGCTGAGAACTGGGTTGTAGAAAAAGACTCCTGAACCATTTGGGACTTTAAAATCCACCTCCAACTGCTGCTGTTTAAAGCTGCCTCCACTCAGTAAATGAAGGTGCTGTGTTCCCCCTAAATTTGTGTTTACATTCTCTGATGTGGTTCTGTAGCTCCTGTTGCATATGAGGTTGCTATTCTGTAAAAAAATAACTCCCCTGTAAATGTATTTCTTTTTCCTGGGGAATATTGTGAGTGAGGGTTTATTATAACAAAGTGCTGTTGACTTTCCTATCACTCTCTCCAGCTGCCTGTTTAGAAATGTGTCTGCAGAGCTTTAACAGAATTATATCTGTGAAGAGCATCCAAAGATCCATCACCTTGAAGCACTCTGAAAAGTATTACTATTCCCATTATCCAGGAGTATGGAGGCACAGGGATCTGAGTTACCACCTTTCGAATGCATGTCATATAATCCAGAGTTCAAAAGTATACTGACTATCAATTTCCAGTATTCCTGTGAAACCTATAATATTTTTTCCACAAAAAATGTATAGCTTTGCACACAGCTGTGTTTACCCTGCCCTTTCCTGTCTTCCCTGGCTTGCTCCTCTGCTCCCTCACGTGGGATGGAGGCACAGGGGAGCTTTTGCTCATGGAAAGGACACAAGTGTTCCTCAGCAAACAGTGAATAGTTCACGAGGGGGCAGGAGAAGGGCAGGTTTGGGGTGCTGCTAAACAAGCAGTTTGGAGAGATGAGAAGAAAATGGCTCTTGGAGTATTTCAGTGTCACCTGACACCTCTTGAGTCAGTAGTGCCTACAGGAGGCTTGAAGTGATTTCCGAATGAGTGCTGCTGTTGTCATTATTCCCACTTTCCTGGGCATTTTAACAACTCTTGCCTAATGTGTTTGTGCACACTGCAGAAGGGGCTCAGGCTGGGTTTGTTGCTTGTTTGGGGTTTTTTTCAGAAGCTACTCCTGGCAGCATTTTAGTACAGAGCACTAGAATTGGTGTACCCTGAAGGAAACGTGGCTTTCCCTCTTTTTCCCTTCTGCATTTCCATGCAGACACTTAGAGGGATATAATAGCCCATAAGAAGAAAATGCATTGTCATAGCACTAAAGCAATGTGATCTTTTTAATATAAGACATGATGTGAGAAAATGTGAGATAATTCATCCCTGGGTACATCGTTAGACGTGAAGCTGAGAATCATCCCGAGCTGCTTAGGCAAATTCCAGGTCTAAGTGATTGTGGTGTTGCTCTTATGTGTGGGAATTGAGACTGGATTGAAAAAAAATGTGTGAACTTCTGATATGTGTAGTCTTAGTCCTTCAGGGATCATTTGTAATGGAAGGTTGAAGGCAGGAAAAAAATCTTGGGGTGATCTTGGTCTCTTGGAAGGTTGTAAAGCCAGTTTGGTTAATGTCCAAAGCACTCAGGGGCTGCTTTTGTGGGGCAAGACTCAACTGAGTGTCAGACCTGTCTGTGTGATAGCAGGATCCAAGGCTTGTGTGCCTAAGATGGGGAGGAGATTCAATGAGCTAAATTAAGATTTACATTAGATCTTGTTCATAGTGAGGATTGTGGCTTCCCACGTTTTGTGGGTGTGATTGGGTGTGATGCTGGGAAAATCAGTAAGAAAGGCAGTGGAGAAGAAGTTCTGAGTTCCCACCAAAGCTTTCCAGTATAACCACCGTGATAAGGATGGTGGATGGGGTTTAGGTTTCCTGCAGAGCTCTGAGAGATCTGCGCTTTAACATCCCTGAACTCCAGCTGAACTCTTTTGCAGGTGGGTGGAAGGGAGTAAATTTGCTCTAGAACATGTGAAGGGGCTTTGACTATGCAGCCACTCAGGTTGCTTCTTATAATAAAGTGTGTTTTCTCTTCTGGTCCAGTTAGCCAGGCCTGCATGGGTGACCTGTTTTGAGCTCCCACTGAAGGGCGTCCTGAGGAAATATTTCTAGCACTAATTTAATGTAGAGCCACAAACTTGCAATAACCCAGTTGTGCATCCTCCTTCAAGTCCACTTATCCAGGTCACACCTGTCCCATGGGCAAGGGGAAATCAGGCAGCACTTTAAAAGCCCTTCCCTTCTGTATCCTTCTGGCACTCCACGTGCTGCTGCCACGCTTTAAAACCTTGAAGTGAGGGTTTAGAAAAGGAGCCAGGGAAAGGGACTGGCCATAAATCATACGTGGAGCTTGCTGATGTTAAAGGCAGAGCAGCAATGCATCCAGTCCTGTTCTGGATAGTTGTTTCATGTTTTATTCTTTTTTTTTTTTTTTTCATTTTGGAGAATTCCGTACAGAATTGTTTTATAGTCAGCTGTTGGCTATTTGGGTCCATCAGCAATATTAAAATCCCACAGCTTGAGCCCGTGTGCTTCCTCCATATGGGACCTCACAGTTGAAGCCTGCAGGACTTTGGGGAAGTTTATCTTGTTTGCTGTTACCAGATAACTTTACAAGTTGTAACTACTTAACTCACAGTTTCTTTGCCTCAAAAGATAAATGGGATTTGTTCTTTTTTCTCTTTACAGGCTGTTACCCAACTAGAGCTTTTTGGGGACATGTCCACTCCTCCTGATGTAACCTCTCCCCCAGTGAGTACCCAGGGAAACTATGCTGTGCTTTTCCCTACATGCTCTTTTCAGCACATTTATTGAGCAAATTTACAATTCATCAGGCATTCCAGTGGGGAGGATTTCAAAGTCCTTTTTAGGCTGCAGGACAGCAAAAGCAAAGCAGATTGAACATCCAGTCCCTGCTTCACGACGATGTGCAAAAATACCTTTGATTTTTATTTTTCTGCTCTAGTGTTAGGTGTCACGTGAGGTGCAGCCTGAGCTGCAGATCTGCTTCCCTGGTGTTTGTCAGAGGGAGAAGCTTCACGGCACTCTCACTGCACTGCAGAAGATCCAGTTACAGCCTCATATTTCCTGTCTCTGGATCCACCAAGTGCAGATCCCAGAACTGCTGTTGAAGGAGGGAAGGCAAAACAGTAAAGAGAGGGAGACAGAGAGAGAGAGAGAAAGGGCTGGATGTATTTTAAAGGCAAAGAACATTTTCTCAATGTGTTTTTCAGCATTATAAAATGACAAAACAATAATTTTCCTGTAAAGCTTTTGAGCCTTACATTAAGCTGTAGGGAAGTGTGAATATACTGAGAAAACTGAGGTGCTGTGAGGTTGGGAGCCTCAAATCTCCAAGGTATCCTGGGGTATGTCTGGGACTAGTTGTTCAAAGCCCTGTCTGCTCATCCTCACCTTACTCAACTGGATTTGGCTTCTCCTTTAATGTAGACCTATGGTTCTGATCCTGTTGGTTAATTAGAAGCAATATTTATTCACTTTTCCATAAATGCTGTAGGTATTTCATTTACTTTAAGTCTTTCTGAAGTTAGTGTCTTGGTCACTGCCTTTCCTGGTTGTCACCTAAAATCTAAATTCACAAGTCTGTATGTTCTGGAGAAAGAAAATATGTCACTATTTTGCGTGTGATGTATTTCAGGAAAATTTCATCTTGATTTTTTTCCTCTGATAGAAAGTTTCTCCATTTCTTTCTTTTTCTCCCATCCCCAGCAAATTCTAATGCTTTTATTTCTATTGCTTCTTTCCTTCTACGTCTTTTCATTCTTTCTTCTTTCTCATTCTTCACTCCAGACCTGGATTTTTAGAGTTCCAGGTGATGTGACAGCAACGTGCAGCAGAAGCTGCAGCTGATGGGTCACCCTTGTGTTTTATCCCTGTCTCCCTGCAGACTCCTGCTACTCCAGGTGATGCCTTTATCCCATCTTCATCCCAGTCACTTCCTGCTAGTACAGACATGTTTGGTTCTGTACCTTTCAGCACTGCTGCCGTACCCTCAGGTAAGAAATGCACTGGAATTATAGTCCTGACTCAGATTTGGGGATCAGTGCCCAGCTCTGGTTTGCATTTCAGTACTCAGGGCATTGATTTTAGCAGGGTGGAAGTGGGGAAGGCTTTTGAGGTCAGTGCTTCAGGGCAAGGCAAAGCAAGTCTGTAACAAGCAGGGAGTACATCCGTCTGAATTCGCCTACGTTTTTTTAAAAGCAAAAGCCAAAAAAGTCACTGGGAGTTCGAGCATTGTTCAGCCATCTGGGTAACAGAACTTCCAGGTTCAGGAACAAGAGAGGGAACGGTGTTCAGTTTAGGTTTGGGGGTTCTGTGGTAGTGGTGAATATCCTCTGCTGTCCCCAGTAAACAGAGGCTGAGAATTTGATTGCACTTCAAAGGTATTCCACTTTGTCGAATCCTGGGATGTCCTTTAGACTTCCCTGTGTTCCTCCAAGTGCTCAGAATTCAAAAGCTGGGTGCGTTCTAAACCAGCACTGTGGTTTGATTGCTGATCTCTCCTCGTGCTCTCAGCTCTGCTTAGGAAAAGAAAGGAGGAGGAGGAGGAGGAGGAGGAGTGCCTTGGGTAATTCAGCAGTGACTTTCTAATTGGTTAACTCGTCTGATGGCACCAGATTAGCCACTGCACCTCAGAAAGGTTACAGTGGCAGTGAAGTGTTTGGGGATAATGTCAGGTGGAAACCTTCGCTGCTGGGATGAGGTCACAGTGGGGGCGAGATCAAAGAACATGTGGAGAATCCATCCTGGACACCTCTTGGAACAGAAATGTGGCTGAGCTGCTGCTCCTTTCATCACTCAGGAATTTGGTCTCTCAAAGTTCAGTTCCTTATTTTTTAATTTTTTTGGGTTTTGGGCTTTTCCCTTCACGGTATAGCAGCCACCCTTACATTATGATTACGAAACAGCCTAGAAATAAAGCAAAGAGGAAAAGGTATAGGAGGACTGAGGAAACAGGTTAGAAACAAGAGTTTTAAAGCTATAGCAGTATTAAAATTGAGAGAGAAGTTACATTATACAAAGTATTAGTGGTAAGTATTGAATTTAAATGTGAAACAGCATTATCTGTAAAGCACAGTAATTCTATCAGTGGAACATAATTATATTAGGTAGTTTAATTTGTAAAAAATTTTACAGGAGTTTTAGTTTCAGAGCATTTTTGTTGTTGTTGTAAATAAAAAAGCACCTGATCCTATAATTCCTACACAGTCAAACTCTTGGTAGCTTTAAAGGAGGCTTCAGGTCTGACAGGAAGCAATTACAATTTCAGTTTAAATCTTTAATTTCCTCCTCAACTGGAGGGGGTTATGTTAGCCTAATACCTGAAGCAGTTTGTTGTTAATAGGTATTTAGTGCAGCAGAAGCTCAAGATCTTTTTGATGTTCTCAAGTAATTGGGTAATAACCAAGTGTGTGAGGGTTTTAATCTGAAATCATCTGGGTTGGATTTTTTTATTATTATTATTAGTAGTAGCATTATGATGCAATTTGAGATGATTGCTTTGCAGAGTCCACCAGCCTGTGGTTCTGTCTATGAGTATTTGTTCAGTGATGTGAGTTCAACCATGTTTTCAGTTTTCCTTCCAAGGAATCTCTGGGATCACGGGTGCAGCTTTGCACGTTTCTGATTTATTGTGTCGCTTTTCCTGCGTGCTCTTGACAGCAGCATTAAAATCTTCCATCCTGTTTGTTCCCCCCCCCCTCCTGCTCTCTCTGTTCTCCGAAGGTTATGTTGCCATGGGAGCTGTCCTGCCCTCCTTCTGGGGACAGCAACCACTTGTTCAGCAGCAGCTGGCCATGGGTGCCCAGCCTCCAGTTGCTCAGGTGATGCAGGGAGGACAGCCCATCGCGTGGGGCCAGCCCGGGATCTTTCCTCCCACCCAGCAGCCGTGGCCATCCGTGGCTGGCCAGTTCCAGCCGACTGCCTTCATGCCAACACAAACTGTTTTGCCTTTACAAGCAGCCATGTTTCAAGGTACCATTGCTCCTATAGCCACCGTTCCACCCACGAGCGACTCCAACAGGTCGAGTCCGCAGACAGACAGGCCCAGACAGAAAATGGGAAAAGAAATGTTTAAAGATTTCCAGATGGCTCAGCCTCCACCAGTGCCATCAAGAAAACCAGATCAGCCTTCCCTCAGTTGTACCTCAGAGGCCTTCTCAAGTTACTTTAACAAAGTTGGGATGGCACAGGAAGCAGATGATTGTGATGACTTTGACATCTCTCAGTTAAATTTGACTCCTGTGACTTCCACGACACCATCTACAAATTCACGTGAGTATTTATGTGCTTTCAGCCGTCCCTTTCCTTGGACATTGACTGCTCCTCAGAGCACTTCTGTCTCTTTTTAAATTCCAACCCAGATATGTACTGAGAACCTTCATGCATGGTCTGGCTTATTAAATGTGTCCCAGCCATAAAGGAAAATATCAGAGAGGAATTTCAGAGGCCGTAGAAGTGAACAGCCCAGATAGCTACAGTCTGAAATTTAATTTCTAAGACAGTAATACAAGTTTTATGGTGGGGACATGCAAACTGGTTGGCAAATGCCCATGGCATTCTACCTTGCAACTGCTTTTGCTTGTGTCCCATGCATACTTTGCAGAAATTAGGGGATGGGTATTTATTTTAGTAGCTTGATGTATTGGACATGTGGGGAAATTCATTGAAGAGCTGTAAAATAAGCTTATGGTGTTCATAGCATGGGCATGGGGGATTTTGCAGGCTGCTGAAAAGAGGAATTCATGAGATTCACCAGGGGTCAGTCACAGACGTGTTTCACTTACCTGCCACGGGGCAGGCAACTCACACATCCCTCTTGTAATGTAGTGGTGTCTCCCAGGTTCATAAAGACATAGGCCAGATGCAGCCAAACTTAATTTGGAAGTTGCCAAATGTAATCAAAGACATGGGACTGTGCCCGAATTTACCTCCGGCAGCTCCTTGTTAGAAAATGATTCTGAGGGGTGGTAAAAGCTGAGGGATGTAAAAGCATGAGCAAATGTTGTGCTGCAGTGTCTTTTTGAAGAAACCAAGAGAATAATTGTTGCTGTTACCTTAATCCTTGTTTAGCTCCAACCCCTGCACCCAGACAGAGTTCTCCATCAAAATCATCAGCATCTCATACGAGTGACCCTGCTGCAGATGACCTCTTTGAAGAGGGGTTTGAAAGCCCAAGCAAAAGTGAGGAGCCAGAGGCTGTGAGTAGCAACAAGGTTTCTAAATCCTCGTTGTTTCCTTTTAGCTAGAAAAGACGGCAGCTAATGAAATGTTGTTCCATAGTGTCAGAAATAACTTTTCCAGGAGGGCTGGGTGGTGCTTACGGGGGAGCTGCAGCCAGAATTCCCGTCCTGCTTTGGGTTTGACAGCTGATAGCACGACGTTTCTGCTGATATGCACTAGCACTGCATACAAGGAACCAAACTCAGAGCTCATGTGTAAGGCTGCACGTGTTAGTTACACCCAGTGTCCTCTTTAGCACACCAGCATTCACTTTACTCGTGGTAAGGAAGTCTGGGGTAAAACAACAAACATGCTGAGGCTGCAGAGGAAGATGTGGGAGTTTGTGTCTTAAAAGATGATGGTTGATGTTGTCCTGCACATTCTTGCATCCCAGTTGCTTGCCTAGCTACATTCCTCAATGTTCTGGCCCTCAGTATGTGATTTCTTTGCCTTTATGGACCAAAGCAAGAAATGTTACCCAAGCAATGACTGTAAATCACCAGGTGTCTTAGGGAGGTGGGAGCCCGAGTGAGCCAAAGGCAAGAGGGGGTCAGTACAACAAAAAGTGCAAAATAACCCAAGCCTGGACTCCTTCTGTTTCACATGGCTTTCAGGGCCTTTTGCAGTTGTGGTTGGCCTGGTCCAGTACCTTCTGAAGCCTGTGGCAGCTCCTGCCTGGGCTCCAGCAGGAACTGGTGAGGTCCTTTGCTGCCTGCAGCAGCTGTAGGAAACCGCTACGGCTTTTGAGAGCGGATCAGCGGCGAGGCCTCACTCTCTGGTTTTCATGAGATAGGATGTACTTGTTATGCCCACAGCATGAAAATAACCTCGTGTTGACTTTTCACTTTCTATTGTTGAGAAAAAAAGGTGTTATGTTCTTGTATTCTAGCCTGATGGGTCTCAGGCCTCCTCCAACAGTGATCCCTTTGGTGAGCCAACTGGTGATACTATAAGTCCACAGGTCGGTAGCTAGATAGCACAGGTTGGGGTAGGTATCTGTCCTTTTTTTCTCTACACCTTGAGGTGTTCACTTACTCTTCCACCAGTGCCTGCCATTGCTTTCATGGATGCATGGTTTATTTTTCCCCTTTCCATCTCTTCCGTTTGACCTCTCCATCCTCCACAGTGCATTCCTCGTGCTTGGTGGTCTGCATGGCTTTTGCCATTCACTGAGTGTTGCAGCTTATGCAAATGTGTGTGTTTCAGCTGCCTGCATGCTTTAAAGAACTGTAGACTTATTTTACTTTGTGTTCAAATTCTAAGGGCAAATGGGGAAACTGAGCCGTTACTGACAACGTATTAGGCAGAGCGTTTTTTTAATCAAAGCCTCCCTGGCCCTCAGTCAGATGTAACATATTAAGTGGAATAAGACATCTTACCCACAGACATAACAATCATTAAATAAAATTATGTAATGATACATGAGTGTCTGTACCCTAAATCAATGTGATAATCAGTAGAAGAAGCACGTTTATTATCTGCATGTAAAAAATGTTGAAATGGGTTTGTGTATTTTTATCTCCAACTGCAAATTAAAAACATCTGAAAATTATCATCATTCACATTACCATTGGCATACTGATGTTTTAAAAATTATTCATCAATGTAAGTCATTTAAACCCAGACAGACGGGAAAGATGATCTTTTCATCTTTTGTGTTACAGAACACGTAGGAAATGTGGCTGCCTGTGAATGTTCTGTGATTTGTTTCAATACAGTAAATATGTTTTGCCAAAAAGACAGTGAAGCTACAAAGTTTTATGAGTGCTGAGCGTTGTTATTCCATCCAAATACTCTCTAGTGTTGCCGTTAGAAGAATATGTTTCATTATCTTCTCCCCGTCTGCCACTCCTGCTTGGTATTGCCCAAATACATGATCTGATACGGCTTCTGTGCTCCAGCACAGAGCTCCTGGAGCAAATCCAGAGCAGTGGGAGAACCCTTTCCATTTTTGTACAGAAATTGCACTGGGTTTGCCAGTGGCTTACCCACCCTGAGTTTAGTTTCAACTCAGAATTAATAGTTTCGTTAGGAGTCAGTCGACGTTGTGCATTACATATTATTTTAAAAAATCTTACAGTAACTTAGCTTTGATCCACTTGGGAATAATGAGATTCTCTCTTAATAATTTGTGGTGCTGTGAGAGGGCATCTCCCCCTTCTGTAGCTTCACCCATGCTTAGCTCCTGAGGGCTGCAGCAAAAGTAGCATTAAGCTTTGTGTCTCCTTGAGTCTAGAAGTGACAGTGTGAGGAGAAAGTCAAGCTGGGATGAGCTGCTCCAGCAAGAACACTCATTATTTACCCCAGTGAGAGCTGCTGCTGCAGATACATGATGCCACATAATAATTTGGCTGTGCCTTTGCCTGACCTTGGCCAGCACTGACTTCCCCAGCTATCCCAGCTTCACACCACTCCAAGAGTTCTTTCCTGGATCATGAAACAGGATTGCCATTTATCTGAGTCCCACACTCTGGAAACCCCCATACATCTGTTTATTATGGTTTATCATAGGGTGGTTCTGAAATTCAGAGCTACCAGGACAGTATATTACCAGTGATTGCATATGGTTTTGCTGCATTTTTCGTTAATCCCTGTAGAGCCTCGCCTCAAATATGTGTAATTCTCAGAAATATATTCTGGGAAATGTTAAATAATGTCCCTGATTATCGTATTACAGTAATTCCTGAAAGCTGTAGGCAGGAACAGGAAGCTGAACAAAAAAGAAAGCCTCTCTCCAGTGAAGTTCCACTAATATCATTGTGCCTGTGTGCAGAGCCATTCAGCAGCAGTCCGTAGGAAATCCACTTCCCAAAGCCAGCCCATCTCATTCTGAAGCCTGGTGTCGTCACAGCAACGGGAAGTCTAATCTCCATGGAAAATTATCAATTCAGGACTTACTGTGGAGTTGTGTATTGAGCTCTGCATTTGGAGAGAAACTTAATGGGGAGAAACATGTCGTGCAAAAGAATCACAGTCTGCATAAAAGCCACTTTTGTGGCTTGGATGGGAGATTACTTCGCTCTTTAGAACGTGGTTCTTACCCCAAGAACAGCACAGTAACAACTCAGCTGAATGGACCTCTCAGGAGCAGAGCATTGTGTGCAGAAATGTCGAATCTGTCTGTTCCCAGCATCTCTGCAATCAGCTCTGCCCATACAATATCTTTATTTATCTTGATGTAGTCAGAATACTCACCTGCCTGGCTTTTTGTACCCTGATCTTTCAAGGTACTACAGCAGTTTGGTTTTTTGATTCCTTCTGAAAATCTGTATTACCATCTAGTTACTATCTTCTTTCCTCCTGTTTTTCCTCTCTTCCTTTTGCAATCTTCAGCTCTCAAAATCCTCATCCTTCCAGCAGCTGTTCTAGAAGTCACCCTTCCAGAAATAGCTGTGAGCTCTTAGTAGGCAAATGTGACATTTTATGGATATATTACATTTTTGTCCCTTTATGGTTGAAGATAAGAAGCAGAAGGGCCCAAATTCCACAGGTGAAATAAGATTAACTCTTTGCAGAGCTGTTCATTGTATTTGGTTGATTTCCCTTTGTTCATGCATGGCGTTGAGGATGGATAGTGATTTTCCAGAAGGGGTGAAGAGAATACACAATAAGACGACTGCCATCCTCAGATGTTTTATGTTTAATCCCTACTGCTGTCTTTAGACTGTGTGGGGAGTAATTGTGGTGAAGGGAGAGGGAGGGAAAGAACTGTATCTAGCTGTGATCCTACCAAATGTGTTAAACATTTCTTATTGTTGACATTTTACATTAAAGTAGGAAGTTTGAGCAGAGGAACAAATGCAGCTCTACTGAGCTGCTGCCCAGCTCAAAATGATTGCACTGGCAATCATTCATGAGAGATTCTCAAGAAACCTTCAAAACATTTGTGGCTAGAGCGCATCTCCCTGAAAAAAAAATCGTTCAGTTGTTCTGAGAAATGCGTGCAGACAATTAGGAGCCCTCAAAATGTGTCACACCCTTCACGATGCCATCAGCGCTGTCAGGAGAGCAACAGTTCATTAGAATATTTGTCTGTCAGCTTTTGGTGGTGCTTCGGTGGCCCACTGCCATCATCCATCTTGGAGCAAGTGCTGTGCTTGGTGATAAATGTTCCTAAAAATCTTAGTCAGCTCCAGGATGGGCTGCTGTAACTCCCTTTTGGGCTGGTTTTAGGAAGTGGAGAGGAAACAGGAACTTAGAGACAAAGCCTTGGGTTGCCTGGGAGCTTAGTGAGCCTCAGGAGGGAGTATCAAGCTGATTCTGCGTCTTCCTGCTTCTTTCTACCCCTTTTCTGTTGCACCAGAACTCTGGATGGGCTCAAAGTATTAAAGGCTGTATTTGCAGGACCTGTTCCAGTCCTTCACCTGACTCAGTAGGAACTGGATAGAGTCCAAAGAGAAATTTCTAATCACAGGTGACCTGTTGTTGCTGTAGGCTCTAAAGGTGTTCTCCAGCTAAAGACACAGCGCTGGGCAGGGCTGGGAACCTGAGTGAAGTAGTGTTGTGTCTTTGGAAGGGGATCACAGGTTGGGAAGTACTGCTGCACTCCAGAGAAATCCTAAAAGTGGCATTTCAGGTCTCCTACTCGGTTGGTTGCTCATATTTCCCAGGAAATCTGGAGGGGCATGAGCAGAGAAATTCAGGCTGCTCTGTGAACAGGGGCATCCTACAGGTTTGCCTTCCTCTCTGCTGCTGCAGTCTCCTTCAAGCTGTCCATTTTCATGTGGCCAGCTCATACAAGGGCTTCTCACCTCTTCAGTGTCACCAAGCCCACCTGAGGTAGCCTCATACCCTTCCATTCCTCCAACTTCTTCGTCTAAACAAGGGACAGCATTCTTTGTAGCTCCTCTAGAGCTGTGTCCTTGCTGATTTTCACCCCAACAATTCAATTTAGGGACAAGCTCTCCTTGCTTCCTCTGTGATGAGGTCATTTAAAAGTTCCCTGTCTTCTGCACGACAACTGATTTTAAAAATCTCCTTATGAAAATTTAGCATCTTTGAGACTTCTGAACAATTTGCCTCAAATTGGCCATGAGGTTCAAATGCTACGAAGGAGAATTGACAGATATGTAGATGGAAGGATATGTGGATGACAGATCTGTAGATGGAAATAATTGTGTGGCTACTGTTTTGGGAGAGGGGCCCAGAAATAATCAGTGTTTCTTGGCTGCAGTTCATTTTTATATCAGGACCAAGATATGGAGCAGGTTCATCTTTCTGAGTAGTTGTCATTGCTTTTTGATTTTATGGATGTACAGCATCCATCTCGCTACTAAAATGACGGAGATTTTTAGAATGTTATCATTAAACTGGATATTTGAGACTAGGAAGTTTTCCTGGGTAGGTTTATGGTAAGAACAGAGGCACTCTGCAGGCATAATCCTGAACTAGAAGGTTGCTGTATTTATGCTGCTAATGGAGGCTGCAAGAAAAATAACCAAGTATTAATAATTAGCAACAGGTAGTAAATAAAAACTGGCTGTTAATGGGGCAGTAGGAATGACCTGTCTTATCAGCAAAGATATTTGATTTGAACCCCGCTTGCCAACTTTACTCTGTCCTATTTTGCCTATGGGTCAGCATGCCAAAAACAGAGAAGACGCTTCGCACTCCCACCCCCTTCACTTGCATCCCCGGCACAAGATGCTCATTTTGTGTGGCTCTCCAGCACACTTATTTCATGAAACTCTTTATCCTTTGAGCCTGCCCTTTCTGATCAGTCAGCCAGGAGTAAAACTGGCACTGAGCACCCGCTGTAAAGGGCACGGAAATCTATGAAGGCCTCACCCCGACAGCTGAGAGCATCTTGCCTGCAGCTCTGCACGGAGCGGGTGCCTCGCAGTGATCAAAGGGCTGCCAGGGTGAAAACAGTTTCCTCCTAACCCACAGTTATGTTCTGTGAGTGAGTTCACCCCTGCAAGCCCGAGTAGGTGCTGAGTCTTTCAGGAGACGCTCTCCAGTGGTTAGTTCTGCTGGGGAGCAGATATTAGTATCTTCAAATGGGATTTGAAATTTTACTTCTAGTATTTGCATGATGTTATTCTAAAGCGCTAGCACCCTTGTTGCCTCACACAGTAGTGGACTACACCAGAAATGCTGTTTGCTGCTGTCTTATCCCCCTTAAAATGGGAAGAATAAAGTGATTTGCAGCATGAAGTATTTCTGGAATACAGCAGCAAAAAAAAAAGTGCTTCCAGTTCTTGTCTTGGTTTCTCCCTGTGGGTTGATGAAAGCGCATCAGAAGTGATTCTGGGCCAGTTCAGCAAGGAAAACACTGTAAGATTCAAGGGGTTTATGTGAATTAGAAGCTTTGTCAGCTATTTTATTTGTTCCTCTCTTTTTGTTCTGACAAAGACCAGTTCTTCCCTTTCCTTCCCTCTGCGTCTGTTCCTAATGCAGTGGTAGAAGTCGAAAGCAGAAAATGCTGGTGAGATGCTGTGAGAAGAGTTAATGCTCACCTGCCTTTTCATAACATGTCCTGTGACTTTGGCATGAAGTATGTAAAAAAAGGGGGGGTTAATTCTGCTTCCAGGACCCTCCAAAATAGTGCCTGGCACTGTGAGAGAAGCTGTCTGTGAAGTCAACAGCACTCAACTCTCCTTTTGCCTCTTTCCCTTTCTGTTCTCTTTTGCCCTCTTGAGTATCAATATTTTACAGACACCATTTGCATTGTTGGACTAAAAGCATGCTTGAATTAACTCAGAATAATACTAGGAAACAAATCTCAGGCATTGACCAAAACCCTTTGACTGGGAAGACTGCACACAATTGCCACAATTAATTTCTCATTTAGGCATCTGAAGGGAGAAATCAACTGAAAGGAAGAAGTAAGAGCACACTTTTCATGCAAAATGCTCTGGTCTGCTGGAAGAGAAATTACCAAATCAGTGAGAAATGCAGGCCTTTTGCCACATCAGGTGTTTGTGCAGATTGATGTTGGGTATGAATCAAAGAAGTTTCTCACTGTAAAGGCTGCCTCATGCATTGTTGGAAGTGCTGCTGCTGATGAGGAGCTCCTCCTCCTCCTCTTTCAAGGGTGTGGAGTCCAGTGGCATCTTAAGACACCTGTTACTTCAGCACATCTGCATATCTGAAGGATATTTGAGGACAGCTCTAACAAGCAGACTTGACATTGTGAAAAGCTCTTTTTTCCCCGAAGGCGTTTGAAAAACTGACATCTTTTGTTCCAAAGGGATGTTCTCCCTCCCTCTCCTTTTCTTCTCCTCCTTCCTTTTCACTTCCCTTTGCAATCACCTCAGGTTCAGCAACTGCCTGAAGAATGGCCTGGTGTGTGTCAGGTTCACACATTAATTAGTACAGATTTTCTCTGAACTAGCTGTGATAGATCATTCTGCCGGCTTCAAGCCTGCACGTGAAAATTGGCATAGGTAGACTCAACTCACAGTGTGTGAAAAGCAGTTATTTACTCCCCATCATCTCCTTTGATTACCTTCAGTTTTTCAAGGTCACAAAATGTATTTGCTTCTTGCTGGGGATAATTTCAGCAGCATTTATTTAATCATTCCAGAGGATTTCTCTCACTTGTCGTGCTTGTAGCTTACTCAGGGCTTCATGTGGGCAGGAGGTGGGCAAACAGGGTGTCTGCAAGCTCCTGAAATGCAGCAGTTTTGGGGGAATAAGAGGCAACTTGCCTTGGCATGGAGCAGACAGGTCCTGTTTTGGATTTGTTGTGTGCTCCTGCACTCTGAGGCAGCACAGGGCACTGGGATGGGGCAGAGCCTGGAGCACTGAGCACACAGAGCCCGATGGATCCACCTTCGGGCTGTCCTCCTCATCCTCAGCATCATTTTGATAAACAGTGATTAAAAATCCTGTGCCATGCCCTGGCAGACCTGTCTGTGCTCCTCAATGCCCAGTGATTTGCCAGCCTCCTGAGGGTTTTTTTTCCTCAAAGTCGGCTCCTGCCAATGCTGCTGTAACACGAGTTGCTTCTAACTGGGTTAAATTCAACGCCGTGACGTGGTATTTGAATATTTATCAAGCTGTGGAGAGTTAATGCAGTATGGCATTAATTAGCCTTTCTGCCTGTCTCGTTCCTTTTTTAGATGTCATTCTTAGTTTAATAAATTAGTTTCTGCAAATGAAGTAGGATGGGTTCCAGGGTCCACGGATGGTTTGCTTCCCACCACAGCCGAGATGAACACAGTGTTAAGAAAAGCGCACAGGGTGTGTCAGCTATGAAGCAACGCTGAAGAACGTGGCAGCTTTTCCCCCCCTGCCACATCCAGGAAATTCCCAAGAAAGTGTCTGTTAACAGGTTGACATGCTTTCCTCCCAGCTTTAACGATTGTACTAATGGTTCCACAGACTCCTAATCAAACTGCGCAGGGCTGGCGCTCCTCCTTCTTCATGGGCCACTCATGCTGTTGTTTTAAATCCCATCACAGCTTCATTAGCTCAGCTTTCCGTGGCAGTTTTGTTTGCAAGTGGTTTTCTCCCGAGTTGTGCAAAACCCACAGTTATGTTCTGCTGTTGTGCTGCTGGGGTGGGGACTCAGCCTTGTACACAGGCTGCAATTCCAGCCTCTGAAATTCCAAACGTCCAGGCCTGTAAATTTTCATTTAATTTCTTCATATGCCCATGCCCAGCAGTGAGGGTCAGTGCATGGCCAGTGCTGGAAGAGGAAATGGACAGTAACCATGCATTTTCTGAAATAACTCCCATTTTCTTCACACTCACCTGGGGTGCCATGTTCACTCAGTGCAGCACAGAAAGCAAACACTTCCTGTGGGTTTTGACTCACAAGGTATCGCTGTTCTCAAGCAGATGTTGTAAAAATGTTCTACAGATGCTGTCTGGAGACATCTCTGCTCATTTTGTTTTTGTTATCCCCAGGAAGCAGAACCTCTCTACGCGCAGATTAACAGACCTAAGAAATAGCATTGTTACAGGCTTGTGGTGCTCCGAGACTCAAAACAAAACCCAACAACCTGGCAAGCCTTTGGCTTTCATGCTTTTTTCCCGATTGATTTTGTCTGACAAGGAGAGAGATTGCCCTCCTGGACTGGCTCTACGAGTGTTCCTGATGTGTTTTTTTGGCAACCAATGGCCGATTCCTGTGGCAGCACAAAACAAAAACTCTCCCTGCTTCTCATACCACGAGTGCAGCCCCATCCCCACAAGTGGTGGGTATCCAGACTAGGAAATCTTACTCCTCGGTCTTCTTTTAAACATTTGTCACCTTCTGTGTGCCACCTATAAATAACGAACATCTGAAGTTGATTGGGTGTTAGACATTCCTTTTTTTTTCTTTCCAGCAAAAAGCAGAGTCTGTCTGTAGCAGTGGCATTATCATTCAGCAGCCTTCGGGGCACAAGTCGGCACTTTTTATGTCACGCTGACATGTTTTTCATCGTCATTTACATCAGGCTGATCCTGACCCTTTTTTTTTCCCCCTATGTAGACATATTTAAACAACAACAACAAAATACTGGTGGTGTCATTTTTTTTCTTTTTTCTTTTTTTTTTTTCTTTTTTCTTTTTTTTTTTTTGGTATTTCTTACTCTGTAGTTTTGTATGAGTGACAGATCCTACAGCGAAACGCCTCCTGCAGAAATGATTCCCGACTTGAAACCACAGAATTGAACTCGGTTGTTTGTCCACCCTGACTGAAAATGTTGCCAAATGGACCTTTTAAGTTCTAGCACATCGTGAGGAAGAAATGCTGCTTTCTGTTGGAATACTCATGTTGTGGGTAGAGAAAGGACATGGAGTCCACACTGAGGAAAGACAAAAGAGTCAGTATTTCCTAGGAAACTCTAAACAAAGTGCAGAAAAGGAATATTTTTATTTCTTCAATATCTTGCTGCTGTAATGCTATGCAGACAAGTGTTTTCTTCTCTGTGTGCCATTTTTGATGAAAAAAAAAATCATTGCCAAATAATACTGGTATGCTTCTGATTTAGGAGTTTGGATGAAGCGGACTTGACAAATGGGACAAGGACGGCATGGATTTTGGAATAACAAACTGACTCTGTGATCAAAATTGTTCATCTTTATCACTTTTTGTACATCAGAAAAAAAATCAAATGGGATTTTTATTTTATAACTTGAAAAAAAAAATCTTACTGTTAAACTCTTTAAATGTTTAAGGGGAAATGGCTTTAAGGAGTTCGAATGAAAATTGCCAGTTTTTTTGTAAATATAAATGTTATGAGAATTCTTTTACTAATGCCATTACACAGTAGAGAAGGTAGCAAGTTGCAGTGCTTGGGAGGTGTGGCAAACCCAGTTTGTGGTTCTCACATCACATATGTTTTTTCACATGCTTAACAATAATGGGCTGAAGCTCAAGTGCATTTGCCAAAAGCAGTCAGCTTGTCAGCAACTAGTGAAATTAATGGGAACACATGATTTTATGGTCTAGCGTTATCACACGGACATAATTCCACTTACAAGAGATCACATTCCATTGATACTCCTTTGAACCTCTGCATAGAAGTCATCCAACTGTTTACACGCAGAACAAGACGAATTCAGAACTTCCTTTTTTTACATTGATGAAGCAAGAAGTGCAGTGTTTGGGTTCATATGTTTAGCACATGATTTTCATAAAGAATCTATATATTTTTGCCCTACAGAGGATTGTTATACAGGTCAAATGTGTTTTCCTGATGTTCCTATGCAGTTACAGTATATTGAATTTAGTGGTTTAACACTAAAAAGAAAAAAAAACGAAAAAAAAAAAGAAAAAACAGAAAAAGGAAAAAAGGTTAAAGAAATCAAAGGATTAATCAGTTTTTAGGGTTATTGTGCAGATTTTGTTTTTAAATTGACACATTAGGATTTACATTTTTGTCATGATTAAAATAGGCCTGGAGTTACAAGTGTTTCACTTTCTTTCATCTCTATTATAAGCTAAAAATGGTTTAGAAGGCAGAATAACTGAGGTGGCGATTGTTGGTATGCGCAACCAAATCTCACAACATGATCCCATTCTTTTATTTTGAATTAGAGAAATTAGAGAAAATGTGAGTTGCAGAATGTATGTGAATGAGAAATTAGCTGTGAATAGACCTAACAGACCTGCAGAGAGAGAATTTTATCCCCATCCACCGTCACCTGATGCTTTTTCCTTAGTCATGTGCAAACAGCTTTGTAGCAAGTCTTATTTTCCCATTGGAAGATCAAGTTCTAACTGGAGGAGATAATTTAAAACTTGGTGGATTGAGTGTTTCAGGATTAAAAGCAGAGGTAAAAGCGTTTCTGGAGGACATTTCTGTCAGAATATTTTCCTAGTTTGCACAGTGGTGCTACTTTATTCCTCAGCGGCTTCTTTTGGGTTTTGTCCTGCACATGGAACCACAAAAGCCTGTTTTGGTTCATCACAGACACTGGAGGTTTAGTGTCATCAGTGCATTTCCAGTTATGGGGTGAAACACAGAGAAAAGAAGAGATTGATGTCTCAGAGGATCGTGTGTGTAGGAAGCTGATCACTTATGGATAGGTGCCGAGGGAATGAGGCTGGAATTCCAGCGTCTCCCGGGAGACAGCTGGGCCATCACCGCGGACCTTTGTCTTGCCTTTGCCAACGCTCATCAATAAAAACAGGTTCTGGATTGTCCTGTCTTATGATCGTCCTTGTCGTGGCTGAGATGCTGAGCTGAGAGGGCTGCAGGGCCTCTGCACTGTACCAGTATTGTAGATAAATATCCAGCTTGTGCAATTGTTTAATCCCTCATCCTTCACTAGCACTAAATTCGTCACTTTAAATTTACAAACCAGGGAACCCCACCAGCCATCCTGTTACCATCCCCCCCCGTAGGTTCTTGATCTTTACCTGTCATGAAAAGATATTTTGATAGATCGTAGTCATCCGAGTGTCTGATGAAACCTTTCATCTCAATAACGTACTGGGCACCTTCTTTGCAAAAATGTTTACTCCGTGGTTTTCATTCATTTTTATTTCTGCATTCTGACACTTATTTTTTTAATAAAGATGAGAAAGATAAAATGACTGTTGCAGTACATTTCTAAACCTACTTTAACTTTACCTCAGATAATGAGCATTTGTTAACATGTACGGACACATTATTTTTAACTTTACGTGTAACGCATTCAGCAACAACAACAGAAACCAACAAGTTTTTAGAAATTTTCCATTAATTTCTGTAACACACCATGTAATACTGTTATGAATAAAAACATTAAAAAAAGGTGTCCTTTCAGTAAGTTTGTTTTGTAGCTTGTGCTCCTCTGGGATAACTCTGCCAGGCTTACAGTGCAGTGTTGGTGTCTGGCGTGGCCTTTATTTTTGACAGTGGAAATACCTGGGAAAGGAGAAAACCCTCGATTTGGGGAATAACTAATCTTAAACACTGAGCGTTGCTTATTTTACAGATACCTAACTTGCTGATTTTAATTGCTGCCTCTACATTTTTGCCCTCTTTTTGGGTGTTTTAGAATAAGCATCCCAAACCGGGAGGTATTTGTATCACCTCCTGCAAAATCCCACATTCCTGGGGCAGCCCACACTGTGTGATGCTCCCAAAGCTGGTTTATCTCTGTGAAATGAGAAGCTGAAGTTAATTTTGCTTGCTTTTTTATTCAAGGGGGATTTGAAATTAAAGATGTGCATTTAAACATGACAGTTTTGAAAGCAGAACCCCCCCAAAATTTCCTGTAATGTGCACAGAACTGATAATAAAGCTCAGCTGAGAAGGAATTTTACCATTCTCTGCCAAGAGAGCAATGCAGTAAAATGTAAGTGTAAGAAATACACGTTTACGTACAGGGAGAGAGAGAGGGGTGGGTGTGTGCACATATATTTTATTGTATTTCTACTTTTTGATGTCTCATCCCTTCCTCCTCCACCAGAAATGCCCAGTAGGTCACACTGAAACATTCCTTGCCTTTGTCAATGAACATTGTTGAAATGCTTGGATCCCACCTGAGAATAAAGGTTATTTTGCTGTGATGAATGCACACCGGTGTTGATGGCATTTTGATTTGTGTGTAACTGTACTCAGGTGTCCTTGGAAGGAAGAACGTGATCTCTGATTTTCAACCATCAACTTAAATAAGCCACAGCTAAGCATGGATTTAAACTAAAACGCATTTTTACAATGAAGGCTAAATCTGGTCTTGTTGATCCTCTTCTGGTAGCCTCACTGTGAAGTTGGTTGAAAAATCAGAAAAATTGGCTCGTGTTGCACAGCTGTTGTGTAAACTCAATTTAAAAATCCAGAACGAGCAGGTTTGAGATGTCATCTGGCAATGGTGAGCAAGAGGAATCCCAAGGAGGGAGGGAAGGACGTGTTCTGTGTGTTCAGAAGGGATAACAGTGTATTCTTACTGTGCTGTGTTGATGTCCTGTGTCACTTTAATACTGCTGGAACTTCAGCACTGACAGTCTCTAGATTGTGTGTGAGATACCCAGCTCAAACAGGACCACTTAAGTATTGCTCCCAATTTAACCAATGCTAATTAAGGCCATGATCTCCTGCAGTAATGAGAATTTCTTTAGCAAGCAGTTTGCAGAATCAGCCTGTGGTTTTACAGCCGTGAGAACGCTGACAGGTCTCTCTTTTCCATGTCAGAGACTTGTGGGAATGCAACTGCTTTGTATAGACTGGGAATACACAATTTTCACTGCCTCACGTTGGATTAAAGGTAGTGTTTTATGTGCTTTAATCACTACTCAGTGACAGTTGCTGCAACAGAGAAGGTAACCTCTTTCTGGCTGTTTTTTAGGTTGTGAAATACATTTTCATGCACTGTTTCCTTTTTTCTTTCTTTGCTTTCTGAAGAACTCCTGTCAGGTTCGTATTTATTGCTTTCCTGGCAAATGCTGTTCTCAGTCAGAAGAATACCATGTCAGAGAAATGAAAGGGGATATCTGTTGGCAGTTTCCCACAGAGGTTTGAATCTCCTCTCTACAATTCCCTCCCTGAGCCAGCGTGGGATGCACACAGCGGTGAAGGAACGCAGTGAAAGTCCATCTGACCAGCAGGAAATGGAGGCACAGCTCCTGGCTTCTCCTTGTGCTCCTGTTTGTGCCATCCTGGGACTCAGCCCCTGCTCCTGGCTCTGGTTTGATGTCACTGCTGCAAAAGGCACGATTTGTACGAGTGTTTCTCTCTTGTGCTGAGGTCTTCCACGAATTTGTCTTCTTGCACTGATTTACTTTTTAGGATCAGCTCCATTAAAAAGCTTTATTTTGTTGTTTTTAAATACCCAAGGTAAAACTGGCGTGAGGAAGAATAAAAGTGTGTGGGGTTGGAGTTTTTTTCTGGTTTTACTTGCTGTCTGAAAGTGTGGGGAAACTGAATTACACATTTCACCTCATGGCAGTGAGGAATATGGGGAGATACCCTGACAGGATTTCCTGAGTACCTGTAACATGGCCTGTCTCTTTCTAAAATTATCCTACTGGAGGCAGGAAATATCAGGTCTATTAGTGAGACAGCTCTCCAGCTATTAGTTTTTAGAGCTTTAAATAGTCTTATCTCAATGGATGTGTTTGCCCTGGGGCTCATCTATCACCCTAAAATGTTTTATCAGCACCTGAAAAAATCTCAGTGAGAAGAATAGCCTCAGTTGTTGCGCATTCAAGGGGCTTTCAGATACAGAATGGGGTTTTATTTAAAAAAAAAAAGGTCTTTTAAGATCTGATATTGTTTGCTGGCTTTTCAACCCTATTTCATAGCTCCCCTAGCACCACTTCTATAAATACTCCTCACCAGCAAAGAAAGGAAATCACAATAGATTAAAGGAAAATCAGGTTAACAGGCAGCAATCTCTGCCCATTCAGCCTCAGACATTTGAAAATAAAGGATTAGGAAGAATTACTGCCAGGTACTAGCTGCAAAAAAATCCTTTTGTGGCGTCTTTGTCTCCTGTAACAGTTATTAGAGGTGTAAGAACAGCTCTCAGTGTCAGAAGTGAGCTGTATTTGAGCAAAAGTTACACTGCTGTGAGACGTTGCATTTTCTGTAAATTTTGTGCTGTTTATTTGACATTCATGGATTATGAGTGTCCTGGTTTTTTTCTTTCAAAAATGGCGTTTCTAGTTTGAAAATGAGTTTGTGTGTGTGTTGTTTTGAGGTCTCATGGAGAGGGGATGGGGCATGGTGGAGTTTTCTTTCTTTGTCTTACCCCTCTTCACAGGACCTGTAGAGCTTTCAGAGTAGGTGAACCTGTGCCAGATTGGGCCTCAGTCATAATGAGACATAATTTTTAGTGGATCAAAAGCCAGAAGAGGAGATTTGAGTTCAGCAAGGTGAGTTTTTTATGTCCAGGGCCTTTCAGAGACCAGCCTCACACCAGAAAATAACGGTGTTGGTAACACAAATGGTGATGCAGTGGGGTTAGTTGTAAAAGTCTGGAAGTATTCCTTAGTTGTAAATTTTACCATGTATTTGCCACCTTATGTTCTTCACAATTAAAATTGGTGGGAAGCTTCCTTTTACCTTTGAATGAGTTTTTCTACAGAAGGAAATGTGTTCTGGAGTTCCGAAGCGGGGAATAAAACAGTTTTCTCAGAGGAGAAAAAGAACCTTTTTGAAAAGTGCACTGGTAGTTGTGTAAGCAGCTGCATGCTGGCTCCAGTTTGATCTTTCCCAGGGAGGGCCTTTCAGCCCTGATGTGTTTCAGTTTTTCTTTTAACAGGAAAGTGCTGTTTAAAACACCATCATGTCTGGTGAAACTGTATGGGATTTATTTACAGGGAGCAAGGGCTCAGAAGGCAGGGATACGAACTCTGCAAAGGATGTGTTGCACTTGCAGGCTCTGTGTTTGTGGTGGACATTTGATTTTCAAGTGTGATGAACCCTCATTCAGCAACGTAGAGAGTTGGTTTGGGACTTCAGCTCATCAGAAAGCCACGGCTGCTGCAGTCACCAATGGAGGAGGAGCAGGAATGGAGAAGAGGACACAGGCAGTGTTCCAAGGCAACATTCCCACTGATCCATGGACCTGAGGAAGCAGAAAATGACCTGTGGTTGCTGTCAAAAATTCCATGTGTTAGACCAACCTCTAATTAAAACCAGGTTGTAAATTATGTGCAAAACCTGATGGTGCTTCTCAGTTCTCTCTGAAAAGTATGTTGAGGTGTAGGAAATTCTGTCTCATGGGTCCCTGCTCCTGTTTTAACCTCACTTCTGGTAATTCACCACTTCCTTCTGCCTGTTCACCACTGAGATGTGTGTGGTGAGAGGCAGCAAAACAAGGACAAACAGCAGAGAAAAGCTTGAGAATTCCACGTGCTGGGATCACTGTCATGGTTTGCAGTTAAATCTAGAGGGTGCTCTGTGTTTAGAATCTTTAGTTTATCTTTTACTGCTGTTGAAATATTGGATGTGTGCTGTATTTCCCAGCCAGCAAAGGTCCCGTGGATGGAGAGGTCTTGTCTGTAAGTGGGTTTTTTTTTTGGTCATGAACAAATGATTAACAAGTGAATCAATTGCGCCAGAGGTTGAGCAAGCTGTATCACACAGGCACATCTTGGGTTCAGGCTGGGGCAAAGTCATTTGGAAGAAAAAAAATCAGGAAAAAAGGCAAACAGCCTGAATCATCTCTCTTAACAGTTTGTCCTCCATGTCTAGAGGGCAGTTTATCACTGTGTTCAGTAACTGGGTTTAAAAAAGCGCTGCCTGAAATACAGTCGTTTATTTGGAGCAGATTCCTACAAGGATTCGGTTACTGTGCCTCTCTGTGTGAAATTGTTATCATCAGGCTGCCAAACCAGAAGGATGTCTCAGCCAGTTGCTTATTTTGCAGGGAAGTGGCTCCACAGGCAGAATAATGTCATTTGGAAGGTAACTGTGACATATTCAGGTGTAGCACTTGGCCAGGTAACGACACTGAGGTGGTTGGGTTTGTTTGGTGTTAGTGAATATGAGTAATTTTACTTTTATAGCATCCTTCATTCCCATAATGAGCTAATTAAAATGTATTTATTATTTGTATCATCAGAGCACTCGGAGATGTATCCCAGCATGAGACATTGTGCTGCTAAAAGCCACAATTGCTCAAAGTCAGGCTTTGTCTCCTCAAATACATTGTCCAGCAAGGGGAAGGGTGGGGAAACACAAGGATATTCCTCATTTTGTACAGGGAAACATGGGTTCAGAGAGCTTCCCTCCCTCTTAAGATGCTTGCTGTAGGCTAAGACTCTTGAGTTCCAGGAATCAGAAGGCTGTGCCTGGAGGGAGAAGCAGCAGGGTGTGAAGGCTCAACAGGCAACCAAAGAAAAACTCTGCAAGGTTCTGATCTGCCTTTGAAAGCCCAACTGAACTGATGGGAGCCAGCCCATGGTAAGTTCTCAGCCCAGTCAGGACCTTTAAAGAGAGAGAATGACTTGATGTAGTAGCGCGAAAACACCAAGACATCACATTCGATACCCTGAGACATTACATTTGATACCCTGACATGTCCTGCTGTCCTGGGCTCAAAACTGTGCGTATGTGGAGCAGAGAGTCTCTGTGGAATGGCCCAGCCAGGGCTGGGGCTCTTGTCCTCCCCAGCAGCAGGAGGGACAGGGCACGGCATTCTCAGGGATAAGGCTTTCCCTGAGGCATAAGTGCTGAAGCCTCATGTCTGACCTTCCTCTGGAAGACAGACATGAAAAGCAGCAATAAATAAATGATTCTGCGCTCTATTCCTAGAAAGCCGGCTCGAGTTTACTTATCACTTCCTTCTTGCCAAGACTCAAATATGTTTCGTTTGTTGAAATATTAATTTTGCCCGTCCCTTGAAAGGAGCATTACAAATGAAAGTGCAAATTGCTCCTGGGCAGAGCTTTGCTTCCTCCCCGCTCGCCGCGGGAAAGCCATGTGCTAACAACTGCAGCGTTTACCTTGTGAGCCTGCCAGGTGCTGGGTCATCTGCTGTTTACAGGGTGGCAGAGCAGCTCGGCAGTTTCTGTTTTTCTGCTTGAACCCAGTTCAAACCCCTGTGAGCAGACGGGGTGAGGGTGTTGGTGGTGTGGGATCGCCGGCGGTACCTCGGAGTGATGAGCGCTGTGCGCCCCGTCGGACTGCTGCTGCTGCTCTGTGCCATGCTCGGCACCCAGACTGCTCCTGGCTTTGGGTGAGTGAGTGTTTCTGAAGCCACGTCCACGGGATGACACGAGAAACCATCAGGATCAGCAGAGGCTTTGGTGTTGTGCGGGACATAATTGCTGTCGTGAGAGATTGCCGCGCCTGTAATGAATGGTGGAAGACATTATTGTGAAGTGAGCATGGGGCAGCGTTTCTGCCTCCAGAGGAGTGATCCTGGTGATGAATTGGAGCTGACAAATTGCCACGCTCGTGTTGTAACGTGGAGTTGTTTGAACATGCAGCCTCCTCCCATGCTGGCTGCCCCACAGAGTGCTGGGCACACAGGGGGTTGTTTCCTTCCAGTGCAGCAGTGGTGAGAATGTGGCTGAGAGCTGTTTCT
This sequence comes from Lycocorax pyrrhopterus obiensis, assembly GCA_014706295.1. Classification (NCBI taxonomy): domain Eukaryota; kingdom Metazoa; phylum Chordata; class Aves; order Passeriformes; family Paradisaeidae; genus Lycocorax; species Lycocorax pyrrhopterus. The sequence goes on from JACSVZ010000013.1 coordinate 4,194,692, forward strand.
TTCTCTGCTAGTGTAATAGATTTTGCTGTTTCAGAGAACTACATCTTGTAATCTTTCCAATCTAACTATATTTTTGCACTGTTCTCTGAACTTTGAGCTTTGATTTCATGGCTCAGCAAGCTGATGAGGTTTTGTAATTCCTTTATTCCATGTGATTTTTAATATGCTACAATGGGAGCCCCATGCCAGGCACTAAATCATACTTAAAGCTTCAGCTGATGCTGTTCCTTGTCTGGGTGGAAGGATTGGGAACACCGCTGTGGTAGTTTCCTTGTCAGACTGGGTATGAAAAGAAACCAATTGTCAACGTTTTACTAAAGCTCCCCACTTGAAGGAGGTGCTACAAGGGAGCATTTGTCTGGGACGAGGATTTAATCAGAAATCCTGAATCCACCAAAAGAGGAGGCAGCATTTTAATAGTGGCGTTGTGGAAACCTTGGAGACAGTTGGTCATATGAGGGGGTGAGATGGTGGCTGGGGTGAAGAGTAAAGGCTCACACTTGGTGTTTAGGTTTGTTACTGGGTTGAAAGGGACTAATGGGTTAATGACTTGTGAACTGAGAGCAGAATCTAAAACTAGTGGCTTTGGCCAGCTTGGGAAAAAAATGAGCTGCTGGGCAAAGAGAGACACTTGCAACTGGTTTTCAAAAATGCTGAGTGCATGCCAGGCCTTCCCTTGGGACCGGTGTTCGTCATGGAGGTGTCTGGCCCTGGAGCTGTGGGGCGAGGGCAGCAACTGATGGTGAAGGTTTTACTGCTTGCACAGCTTGAGGGGAAGCCCAGCTTGGTGGACCATGGGTTGGGTTTCCCATGCTGGCAATGAAGGGTGGATCAGGTTTCGTACAGAACCGGTGCCAGTGAAATCAATGCCGTCAGGATGAGGACTGAAATCCAGAGGTTGCGTGCAAAGCGTGGTGAGATCTAACGAGTGTTAGTTCTCCTTGATGTGTAGTTTCACACAGGCATAGGCTGAGGTGCCAGGTCCTCACCGCTCAGAGTTTCACACCCTGAAGCTCCCATGTTGTTGGACACAGTGGTCAGGAGTCCCCGAGCCCCAGTGACAGCGGTGACCGCATGGCCAGGGACAGGCGCGCCCGCTCCGTGAGTGTCCCGCCGCAGCCCCGCGACTGCGCCCTCTCCGCCTGGTCCTCCTGGAGCAAGTGTGATCCCTGCCAGAAGAAAAGGGTGAGTGTCTGTGGTCTAGGGACCACCTAGAAAGAGGAGGTGGGAGCTCCTTCAGGCCTTGTCATTTTTGCCCATGGGGTTGGACGAACCGAGGGGGCTGCTGAGGAAAGTCCCGTACAGCTGAGACTGGGGGGTTTTGCTTTCAGGTGGCTTTTAGCTCTTCAGCTCACCACCCCCAGTAAATCCAGTGCTTTCCAGGGTGCCTCACTGTCCTGAGAAGGTGTAGGCCCAGGCTTTGCAGGAGCTTTCCAACAGAGTCCTTCCAGCATCGGTGCAAGGCACCTTCCCCACTAATGGTCCCCTGTGGGACCTGGAGACACTCGGTGCCTCTCAGGATTAAGATGCTTTTTCTTGTCTGCCAGCCAGCATTTCCCACCCGAGAAACCCCATCAAATGAAAGTAATGATCCCAACAGCATGAAGAGCAAAATCCCTGTTGCTAGAGAGACCTCTGCTAACGAGTTGGAGAAGCTGTTCCAAGGCTTAAGCGGAAATAACCAGTGATGGGAGTTGGGCAGAGTGAAGCTTTGTATCAAAGAGTTAATCTCAGAAGCTGGGGAAAAAAGGAGGGCTAACATATTGGACAGAGTAATTGACTGCTTCACAGCAGTGTTGTGGGCGGAAAAAAATCCCTAATGATACAGAGGGGCAAGTAAATACACTGACAGAAAATAACAAGGGATGTCGTTACCAGCATTAATTGAAAGAGTGGAGATGGAACTGAATCCTTCCTTATTCTTGCACTGCACTGTCAGGCTCATTTAAACAAACTGTCAAAGAAAAAAAAACTTTCCTTCATCCCTCCCAATCCTCAACCCTTCCTCAGTAAAATTAAAACTGTCGCAGATCAGAAACCTTTGAAACGAGGCAAATTACCAGCACCACACTTCTGTGCTGACACTTTTCTAATATGACAGTGCGCTTAGATCAGATCTCGGCGACACAAAGTTTGTTTTTCAACCAGAGAAGCGTAAAATTCACCATTTCTGTGTACTTGAGTCAATATTTTTTATTTCATCACAGTACAGATTTGCCCGCCTGGAACAGCCCTCTCAGTTCAGTGGAGATCCCTGTGATTACTCTGACAGAGAAACTGAGGACTGTGTCACGAACAGTCCTTGCAGGAATAGAGTTCGGTGTGATGGGTTTGTGTGTGCAGTCACAGGTAAGGATTTGGGGGCTGGTGGTGCTCAGATAATCAGGTGTCACCTCTGATGCCATGGTGCTGAACTTTGTGCTTCTACAGGAGTTTGCTGGGCCAGAGGGGTGCCAGGAGTTGACCTGGCTCCATCCCTGCTTGTGTTGTGTTTTGTGTCAGTGACTTTGAGTGAGTCTCTTACAACATCTGTCCGTCTTTAAAATCTCCAAATAGGAAATTATAACCTGGTTACATCAGCAAAATCTGTAGCACAAGCGACAGCAACGAGAGCTCAGCACCTGAGATGGGGCAAAGGAAAATGCCTCTGCTCTCCAGCTTCCAGTGTTCTGGTGAGACTGAAAACACTCAGTAGGTGTGGACATGGGAAGAGGGAAGAAGTAATACCATGTACAAGGCCTGCTGAAACAGCATGTTTGTTCTCTCCAAATGAAAAAAAATTACCAAAAACATTCTATACTTTTTTATACTTTTAATTACTGTGGGTTTTTTACTAAGCTGAGCAAGGAATTTTAAGGTTATGACGATTTTGAGTGAAACTGAGCAGATGGACTTTGGGGATCCATGCAGATAGAGAAGAATTTTTTTTTTCCAGCTAGATTGGAACCTCTCATTCCAGGAATTTCCTGTTTTGCTCCTAGACTCCATGTCAGGGAGTGTGATCACAGATTGTTTTATGAGTGACTTTCCCCTTCCATCCTAGGGAGATGCATTGCGCGGAGGCTGCTCTGCAATGGGGATGACGACTGTGGGGACCAGTCAGATGAAAAAAACTGCAAAAAAGTGTTCAGGAAATGTGACCAGAAGATGGAAGAGTACTGGGGCATAGAGAATCTGGCAAAAGGGTGAGTCAGGGACTTTGGTGAGATGCTTTCTTACTTAAGGCTGAGAATGATCTAATTGGACATTAGACAAACACTGAACAGAGGAAAGCTGGAGCAGTTGCTGTATCCAGGAGTGAGTTGGGATCCTGGAACCTGATCCAAAGCCTGGTGGACATGGACCTGTTAGAGCAAGTCCGGAGGAGGGTCACCAAGTTGATCAGAGGGATGGAGCAGCTCTGCTAAGGCTGGGAGAATTGGGATTGCTCATCCTGGAGAAGAGAAGGCTTCAGGGTGACATAACTGTGGCGTTCCAGTGCCTGAAAATGGAGAGAGACTGTTTGCAAAGGCCTGGAGTGACAGGACAAGGGAGAATGGCTTCCCACTGCCAGAGGGCAGGGTTAGATGGGATTTTGGGAAGGAATTGTTCCCTGAGAGGGTGGTGAGGCCCTGGCACAAGTTGCCCAGAGAAGCTGTGGCTGCCCCATCCCTGGAAGTGTCCAAGGCCTGGTTGGAGCAACCTGGGATAGTGGAAGGTGTCCCTGCCCATGGCTGGGGGTTGGACTCAATGGACTTTAAAGGTCCCTCCCAACCTAAATCATTCCATGATTCTTGGAGTTTGTATTCTTACACCCTGTATTGGTGTGGTGGGGAGGGGGAAAGGTGTTCAAATTTCTTCGGTTTCTTCCATGACATGGAGAGGTGGTGGGATTTTTGTGCTTTGTGTGAGTGGCATAGGGTGAACCCACATATTAGCAGCTTTGTGGGGATTAAAATCTAAGTCTGAATTTATTCAGCTTTTACAGGCTAAGATTGTGACAACTTTCTATAAGATCAGACTGCGTGAAAAGAGGGTTTTTTCTTATTCTACAGGGAAAAAATTGCTTTTTACATTAAAAAAAAGAAGAAGGAAAATCATATTGCAAGGAAAAAATACAATTTTCTCGTTATTCTCTGGAGATATGGCTGCTGCACATGTCATTGATAATGCTTTGTACTTCTCAGTTTAATCAAAATTAAAAATAATGTTGGACAATTATAGGAACATGCTTCTCATCTCTTTGAAGCTACAATTGCTCAGTGATTTGCTTTTAGTGGACTTCCCCTTTTTTCCAGATTGTTCTAAAATTAGAGTTAATTTTTTTACAGCTTCAGAGTCATTATCATGCAAGTCTCTCTCCCCAAAATCAGGAGAGGCAGATCCAACAGAGCCCTGGAGCGCTGATAGTTTTTTATGGGGTTTTTTTTGGTGACGTTTCATCCCACCAGCAGCAATGGGAAAAGCAAATGACGGGGTTTAATCTCTTCATCTCCACAAACTGCATTGCTACATCCTTTCCTAGAGCAGACAGGTTAAGGTGTCTGTCCATCATCCACTGAAATCAAAGGAAAACTCCCTGTGGTTTCAAGGATTAGTTGAGCTGTTGTTTGAGTACCTCTGCTCATGTTCCCCAACAATTTTTACTGTTATCTACTGACCTCTGGTTGATCCTTGACCAACCTGGCAAAGATTTTGGCTGATAAACCAGAACAAAGAAATGTGAATTAAAAATCAGTCTGGATTGATGGCATGGGTTGGCAAACCTGTCTTTGAAGGTTCTGACGGATACTGTCGATATTTGGGGGTGCTCAGGGTGAGCAGCCTGGTGGGGTGGGGGTTTGGCAGGTCCAGTTTGTTCTGCTCTTCCAGTAAAGTTCCAGTAAAGGCCACAAAGCTGCCAGTGCTGGTGGCAGTAACACTGGTGACATTCACAGCTGGGGGGTGAAAATTGCCCTTTGTATTCATCAAGTGTCAAAATTCAGCTCTGTCTTTTCCTGTCTTGTTAGTCAGTTCTTCTGCAGCACCTGGGTTGGTTGGGCAGTGGAAGAGGCCAAGCTTTCCTTTGGAGTTTCAGAATAAAAAAGTGTGAAACAAAGAGCCTGTGGCCAAACAGAATTGTTTGCCTTTCTCAGCCAAGGCTTTGGTGTTTAGGTCTGAATTGATGGTACCATAAAATATTGCTGTTGTGCTTCACCTACAGGTTGAATATCTTCACAAACAGCTTGGAAGGGTTGGTTCTTGATCACAGGTACTACGCTGGGGGATGTTCTCCCCATTACATCACGGACACGAGGTTCAGGAAGCCGTACAATGTGGAAAGCTACACACCAGAGGTACGTGTCAGCAAATAAACTTACATACACATATTCCAGTGGATTTAGCGCCCAAAGCTTCATTGCTGGATCATTTTGTAAAAAAATCCCAGAATTCTTAGCACCCAAAAGGATCAGGCTGAATTTTACCCTATTCCAGAGCATCCTCATACCCCACGCACTCCACGATGCTGAACACACCATGTGCTTTGTGTGAAAACTTGTTCCTGTCAGGCGTCAAAGCTGTATTTCAAATATTATACATATGACCTTAATGCTTTTGATGACTTGATGCTTTTGAGTGCTGCCCACTAGGAAACCTTTTCCTTTTAGAATTTGTACTTTAATTGATGCCTGTGTTTAAGATTTCGCCTTCTTTGCATAAGATTGACATACTAAGTGAAAGCCTGAGGACCTTGCAGTGTGGAGGAGATAGGAGCTTTCCTGCTGCTGTAAATCAAGCATTCTTGAAGTACCTGTGTTAATAATAATAGTGCTTTGCAATTATGCAGGGCTTTTTCATCTTCAAAGTGCAAGCATTAATTCACAAGTATATTTGTGTCCGCATTCCTTCCCCGTGCTTCAGGTGTACAATCGCTATGCAGGAAATGAGATGTGTTGTTTTTCTTTTCTGTTTAGACCAAAGGCAAATATGAATTTACAATGACTGAATATGACTCCTACTCAAATTATGAAAGCAGCGTCCTGAAGGCAAAATCTTCGCAGTCAAGCTTCGGCATCGGTATAAAAATACCACGAGTGTTTGAACTTGGTTACAATTCAAATGACATCAGGTTCAAGAAGTTCATTCAGAGGATGAAAAGATTTTCTTCAACTGTAAGCACTGCTCCACTTAATTCCCTGCTAATGTGTTCCCTGTAAGTGTGTGTGTGTTGGTTTGATGCTCCTCCTCAGGTCAGCAGCCAGGACTGGGATAAATCAAATCTTTTTCCCCAACTGGATTCTGCCGTTTGTTCAAGTCTTGACTACCCCCACAATGCCTTCCTTTGTGTTTGCAGCATCCAGGAGCTTTTCCATTCAGCTCTCAGCCAGGGTCTGGGCTACCTGACCTTTGAAACCAGCCACAACTTGTTGAGAGGAATCAGTGATCCTTGTGGGTCCCTTCCAGCTGTGGATATTCTCTGATTCCGAGTGTGGTCTGTCCAGTGCCCTGCTGGGCATCCACCTTTGAATGTTTGTCATGAAGTCATCTAAAAGTTGAAACTAAGAAGCCTGTTCAACTTGAATCTATAACTCCTACGACTGCCATAACTTGTTTTCTTTTTTTCCTCTGTTATTGCCATAAACAAACGTAGCTCATGTCAGTGGTTTGATAGTATCACCAACCTGTGTCTCCTTTCAGTATAAAGTGTACTCAGGAATGGCAGAGTATTCCTTGCATTTGCTTCCTGCAAAGTGGCATTTCCCACAACGAGATCAGCGGTTGATGAGAAGCATTTGCAATAGATATCCATAAAGAAACCCCATATTAAGTCCTGATTTTATTATTTAAGCTGCAGACCTCTATACTGAACCCTCCCTGATGTGCTTGTGCTGCTGGCTCAGACAGCTGAACACTAAATCCTTTAAACATAATGAAAAACATTTTCTGTCCCAGACTTTTGTGCCACAAAGGGGAGAGAAAAAAGGTATCCATGTACACATATCTACTCAGAGACATATAAATGTGTGTGTGTGTGTGGGAGAGTGTTTGTGTTTTCTTCTTTCCTTCCAGTTTTGATGAGGGCATACTCTGTGAAATACAAATATGAACGTAGCTCAGCTAGAGAACCACCATTTCCCATACAAATCATGATTTCAGATGTCAGAACTTTTCAGGAGAGGGCTCGTGAGAGGTAAAGTTTTATTAGGGGTAGAGCAGTCCCGCGGGATGCTGAGGTGTCCCTGCATCCTGGGTGTGCCACGTCAGAACCTTGACCCTGCCTTTCCCTGTGTCCCAGTCGTGGCCTGACTCTCAGGAACTTTACTACTAAAAGTTTTGCTTTTGCAAAAGTTAGCTAGAAGATTTCCAGTTAGGAGATTTCCAGTTGCAAACTGTGGAATTAATAAATCCCGGCCAGCACTAATTGTTTAACCGCAAATAACCCCCCATTGCCCCAAGAATGACATCCCTCACTCCTCCTGGGTTCTCCTGTGCTCCTGCCTTCCCTGCAGTCCAGCAAGTTCATCCACGCCCGTTCCGAGCTGGCTGTTGGTGTTTACAAGCTGAAGCCCCGGGCGCTGATGCTGCATCACGAGTTCCTGCAGAGGCTCCGGCAGCTCCCCACGGAATACAGCTACGGGGAATACCGGGAGCTCTACAGGGACTTTGGGACTCACTTCATCAAGGAGGCCACCGTTGGAGGCATCTATGAGTATACTTTGGTCATGAACAGCGACGAGCTCCGCAGGGCGGGTGCGTGCACCTGATGGTTGGGAAGGAGCTTTGGGAATGGCTTTTGGGTGGTGAAACCCCTCTGCAGGCACGCAGGGATGGCTCAGGTCTGACGTCAGGAGAGGGAGATGATGGAAGAAGGAGTCAACAGCATCTCAGAGAAATCCTGCAGGAAATGTGGGAGTGGAGGTGCTCTTTGGCAGTGAATGAAGAGGTTTTCAAAGCACGCTCAGCATCGTGGGCTGGATTTAGTTCACAAAGAAAGGCCCTGTGGCAAGTAGTTTAGACAACACATTTTAGAGGCTGACAAGATGTTGAGATGAATGAGAATCGTGGATCTTAACACTTCTGTTAGCTTTGAAAGCCTTCACCCAAGTTCTTTTTCCACTGCCTTTCAAATGGCAGTTTTGAAACACCTTTAGCCTCGAGAGCTTTTCCAGCACGTAGGAAACAGTAAATAATTTGCTGGGTGACTCTTGTGCCTGGCATTGCTCCTGCTCTTTGGCTCTGGCTCCCTTTGTTGTGAGAAATGATGATTGTTGTGCGGGACAGAGCCAGCAGTGGGACATTAATCAATAGCCGCACTCTCAATTATTTATTCATTGGCAGGGGAGTGAGGAACTGCCTCTGCTGTCTGTTTGCAGAGGCATTTACTGGGCTCTGCTTTGTGTCATGCTCAGTCTGTTTGCTCTTCTGCTGTGTAGGAAGTTCCTTACCCTGGAGTCTGGTAGAGCCCAGAGGGACAGAATTTAGATTTCAGGTATTCAAATTCTAACAGAGTTTCCCAATTTCTCAGCTGTTGGTGTGGGCCCATCACAAGCCACATTTGTTTGAGCTAGAGTGTGTTATTGTTTGCATCAAAATGCTCAGTGTCTGCTGACCCAGATCGGCATCCTGCAGCAGCAACAACATTTTCACACAAGTGCTGAGCTGGGCTGTGAGTTCTCACCAGGGTTTTGTAGGTCCAGTCTGAGAATTCAGGGTTTTCCCTTCAAATCCCTCGTTGTGTTTGTACTGTCTGTGCTGGAACTGAAGTTTTCTTGCAGATCTGGTATCACACACTGTGTCGTGGTTGGAACTTGCTCTGCTCTCACACAGAATCCAATCTGCCACATCATAGAATCATGGGATCCTTTAGGTTGGAAAAGCTCTCTAAGATCAGGGAGTCCAAACTGTTAACCCAGCACTGCCAAGGCCACCACTAAACCATGTCCCCAAGTGCCACATCCACATGTCCTATAAATCCCTCTGGGCTTGGTGGCCCCACCCTTGCCCTGGGAAACTTCTTCCAGGGCTTGGTAACTCTTTTGGTGAAGAAATGTTTCCTGATATCCAATCTAAATTTCCGTGAAGCAGTTAAGGCTCTTCTAGCAGCAGAGAATTGGAGATGGGAGCTGGTAAAAGGAGGAAAAACTGTTTCATCTATTCCTCTTAAAAAGCCTGGCTCCTGGGGATGGGGAGGGGTGGTGGGGAGTCTGTGCTTAGACATCCACTGTTTTCCCACCCACTGCAGCTCTGCTTAAGCCGGTACAGCTGGGTGGGTGACTAAAATCCTCCTCTTCCAGCATTTACCTTGCATTTCCACTTGGCTTCAGAGTTCTGTAAAACAGAGAGATTTCATTTCGTATGGCTCTGTTAAATATCAAAACCCCCCCCCAAAAGTAACCTTCGTCATCTTTTTTTTTCCCCAAAGCAAAATTACTCATCAACTCCCATTTTCTGTGTACATGGACATAAAACATGAAACAGTTGTATTAAAACCCTAAAATTTTTGGTTGTGTATTTAAGGTTATTCTCTGAGCGATGTCCAGAAATGCGCACAGAAGGGCTTTAACTTTGGTGTGAGTCTTCGTGCAGTCTCTGTGGGGCTTGGAGTAGATTCAGCTGGCTGTAAAGCCCTTTTGAAAGAGATTGGAGGTAAGCATGAAACACTTCTGCCATCTCATTTCTCTGTCATGGTGAAAGGAAGATTTTGTGGGCTTGCCTGCCTGAAACATTTCCCCACTCCCTCACAGCCACTTTTGAGTCTCCTGGCTAACCCCAGCCAGGCTTAACAGAGGGGAAGATGTCTCAAAGCTTGGGGTTTTTCCAGTATTTTCTGTGTAGAGAGTAAATATCTGCTCAGCATCCCAAGGAAAAGCAGGGACAGATCAACCATTACCCACCAGTGCTGTGTTAAATATCAACCCCCACCTCTCAGCAGGGCAACCCAGCACACCCCTTTTTGCATCCTGATGGGTAAAACAGGGAGGTGATGGTGTTGTGGGATCCTCTGGGCACGTGGGGAGCTGGGGGTGTGCCTGGGAGGAAGGTGCACCTGGAAATACGTGGAGGAGAACACGTGGAATCTTGCTGGTGGTGAGGAGCATCGGGCTGTGCAAGGACCTGTGAGCTTAAAACCGTAGGGAAGGAATTTAGGGGAGAGATGCAGGATGCAGGATGGGGAGTTCCTGCAGGGGAGCAGGAGGGACACAGCACACTCTTTGTGGGAAGCCAGGTGAGAAACACTTGTGGCCTTTTCCCTTTGCCCTCTGAGTGGGACGGGTCCCGTACGGGGGTGTTGTTCTGCTGTTTGCTGGTCACTGCAGCCCACAAAGACACAACCTGGGCAGAGTTGGGCGCTTTCTGAGAGCATTTTTGCAGACAGCACCGCCAAGAAGCAGTTAGTGGAGGATTTTGTCGCGCTGGTCCGCGGAGGAGCGAGTGAACACATCACCACCCTGGCCCACAAGGACCTGCCCACGGCCGAGCTCATGCAGCAGTGGGGAGAGGCTGTGCAGTACAACCCTGAGATCATAAAGCTGAAGGTACTGCATCCCTCACTTCCTCCAGCCTCAGCTTGGAGAACTCTGTGTTTAAATAAACAGGATTTGGAGAAAAAAAAACCCAGGAATAATAGACGTCATTGCGCGGCGTAAGTTCTCTGAGTGAGTGTTCAGAAAAGCAAAGGTGTGATGCTTTAAAGGGACTGTGGTCAGAAATACACAGAGTAAACAGCTTTAACCCTTTAACTGGGCTGTGCAGATGCCATTTCTTGCTGCCTGCCAGGCAGATCAGGCAATCCACTTTCTGTTTTACCAGTGAATAACTTACCAAAATTGTATCTGGCAGCATGTATTTTATAAGGACTTCTATTTTCCTTGATGTTTATCAACTTCTGTGAGCACCAGTGACAATTCTTTCTGGTTCAGAAGGTCAGGTGGTTCACTCTGCATGCCTGGGTGTTTGTGCAGCTTAGCTGAACCTTAAAAACAGGAATTAGGCTTTGAAGAGGCGAGGATTTTTGATCCTGGAGAGTTTTAGAAATGCAAAAAGCAAGTAGAATTGTGTAGCAGTTCTGCATCATCGTCTTTAATGTCAAAATGAGTGAATAGAACAAAGGTGCAAGAGAACATCCTTTTAAACAGGAGTTTGGACTGGTTGAGGTGGAAGTTGGTTTATAGCTGTTTTTCATTGTAAAATTTAATTTTAGGCAAAGCTCTTTACGTTTGTAAAAGGGAGGTTTTTCTCCAGAAAGATGTGAATTCTGAAAAGGTGAAGCAAGCAAAACTCAGTAATTTGGAAATAGAGCCAGTGCCCATCTGGCACTTGCTGCAGCCCCTGGTGTGCTGTGGATTGAGCTTCCAGAAATGCACTGGGAGGTCTCAGGGCAGGAGACAAGAGAAATGCAACCCTCTGCCCCAAATCCCACACACAGAACAATCTCCCATGAGGAACTGAGGTGTTCTTTGTCTTGCCTGGCATCAGTGACCAGGCTGCCCGGTGAAAAACCTCAGGCGGATGTAATTTGGATTTGGTATCTTCATTTCCATACCAATATCCCTGTGGGGCTTGAAGATCAAAAGTTCCAGCGGAGTGTGACTAAATGTCAGCCCAAGAATGCTTAGTTAGGGAAAACTAAAGCAAATCAGTTCATAAATCATCTGCTGGAGGGACTTGGCAGGTCACTCTTAGTGTATTTCCTCATTTGTATGATCTAAATTCAAAAAGCAAAGTATGGATCACAGATAATTGATGAAGAGTGGATGTACAGCAGCAGGAAATGAGCATTTTTTTCCTTTTTATTGGAACATTCTTTGGTTCTTGTAGTCTGAGCTTCTGACAGCGGGAGGGTGATCTTTCATGCTTACTGTGTGCGGCCTGCATGGCAGCATCTCTGCAGTGAGGATGGGAATTTGGGATGGGTCCTCTGCTGGCACATGGAAATACCATCCCCCTGGCAGTAGTGGGTGACTGGCACTATTGACACCCCACTCTAACTCTCCCTCGTTCTCAGGAGGAAAATAAATGAGTGAGCCAAAGTCTCCTTGGTCCCTGCATGTTCACTGTGTTGTGCACCCCCTTGTCTTCTCTCCCCAGCCCCATCTGCAAATGGAGATCAAATCCTCTCCCTTCTGGAAGGGAATGGAAACCCTTACCTGGGCCCCATAAAGACAGAAACCAGCCTTGAAATGCAGGAGTGGTAAAGGTGGAAGTGCTGATGTGAATCCCTGTGACTGGTGCCTCTGGCTGTGCTGGGGGGCTGTAGGAGGAGGTTTTTGTGGATGGTTTTTAGGGGACATTTTTAAAATCAGAGTAAGAGATCACTCAGAAAACTTAAGTTTGAGCGAATCTGATCTATAAATGTCTGTACCAGGAACGTGGGTGAGGAAGGATTTAATGAAACTCCTGTGCAGCTTAGCCTGTTTGTCAGCCAGCAGCTTGGCTGCTCTATTCTGTTACACATTCCCAACTGCTCTGGTGTTGGAAACCAAGGGGAATATCCCTGGGTGCATTCCTGGCATCATGGCCTTGTTGTTCACAAGGTTTTAGCAAACAGCAATGGGAAACCTGGAGTTGGTGCCACACAGCCTCCATTTCCCTCTCCAGCTGTGCCACCACGGGGCCTTGGGATGTTGGGAGTGTCTCGAGCTTGGGAATTAATGCAGTTTCTCCCCTCTCTTTAGGCAGAGCCACTGTATGAGCTGGTGACTCCCTCTGACTTGGCTGATTCCATCAAAATAAAAGAGAATCTGTGGCGGGCTCTGGATGAGTTCCAGCTGGAGACCAGTTCCTGTCGCTGTGCTCCGTGCCACGGGAATGGCATCGCCTTCCTGACAGGTACGGGGATCCTGCTCCTCTTTTCTGCCCTCTTGATTGCAATCAGTTGGGAATTTGTGGGGAGCACGTGGCAAGCAGTCTGCTCTTTAGTTTCTCCTGTCATTTCTTTCTCAGGTAATTGCTCTGTTTTTGAAGTTGCTCTGTTTGTAAAGTCCTGGTAAGTAAAGACAGTAAAGTCAAGGGATGTGTCTTTGTAATGGGAGTGACCATTATCTGTATCAGTTTTACAGAAGAATTTGTTACTTCTCAATGATCCATTTAAAAAAAAAAATCTTTGACATCTTTAAGTCTCCTCCTTTTGCTTTTAACATTGTTTCCATCCTCCTGGAGAAGGGACTACTGTCTCAGCATTAATTAGTGTTTGTAAAAGTGTTTTGAAGATGAAAAGCACCATGTAAGTGCCAAGCACAGTGATCACCACCACCTCCCCCTGTTTCTGATAGAAGCTGTCCTCCTTTGTAAGCAGGCTGTGATTTAAAAAATGAAGGGGAAAAATAATCAAATTAAATGAAAACCGCTCTGCCTAAACAAGTGGTATATGATGTGATGAGAGCTTCTAACAAAGGGACCATTTTGTCAAGTGCCTAATTCCAATCTGCCTCTGCAAAAGTCCTGATGAGAATCGTTATCATCAGATTGTACCTAATGCAGAAACGATCACTTCAGGTACCAGCCAGCTGATTGTAGCACTTCAAGCATTTGTCTCGTGGTGACCTTTGTTTAAATAATTTTCAAGGAGCTGGGTCCAGCTTAGTATTTCGTTTAGGATCTTCTCAGCAAAAGGTTTTAAATGACCATATATTTTCCTAAGCGGGAACTCTCCTCCAGGTTCCAGACCTGGGATACACACCACAGTCCTGGGCAGCCAGAGCAGGGATTTTGGGCTTTTCCTCTGCCACAAAGCCAAGTTAGGATATTTCTGTCCTGGTTGCTCTTTCTGGGTGCTGCAGTTTGTTCTTTATCAGCTTTACCAAGAGCTCTCTCCAGAGACCACACCTGCAGTGCTTTGTTCAGCTCTGAAAACCCCAAATAGTGAAAGGACGTGGAGCTGCTGGAGTGAGTCCAGAGGAGGCCACAGGGAAGGCAGGGTTAGATGGGATACTGGGAATTAATTCCTGGCTGTGAGGGGGGTGAGGCCCTGGCACAGGGTGCCCAGAGAAGCTGTGGCTGCCCCTGGATCCCTTGAAGTGTCCAAGGCCAGGTTGGGCAGGGCTTGGAGCAACCTGGGATAGTAGAAGGCATCCCTGCCCTTGGCAGTGGAGCTGGAATGAGATAAGCCTTAAATTCCCTTCCAATACAAACCATTCCAGGATTCTGTGATCTCTTGGAGAGGAGCAGGAGGGCTCTGTGGTCCCCTGGCTTGTGGAATTGCACCGGTGAGTCTGAGGTTGCGCTGCAGGGCAGGAACAAATGGCTGGGGAGGTGAGAGGGGTGGCAGGGCTGTCACAGCTCCCCTCTTTATTGGTATTAATCCCTTCAGCACTGGAGAAGAATGATGACATTTCACCCTCTGTCCCTTGCTCACAGAAGATGAAGTGCTGGAGAGGAGTGGATGCCTGCTGGGAAATGTGGCCCCAGGTCTGTAATTCCCACCATCTCTGCTTGCTTTCAGGAACGGAGTGTGAGTGCTTGTGTCCCCTCGGCTACAGCGGCACCGCCTGTGAGATCAGCAGGAGGAAAGGTGAGAGGCTCCCAGCTCCAAGGAGACAATCTCAGCTGTGTTAGGAGTGTCCAGGGATGGCAGCTGATGGGTGGGGAGTGATGCCAGCCCTGGCTGTCCCCTCTCTGCCCAGCCCAGTGCACCCAGTTGGGCCCCTGCAAAAGGGACAGCTGTATTTTCCCTGCCCTCTTCTGAATTTCTCTGCCCTCCTGAGGAGGTGGGTTTATTTTTGCAGTTCAAAGCTGCGTGTACATGCCTTGCAATTGTATCAAAATACAAACTCCTGCCTAGTTTACAATCCTTGGAAAGCCTCAGGTCTCCTCCTCAGGAAACAGCTCTGTTTCCTAAGTTTTTGCCTTTGATAAAGCCAGCGTGTTGCAAACTGTTCTCCCCCAGATATGCTACCATGCATTTTAATCTTAAAATCTTATTATGTTGTTTTGAAGGGTTTATTAATGCTTCTTGGCCACTTTATGTCTCTGCTGTCTCCTGACTGATGTTCTTAACTCCTTCTAGTTTAGGATCATCTGTGAATTTAATCATTTTGTTTACTTCTTCCAGCTCATTAATTTAGATGCTAAATAATACCAGATCCCAGGCACCCAGAGCTCTGGCACCGTCCCACAATTTGATGTACTGCATTTATCACTGGCTTTGTTTACAGCCTTACCCGGTGCTCATTCTGCATGGCTGTGTCCAAACTGAGCCAGGCTGAAATGCACTTTAAGCCAAGATTTCACTGAACCAGGGGTCACTTTTGTGGGTGTTTCTAAGGAAGCCCATGGATCCTTGAACTGTGGAGTCACTGACACCTCACTTCAGTCTGTTTTCCACACACGTAGTCACATCCAACCCTCCCAAAGCTCACATCCATCCATTTGTCAACACTGTAACTTCATTTCTCACTCCCATTTCCTCCTTTTATGCGTTGCCTCCGTGATTCTCAGGATTTTGAATTTATGTCACTCACATGCTCAGGGTCCAGAAGAATCAGTGTAATAGGAAAAGCAGTGGAGGGAAAGCTGAATAGTCAAGCTGTTGTTCGTTGAAGTGCTAACACTGCCCCTACCACCTCGAAATGTGGCTGAGACAAGTTTAGTTGGTCTATTTCTTATCTAGGCTTGGACTAAGACAAAGAGAGAAACATCCTTCAAGGAAACAAAAAGCTAATTGACTTTTTTTCCCCCCTTTTGTGTCTTCCTGAAGCGTAGTTTGAACAAACACCAGAAATGCTGAACAGAGAATTAACATCTCTAAAACAATCGCTCATTGTTAATGACTCCAGTGTATTGTTAGTGATGTGGATGGGGCAGAGCTGTTTGTGTTCAAGTACAATTCATGGGAGCTGACAGCTCTTCCCATGGAAAGAGCTGCTTGTTTCTGACAGTCCTTTCCAGCTTTTTTGTTTGGTTTTTTTTTCCAGATGCTGCTATTAATGGAAACTGGGGGTGCTGGGCCAGCTGGTCCCCGTGTTCAGGAGGTCAGAGGACCAGAAGGCGACAGTGCAACAACCCTGCCCCACAGAATGGTGGCTCCTCGTGCTCAGGGCCAGACTCTGAGACAGTTCCTTGCTAGAGAGAATCAGCGGGAACTCGCACGAAACTGATGGGCACTTGGCAGACTGCTTGGGAAGACATCACCTCACTGAATTTCTGAGTCGGCCTCACTCTGCCCATGGGTCTCATCCAAGTCAGGAACATTTCAGAAGACACTGGGAGCTGGGAGGGTGTTAGGAACCACACCTTTGGATGTGCAGTTGTCCCATGGGATTGAATGTGCTTGCTGACCTCAATTATTTTGCCTTTTCCCTGTCTTTATTGCAGTGGGCTAAATGAGACAAGCTTTATCTCTGCCTGCATTTGGTAGCTGCATGATTTCAAATTGTACTGTCTTGCTGTTGAAGGTTCCTTTGAGATAAGAAGAGACACTTTGATCTTGCGTGCAGCAGGATGTGCACTAATGCACAGCTTCTGTGAAGGCAGCTGTGTCATGTGGAGCAAAATACAGCACATTAAAGCCTAAATCCCAATGAGCACAACAGTGTCTAATGTGACATTTAGAGCCACTGTGCCTCACTGCCCTGATTTCCCAATTTATTGTGTTGTTCCCACCATGTTCCATGGGCAGGGGCACCTTCCACTATCCCAGGTTGCTCCAAGCCCTGCCCAGCCTGGCCTCGGACACTTCAAGGGATGGGGCAGTGTGCTGGTTTGGCCAAATTTGGAGGAAAATATCCTGTGATAGAAGGCAGGTTACAACTACCCCATCCCTCACCAGGTCCGGGAAAAAAGAAAGACACCCTAAGACAGGCAGCCACAGCTTCCCTGGGACAAATGGAACATTTTGAAAAAGCTGTCTGCACATCCCCTGAGGTCTTCTGCCCTAGTAGCTGCCTTTGCCCCAAACAAGCTCTGGTTCATCAGTGTGATCCCATAAAGGCCAGTATTCCCACTGCTGCGGAGTCCACCCAGGGTGGGACATCTGACTTGGAGAGAGTTCACTGTCAAAAGGGACAGATTGAATGCTTTGCCATCCCTGGAGCTGTGCATCACAGTCCAGGTCTAACAGCAGAGGAACTTAAAACACTGTGCACCATTCCATGAGCCTGGATCGTTCCAGGCACTTGCCTCCTACAGCTTTGTTGGTGGCTAACAGTTTTTGCAGAGACATTTGGTTTGGCCTGCTGCAAAATAACTAGCGACAGCTTTGCTCAAAAAGGCAATTCCACCAGTGCAAAGTTGTTCGTGAGTGTTGTGAGTCTTCTAACATCTGCAAGGTCAAACTCTCTTCCGAGGGTTTTTAGCAGAGCTGCTGATGGTGGGCTGGTATCGCCCGTTCCTTTCCTTTCAGACTGACGTTGTCTGAATGTAATTCCTGTGAGAGCAGCTCAGGCTCCCTGACATCTGAACAATGGAACATGCATTTAGTTGTAGCCCTCATGCCGCCTCTACACTTATCGACGGCTTCTGTGACAGCTTTAAGAAAGGCAGAGCACATTGCATATGTAAAACAAGAGGGCTCTGTGCTCATTATGGGCTTCATCATTTAGCTGCCAACCCAAAACATTTCCCTTTTCCACTGCGTCACTGCAGTATCTTTTGTGTGATGGAAATTTGCCAAGAGATTCTCTTTTGGGTCATGATCAAAGAGGTCACTGCTTGTGTGAAGTAGGATATTCCTCCAAGTGTTTTGCAGGGGCTCTGTAGGAGCTCTGGGGATGAGGACCCTGAGCATGGTTCATGGGTGCCTCTGAGGACACGAACTGCAGTGTCATTGCCTGCCCTTCTCGAGAATCATCGGTGTAATCTGATTAAGGACATTTCTCAGATGAGTGAAGTGGCTTTTTTAAATTTAACCACCTTTCCTGATCATCAAGCTGGTTAAACACACAGCGGTGGTGCCTCTCTCCACTGCTGTGGCAAGGAGAGCCAAGTGTAGCAACCTGAATTGTTCCCAAATCAGAAAAACTCTGATTTTTTGAAGTGGTGGCAGTACCTGACTTTGTATATTTGGGGGGGGCGGGTGGGTTTGGAGGAAGAGGGGAGAGATTTGACAGTCGTCAAGATCATCAGGATAGTCTGACTGAAGAATGAGTTCAGCAGTGGTTGAATATTCAGCCTGTAGGCTTAGAAGCCTCCCATAAAGGACATAACTTTATCTTGTCCTTGCGATTTTGTGCTTTGATTCGCCTACCTAATGATTTATTATAACCTGGGGGGCAATAAAAAATACTGTGCTGAAGCTTTTATTGTTTCATTTTGGTTCGCATTAAATTTTGGTACCATCTTTTACTGGTGTTCCTAACTCTCACTCCCAGTGTAAGTTCAGATTAATAACCCGCGTGTGAGGGCTCGGGAAGGCTGCAGGCGGCTGCGCGCGTGTTCAGCTCTGCTTGTGCTCCTCTAGCCCATCCCTCTGGTTAAGATACTTGTCTCAGTGGGCTCTACTACATCCCCTGTTGTATTTTCACAAGTTTTCTTGAGGAGAAGAAGAGGATAGACAGGGAGAGGCTGGATTTATTTGCACCTCCCTGCTTGAAGACATTGCTGCTGTGGTATCGCGGCTTCGGAAAATCCCAGAAGGGTATTCCAGGTGAGTTGTAGTTGCCACATCCAGCTTTCCCGGGACAAAACCAGCTTGAATCTTGCCACCCCTAACGTCTCCATCAGCAGTGGGACTCTGGACTTATTTCCAGCCTGGATTCATGTGCTCCCTGTTGTGTCGTGTCACGCAGACACTTTACCTGCGAGGCTGGGACGCCGTCCAGGCTGCAGCTGGGGACCTGCAAACTCAGTGTTGCTAAAGGACTTCACCATTCTCCTGTTTCTCCCCCTGTCAGATGGATGCAGTTGTTCCTGCCCAGGTTCTCTCCCACATGGAGATGTTTTGTTGAAAGCAACCCAGAAAGTCCGTACAGAGGTGTAAACAGTCCCCAGATTTACAGCTTCTAGTTCCACCCTGATGGGGGAAGAGCCCAGTGAACACCCAACACAACTGCCAGGTCAAATCATGCCTGCAGATTTATCTTCCTTTTATATCCCATTTTAATACCTCCTGCTTCTGTAAATCAAAAAGCTAGAGTTGAATACAGTCATTATCACCAGTATAAACAAATATTTTTACTTATTTGTAGTGCAGCTCCACAGGTCCCGCTGTGTTGGGCATGACAGAGCACAAACACCAGTCCCTCCCGAAACTCACCAGAACCTGGAATTCGTTTTGTTTCCGGTTTTTCTGGTGGGATTAAATGTTTTGTATCTCCCCGTGCCTGTGCATTCCACTGTATAAAAAGGAAGGCAACAATTTTTGAGCTGCTTCTGCTGGGGAATTTTTGCCTGCTCCAAACTCTCAGGCTCAGAGGGACACAGGAGCCGGGGCAGCCGACGTGACATTGACCCCGAGGTAGAAAACAGCTCTGTCTCAAGCACTGCCCTTATCTCCTCTTCTGTTAGCTGGTTATCTGGAGCCTACACCTTGCAACCTCAGGTGTATTGTCATCAATCATTTCCTATTTTCTTCTGCGTGCTGGTTCCTCTCTGCCCTTCCTTTGTTAATAACCCAGTTTGCCTATATCCATAAAAATATCTGATTGTGATACCATTTATCCAAAGCGCCATACATCCATCATGTGCTTACGAGCGAGATAAACAAGGTCTCCTGGGAAATATGCCGCCAGAAATATATAGGATAAATAACTATATCAAATGTATGTCAGTGTGCAAGAGGGGAAAATCCATTCATTAAAACCCGGGTGCAAGTGCAGTGTTTTATTGTACCCTCTAAGCTTTTAGTTTAACTAAGAAACGCACATTTTTGCTGCTTATCTCATCTTGCACAACTCTCCTGCTGCCCACTTCAGCACGAGATATATTAACTTCTTCCACTGCCATTGTAAATGTGTAATTGCTCATAATCTTTTCTTCTTTTTTTTTATTTTTTTTTTCCTCCCAGGCCTTACAGGCAGCTTCTTCCTTTCTTCTGACTTTAGCTTCGCTGCTCCTGGGTTTCAGCAAGAGGATGTTTGAGCCCCAGGGTGGAGGGGGAGGAGAGGGGCACTACCAACCTGCCTTTGGTGTTTGAAGGAAGCCTTTGGGTTTGTGTCTCAGTGCCTTGGGCTGCGAGGTGAGGGATGAAAATGAACAACTGCAGGTAAAACATAGCTTTTTTGATCTTATTTATATGTTTTATGGTGGCATTTTGCATGCAGTTTCTTTAATCACTTGGATGTATTTTTTTTTTTTGTGGTTCTTTTGTGATTGATCCTTCTAGAAACAGCTCTAAAAGCTGAGGATGCAGGTTGTTTTCCTGCAGGCCCCATCTTTTCCCAGCCTCCAAGGCATCAGATCTCTCTGTTCATTAATTTCTCCCCTCTGGTCAAAAAAGAAGCATACTTGGCTTTCTGACTGAGGTGACTTTGTACTCATTTACTTGCAGGCATTTTCCTGAGTCCCGAGAAGTCGATGTAAGAATTGCTTGTGAGCCAAACTGGTCCTTGCTGTAAGAGCCCTGTCTCGTGTTTCCACATAACCTGGCAGCACAATGCCAAGCAGTATTCATTAAATCACCTGTTGTGATCCTACATTTCACATCCCTCTGGGATGTCTAAGTCACACCAATCCATGGGTGCTTCATGCTGCTGCATTTCCTGACACAGAAGACATCAAATTCAAGCCCTCGGGAGCAAATCCCTCTCTGGGTGAACAGCTCCTTCACCCGGAATAGCAAAGTTGGCCCAAAAGGCCACAGCTTTGCCCCTCAGCAAAGGGATTTTTCACAGAACAATCCATCTCAGGGTTCGAGACAACATGGTTTGTTGTTTTCAGCCCGTAGTTTCATTTACAAGCAAAAGAGAAGT
Source organism: Lycocorax pyrrhopterus obiensis (assembly GCA_014706295.1). Classification (NCBI taxonomy): domain Eukaryota; kingdom Metazoa; phylum Chordata; class Aves; order Passeriformes; family Paradisaeidae; genus Lycocorax; species Lycocorax pyrrhopterus. The sequence continues at coordinate 4,215,496 of JACSVZ010000013.1, forward strand.
GGTGAAAAAATTGGCCTTTGGCAAACATGCCCACAAAAGAAAATATGGGGCCAGATCTTCAGGTGCCATAAATCAGCTGCAGTGAAGGGGCAACACTGATTTACATCAGCTGAGTGTCAGCCTGTAAATCTCCACTGACACACAGTTGGAAAAACAAGTATTTCCAAGCACCTGAGCAATTCTTTTCACTAAACCACGATTCCTTTCTACTCCCTCTCTCCATTCAAATGGCTACAGAAGGGCTGCTTTGTGCTTTGAGGTTTTGGTGCTGTTGTTCATAATGCCTGATTCCTTCTCAGGGCTTTTTTCCCCCTTCTCCCCCCGTAATGGAAAGCTCAGTAAAATGAAGTGCCATTCGCCTTCCGTCCATCCCAGGTTTTTGTGGCAGTTCATTAAGAAGAGAGAGCTGCAGGCTCTCGCCGTGGTCTCTGGACACAGTTCAATACTGTGTGCATTCTTGTGCTGAGATTTACGTCTCACATTCAAAAAAGCCCCTTAAATCAAGCAGCCTGTTAGCATCTTCTCAGGCTCTGTGTGCCTGGGAGATAAAATGCCTGCGTGCTAATAGTCAATTCATCACTGATCTTACAGAGCAAAAGCCTTCGCTTGTGTGGGAACATCCTCTGCCCAACGGTTGTGTTCGAGCCTCTCTATTTATTGCTTTATTTATTTATTTAAAATTCCTGATCAGCTTGGGCTTACATTTTGCAGTGATGCTTCAGCATCTTTGGGCTGAAGTCTTCTCCATGCAGAGCAGCATATGGCTTTGCTGCAAATGCAGCCCTGGCCAATATGCTGGACTTACAAATCTGACAGTGCCAACTTACAAAAGTTTTCGTGGTACATATGTCAATACCAACTGCATAGATCATGAGCTTTTCATGTGTTTCCCAAAGGAAAATATATAAACTCCCTGAGAGTCAAGCTCAGTTATGTAAACACTCACAGTGAATTTATTTTGATGACATGCTGTAGCCCTGTGGTCACCCAGCAGCAAAGCCACCTCCTTTGGGTGGATTCTCTGCCATCTCCTGTGCTGCAGCAGTGGTGTTGGGTACTGGTGGGGCTTCCATCCTGTCTGGTGGGGCTCCCATCCCATCTGGTGGGGCAAAACCACGGGAGCAGTTGGTCAGGTTTTACACAGTGGATTCAGCACGTATAGAAACACTTTATCAATCAATTATTTCTCCCGGGGGTAATTCCATCGCACGCCTGGAGTATTTATAGCCCAGCCCAGGTTCCAAACCACGCTGTTCCAGGCACCTTGGGCTTTCAGCAGGCTCTGCTCTGGAGGTTTTTCCCAGCACAGGGCTGCCCGCCGTGCTGCGGGGCAGGGTTGGAGCACTGCCGGCTGCGCCGCGACGTCCCCGCCTGGCACGGGGACCAGCCCGACCAGCAGCTCCAGCGCCCGTCCGTCTCTCCACCTGGGGACACACAGAAAAGAAAGGGGAAAACAAACAAAAAAAAGGGATTTCGGGTCAGGCTGAAACCTCTCTGGATATGGGCTCCCTGCTCTATCCCAGCCGTGCCCAGGCTGTTTAGATCAAGGCACTTTGAAGCCAGGGCAGATGAAACATCATCACCCCAAACACTAACAGTTGTTTCCTTTCCTTCTCAGCTCATTTGAAAGCCTGTGCCTTGGTTTTCCTTTCCTAAAGGGCAGCTCACAGCCCTCTCTGTAGCAACTTCCTCACCTCTGACCAAGGCAGAGGGACAAAAGTCCCCAAACGTTGTGGGGATGTTGTGAAAAGTCCTTTTGGAGATGGGTCACTTCAACGCTTTTTCATTACAGTACAGACTGAGTTGTCAGGAGCGGTCGATACTATGGATTATAGCAGTGCTCCTGAATGATGGGAATGCTTGATGGCTGTCATTTACTGTCGTTTTTTATTTACTCATCTGGCCTTCATGCCTGGCTTGGGCAGTTTATTAATCCAGACAGCGCAAATGGATGTGTGCGCTCTTACTTAGTGCCGGCTGGAAAGCTGCGTTTTCCATCTGCTGGAACATTGTGCTTTTAAAAAAAAAAATTAGTTTGGTCTTCAACGAGTTTTGGAAGTGAAAATTTGAAACTAAAGTTGCCCATGAGTCAGCAGTGCGCCTGTCCCCACTGTTGGTAAAATCAAGGAGCACAGGACTGGCCGGTTCGGTGCGCTGCTTTGGTGGCAGGTCCTGAGCTTCCCAAGCAAATTCCTGAGATTTGGAGACAACTTAAAGAACCTGAGCTTTTTAAAGAAACCCACTTTGCAGTCAGTGAAGCTAAGCTTTGGCATTCAGCCTCAAAAACCATCTCCCCAGCTCTGCTCCAACTCCTTATCTCATCACAGCTTTGATTTTCTGCTGGTGAGCCCACGGTTGAAGGCCTGGAGCTCTGCCTGGTGGAACTGCTCTGAAGATGGATTTTTCTGCCAGCTTCATGTGCTGAGATTTAGATTTTTTTTTTTTGTCATCATGAATCAGGACAAAAATACCCAGAGAGAACTGCAACTTTTTTTTGGAAATGAAAGAGCCTGTTCTGACCTCGGCTTTTTTTGCTACCCACTTAACTTTTTAGGATAGTATAGAGAGTGACAAAGAAAACATAAATATAAGCCTGTCACTTCAGAAAAACATATTTTTTCACCCCAAAATAGACACTTCCTTCTAGTCAAAATGCATCCCAGGAGGGGGTGGAAAATCTGGCGATGTAGCAATTTTTTACTAAAACGGCATTTTTGATGGCACGTTGTGTGAGCAGTGGCTTCACCTGAGCCTTTCCCCTTCCCTCCCCTCCCTGCCTGTTGAGGTTTGTGCTCTCCCCCTTGGAGCAGCCATCCTTAGTGGGATGCCACGAGCCCTCCAGAGGATTTCCTGGATTTAATCCAGCGACTAAACACACCCTCATTTCCACTACTCCATTTGTAATAGTCATAGAATCCTAGAATTCCTTGGGTTGGAAGGGAACATCTCATTCCAACCCCTCTGCCATGGGCAGGGACACCTTCCACTAGAGCAGGAAGCCCCATCTAGCCTGGCCTTGGACACTTCCAGGGATGGGGCAACCTGTGCCAGGGCCTCATCACCCTCATGGGGAAGAATTTCTTCTTTATCTCTAATCTAATCTCTAATCTGCTCTTTTTCGATTTAAAGCCATTCCCCTTTGTCCTGAGCTGCCCAACTCAGTCTCTTGCGGGGCTGCTCAGGATAACGCAGCAACAAAACGCAGAAGGGGAGGTGGGATTGATGTGTGGACGCCAGGAGCTGTTGGATTAGCCACGGGGAGGGGGAAATCCATCCCCTTTGCTGCCTGTGCCCCTCCCCTGCTGCACCCTGGGCTCTCACCTCGGCGCTCAGTCTGCTCGCAGGCAGGACCTCTGTAGCCAGGGCGGCACTGGCAGGAGCAGGTGTCTCCCACCAGGACGGGCTCCCCGTTGTTCTGGCACTTCCCACAGCGGCAGGGGTTGAATTCCAGCAGGAACTCATCCAGAGCCCGCTTCAGGTGCTGCCGCTTGGTTTCCATGTGGCCGAGGTTGCTCCTGCGGAGGATTTCGTGGATGGGCTGCAGCTGCGGGGGATGGAGATGGATAGCATGGAAACAATTTCAGCTGGGCATCAACTGGGATGCAGTGACATTGCTGGATGGATTCAGGACTCGGGAAGAACTCATTTGTCTTCCTCGACAGCTGCATGTACATCATGCAAATGTGTTGCTGCCCCAGTGAGAAACCACCGTTCCAAAACCTTCCTCATCCTGGAGGTTTGTGTGAGATTGGCTTTTCTGGACATGCTTTGGAGTTTTAGTATTGATTTGAATGATAAATTAAAACACCCCAGTAAGCCCGTTTTTTTGACTGATTTCTTAATGCTGTCACAATCCCTGAGATTCTTGCATGCTTTTTGCCTTTTTGAAGAAAATGTTTTGGTAAGAGCTTTGGACAGAGGGTATCATCAAAATTTATTGCCATCCTATCACTTGCAGTGGCCAGATTGTGAAATATCCAGTAAATGCTGAGAACGAGGAATTTTGCCTATATATTTTTTGCCCTTTGATGTAGTGAAATAATACTGTCATCTACAGCTTTGGGAATGTAACTCACTCATCATATTTACCAGCAGCAAAATCCAGTTCCTGTATACCAGTCAGCAAAAACAGGCCAGTTTGGGCAGCTGTAATTAGAACTTGCCCAACTGAATATTAATATTCAAATGAGTATTAAAGCTAGGAACTTGGGACTGTCTGAGGACACTTATTTATTTACGTTTGTCCATCGATGCACCTGTGCAAACGCTCCCTGTCTAGGCCAGGAATTTGTTCCAGAGAAGAGCTGGGTGTCAGCTCCCTGTGCAAGGCACAGTGAGAGCGATTCATGGGGAGGATCAGGATCAGCTGGGCTTTGGGAAGAGCTCTTAGGCAAATTTGCACAAGCCTGTTTGACAAACTGAGGGGGCTGCAGATAAGAGCTGCTGAAGTGGACACGAGCACTTATCAGCTGCTCCAGTTGTGAGGTGACTGCTCTGGAGCAGCCAACAGAGAGGTCAGTGCATGGTTTACTGGAAAACTGCAAGAAATTTTGCCCAGAATTGATGGGAACTTGTGCAAAAAAGGTGAATAACCTGAAGCTGGAACTGAAAGCACTTCTGTCTTATCAGATCTTTCCGCCACCGAGGTGCTGCCCAGGAAGGCTTGCACAGTCCTTCTTGCCCTGCCAATAACACAGATAATTCCCAAATCCATTTTCCCTTCTCCCACTCTCTGTCAGAGCTTTCAGACCTGCTTTCAGATGAAGACAAGAGGGATAGAAATGGCAGCATGGCCCTGCCATGACAGAGGTCCCTCCCCCACACGCCACTGCTGCTCCTGGAGCACATCGGTGATCTTGGCGTCTTGGGGTACTTGTGGTCCTGCTGACCACAGCTGAGGAGTTGTGGCCACCCCCTCATGACTCTGCCAGCTCTACCCTGGATTATTTTTTTGTAAGGTTGCTCTTCTCTGTCCCTTTCCATCCCCTCTGCTTGCACACATCTCCTCCCCCCTCAGAAGCCCTATAAGATGCTTCAGTGATATTCCCGTTTTATGGGGCATCGAGTAAAACAAAAGGGAGAGTAGAGCCTTGCTGATTTTTATGGCCACAGACCCTCTTTTTGGAGTGTGGAGAAAGACAGGACCCACTTGACAAAGTAGCCAGGAGCTCCCTGCTCAGAGAACTCCTGCAGGGGGGTTGTCTATGCAGAGCCTTTGCTGGGTGGGGGGAAACAAAACACTTTCCCCAGCCCCCTGTGAGTCCCCAGCTTATACAGGAGGGCGGACAGCATCAGGGAGAATAATAGGGATGAATACAACTGCAGTTCATTGTGAGGCTGTTGGGGAACACATCAGAAACTTAACCTGGCACTAATCCAGCATTAAGCTCCTTGTCTGTCTCCCTGTGGATGCAGTCGGTGGGAGATGTACTCCCCATTGTGAAATGAATAAGAGGTTACCAGATCAGTGGCCCATTACATTTAATCTTGTTCTGTGATGGGATCACAATAAAAATACGAAATGATCTGCTCGACTACACTTTCATTCCTTAGAGCGGCAGAGTTTCTTCAACTGCAGAAAAGCCTTACCTGGAAATCAATAACAGCAGGATTATATTTTAATGACCTTCCCCAGTGACGATACATTTTGCCATCCCAACTGTTCAGGAGCCCTCCGCTGTAACTGGTATCTCCCCCTCTAATCCGGGGAATAATATCTTCCACAACTGCACTGTGGCTCTCAGGATCTGGAAAGTTGAATTACACACGTATTATTTAGCTGCTGTTTCCACACAGGCTCCAGAAACTGCTAAATGGAGGTGAGATCAATCGTGCAGGGGGCTCTCAGGGAGCTGCCTCCCGGGATCGATGGCAGCCTGGTGCTCCCTGCTCGTGGGGTGAGCCCTCATCCCAAATCCTCTAAGCTGATAAGACCCGAAGAGCCTGCACTCCTCCAGCCTTGGTTTCTGGGTAGGACATGGGCAATAGGTCACACTGTCTATAGCTCATTATGAAATGTACAAATTTGGGGGTTCCTACCCTCTTTGAGTGCTTTTTATAGCCAATTTTGACTTTTTTTAGTTGCCGTGCATGCCCAGTCTGTCACTGCTGAGGACTGCAGCCTCCCATCCACCCCACTGCCTCTGTTTCTAACACAGTATTGCTACATTAATTCCTGCTCTTTTAAGTACTCCTGGAGACTTGGACCCAAAGTTTCTGCTGTCCTACCTCTTCTGGGGGGTGACACCAGAGCTGCCTTCCTCACACCTTGTGTGACCCTGCTCGAATCTCCATGCCCAAGTGACCAAAACAAGTGACCCAAGGTGCCTCAACAGACCCCTGCCCTGCTGCTGTACCGGTTTCCCGAAATCCTTTCTTTTTGCAGTCAGAGTGTGTCACAGCTGCACCCAGATCCAGGGTCTGCTTGCTGGCTGTAATGCCAAGGGACAGGCCAAAACAGGCACTTATCTCCTCGGTGCTGATGGCTGCAAAACAGAAAGTAGACAGGTAAATTCAGTGACTCATGATGTTCGTTTTCCTACTTCTTTTTTCTGTCATTGAAGAAAAAGATCCGGTTATTTTCATGGCTTATATTTCGAAGTCAAGAGCTATTCTGGGCAGAGGACAGTGGAAAACCCCAATATTTTATTGGAGTATGTTGGGCCTATCATATAATAGGTGTAAAAATTCTTTCCTTAGAAAATATTAGAAGAAAGTAAAAATCCTAACACAAGGCTTCAGGCACATACGCCCTGTTTGATCTATATATTTAACAACAAACCTTTATTCTTTTTACAGACTAACCATAACTAGGGTAAAGCTGGGGAACAGCAACTGAAATCAATAGATACTCACTGATTTTCCTAAACTCAGGATCTGACCCACCTATTAATGGCTTAAGCAGCACCTTAAGCAGTAACTTGGAAAAGGTCTGTGTGCTGAGAGCTGCCAGAGCTTTCCTGCCTGCTGCTGCCAGCACCACCACATACATCATGAAAATATGTAACTGGAGACCCATGAAGCGACTGCAGAGGGGAGAAGGGAACTAATGAGGTGGTTTCACCAAGGTAAGCAATGTGCATATTTCATACAGCCTGGTTTTATGTAAGCACTTCAGTGTACTGCAAATATAAGGCCGTCTTCTTTGGTAGTTAAAAAGTCCATTGATTTCAGTAAATGCGGGGATTGTAAGTAATGGGTAACTTTTATATTGCTCTTTTTGTCAGAGGACCTTAAAGTGTTTTACAAAGGAGCCTGGTGATCGATACCATGGTATTGAAAGGAGACACAGAGCTCGGTGGGGTTTGTGTGTTGTGCTTTAATGGTCTGAGGATTGAACCCGTGTCCAAGTCCCGGCCTGGAGTGTTGTCTGCTGAACGGCCTCACCTCAGCACTGGGGAGCAGTGCCTTGCCCTGCTTGTGTTTAAAATGCTGCTCAAACACTCATAGCTCTGGTTTTGTGGAATCCTGGAATGGTTTGGGTTGGAAGGGACATTTAAGGACCATCTGGTCCAACCCCCCCCTTCATGGGCAGGGACATCTTCAAGTAGACGAGTTTGCTCAGAGCCCCATCCAGCCTGCCCTTGAGTGTGTCCAGGGATGGGGCATCCACCACCTCTCCAGGCAACTTTGTGCCAGTGTTTCACCAGCCTCATTGTAAAATATTGCTTCTTTAATCTACGTTGACCCTCTTTTAGTTGAAAACCATCAGGCCTTGTCCTACCACCAGAGGCCCTGATAAAAACCTGTCTTTCTTATAAGTGCTGGAAGGTTGCAATGAGGTGTCTCTGGAGTCTTTTCTTCTCCAGCCTGAACAACCTAAATTCCCTCAGCCTTTTCTCACAGGAGAGATTCTCCACTCCTCTAATCAGCTTTGTGGCCTCCTCAGGACCTGCTGCAGCAGTTTCATGTCTTTCCTGTGGTGGGGACCCTGGAGCTGGGTGCTGCACTGCACGTGGGGCCTCACCAGAGGGGCAGAATCCCCTCCCTTGGCCTGCACTTGGCCTTGTTGGACCTCATGAGGTTCCCATGGGCCCAGAGCTTGTCCAGGTCCCTCTGGGGTGTCGACTGCAAACTTGTTCCCTCCTGCACACCCTGCAGGAGAGGCTCCCTGGAGCCAGCTGGGGCACAGATCTGCTCCTTGGCCTGGTGGATCCAAACCCTGGGGAAGTGCTCAGCATCCTGAGAAAGGGGCTGCAAGTCCTGGCTTCGAACTGGTGAGAGCTGAAACGTGCTCCAGACTTGAAGTGGGAACTGCATCCCACTGCAAAACTGGGCCCCTGAGAGAGATTAAATGTGCTGCACTCAATTACTTGTACTAAACTGTTCAACAGTTGTAAACACAGTGGGTAAAGTTCATTCACCCAAAGCAACATGAGTGATTGCTTATCTTGGTGCTGGAGTGCCATAAAATTAAGCTTGAGGGACACCCTGATTAATTGATTTGCCATGGTTCTCGTTGAGTAATTATGTTCAGTGAGGGGCTGTCGATACCATTCGCTATTGGTCGCGGCAGGATCGGGTCTTGATAAATGAAAAGTGGTTATCACTGCAAAAGGGTGGCCACAGTAAATATTGGCACTTGAGGGGGGAGCCCTGATAGGGGTTTTCTTATATGATATAATTTGCGATAGTTAAATGTGCTCGAGTGGTAAGATTTACTGCTGCATTTTGAATTAATCAGAATATATGAAGACTCTTTCTAATTTACTCCGCGCATAATGTTCCTCCCGTAAATGTTCTTGTAATGTGTGAACACATTATACTGTTTTCTGCTAAATAATAGAACCATAACAATCTATTTTAAAAACAAGTAATGAAAAATATTGATGGCAGAGCAACGAGGGACCTCCTTCTGACATATGTATTTATTTCACTCATGACCACATCCATATAAGCCCTTGCAGCCTGAAAGCTGGGAATGGGTCTGGCAGCAAAACTGCAGCCCTAAGCTCTGCAGCAAGTTGTGGATATCTAAACAGAGAAGGTGATTTCATTTTCAAAATTCAGGTTTCCCAAATGCTCAAAGTCCAGCTCTATGCCGAGCCAGATGCTTGGTGACCACCTAAGCTGTGTCTCCTTTAGGGAGGACCCAGCCAAGGGATCTTTTTCCTGAGTTTGTGCATTAGTCACTGGTCTATGAAAAAATGAATATTCACTGTTCCAGAGCATTTAGCAAGCAGCCTCGTGGGCTGGGTGGGCCCTCAGGATGCAGTGGTTGATCTAAAGCAGTGCCACGCTCAGCCTTGTGGGGACTCAGTGATGCATCTGCAGAGCTTCAGACTCATCTTAGGAAGCTCTAATTTTAAGACTTGAGCACTTATATCCTGATCCTAACCATTCCTCAGGGAAGGAGGATAATCCTCTTGCAAACACAGCCTCCAAGCATGGCTGTGATCAACATTAGAGAAATCAGGTTTTTTTTACTAAATGCTTTCAGACAGTGGCATATCAGACACTGCAGGTGGGTCCTTCTGGGTCAGCGTTGTGTGACACAGTGCACTGCTGGCTTGGTGAGGGTGGACCTCCTGGCAGAGCCTGGATTAGATGAAAATTACAGAATGGTGCTGCATTAGAATGAAAATTACATCCCTATTGGGGCACATTTTTGTCTTTTGCTGGACTTCAGCATCCTTCTTTCCTAAGATAAGGCATCTCGTAGCAGTAAATCTCCTTACATACACAGCAAGCACAAGATAAAGCAAAATAATAGCCTCCCTCCACATGCTCTTGATTAATTCTTCCTCTGAAATTGGCAGTCTGCTTCCTGAAGACTTGCTTGCCAAGACCTTGTTCACTTCTATATCACTCACTCTTCAAAGTGAAGAAGTGATTTGAAGAGGCATCATGTTTCCAAACATTAGAGGTTCAGGAACTTGACGAAAATTCTCTCAATCAATAATTTCTTGTGGAAAAATTGGCATGGCTCATGTGCAATATGGAGTGCACAGTTATCCTAATGCTGATGGGACCAAACCATTTCAGACTAGAGGCAGAATCTGGGGCAGAGCCGTGAAAATTATTGAAATTACCGAAATTACAGCAATTTGCACCTGTTGTCCAAGATCACAATTTCCTTCTGCATCAGTGTCTGGCCTGGAGTTACCAAGGCAGTGGTGCCCTCAGCACAGCAGAGTGATGGCCCTTAGGGGAAGTGGGATCTATTGCATTGTTGACACCTTTACAGAAGTTGACAACCTGGTTAGTGAGCTAAAATCCCATATTATTGTTCTGCATCCCATGTTTTTGATTAGGAAAAATGTTACGTTTTGACTCACCAGCAATGGCAACTCTCACGCTCTTGGCGTCTGCAGTGGGTGTTTTATCTAACTGAGATTTAGAGGAAGGGCTCTCCAGCCTCATGCACCCCAGTTTGTTGAGAACTGGAGCTAACAGGAGTCTGTTTGTCTTCAGATGTGGCACTAAGCAGGGTAAAGTGGCAGAGGCATGGCCGAGTGCAGTGCGATATTTCCATTTACAGAGGATTGCGGCCCATGCTACCAGCAGGCCAAAATGTGACTGGGCTGATTTGCTGTGCTCTGGATGGCTTTGCAGCCTTTCAGCATTCATGGTGAACAAAGATGACAAGAAATAGGAGAAGATTAGCAAGTGACACTGAAAAAATGGAGAAAATAATGCTCAGGTTCCTTCCTAAACTACCAAACCCTCACCCAGATACTTCTGAAATCAGAGCAGGAAGCACATTTTGGGACACTCAAGTTAATCCCAGGCCACGTGGCTGGTAGTGTCACCAGGTTGGAAATACCTGGTTTAAAGCAGAAAGTTGAGAACAGAGAATATATTTCGACATATTATTTGATATATATTTGATTTTCTGACCTTTTCTTCGCATTTCCTCCTTATTGATGACAAGGATGTGCTCAAAGACACCCCCCATGGTGCCAGATGTCATGAAGTGGGTGCCGTAGTCGTTGATGAATTTGGCGTACATGCCATAGTTGTAGGTGTCTGGGAGGTCCTGCAGGGAGAGCAGCACATCTTCATCCAAAACAATGTTGTCCCTTCTCATCTTGAAGCGGGCTGTCTGCACCTTGGTCACAGCTCTGATGAATCCAACGTCCTGCAGGTAAAGGAAAGAGGAGCTGCAGTCAACATTAATTTAAACAAATTAATTTCTAGTCTTTAGGCGTGCAGGGGAAAGCCTGAGTCTCTGACTGCCCGTATATGTTGAAGGCATGGAAACAAGCCCAAGTTTAAATGAAATAATGGTAATTCTGTTTTTAAAGTCTCTCTCTTATGTGCTGTGGAGGGGCTTGGGGAATGGGATACTATGGGGGTTTTTTTAATTGATGTGTGAACATGATCAGACTTGGGCTCCACATGATTCCCCTCCCTTCTCCATTTTTGCCATTTCGTTTTCCTGGTTTCCTTTCCATACTGTTTATTCCCTTTTTGCTTTTTTCACAGCCTTGATCAGTGACAAAGCACAAGGGTTAAGCCCAGCCCAGCAGAGGGGAGATTCCCTGGCCAGGAAGATGCTGATGCAGGGAGAATTTCCTGGATATACGCCAGCTCCAAGACTCCACCTCTGTATTTGCCATTGCTTTGGACAAGTCTCCACTGCAACATGAGCTTCCCTTTAAATGATTCCTCCAATAACTGATCATCATTTAGCTGCAAACATCATGTGAGTCTGGACAAGGGCACAGTGAATACTATAATGGTGCTCATTTCAAACAGCTTTTAAGGGCATTTTAACTTGGAACACCATCAAAGTAATTCTTCTTTATTGTTTTCTGTCAGCAGCCACGAAAGAAGTGGAGATGGGGCACGGTAAATGTGGGAAATACCAGCACTCATGTTATTAGATTGGAAAGAGGTCATCACAGCCAGTCCATGATGTAAACCCTGTGTTGGAAGTACACCCTATTACCAGGTACTATTTTTTCGGCGTGGTATTTTAACCTCCTGTAAAAAGTAGCCTATTTTCCCATCACGAGGCAGCTTGTATTAATTTGAGCAAGATACATTTGCTACCGGAGATCATTCCCGGAGGATAATTGTTTTGATCAGCATCTTGATATTCCCTCCTCCCTCATCGTCACTTTTAAGCATTTTTTTATTTATGTGCTTAATGTAGCCATGAAACAGGATGGGGTGAGATGACATGTGCCGTGGCACTCCGTAATTCAATTTTATGCCCGCTCCCTGTTTGCTAAAACATACCAGGAACAGCAAACAGGATTACTAACGATCATACATTTGCAATTACATGAACAAATTAAGGTACAATTACCCTGTGTTAAAAAATGCAATTGAGAGAATAAACTGACATAAGTTACAGCCAGACCATGAGATGCACAGATGATACGACTGGAGCAGATGCGTCACTGATTTGGTTGGGCTTTTTTTTTACCTTTGCATTGTATTCTGTGAAATTCTTCAGGGATCCTTTGCCACCTGATAAAGTCAGGCCCAGGTTTAACATGACATCTACGTTTCCAGGCCCAATTCCAATGGTGAAGCCCGTTGTTTTGGATTTATCACTTTTAAGGGCATCGAGCAGGTCCTTTGAATCGTCGTAAAACTCAAAAGTGAATCCAGAATCAGCATGAGCCTAAAATGAAAGGAGCAGACATCAATTTTTCAGGTGCTTCCCTTCCTTTTCAATCACTATTTCTTGAAGGAGCTGATATTACCTCTGTTGAAGCCCGTGATGCTCCTGACAGCACCAGCACTGACTTCAGTGGTTGTGGAATAAGGAATTAAGTCCCGCGCCGTTTCGTTTGGAAATACGTGAAAAATGTGGATAAAGCCAAGCATTTTGCTTCATCCATCTCCAAGCAGGGGAGAGGTTTGTGCTTAGCCACTCAAAGCCAGAGCTGGTAATGGTACCTATTAAGACAGCCTGACACTTCCCATTATAAAACCCTTCTTCCAGTTCCTTACAGCTCTGCCAAATCCTAACGATTTGGACTGAATTTTTTTTCTCTCCAGCCTGCTTCTGGATGAATTTATTTAGAAAATAAAAAAAATTCAACATCTATTTACAATGGCAAGGCTAGAAAACAAACATTGTTTTGCCTGTGTTTTAGAGAAGTGACCTTTTCCTTGACAGCTCTACTTTGGTGGCACGTGGAATCGAGCAGCTCTGCTGAATCTGGGCTGTGCCATTTGCCAGCTCCATAAAAATCCAGCCCCAGTGTTCAAACTGGGGACTAAGGGACTCTGCCTGCTGGGAGGACATGAAAGCTACTTGCATTGAGTAATATTTCCCAGGATTAATGTGTTTTCATTCATTCATGTACAAAACATGACGAATGTTCATCAGTGTGGCCCAGGCACCCACTTAAGACGTGGGAGACCCAAGCCGAATCCTTGCTCTGCTTGGATCAGTGTCCAACATCAGATGTGACCTCACGGACTATAGGTGTTGTGATCCATGGTGATGGGTTTCAGGATCCCTGTCTCACTCAGAATTTGGATTTATGCCCCTTGTAGCCATGCCACAGACATAAAATGCTTTCGAAGATTGAACCAGCAGCATTGTCGCCATTTTACACATGGCCAACTCCATCCCTAGAGAGGCAAGAGGCTGGTGCAAATAGCAGAATTCAGAGAAAACACCTTTCCCTTGGCTCAGACTGGGCCAGAGGAAGCAGTGGGGATGCCTGGGTGACAAAGCACGTTAGTTCCTTGACGTGCCGTAAACCAGCATTTACACCATCGAGTGCCTGTTGAGGTACCTCAAAGACAACCTACAGAGAGTGACAGAATGTACCTAATATCTCTGTGGGAAGTTTGGCTTTCTGCTGGGAAACTGCTGCTAAATTTGGCCTCCTGAAGCACTCACCAGGAACTGGTATATGTGGAAGTTGTAAGGCTTGCGGAAATACTTCTCGTCGTCTCCGTAGTACAGGCGCTCACAGGCGGCGTCGTACTGCAGCTCCCGCCACTCCCCATTGTACACGTACTCACAGAGCCCTCCAAAAAATCCGGGGTCGTATATGTTCTGCCTCCCCTCCTGTGTTAGGATGTTGTATCTTGGAAAGAAGTAGCGTTCAGGAAGTTATCCATAGCTCTGGTTTTGTTTCCTCAGTCTCTGTCACGGGTTCTCCTGACACTACAGGTTATCTATCCTCAGGCCTCCTGAGGAACTGGAATAGAACTTAAAGTTGGGTTGGCTTTGTTATCTCGTTGCTATCTCCTTCCCAAAGATACCAGGAGACAAACAGCCATTTTATTTCCAAGACATTAGTTTGGACTCAGATGCGAGAAATGGAAGAAATCAGTGAAGTTGCCCAGCCCCTCCCTGCAAGTACAGCTATGAAAGTCCCAAAGTCCTGGAATTCCTCCAGGTTCCTCTTGAGCCTAATGCATCTCATTGTCACAAAGTGCTTCCTGGCATTCTCTGCAATTATCTTCTCTCTTAATTTCGTCTCTTTCTTTTTAATAATGGTACCGTTTCTCAGGGTAGTTAACACCCTCCCTAGACATGAAGCCTGTGCTTTGCCAAGTCTGTCACTTATTATTTCCTTATTCCTCCTTCTTCCTGCTCTCCAGCCCTCACAGCTGCTGCCCTCTGAAATCCCTCCTATTACTTAGTATTCCATGTAATTCCGTGGCCCAGAGTGAAAGCGTTATTCAAACTAGGCAGCAGCACTGCTCTTCTCAACAGGGAACTATCTTTAGGATTAAGAGAGCAAATGCCATTGCTTTTGTGTGTTCTGCAGGAGAAACACCTCAGAGAGCAGAATTAAGCAGGGTTCTCAGTGAAAATTAATGCATGCTTTGTAAAACTTTGGATGGACCATCCCAGGCCCTGGGCCAGAGAGACATTTATCTCATGGACTCCAGAGAGTGTCCCATCGAGCTGATGGGAAAGTTACCCAATGGTTGGCTCCATTCTCATCCTGTAGCCCATGTTCATAAAATCCTAGAACGGTTTTGGGCTGGGAGGGACCTAAAAGATCATCTCATTCCAACCCCTGTCACAGGGCAGGGCCGTGTTCTCCAAGTGAAGCCGAGCAGTAGCTTGGTTAAAACACAAGATTTTCAACAAGAATGTCGCGGTGCACAATTTGCCTTTCAAGTTCTTCTGGATTTCTCTTTTGCCTGTGTTACCTGATCAAAATTTGAAACTGAGCAGGGAACCACTTTTTGTGAGTAGGAGTATTTACATATACTCGTGTGGAGCTCAGGCTCTCTGCCTTGAATCTGTGCTCTGAAGTCCTAAATCCTGGAGTTAAATCTCCATAAGGATGAATGCCAGCAGGGTGCTGCATCTCCATAGTCTGCTGTTTGCTTTAGCCTATTACTTTTAACAACTGGAGAAAGCTGTGAGATAACTGGGATATATTTTTACAGGAGTATAAAGAGGGCATCGCAAGCACAGTGTGGCTGGGAGAGGCCAGGGTCAGGTAACAGATCTGAGACAGAATTTGAAATAAAAAGCTGGAATGAGCCCTCATTGCTACCCCTGGTCACATGGGACAGCACCTCCCCTCTGGGTTCTGTACAGCCCCCTATCAATTCATGGATCACAGCTATTACTAAGGAAGAGCAATATAAGAAACATAATCCTGGTTTGATTGCAAGAGGAGCAGCCATTGATTAATTACTCACCCTTGGACTGCTTTTTCCACCCCTGGGATTGGGAACAGATGTTCACAAGGGCTTTCAATATCTTCATCCTCACAGTTATCCTCATCAGACCCATCTCTGCAGTCTCTGTCTCCGTTGCACACGAGATGCCGTTTGATGCAGCGCCCTGAAGTGCACAGATGCAGGCGGTGGCTTATCCGCCCTCCAGAAATCCTGGCTGGCAGCTTGCACTGATTGTGCTGCTTTTTACCCACATCTCAGGGCCACAAGGAGTCATGCTGGGTGTTAAACACGGTGCTATTCCACTGGGAATTTGCTTTTCCAAGCTCCTGGGGGAAGGTCTTTGTGACCTAAACACAGCACGGAGTCCAAGCTGGCCACTCCCGTGGGCTTCCACCAGGTGGGAATCAAGGCGAGGTCACCTCGCTGTCCTGACTTTATTTTCTAAAATTATGGTCTTGGAAAGTTGCTATAGGAATAGCTTCTCCCCTTGGCTTAAGGAAGTCAAATCCATCTTATTGAAGTGCAATTTTTCCTCTTCCCATTGCAGGAAGTATTTGGGAAGTTTATTGCAATAATTGGAGTGCAAGAATGGATATTTGCAGGAAAGGCAACGTGGAAGGGCTTTTGCTTCTGGGAGCGTGGAGAAAGCCTTGAGGAGGGAACTGGCACTGCTTAGTTTACCCCAGTGCTTAATTTACCCCAGCTGGTGAGCTGGTCACAGAGCTGACCTGTGGTTCCAAATTTCAATAGAATTTTCGTTAAAGGCTCAGGATGGAAGTTTGAGCCGTTTGGGTAGAAACAAAAATCTGTCAAGGCTAGTCAAAGTTTCAGAGAACAGCCGTTTTATATCCTAATCCTCAGAGCTGGAGATGGCTAAAAATAACTAAATCACCCCAACAGATTGCTGGTTGGATTGATGATTGAACTCTGTCTCTAGCAGGGGAGAAAGCGGCGCGTTGCGGGAGCGTCGTGCCCGCGGAGGGGAGCGTGAGCGCGCAGCACAGCAGTTGGAGCAGAACATTCCTTCTCTCTTTGTTCCACTGAAAAACTCACATTTTCCATGTCACACAGCCTCCTTTTCTACCCAAATCCCAGTGTGACATGGATGGATTTCTGTAAAAGTGGGGGGAAAAAACTAAAGAGGGGAACTGTCCTGCTTTCTCTTGTACTGGTTCACCCTCCTGCTGCCCAGGGCAAGGGACTGATACCCTCAGGACCAAAACCTCTCTGGCTGGGGTTTGTGCCTGGTTCACTCACCTGTTCCCTCGCACTGGAAGTCCTGCCCACACCCTGGTGGCCCTGTGCACGTTGTCTCAGCTCGGCAGGCTTGCTCATCCCAGAGGTGCCCCGCGCAGCGTCGCCCTCCGAACTGTGCTGGCTGCACCAGCCGCCGGTACCGGTGCTGCACAGAGACACAGCCACTTGTATCCTCCAGAGACATCACCTCCCCAGGCCATAAAGCAATCAAAACTGTCATTTTTATCTATATTCCTGGGGGTTTGTGTGTGTGTGTGTGTGTTGCTTAAAGACTTTGTGCGTGATAAATGGAGGAGAGTCAGCAGAGAGTTTGGAGCTCAGGTTTGCCTGGAGTTCATACACGTGAGCTTAGAGGGGGCTGGAATGGCAGTTTTAAAAATATCTCTGTTTTATACCTTGGAAAAATATGGCATTTTTCCAGATGCATGTGCTTTGTCCTGCAGTGCACCAGGCTCAGATGGACACAAACACTAATTACAACACTGATCCTGCAACATTTCTGATGGATTATTAATGAGAATTGCTGCTCTTTAAACTAGGAAGGGGGGAAAAATAGGGAAAGGGAGAAGAGCCATAGAGCCATATTATTTACTGGTAATATACTGCCTATAAGCACAGGAACAAAAAATGCAGGGATAACATAAACTCAGTAGAAAGCAGAATTATGTCAGGTATTTGAAAATAAATTCTCGATCTATGAAGACATATGTGAAATGATATAAAAATATGAGAACAGGAGCTGATGCATGAAGGCTGCTTCTAATCTCTTCTCACTGGACTATTTGCATTAAGAATCAGGGGATACTTAATTAAATCTGAGATAGGAAAGGAAGAAAGTCTTGGGCAAATATTCTGGCCTGATTCTTCCACCATTTGCCTTGATTTTGCTTTTCCTGTTGTGCTGCCTCGAATGAATTTATTCCCCAGTTTACACCAGGGTAAGTAAGAGCCTCTCTAGCAGAGGAGCATTTCCATCATATTTGGATGAGTTTACTGGATGCTTCAGAATGATGAATATGTATAATATATATAATTAATGTGTGTACATCCTCATCACAGACACATCTGAAGATAAATGAATACATTACAGTGGATCCTTACTTTTTTCTCTTGGCAAGGGAAGCAATCAGTCCATCCTGACCACTGGCTCAGCTGACAGTCGACAGGAGCTGGAGAATTAACATCTCTGCTGCTTCTTCTAGGGAGGGGAAGAGAGAGTGGTCTGAGGTCTTTGAAGCTGTGTTTTGAGAGGGGATGGAGGCTGGAAGGAGGGAAATTATCTGTGTGCATGTGTGTTATTCCACCAGGAAGCTGTTTTGTAGGAAATGGGAAGCATCCCAAGGTGTCCCATCCGAGTATTCACCATCAGAATTGATCAGAGGCCGCAGGTGCAGTACCTGAGGATTTTGTCTTGCATTTCATGCTCTCCCAAGAGATCCTCACCCATTCCAATGGGTAGATTGCAATTAAAATATATATATACAAAATATATACATAAGACCAAACATCCTGAGTAAAGAGGAGGAATGTTGTGAAGAGACAGGTTTTAAAGAAAAGCTGATTTTTTGCCTTTCTTTTCAGAAGCACATCACAATCTCCAGGAGCAGGGATGCTTATCACTGCTGAGCCTGTTTTGATGTATCTTTCTTTACACTAATGTGAGCTCATGAGTGGGATTTTTCCCAGCAAGTATGAAATGAGATCCTGGTTTCCATGGGCTTTGTGGAATTCTGGGAATGGCTGCTCCAACAGTGCTGGGAGAACGAGGTACAAAGGATGCTGACTAAGAATTTGTTGTTTGAGTACTTCTAAAGCAAAATACATAAATTCTGAGAAGAAGAAAATAACTGAAGGGATATTATAAAAGGAGAAAATGGAAAATACTTCTCCTGTCTCCTAGCCCAGTCATTACAATCTCTAGTTCTGTCCCTACTCCTAAAACCTTCATTTGTATGAGCCATTTCTTTGTCTTGAGGAGCAATCTGTGGCATGCAAACACAACCCTGCATTTGCCACAGCCTTCGAAGCACTTTGAGGGTTGGTTCTGAGTCAGAACGTTATTATTTTTACTATTATTTTGGTGATTAACTAATGAGCAGTCTGTTTTACTTACAAGACTGCAGTCCAAAGAGAAATATTGATAATGAGCAGAGGTACGGAGCTCATGGGGGATTCATCAGAGGCTGGGGAAGAGAGATTTACTAAATGAAAGCCACAGCAGCTCAGTAAGGGAGCCTGTGGGTGCAGATCTGTGTGGGAGATGAAAACCCAGGAGCCTGCAGAGGAACCCAGAGCTGGAGGACTCGCAGGTATCGATGCCTTCTTGCTCTGACAGGAGGATTTGTGGGCTGCCTCCTTCAGCACTTCGCGAAGTACTTAATTGGCTCGCCTTCGATTGGATTTTACATTTACCTCTTCATTATTCTGCCTTGTTTGATAAGTTCATCAAACATCAAAAATCTCGTCTTTGTTCATTTTCAAAAGGGATTATCGGAATAAGCCTTCATAATTAAGTGTATCACTGCCACAGTTTTTTTCCTTTCCGCCTTCTCCTTGTCTCCGTGTTCCAATTATCACTGATACCTTTTTTTGATCCTTCTAAATCATATTTGCCTTTGCAACAAGGCTGAAATTAATAGCTGTAGAAAAAAAAATCCACCCATTTCCCTATCATGACACTTCAGCTTTAGAAAAAATGTAACTTGTTTATTCCTTTCCTTCAAAGCCCAAGTGACACTCGGATAGGTTAATAATACTGTTCATGGAAAAAAACTGAGGTGTGAGGATCTGGTTTGGACTGAAAACTGGGTTACTCACATGCACTTGTTAGCTTCGTGTTGTCAAATGTAAAATAATTATAATGCAAAAGAATATGAAAAATATTAACTCATAAATCATCCGGTATAGAGGATTCATTTCAAGGGCCCAAACCCATCGTGGTAATTTCGGTAAGGAAGTTTAAGAAGGCTTAATAGTCATCTGCAAGAGAAAAACCATTGTGCAAACAGTTCCTTTAAGAAGGAATTACAATGCCTGGCTTGGGCTTTGGACAACTGCCAATGTTTTATTTTTTTTCCCTGGTAGCTTTGTGCACGTGCCTCAAGTCGGGACAAAACTGATGGGCTGACTGACGTGCTGGTAATTCCTGTATGGAAATCCGGGAAGGGGAGCAGACTTACCTTTGGGAAGGCAATGCCTGGAGCTCCCTGCACGCCGTGGCCTGGCCTGGCCATAAAGCCAGTGAGCACATAGACAGGATCAAGGGACAGAGCTGGCCCAGGCTCCTCCACATTGCTTTGCCATATGTAAATGTTTGCTATAGATCAGCTGCAAAGCAAAGCTTTTAAGTTTTCAGGACTGCTGGAAGGAGCACGGAGCCCACCGGGCTCCGAAATGCTGCGGTAAATCATTGACAGCAGCACAGATCGAATCACAAAGAATCAGGACACATCCCAGAGGCCTTTGCCCTTTTGGAAACAAATTCCCTGTTTTCTGGCAAGGAAATATATTAAACTGTGCAACTGTTTCCACATTAAAGTCAATCAAGTCCTATTGCAGCAGTGTGTTTCTTGTCCAGCCTGCGCCCTCCTTTTAATTTGAAGGAGGAGGAAACTCGTGTTATTTCCCGCAGTGACCTCACTGTAATTTTGATGTGTCTGGTTGCTGACCAGGGAAAAGCTTCCCAGTACAGCAAATTGAAGATTAGCACAAAATTGTGTTATGAGGAACATGTACCTTCCAGACACGTGAAGGAAATGTCAGTTCAGCTTCCTCCCCTTGCCAGCCCCATGAGGCAGTTTCCCACCTCTAAAGCTGATGTGAGTTATCACCTGGCTTTTGGACAGCCCTACACAGCCAGTGCAACGTGAAAATCGAATTCCTTGTTCTCTAAAGTGATTTGGGGGGAGGAAGATGTCCCCTACATCTGAAATTGCTGTGGCCATACCCTGTGCAAACCCATCTGCTCGTGGTGGCTCTAATGCTTTTAGCTGCCTGGCATCTTAGTGGATGTGCACAAGTGTAGGAAAGCAACACCACAGCAAGCAAGAACACCACAGGTTATTTATTTTTAAGATAATAATCGCAAGATGACAATATTTAGTTCTGTTGTGTTAGAAGAAAATAAAAATGGCCATGGGAAGGACACTTGGTCACAGCCCAAGTTGCCTCACAGCTGTTTCCTCAAGCTTTCACAGCCTCCAGAATGCCCCTAAGGGCTCTGGGCAGGCACAAAAATGCACAAGGAACCTGTACCTTCATTAGGTATCAGTTAAAAAAAGAGTAGGAGATCTATGGAGACTTGTGTGTTCAAACAAGTGCCTGTTTCTCCCTGCTTTTTCTTCTGCATAAGTGGGCTGAGATGCTTCGTGCAAAAATGAAGTGCTCCCAGCAGACAACTGGAAGTTTGAACCTCAATAAATTCAACAGGAAGTGCAATTATTGTAGGAAAGTCTGGTCTTGGGCTATTATAGCTGTTAAGCAGACAGTGAATTGTCCTGTGTCCACAAAAGGCTGGGCTAGAAGCATCACTTTGTATATTTCCCAAATCAATTGCAAAGCTCATTTCAACAGCTGGTATTGTAAATTATCCAAATGAAAGGACCTCTTAGCAGGTTATTTTCATGTAATTAAAGTTCAGAGTGACCCTGGGGCTTGTCTTTGCTAAACACTGAGAAGTGTAGCACGAGGGTAAACTCAGTATTGGAATGAAATGAGAAGTGCCCTTCTGCGACCTTCGGGAGTAAGTTAATGCAATCCTTTACCTGCTAATGCACTGCAGATGGGCTCAGAAAGTCCTTCTCCTCTCTTTGCCTGTGCAAGAAGAACTCCAATAAGGGGTTTAATATTTTTTTAATATACTATTAAACCTAAATTGCTTTTGCCTGGGAGAAAAAGTAGGGAAATCTGACTGGCCTGAGGCGATCCCCCTCATCACCTCCCTGTTACACATCACAGCCTCTCTGCAGGTGGCTGTTAAGACAGAACGACATAAAAAGGTTCTAGCTGTGCTTATAGAGGTCTGGTGGGGATGCACCCCACTGCCTTCCATCCAGACCTGGGCTGTCCTGTGATACAAATGGCTGTTTTGAAGAGCCAAGTGCCTCCTCAGCATCTGAGCAAGGCTGTCGAAGCACTATATCTTCTCTTTTCTGATAGCGGCATCAGAAACACCCCCTATATATAATGGAAGTTATTTGTGGCACATCTCCCAGGTAAGAGGCTGGGCTGGTTTGTGCAATCAGGCACAACACCAATTTCTCACTGATAGGTGAGGTCATCTGGGGGAGAGGCGTGCGGGAGAGATTCAAGCAGCCAGCAAGGCACTCCACGTTAGAGGTGAAATTAAAGAACCTTTCTCAGATGTGTTATGTTCCAAAAGTGGTGTGTGTGTATATATATATATATATATATAAGTTATGGTTCCATCTAGAACGTTGTGAATTGAATGTGTCTAAAATATTTGTGTTGGATCCTCGACTCCAAACCTGAGTTAAGTCTCTGGACCTCTGGCTTGCAGTGCTAGCCGTGCTGGCTGTGGTGATGCAGTCACCTTCAGGAGGATGAGCCGTGAAGTCTTCAGGAGCATGGAAAAAGGGCTGCGAGCAGGCTGAGGTGGGCAGTGAGCTCGCATCATCACTTTGTGGCTGTTGCCACCACAGAGCTCTTTCCCCGACGCTGAAGAACTCTTTAATTAAAAGGCACACAACTCCCCACTCACTACCCTTATATACCTAAAATCAGGGGCAGATTATCTCACTGTAAACAAACTCCGTGATAGCAACACAGGATTTTGTTCCACTTCAAAAAAGTCTCCACTTCAAATGCATTTGGCCCAACAAAGGGAATTAATTTCTGCCTGAAGAGTGCATTGATCTTTTAGGTATCACCTGAGCAGCCTGTGGGTAACGTGGCTGGCTGCACAAGCCTAGCCCCAAGGTGAAGTTGTAATGCATATAACATAATGTTATTGTCATCCAGCAATTTGCATTTGTTCCTTCCTCATATCTGGATTTTTATTTTTAGTCTATTCATATAGCCTTTGCTGCAAGGGATACAGGTATATATTAAAAAAATCATCCTTTTTTAATGCCAATATTCTATTTATATTTTTTGTAGTACATTATTCATGCAATACTGTAAATCTGAATTTTGTTCCTGGCTTGAAGACCATGAACATCTAAAGGCAGTTCTTTTTTATTCTATTCCATCCATCCTACCCACAAAGTTGTGACATGACTGACACCTGCCACGTGCTGTTTGCTGTCTCATGGCTCACCAGGGAAAAGGGCAGAGCAGACAGCCTTTCATTCAGGGGTGCTGGGGATTTTTTAAACAATATACAGGTTGTTGCAATGTGCAGAGGTTATAGAGAGCTATGCACAGAGCTGTGGCAAGATCAAGAAGCCGTGCCTCGCAGTTGGAGCTCTGCCCTTGGAAAGTTTGCTGTTTCACACGTGCTTTTGCAGCACACATGGGCTTTTCTCAGCTCATCCTCTCTTTCTCTGCACAGCAGCTTGGTAAAAGCACTTCTGTTTCGCCAAGGAAGCCAAGCTGGATACCAAGGTCTTCATCTCTGAACTTCAAAAATCCAAATCCCAGCGCAGATGTCATCAGGAGAAGGATTTAGATTCAGAGATGGCTTTATATTGTAGAGCAAGTAGGAGGCCTGAGCAGAAGCATGAAGAAGGGCAAGGTGTTTGCTGTAGCTCACCCTGCAGAGCAGGTGCTGTGATGATGTTCCTGCAGTTTGGAAGGCTGCATTACAGCAGGAAAGGGCTGCTGCAGGCTGTGCCTGACCCTGCTCACCACTGGTGTCAGAGAGGGGACAGCAAACACTGCTCACCATCCTCTGACCACTCTGCTTTTCCTCTGTGCACCACTTCTGCATCTCATTTCCTCAGGTACATCTGGTTTTTATCCCCAGCTTAAATTCTCCATGCAGCATTGTGCTTGTCTCTCAGTTACTGAGAATGGCTGTGGAGAGAGGTGGAAAAGGCCCACCCGAGGACCAGAAGATGACCACAGCCCTGGTGCTGGACCTGCCAGTCCCCATTTGGTGCCACTGAACCCAGAACTGCTCTGCTAACGCATCTTCCACCAGAGTAAACACTTAGCTTTAAACACACAAGGGAATTTATTGGCCATATTGTTGAAAAAAAAGTGTGCACTTAATTGTGGGATCAGGGCCGTACTGCAGAGACAGCCATGTGGCTTGGACAGATAAAACACCTGACACTTTGCAAGGCTTTTAAATTCACTTTCTTGAGTCCTACAGTGCTTTGATGGGGCTGATCTTAAAAACTTCTGATGGAGCTGTGTGGGTACCTACACGAGCTCCTAAACAATGCCTGTCCTGGCCAGTCACAGCAAGGGCTGGCTTCTGGAATGCAGGGATCGATAACACTGCGTTTTCCTAAATCCCTCGCTCCTGCCAGTAATTCAAGACAGGGCAAGCGGCTCGGTGGTGGAACAAGTGATCCTATTTCCCCCTCTGCTGGAAAGCCACGATATGACCTCCTGGCAGGAAAAGGATGAGATTCCAGCCGTGCTCGTCCCTGCCCATGGCGAGGGGCTGGAATTAGAGGATTTTTAGCTTCCCTTCCAACCCAAACCATTGAAGAATTCTGCGAGTTGTGCAGGGAATCAGGTTGGGGAGAGTGTCTTGGCCCTCCTGGGAACAGACTAAGGCATTAAAACAGAGCCAAATCCTTCCCTAGCACAAGGCTGTGCCCTGCTTTCCATTTCCCCCCATTTTTGGGTGGTTTTCAGGTTGGTTTTTTTTTTTGAGATATGGACCCTACTGCCTTTTCCCAGTGTTGTCCCACGTGTGGGGCCAGTAGCTGTGACAAAGGAAAACAACTTGTCAGATCATCCCCAAACTAAAATGTCTTGACACTGGGCTAATGTTATCACCAATTAATGTCATGGCCAATACCTAAATCTTGTTATCTTCCAAAAAAGACTGGCTTGCCCCAAAATCCCGCCTGTGCAGCGTTTGATGTTCACAACACCGTGGCTGCCCCGTGCTCCCTGTGCAGTTGTTGTAGCCCAGTGTGATTTATGGCAGCCCTGGCGAGGCTTGTGGGGTCCCACGGGGCTGGCACTAACAAAATGCATGTTTCAGAGAAACTTCTGGCATTTTACTTTCATTTTTAGAGCGCACATAGAGGAATCTGCCCTGGCCTTTTCCTCAGGACTGCGGCTCTGAAGTCAGAACCTCCTGATCCTCCAACAGTGCTGTAATTCACGGGCTGTGTTCATACCACTGGGCGGGTCATAAATCCTCCCCAGCTACCTGTACACAAAGCTGGCATTGATTCCCATCACGCTGCGACTCCAGCACTGGCTTGGGAGACTTCCCTGCCAGCTCCCAGCTCGGCAGGACCCCCCTTTCTTCTCCAGGACCTCCAGGCAGCAGCAGGGCTTTTCATGTGGTGAGGAGCCAGACTCATGCTTCGAGCCATGTCTCTGACAAATAAGCCTTTTTCTTTTCCTCAGTTTCTCTTCCTGTTATTTTTCAGCTCCCCTCAAGTTTGGCTCTGGAAAGCAGGGTCGGTTTAGGCTGTGAGAGCATCAGTCCCACCCCTGAAGGCACTGGGGATGCTTGGGGCAAGGATTTGCTCGCTGCCCGTGTGCAGAGGGGGCTAGGACAGAGGGGAATGGCTTCAAACTGAAAGAGGGCAGGCTTAGATCAGATATTAGGAAAAAAAAATCTTCCTTGTGAGGGTGGTGAGGCCCTGGCACAGGTTGCCCAGAGAAGCTGTGGCTGCCCCATCCCTGGAATTGCTCAAGGTCAGGTTGGATGGGGCTTGGAGCAACCTGGGATAGTGGAAGGTGTCCCTGCCCATGGCAGGGGTTGGAATTGGATGATTTTTAAGGTCTCTTCATGGTTTCTTTTCCAGGCATCTTATTGGGAATGATCTATAGGAGAGGGGCTGAGCCTGGTTGTGTGGGATTAGGGTCAGCTCATGGGTGTTGCTCAGGCTGCCCGTGGCTTCCTGCCCTCCCAAGCCCCATCAGCGGCCACCTCTGATTGCCACCAGCACCCCGGCTCCGTGCAGCAGCTGTCTCTGCTCCAAGGAAAACACCAAGCCCTCCTGAAGAGGGAGAGATGAAATAATATTTTATCAGTTATGGAGGGAGAAAGGAAGTCCTGGGGCTCTCATCTCTCTTCTTGCCAAGCTAACCAGCCTTGCTTTTCCTGGGAGACATGCTCTGTAAAAACATGGGCTCAGTGCTTGGACAGATCCTTTCAGTCTGTTCTCCGGGGCAGAAATACCCAGTGATAGGAGAAGTCCTGTTTGCCCTAATTTCACTGGCCTGCCCTTAGGACCCTGAGGAGCAGCTCACCACGGAAAGGAGCTGCTTCAGCAGGGAGTATGTGTGAGCTGCAGCAAGGATGACTGGTTTTGCTGGGCTCTGCTGTCCAGAGATGAAGGAAACACTTTGTTCCTCTGGGGAAATGTCTGGTTTAATCACTCTGAGGTCTCTGGCTTCCCTGTGGGGAAGAGCCTGGTGCAGGCTGGGCTGCTGCAGCAGGGTGGGTGTCACCTATGGGGAGACCTAAAAACCGGGGTAAGAATTACTGCTGGACACGGTGGGGCTCCTCATCTCTCCTCAGTTTTGCTGGCCCCACCTGTGAGAAGGGACCTGAGAACACGGGTGGGGGGGGGGTTGGAACTGGATGATCTTTACAGTCCCTTCTTACCCAAACCGCTCTACGATTCTATAAACTTCCACAAACATGGACATGGTATGGACACATGGGTGCTGTGGGGGCACCACATGGACATGGTATGGACACATGGGTGCTGTGGGGGCACCCATGCTGAGGGCAAGTGCCATTCTTTCCCTCACAAAGCAATCCAATCCTGCTCTCTCCCTTTCCCACCCCAAGCCTGCCACGGTGCTGACATTTGTGGTTCTGGGAACCGTGGGTCAGGTCAAGGGCTGCTGGGCAGGCTTAGCCCTGCCCAGGTGAGGCTCTCCCCGCCCCGGGGGCAGACCCAGCCTCAGCCCAGGTGTGTTCAGGGCTCGCTCCGCCTCGCCTGGCGTGGCTGCAGGACGGGCACTGGAGAGAGAGCAGCTGTGGGAGACAGGGCACGGAACATGCTGGGCTGAACCGCTGGAACTGGCCTGGAGCAGCGAGGGATGGACCTGGTAACTACTGGGGCTCTGTCTCCTCTGCACCTGGCCTGGGGGAAGGATTTCTGCTTGGTTTTCTGCTGCTGGTTCATGGCTTGGGGCTGTTCTCTCCATGGAGTGCCGGGAGCAGTTCATCCTGGGAGTGAGGTGCACCCTCTCATCGCCTCCCCTGCTCTGTGTGGAGACCACACAGATACTGCTTTGCTGCCCCAAAGCAGGGGCCCCCAGTGCCTGCTTCCTTCCCCTCTCACTCTGACATGAGCTGCATTTGTGCCTCTTAGTGAAGCAAGAAGGAGAGTTGGGTTTTATTTATTTATTTTGGTTCTGGGAGAAGGCGGCGGGTTAATGAGTCGATGATATCTGCAGTGCGCTCTCGTCAGCCTGCCCGGGGTGCCTGGGCTTGGCTCCAGCAGTCCCACGCCAGGGCAGAGGGCAGCACAGATTAAACATTTACCCACCAGAGCTCCCCTGGGAATCGAGATAAAGAATGGAGTAAGCCAGAAAAATTCCAGGAGGGGAACAGGCAGTGCTTCCTCTCGGCTGTCCGGCCTGCCGCATCTTGAATGGGGTTTATCTTCCTGTGTTGATTCATTTTAGAAAAGCAGCTTCAGGAAACTAATGAGAATTAGTCCAATGTAGTTAGTTAATGGGAAAGAGAAACTCTGGGGTGACCTTATTCCAGCATTTCAGTACCTGAAGGGGCTACAGGGGAGCTGGAAATAGACTTTTGACAAGGCCCTGGAAGGACAGGATAAGACTTCAGACTGAAAGGGTGCAGGGTTAGATTAGATATTAGAAAGAAATTCTTCACTTAGAGGGTGGTGAGGCCCTGGTACAGGGTGCCCAGAGAAGCTGTGGCTGCCCCATCCCTGGAGGTGTCCAAGGCCAGGTTCATGGGGCTCTGAGCAACCTGGTCAGGGGGTTGGAATGAGTTGGTCTCTAAGGTGCCTTGCAATCCAAACCATTCTGAGATTCTGTAACTCAGATTCCTTTTGGTTAGTCCAAGGTATCAGCACAAACCTCCTGCTGGTGCTCCTTCTGAAAGGCACCCTTATCATAGGCTTAAGCTGAGCTTTATTCTGCTTCCTAGACTGAGCTTGATGTTGGAAGAGCACTTTATTTACAGGGAGAAAATATGGAAAGTTTCGCTGCCCCCTGACTCTGTAATGCTTCAGTCCCCTGACTCCTTAATGCTCACAGCTTTCCGGCCAGTGGAACTTTGTTTCCTTTTTGCTCTCTTCCCCTCTCATCCTTGCATGGGCTTTTGCCAAGTCTAGTATTATTCACAGTCAATTATTTGGCCAGATGTAGCTGTAATACACATTGTGAGCTTTTGGCAGCCCTTTGGATTTATTAGTGTATTCTCCCTGCGTGTCAGCTGGTCTGATTTTCAGGGGACCTGAGCCCTCCCTGGGCTCCTGGGACTGCACGTGTGTCCTGCCTGTGACCTGCCCAGTACTCTGTTCAGGCTGAGCATCTCCCTGGGCCAGCTGGGTGTGTGGGTCGAACAGGAGAGCTGCTTGGATGGGTTTGTGGTTTCAAACAGTCCCAGCTCTGATGGAAAATCATCCCTGCAGAGACCAGGAGAACTCGTTGCACTTTGGAGGGTCTGGCTAAGCTTGGCCCTGTGCAAGGAAACAGCATTTGCAGGAGCTTTCTGGGGAGGGATGGATTGCCCAGCTGGGTGTGGGTGTGCAGGAGGTGGCCACGGGGTGCGATTTAACCCCATCCACCCCAGCAGTTCCCTGCAGTTGGCTGGGGGCCAGACTTGTCCCTCCTTCCCGTGGGCATCGCATCAGGCTGCACTCTGGGGGAACCACGTCCTGGTGAGGGGCACTGGGAGTGCATTGAGCACAGATAATCTCCCACTTAATTAGGCAAATCAGCTGAAGCTGGCATTTCAAGGCAAGAGGAATAGCAATTTGAGGGGGGGAAAGGGAAGCTGGTATCCATCCCTCTGTAATTAACCTTAGTGCCAAGCTCGTGACTGTCACAGCCCATTTCTGTCACAGCCGGTGCCAGGGAGAGGCCTGACCAAAAACCCCCCGTGTCTGCCTCGCCTGGGGCACGCTGAGACAAGCAGGTACTTTTTCTTTCTCTTTTCTTTGTCTCTGAGGGCGATGATGAGGAACTGTTTGCTACAATAAGGAAGATCAGCAAGGGGAGGTAAACAGCGCTGAACTCTTCAGCTGCTGCTGCAGCACTTGCAGCAGCTCCCTGCAATTGCATTAGGGCACCTCACTGCTTTATTTCCTGTCTGGCATCGCTGGAGGGATCGGGTGCATGTGGGATTATTTTTTTTATTATTTTTTTTCCCCAAAAAAAAAATCTGATTCATCCTCCGCGTGCCTCTGGAAGCTCCCATTCCCATGGCTCGCCGCTAGATTAGGCTGTCTGGGCAGCTCACACGGCATCAGGCTGCTGACCACTAATATGAAATATAATTGGAGCAATTCAAACCTCTCCCCCAAGGGCTGGTTCTTTACATCATGTACTACCCTGTGAAAGTAATAAAGTCAGTGAAAGGGGTTATTCAAGAGAAATTGTCAGTGTTTAATAAATCGTGCAATTAAATGCAATAAAACCTCAGTATGCTATTCATCTGTTCTGTCTTAACACTTAAGGCTGGGGCTTTTTTCAGAATAACGAAGTTCTGTCCTAGATAATTTTTTCCAATTTCCTCATTAGACAGGTTCTCGTGAAGCCTTGCACTGAACTAAGCTGCCAGAGCAGAGCACCTAATGTAATCATGGCATATAAAAAGTTATAGAGCAGTTCAAGGACTTAAGTAGCTCATAAATTTTTCTTCATATTTTCTCCCTAGTTCAGTTCAGGGCTGAATTTAAGCCACAGCACTGCAGGCAAAAGTTGTGGTCCCTTCTCTCCAGCGTGGGATGGTGGGACTCAGGGGAGTGAGGGACTGAAACAAAATGTTCTTTAAATGCCCTTTTAAGCTGCACTGTCACTGATTAGCTCCCTTTCTTCACGAACCTGGAGTGTGGTAACTGTGTGGGACAGGAATTGAGTGTCATAGCCAGTATCCATCACCTGCACTGGGAGGTGCTCTTGTCGTCTCCGTGTGCCACGTGTTTGGATTGCGTGTCCTCTGCTTCCCGGGTTGGGATTAAAGGCAAGGGGAGAAGCATCCAAAGAGCCCTGGAGACCCTGAGCTGAACCAGCACCATGGAGGAAGAGCATTTAGTCCCAGGGGTCGTTAGGGATGCACCATCGAGGAGGATGTTCAGTGCATCTCTTCCCATGGTGGAGTTTTCTCAAGGAGGGTGGGGATGGACCGGGCATCTCTGGAGCAGCACTGGCCTCTCCCGTGTTTGGTGCTTGTGTACTGAAAATAAAGTGCAGCTTTCATAGCCAGCAGGTGCATCAACAGCATTGCAGCACCTCTGCCAGGAAGCTCTAACACTGAATTCAGTGTTTGCCAGATCCTCCTGAGGGAAAGTCTCCATCACTGGGTGACAGTGGGGAGAAGGAGGCATTTCCCCTGGCCACACTGGTTCTGCTTGGTTTCCATGCTTTGCTCCTGCATGTCCCCCGTTTACAGCTCTTTTGTCTTCACCAAAAGTGATTTGTGATCCTGCGGAGGATCCTTTGAAAGAGCAAATTCTCCTCCACTGCTTTTAAATTTTCACCAGGATCGGCACATCCTTGGTGACCAGGGTTGGGTGTGCAGCCCCTTTCTCTCTGAAAACAGTGTGATTGTTCAAATTGCCCGTTGCCACCCCTGTAAGCAGCTGTTCTGTGCTCTCCTCTCTCCCCTCACCCAGGAAGGAGTGACTGATTTCAAAGCCCTCCGAGCAAAATTTCAGAATGACTCCAACTTGGCCGACAAGCTGGGGCAGCCCCGCCAGAAACCTCCCACGGAGATCGCCCCCAAGCCCGGCTCTGCAGGGATCACCCCGTCCAGCCCTCTGCCCTTGACTAAGAGAGAGCTGAAAGTACCAAAACCTGCCCACCCCACCTCCCAACCCTCTGTGCCCACCCAGCACAGCCCCTTGGCACGGCCTCAAGCCAGGCTGGGTTACAGGGAGCGGATGGGGCACGGCAAAGAGCACAAGGGCAACCCCTCGGAGAAAGGGCTGAGTTCTCCCAAGAGCAGCTCAGAAGAGCCTCTGCTGTCCTGTGGTGCTGACCAGCAAGGACCAAGCCAAACAACTCCAGAGGACCCTCGGCTCCCAGATTCTTTCCAGCACGTCCTGCAGATCTGGGAAGAGACTTTATCCCGCAACGAGAAAACAAGCCCAAGGCTCCCAACCCAGCGGGCAGCAAACTCAGCTCCTGCTGCATCAGGCAGTGACAGGATGAGACCCTCTGGAAGGTCTCCTGTGCTGGACTGGCGTGCCCAGAGGAAGGATGCTCTGCATGGCAGTGGGATAGCTCTTCCTCAGGCTCCCAGGGGACACAGGAGCGCTGATGGAGCAGGTGCTGAAGGTGTGCTGGCATCTGCATTCTGCCAGTCGGGTTATCGTGCTCTGAGGGAGCCACCTCAGCACCAGACAGGTATGGTGAGATGTATTCTTAACACTGAATATATAAATACATGAGTATAGAGGTGCTCTGGAAGTGCAGGATACAGCAGCTGGAGAGAAAAGCTCCTAAGAGTTGGGACCCTCAAACAAGAGGCCAAACTGGCCCATTGGAATGCTCTGTTCTTTCTCTGAGGGTCCTGGAGATAAGAAATGGGTCTCAAACTGCTGCTCAGCTTGGGTAAGGGGAGGATTCCCCATGTCCAGCAACTTTTCAAAACTCACCCTACGGAATTGTGTACATTTTGAGAGTAGGATGAAGACTGAGGACTGGAGACTATCTTAGTTTTGGTGTGCTTTGGCCATTTGCAATCCCAAGGTAAATGTGACTGCCCACAGATGTGAAAGGCTTGGCTGGTCTGCAAAGACAATGTAATTCTAATTAAAATAGCTTAAACCTGAATCCCCCCACTCCGCACTCTCCCAGCTTTGCAAAAGGTCATATTTAAGATCTGAGAATATATTTCTTAGAGAAACTGGTGCTAGGAAACTCGGAGGCTGTGAAGTTCCCCTTGCTGACGTCACACGGGGTGATGGGGCACTGAAAACCTTAAGTCTGTGTTTACCCTGGAAAGCCACCTCAGCCTGGGCTGAGCACTGCAAACAGCCATGGCCCTAAATCCTGGTGGATTAAACTGTTATCAGCACAGAAAATTGGGCTGGTATTTTATAATCCGGAGGAAGGGAGCTGTCGAGAGCTGAGAGCCCAACACAGTTCACGTGGTAAAAATCTGTAAAAATGGACATTTCCATTTGTTCTGCCGTTCTGGTAACGTGGTGAGAGACCCCCTGTGTGATGGGGACGCCGAAACTGGGAGGAGGCAGAGCTGGTTGGAAATGTCAGTGTAACAACTAATGATCCTGCATGGATTTTTGCTTAAATCAGGGCTAATTGCTGCCTGTCCTTGTGCTTCTCTGGAGCAGAATCGGAGCCTCCCTTCTGCCAGCCTGGAGCAGGAAAATGGTCTTACAGCCCTGGGAGCAAGTGGCCAAGAATTAAACCTCTCCCTTCAGCTGAATCCCTGGGTCCTGCCCCTGGGAAGCCTCCAAGACCCCCAAAGTTTGATCTCGGCGCTTTCCAAAGCACCATGCCTTTGGTCCACAGAGGAAATGAAACAAGTAAGAGATATTCAGTCTTTTTTGCCCAGATCTGTTCTACAGAAAATGAATTAAAATGTGCAGTTTATTGACATCTGTGGGGCTGCGATTTCAAGTGCACAGAAAAAAGATATTGTTACTTGTTTATAGCTTCTTCCTCAACCATTAATAAGGGCCCAGCAGTTCCAGTGGGGCCGATTTTTGCTCTTAATCTGGAAAAGGGATCTGGTTTTCCAGGCTGGACGCCATCCCATGCTCAGAAACCCACTTCCCTCCCAACTGCAGCGCGTTGAGAGCAGTTTACAGCTGGCTGTAAAGCAGCAGCAGCTGCCTATGAGCTGAGCTGATCTTTATCACTCCTCTTCAATGGGAAATGCCTTGACTCTGGAGCACACAACTGTGGGAAGGCACAATAAAATTGTTAGAAAATAGTCTGCTAATCCCCCCCACTTCTGTTTTAAATACAACAGAGGACAATGTCGTTAAGTGTTCCGACATCAAGAAATGCAAAAGTTCAGTTTCCCATAATAAAACCCTATTGATGTTGCATAATAGAATATTCTGGGCCACTTATTAAGCTGCTAAGTGGTGTTTCTTTATAGATACAGGCTTAATTATAGCCAGATCTTTAGGCACGACTTTTGATGAATTCAAAGGGCGCTGCTTTTCTAAGAAGGGCTCTGCTGAAGTCTCTTTGGCTTTACAATGCCAGTGCTTATTGGTGTGCCCTGGCTTTGATAAGAACGAGAGGGAAGGAGGGTTTTTCACTGAAACTCTTCTGACCTAGTTTCCTTTTCTAAATATATTAATTTGAAGGAGGGAACTAGTTACATTTGTATGCCATCATCTCCATGCCCTCCCAATATTGCTCCGTTACCTGTCTCTAGAAAGCCCGGGGTTGTTGCCTGGAAACATGAAATGATGACATATTAACAGAGGCACGTCCCCAGTTTCTTCTGGCAATCCCGTGTCATGCCTGCCTTTGTGTGCAGCGAGGAAGGGCTGTCCCTGTCACACCTCCCCCGTGCTCAAGCGTGGGCTTGCCTTCCAGCACTAATCCTCTGTGTGTTTGTGTGCAGCTGCTGCAGAAGAGGATTACCTGACCCCTGAAAGGTGAGCCTGGGGAGAGGCAAGGTGTGGCTCACAGGTGATGGGAGCATCTCCGTCCCGTTTGCTGTTCAGCCTGGAGGGAACATCCTGCTCCTGGAGGCAGCAGCTTGCTCCGGGGGTTGCTCAAGGAAGTGGAAGTGTGCAAGGCCAGGTTGGATGGGGCCCTGAGCAACCTGGTCTAGTGAAAATTGTCCCTGCTTGTGGGAGAGGGAGGGTTTGGAACTGGATCACCTTTAAGGTTCCGTCCAACCCAACCCATGCTGGGATGCTGTGATTGTGTGGACCTAGATGGGAAGCTCAAAGCTGGCTGGGATGACCTCCTGATGGAGAAAGCTTCATCCCAGTTTTCTCCTGTGAGCTCTTAAAGCCTCATGGAGAACCATATCCATGTGTCTTTAGGTCTGGTTTAGCTGGTGGGAAGGAGAACACTGGCAGTGCTTTAGTTGCACAGTCACCATCCCCCGTGTGTTTTTTGCTTCCTGTTTGCTGTGTACTCAAGGTCTGTGTTTTTAGAAAAGAGATGCTTTTGAGAACTGTTGCTGAAACAAAGCCCTGGGATAGCCAGCAGGTGTTGGGGCTTTCTTTGCCAGCAGCAAAGGAATTTGTACTCAGCATTATTCTGTGATCCTGTGTTTGTGCAGCCAGCACAAACTGCCCTCCCTCACCATCCCAGCCCTTCAGCTGTCTCCACATTCTGAAATGAGGTTTTTGTTGGGTGGTGGTCCAAAATCACTCGAGTTTGTCTGAAAGAGCTCAAAAATCTTGCAGACACAATTCTTTGGTATCTGGACTTTTTCTGGTCTCTGACTTGTCATGAGTGGCTGTGCAGCAGCCTGGGTTTTGTACAACAAGAACAGCAAAAGTGGAGGAAAATATTCATATGCATGTTTTGTTCTAGTTGTGAAAAGGGGAAATGGAACAGCTGAACCAAAGCAAAGAGAGGGGAATTCTTAAAATACTTTCTGTGCCCAAACAACTCCTCCAGCTATCGACAGCAAGTTGTTCTTGACATCATGAGGTGCTCCTGACAGCGTGGGCTGGTGTTAACTTTTAACCTGTACTTGTCAGAAGAGAACTGGTCAAAAAATAACCTCCTCCAAAGCTGTTCTGCGCTGCGAGAAGCTGTTCTAGCAGTGCAATGCAGCAGGATTAGCTGCCTTGCTCCAACACTTGTGATATGGTCTTTACAACAGGTC
This sequence comes from Lycocorax pyrrhopterus obiensis, assembly GCA_014706295.1. Lineage (NCBI taxonomy): Eukaryota > Metazoa > Chordata > Aves > Passeriformes > Paradisaeidae > Lycocorax > Lycocorax pyrrhopterus. Next base: position 4,250,411 of record JACSVZ010000013.1, read on the forward strand.
ACTTGCTAAATATTAACCCTGTGATAACAGGGAAAATTAATTAAACAACTCTGGCATAAAAGCAGAATAACAGCAGTTTGGGGATGGAAATTCCCCTCCTCGAAGCCTCACCTGGAATGAGGTCTGGTCTCTTAGAGACCCTGACATAGTTTCGTGTGCTGACTAATCTTGAGCTCTGGTTGCTTGTTTGGGGATAAAGACGCTGTGGGACCAGCAAGGCAGTGTCCCCAGTGCTGGGGGGCTGCAGGGGGCTGGGACAGCCTCTGCTATCAGCACAGCCTTCTGCTGGGCTTCAGGGTTGTTTCTTTCTCTGATTTCACTGCTGTCAAAGTGCACATTGAGCTTCTTGTTCCTCGTGTTCTGGTTTGCCCTTAGTCCTTGCTCTGTTGAGGCTGAGAGTGTGAGAGTGGGGTGATTCCAGGAAAAACAGACCCTCCCTGGGGTTTTTTGCAGACTTTCAGATAGAAGAAGGAAGTTGCCGCTGGAATTCCTCCTGGTGCTCTTTCCCCACCTTACCCTGTCCCCCCACGTGTGTTACAAGCTGTGTCTTGTGCATTTGCTGCTTCCTGGTACGTTCCTAAAATGCCAAAAACTCCGCCACTGTGGGCGGAGGAGAGGACTCGGGGATTTGCCTGGGTAATTCAGGAATGCTGGGTTTTCCCCCTGCATCTCCTCCCAAATGACACTACCAGGAATTTCTGGAGGAGGAAAGGAAGAAGGAGAACGGGGAGATGGGAACTGCACTGGGGAGCCCAGCACTGGAGGCTGCGTGGTGCTGGAGCTGTGGCGCTTTCCCTCCTCCTGTGGCTGGCACGTGCCACTCACGGGCTCGGCAGGGAGTGGGTGGCTGGATAAGCTCAGGAGCAGGACCTTTAGATGTCCCCTCTGCTATCTCTGCTTTCCCTTTTGCTCCCTTCCACGAGAAGCCACGTGCCAAACAGTGCAGCTGGGAATTGTTACCAGTTTCAAAGCACCTGAGCAGGCCTGAAAAATGCTGTGCTCCGATTTCCTTGGATTTCTTCTTTTTTTTTTGTTGTTCTCTTCCTACTTGAGGGATTGCTGTAGGCAAGAGACTCTAACCCTGGTAGGAAGTCTCCTGATGTGCTTTGAGCCCTCTAAATGCAGCCTGGCCTCCCAAAGGACCAGCAGTGGGAGCGTGGAGTCGGGGGGAAGGTTCAGCTGAGCCCTGCATCTGCCACAGGTCTCCTCTCCCTCCAAGGAATTCCTGACTTCACTTTGCTGTTTTTGTAGGCTCACTATCAAAGTGCTTGATTTCCTTGTCCTTAAGATGA